>OZ019965.1:796204-1441204 GCA_963970385.1 Theonella swinhoei
TACTGAATCACGAACAAGAAGAAGTGATCGGATCTTGGTGGATGTAAGTTGATGTATATCTACATGTATATACACATACACATACCCCATGGATCATTTCCAGCTACAAGGGGAGGAGGGGAGGGAGGGAGGGAGGGAGGGGAGGGGGGGAGGGGGGAGGGGGGGGGAGGGGGAGGGGAGGGAGGGGAGGGAGGGAGGGGAGGGGAGGGAGGGAGGAGGGAGGGAGGGGGGAGGGAGGGAGGGAGGGGGGAGGGAGGGAGGGAGGGAGGGAGGGAGGGAGGGAGGAGAGGGGTCTAGCTTCCGTTGTTCTGTCTCTTACCTTCCTCTCTTCTCCCTTCACTTCATGCTCTCAGCTGCATGTGAATCCGGAGCAGAGAGCAGCAATTCTGAGGGTACTGGGACAAGTCCACACATTGATGACACTGCTGATGAGGACATTAAAGGGAAGAACAGTTCCAGGTATGTACATACTGATGTAAATTGTTATTTGTAGGCCTTTTAAAGCGTGTTTCATATGCACCCTTGTTAGTGAGTTCCCTACTTACCCTCCCTCTCTTTCTCCCTCCCTCTCTTCCTCCCTCCCTTTCTCCCTCCCTCTCTCCCTCCCTCTCTCTCTCTCTCTCCCTCCCTTCCTCCTCCCTCTCTTCCCTCCCCCTCTCTCTCTCTCCCTCCCTCCCTCCCTCCCTCCCTCCCTCCCCTCCCTTCCTCTTCTAGCATACAGATATGGAAGAGGACACGAAGAGTCTCAAGGACAACTTCTGGGGGTCGTTCCTCACTGGAACATCTCTCATCCCTCGACCCCCTAATTAGCATTTGGCACGGGGTCCGTGTGCGGATGTTCATGCACTACCAACTCTCAGCCAGAGCCTACTTTACTTTCCTCAAACTGTCGGGAACTCAGTCTGTATTCTCCCCAGGTAGGCCTATAGCAAATAGTCGTGGTTAGTGACTTGCATGTGTGTGTCTGTAAGGTCTGGATGACATGAATGTGACTGCCACCTGAGACTGCTGAGACTACTAGTGAAATATGCTGGAGAATTGAAGACGGAACTCGAAGATGGCTTTGCCACAACACCCACTAAGCCATGGAAAGGTGATACACAAGATCCAGTTAGCTGTTCCTTTACCTCCCTCTCCCCTTCCCTTCCTCCTCTTTCCAGGTATCATACCCCAGCTTTTCTCCCGGCTCAACCATCCTGAGGCTAACGTGAGGCAGAGTGTCTCAGACCTACTCTGTCGTGTGGGCAAAGATTCCCCTCACTTTATCATCTACCCAGCCATCGTTGGAGCATCACGGAGGGCAGAAAAGAAGACTGCTGTCTCTGGAGGTAGTGAGCGATATACCGGAATGGTTGTGGTTGTTGTAATGAGATTCATGCTTTTGTACAGGGACGGGGTACTTGCATGAAGCTGAAGAGAGAAGAGATAGTGACTTTGACATTGGTAGCCGAGAATTTGGGGACAATTTCTCCCCCCAGACGCCATGAATTCAGATGAAGAGAATGGTAGGTCACAAGACCTGTGTGGTAGGGTCACATGACCTGTGTGGTAGAGTCACATGATATGTTCATAGGACTAATATATGTCACGTGATCTATTGGTAATCCAACAAGGATCCTAGAACAGTAGATCACATGATTGAGAATGGAAGTCACATGATTGAGAATATACACTACATAGTTTGAGTGAAAATAAGTTGTGTCCAGTGACTCATACAGTACCATCCATCTCACCCTTCTCTCTATGTTTTCAGGGGAGGCGTCCCCAGTGGAGCTCAGTAACCTGGAGAAGTGCCTCTCTGACATCATTGACTCTCTCAAGCAGCAGAACTCACAGCTGGTGAAGGCTGTGGAGGACCTGGTGTCAGAACTGTGTCGTATCACTCTTCTGGGGACGAGATGTGGCTGGCTGCCCTGATGCAGCGACAGGGAGAGGTGCACAGGTAAAGGCAGCAGTTAAGTGCATGAATATGATTAGCTGTTAACCACAAGTGTTCTGGTAGACATTTCCTATAAATGCTTTGCCAACACCCTCCAAGTCTGGAAATTGAAGTGATGCAGAGGCATTCTTTTAAATTTTTGGAAGGCCAAGCAACTTGTTGCTTGCCTGGCAACAAATGACAAAATGCATACATAAGTGTAATCCATGTGTGGTAAGTCTTTGAGAAGCTATTGAAACTCTATTTGGAGGGTGCCACTGTATATACTAAGCAGTTGTGGTTCATATAACATTGCTAGTTGAAATGCTTAGCATTTGTGGCGAGCGTGAGCGATCCGACTGAGCTGTGAGCAGGTACAATTGGAACTTGGGTAAAACAGTACAATATGTGTGGCAACGCCGTTTAGAAAAATCGGCTCATTGAAACGACTAGGTCACTCGCCAATCATGTGCATGTCATGTGATTATCACATCTCCTGCCATAATTATACCTCTTCTCCCTCTCTCTCTCTCCCTCTCCCTCCAAGACGTCTGCTGCAGATAGATCAGGAGACCAAGAGGACCCTCAGTATACCATTCCTTGGTAATACGGAAAAGGAGGCAATCATGAAAGAGAAGTACCTGGCCACCATGAAACCAGTGAGAAATATACAACTGTAAAAATATCATTGTAAAATTCTCGCCTCTTTCTCTGTTAGTTGTTGTGGGTGTTAGAGCACTTGGCAGCAGTAACCTCTCAACCTCCTGAGACCCCGAACGAGAGAAACTTCCAGTCTCAGTACGGAGAGACCATAAGGAGCGCACTGCAGAGGTTGAGGAATCCTGTCAACTATGCCAACCCCCACACAGTCTGGGAACCATTTAAAGAGGTGATCAGAGCTATGTGTTGAGAACGTACACAGTGTTTCTTTCAGAATATGGTCAGGGGTGGCAAATCCACCAACCAAAAAATGAGGGTGGGCAACAGTGGACTAGTAACTGGATTCCCAAGGAAAAGGGGGCAAAGAGTTTCTAGGGGGGGCAAATACAACCCCCTTGCCCCCCTAGGTGTGGATGGAAATTTCATTTTTGCTATAATGAAAGGATCATATTTCCTGTGTAAACATTGTATATACTTATGGAAAGTGTGAATGTGAAATCCACCCATATCTGTTCTTTCTCGCCCACAGTTCCAGCAGATGTTGATGCACAGAGCCCAGAAGAGAATGCAGACCTCTCTGAGTCTGAGTGAGATCAGTCCCCACCTGGCTAACATCTCCTCCTCCTGCATCACCATGCCTGGACACAACCAAGGAGACGAGGTAGGGAGCTGAGCTCTCGATGTGTACTTACATACCACTTCCTGTACATCCTCCCTCAGCCTGTTACACTGGAGTCATTTCAGCTGGAAGTGTCTGTCTTGCCAACAAAAACCAAGCCAAAGAAAATCTCGATGATCGGTTCAGACGGTCGGAAACACACCTACCTCTTCAAGGGTCTGGAGGACTTGCACTTGGACGAGAGGATAATGCAGTTTATGGCCATCATCAATAACATGTTTGCCAAAGCTCACAAGTGAGTGCTGTGATCCCATATGCTACCATTGTATTGTGCATAGATGATGCAAGTGCTGTGTCTAAAAGGGTCAGTTACATGTATTTAAGGCATTAGCCATTAGACATTACTTACTAAGGCAAGTAGGTGTGTCAGTGAGTGTGGTAGTGGGTGTGTCAGTAGGTGTGTCAGTGGGTGTGGTAGTGGGTGTGTCAGTGGGTGTGGTAGTGGGTGTCTTGGTGCCCTCACTACATATTCTACTGTCTCTATATACATATGTGTAAGCCCCAGTCTCTCTCCCATCAGACATGACACACAACTCTACCAGGCCAAGGACTACGCCGTCATCCCTCTTGGTGCCCGCTCTGGCCTTATCCAGTGGGTGGACAACGTGACTCCTCTGTTTGGCATCTACAAGAGATGGCAACAGAGAGAGGCCTATGCCAAAGCCATGCAACAACAGGTAATGAACCAGTGAGCCCGTCTGTGCCCAGAGAGTATCTGGAATAACAAGTGTACAAACTTGGAGCCTACATCAAAGATGCCCAATTAATATATTCTACCATAAATGATAAAACTTTACGTACTTTATTACTGTCATACTTTTTGTTCTTTTACAGTCCTCGGACCAACCCAATATTCCCATGCCCATTCCAGTGTTGAAACCTAACGAACTGTTCTATTCTAAGATCATCCCACTGCTGAAGAAGGAGGGCATGTCAGAGCAGACTCCTCGTAAGGATTGGCCACAAGTGGTACAGCTAAGAGTGCTCAAGGAGTTGATGAACGAGACGCCCTCAAACTTGCTAGCTATGTAAGTACACATCAAACAAACGGTGGACAGCTGTTTCAGGCTAAATGAGGCCGCCACTTCTTTTCACTCTCCCGCTCCCTTTCCACTCACCTCCTCCCTCTCTTTCCCACATCTTACCTCACCCAGGGAGCTGTGGTGTGCCTCCACGTGTGCCTCGGAATGGTGGTGTACCACTCAGACGTACAGCCGGTCGACTGCCGTCATGTGCATGATTGGTTACATCATTGGTCTCGGTGACCGTCACCTTGACAACCTTCTAGTAGAATTCTCCACTGGACAAGTATGTACACACACACACACACACACACACACACACACACACACACACACACACACACACACACACACACACACACACACACACACACACACACACACACACACACACACACACGCACAAACACACGCACGAACACACCACCCTCAGTCACTTTAACTCAACATGTGCTGCCATGCATACTACACACCCTTCCTTGCCAGGTTGTCCACGTGGACTATAATGTCTGCTTTGAGAAGGGGAAGAGCTTGAGAGTTCCTGAGAGAGTTCCGTTCAGAATGACACAGAATATTGAGACTGCACTTGGCTTCACCGGTGTAGAGGTCAGTGGCAATGGGGTTAATCAGGGCTACATGTCCTGCTTATGTATATAGATTACATCGTGTATATGTATGATTCAAGTTTCTGGAACAGGTTTGTACGTGTGGTTATAATGTTCATGAATGTAGCATTGAATGGAACGTATACATGTACATGTACTTGCTCATACATATATGCAGCTGTTAACTAGTCCTTCCCACGATCCCAGGGCCTGTTTCGCATTTCGTGTGAGGATATCCTGAGGATCCTGCGGAGGGGGAGAGAGACACTGCTCACTCTGCTGGAGGCATTTGTGTATGATCCACTGATAGACTGGACACAGAGCGAGGATGCGGCCTTCCCATTGGGTAAGAAAGACATACTGTATTGTTGTAGCCTGTGTCCCCACCCACTGCTAGCCCTGTTGTTACCCCTGTCCATATGAACCTATATTTTGACCATTGCCCCCAACTGTAATTGGAGTCTAGTAGAAACTTCTGTATTTGGTTTTCAGATTTACTGAGGTTCCCCAGACTTTACGTGTTTCGCAGACTTTGTGTATGTGGTTCCCCAGACTTTATGTGGTTCCCAGACTTTATGTGTATGTGGTTCCCCAGACTTTATGTGGTTCCCCAGACTTTATGTGTATGCGGTTCCCCAGAATTTACTGTGGTTCCCCACACTTTGTATGGTTCCCCAGACTTTACTGTGGTTCTCTGTTTACGTGGACTCTGTGTCTCCCTACATTTCTTTCTGCAGCTATTCGTTCGACGGCAGACACCGCTGGACGACCGTCTCGCAAAGACATGGAGAGGGAGGTGGCATCTGGGATGTTGGTCACCAGGCTCGCCGAGTCTGGAACCCACTGGCAGAGAAACAGGTACACTATATATACCACAATACATGGAGCTACATACATGTACATAGTAACCGCACACACATTCAGAAAAGGTACACTATACTTATAAGTGTATGTACATGCCGGGTGTATTTCAGAAA
Source organism: Theonella swinhoei (assembly GCA_963970385.1). Taxonomy (NCBI): domain Eukaryota; kingdom Metazoa; phylum Porifera; class Demospongiae; order Tetractinellida; family Theonellidae; genus Theonella; species Theonella swinhoei. The sequence continues at coordinate 802,066 of OZ019965.1, forward strand.
AAGTGACAAGGGGGGTGAACCACATATACGAGAAATCTTGGGGGGGGGGGTAACATGAAAACACGTGTGGCTGTATGTGAGGAAGGTCTGTTTGACTTAAGGGGGGCAAAACTTTTTTAAGGGGGGCAAATGCCCCCTCTCGCCCCCCTAAAAGAACCCTGCATGCAGCTGGCTACATCTTTATGTACATTCATGGCTGCATATTCCAGGGAGAGCCTGTGCTCAGTGCTACTAGCCCTGGAGCATCACCTGGATGAGATCGCTACCACTGGAGAGAAATTGATCACACTAAATGAGCAGATTGTGAAGACCGACAAACAGATTGACATCTTCAAGGACGCCATATCCACTCCAGACCATCCCCTCATCAGTATGCAAGACAAGTGAGAAATACATATACATCTGAGGCAACCAATTTTTATTTGATTGAGTTTTCGTGATGTTTCTGACAGGCTGTCCGAGCAGAATAGACTGGCCTCTGAACAGAAGAGGCTGATAACAGATATTCAAGAAAAACTGCAGGATTATCATGGGTGGAACGTCAAATACCACGTGAGTCACTGTCATCCTTATAGGGCATCCAGTATGTAACACAACCAAAGTAATGTAGCTTTGAAAGTGACTATATACCTTGAGTGAACTGAGTTGTGTTGTATGAGGTGTGGGTTATTCCATTGATGTTGGTTGATAGTGTTTCCATCATTTAGGCTATTGATAACTTTACATGTACATTGATTGAGTGTCACTTCTGGTGTGCAGGATGCATTCCAGGCCATCCATGGAGCGGAATTGGGTACACTAATCAAACACACACAACATAAATCTCTCAGTCTAGGTGAGTAGACTTCCACGTGTAGTTGATAGATGGTTTCTCTGGAATTAGCCCTACCTCCTCTCCCCCTCCCTCCCTCCCTCCCTCCCTCCCACTCCCTCCCTCCCTCCCTCCCTCCTTACCTCCCTCCCTCCCTCCCTCCCTCCCTCCCTCTCTTCCTCCCTCCACACCAGGTCCTCCGGCTCATGAACCAGCTGTAGACTTCCTGGAGTCCATCAACCACAATCAGAATATTGAGACCTGTGACCAGCTGGAAGATGAACTACTAGCCATGATGGAGAAAAGAAGAGCCATTCTTATCGGTGCACTTGAAGCACTCCACCAGTACCGTAACATCACTGCACAGGTACATGTACATGACAACTCATATTGCATGCACTACATTCCACAGAATAGGACTACACACAAACAACTGACAAATAACATACAAACCACCTACATATATAACACAACACACCTAGAAAATGGGGGAGTAAAAAATATACTAAAGATAAAGAGGGGGCATGTAAATAGAAAAGGTAAAAACAGATAGAAAGGAGACAGAAGTATTGAAGTATAGATAGAAAAAGAAAGGGGGAGAAGGCAAACTATCCCCGACTATGAAAGCCCACATGTACCTGACAACTGTAACAAACATGTGTGACTAGGGTTTCATTGGGGGGTGGGGGGCATTTGCTCTCCTTATATCCTAAGTGTCCCCCTTTGGGATTTGACATTGCCGCACACACACTGCCCCCTTCACATTCCCTAAACTCTACTCCCCCCCCCCCCCCTGCCAGAAAGTCTGGATGAAACACTGGTGACAATGTATACACTATGTATGTGACTGAACTAACGTCTCAATTGCCAGTGTTTGTGTCTACATGTAGTTCCATGCTGACTACCTGACCCAGTCTCGCAGCTACCTGTGGGAGCAGTGTCTGGATCCCCTCCTGGCAGGAGAGATCACCAGGGAAAGGTGAGGATACTCAGTACCTGGGACTACTCCAATGTATGCTATACATTGTGGCTCAGGAGATAGGCCTGATAAATGTATACATACCTTCTTGTTGTACATGGAGACATTTTATTGTGTGTGTGTATGTGTGTGTGTGTGTGTGTGTGTGTGTGTGTGTGTGTGTGTGTGTGTGTCCTGACAACACCACTCAGTTTGCACAAGGCTGCAGAGGACTTTGATACCCAGCTCAGTACAGGAGGGCGTTCTCCTCAGTTGGTGAAAGGAGTCGACAGTAGACTCCGCAAGCAGACTCAGGAGCTACAGCAGCGATACAGCAAGGTGAACTTAGACATGCGTACCCATAGAGTCTACTCAAGATGCTGCCATTGCACCACTGCCATTGAGTCTTACTATATATGTATGTAAAGACAAGTCTCCATGATTGAAAGACCCACGAACACCACAATATAACTCCATCCCTCCCCCCCCCTCCCTCTCTCCCTCTCTCTCCCTCCCTCCCTCGCTCTCCCTCTCTCCCTCCCTCCCTCCCTCCCTCCCTCCCTCCAGCTGGTGGATCGATCTAAGACTCTTCCTGCAGTCGAGATCAGTAAATTGGAATCTGCAGTCAATGATGCCAGTAGAAGCATACATCAATTCTGCATCGGTGAGCAAGAGAAAGTGCCTTAGTCACTTTTGGATAGAATGAAAAGGCCTTGATTGGGCTCTGCCACAGAGATCCAGTGCTTATAGTGGCTCAGCATTTCCAATCCCAGCTGCTTGTTCTGTGTACTACATGTATATCAACAATGGTACATTATAGAGATGATGTCATCCCCTAAACTAGAACATCCTCACGATGGACCTCTCGCTCTCGCCTGCTTCATTATCTCTGCCCTTTGCCCTCTATCTCGACGCTGGCTCTACATGGAAGAGACTGCACAAGGTACATACATATGTACCATATCCACCTGGATGGAGTGAGGTGGATGTTCTAATGTGTAGGATACCTTACCTACTTGATGGAATTAAGAATGCAGTACATGTACATACACATACACTATGCTTTCTGATACACGTATGTTAACACAATCTTTGGTTCACACAACTGTGGCATGTCAGGTGAAGTAATGGTTTGAGTTCACTAAAATTATAATGTGTTGTATGCTCAATAGCTGCACGGGAGCGTTTGAGTGAACTGACGTCTAAGGATGGGGACTGGTTTCTAGATGAGCTTTGTACTATGAGTGGAAACGTCTCCCAGATGAATGGACTGCTGGAGATGTGCATCAGAGTATGACACACACACACACACACACACACACACACACACACACACACACACACACACACACACACACACACACACACACACACACACACACACACACACACACACACACACACACACACACACACACACACACACACACACACACACACACACACACACACACACACACACACACACACACACACACACACACACACCATGTATCTCACTCCCTCAAAGACTTGCATGCTTGTGTTACATACATGTCGAGAGTTTAGCACTTCATTTGTTTCTAGGCAATGGGCAACGATCTTCATTCTGGTTCAGTCTTTACGTCCACTCTGGAATCTGTGAAGGCAGCGCACAATGTGTACACGACCATGCAAGACTTGTTTAACAAATTCCAGAGTAGTGTTATACCAGAAGCCATTGACTATGTCCTGATGGAAGATGAGAGCACACTGGAGATGTTGGAGGAGCTGTCTTCCTTCAAACTTACCTCCTACCCCAACCTCCCTCTTCCCGACGCCCTATCTAGACTTGCTGATGATCTCATGCAAGCTACTATGAAGGTATATGTGTACATGAGCATACATTTATACATTTGAATTACGTGTAAAATATGAGTGCTGACATATTCGAACATTTGTTGCTAACTACTGTATTCATAGCACCCCCCCCCCCCCTCTCTCTCTCTCTCTCTCTCTCTCTCTCTCTCTCTCTCTCTCTCTAGCATCAACCAGCAGACCTGATAGTGACTGCAGCAGTGGAAGAGATGAGAAACAAAATCTCATCTCTACTACACCCACACGGTATGAGCACCAGCTAGTATCACATTCATAGTCAGATATCTCGGGCAAGTTGGAGCCTATGCTCTTGGCAGCTGCTCTACCAACTAAGCTATGCAGGCGGCCTAGCTGAATAGACCGAATCCTAAAAATGACTTACCTTCATAGGCAATATGTGTACATTGTAGTTATGTACATACACACATACACATGAATACCTCTTCATTGAAAAAAGGCTGCCTACCAACTAATTGAGCTACTGGAGTGCATGTAGTTCATTTGCCTGCTGAATCCCACTACACAGGGTTTAATCTGGCATGTGTCCTTGAGGGGGCAAAATTAATAATTGTAGAAATTTGGGGGGCAGAGGGGGGCACATTTGGCAGGGCAGGAGAGGGATTGGTGATGGTGTCATATGCTTGGGGGGGTGACTGAAATTCTTGGGGGGTATTTGCCCCCTTGCACCCCCCCTGGATTTAACCCTGCTACAAGACACAACCACGTCTTCCACAGATGAGGACTCACCAGCTATCCCAGCCCACCTCATCCTCAGCTCCCTAATGGGTCTACTGCACAAGACTGAAGACAGCATCCTTCGCATGCTGGAGACAGTGGGGAGCATCAGCATCCCCAAGAGTTGGGAGAATGTTGACGTCGTGAAACAGACCCTCGCCCTAATGGTAAGACTTGTAGCTTATTATTGTTGGCTCTACCCTGACTCTCCCCCCTCACTTTCTCACTCTCTCCCTCTTCCTCTCCCTCTCCAGTGTACAGCCGATCTCTCTCTGACAGAGGAACTGCTCTACGTACACAAGGCACAGGTTATTGTAGAGTTCTGTGGAGAGTGCAAGAAACTCCTCAAAGCCTTTAAATTAGAGATTAACAACCCTGAAGGTAAATACACACACACACACACACACACACACACACACACACACACACACACACACACACACACACACTACATGTGTACTGTAGCAGATACATACAAGTATAGTCCGCAATCACTTAAGCACTCTCTCTCCTTTGTGTTCCAGAACACTCATTGGGATTTCAAACTCAGACCCCTCCTGGGACTCCCGTCAGAAGATCCCTCATTTCGGTCCCCTCCGAGCAGTCCCTCTGCCAACCGATTCGTCGCTATATCTCCGAGAGCTTAATCTGCCACGGTCTAGGCCAACCGTCCTACTCCCTAGCCTGCCTCTTGGTCTCCATCATGACAGAGTATCTGGGACTCAACCTCCCCACTCATTCAACTGCCCCTATTTCAATTGAAGAACTGTGCAAAGTGGTGAGTTACATACAAATGTATGTTCTTTGTATATTATTGCCCAGCCCCTTACTCTCAGCTCCTTTCTTTCCCGTCCCTAATACACTCTCCTACACAATCACATACTTAGAACATTAGCTCCTTTTTTATACATGACTTAATCATGCTTAGAAAGAATGACAAAGCAACACAACACAACTTGCCCAAGACGGTTATTTTTCATCAAAGAAAAAAACTGCCTCGGGTAGGATTTGAACCCACGACTGTCAGCTTTCTAGGGGTCGCTCTTACCAACTGAGCTACCGTGGCAGCTCAGCTGGCTGGGCTCGAATCACATATACAATACAAAGCAACCAAAGCACCTCAACCAAAGCATCACAAACCTGATAAACAGGTGAATTCAGACTTAGTATAAAGGAGACGTATACATATACATTTATATGTATATGCATACATGTAACTTCCATATTGTTTACTGCCTGTGCAGGTGAATGATCGCTACCAGGCTGAGTTCCAGCTGTCCATTAATCAGCATGCCCGTGGCCTCTTCTCCCACTGCGATGTGACCTGGAGGGAGTGCGACAGAGCAAAGAAAATCTTCACTAACCTTGAGAACTGTAAACAGAGCGTGCAACGCACACGAAGCCTCACTGCACGCTTTCAGGTAAGCTACACATGGTAATCATCAATGAATGAACTTACCTCAACTCCTTTGCCTCGGTCTCACATCCAGTGGCTTCGTGAAGAGAGTCTGATATCCTCTGATTCGCACTATCCTTGGATTGGCCCCCAGAGGTCTATGCTGCTTACTAACATTAAGAAGGTAATCAGGAACCTTGATAAGAGAGTGGTAGTCCCTACATCACATGGAAATACATTGTGTATAGCACAATAGCTACATGTATATTATAAGTATGAAGAAAGGGGAGAAAGAAAACACAGCCCAACAAAACAGACCAGACAAACAAGACCTATAATACATAGCGTACAAGTTGAATAATCCAGGGGCATGTAACACTGCGCTGATGAGGGTCAATCAGCCCGAAATGGCTGTCCGCCATTTGCCTGGTTTGCTCTGCAAACCTTATTTTCACGTACATATATATCACAGTTGGTAGACAATACATGTGTTTACCCACCATCATCACCCCAGGTACTCTCTGAGCAGATGGCCACTTCTCTAACTGGAGTAGTGGATCGAATTAACAGCCAGTGGTTCCGTATATCCCAGCGTCTGCAGTGGGCAGCTGGGTCCAACCCTAAACTCAAACCATTGATGAGTTTGAGAGGGCCATGAACAGGCGAAAAGTGGTTCTGCAGGTCAATACACACACACTAGAATGTCCAGTTGTGTATACAGATGGATTATCTGTTAGTACATATCTGGAGATAGCATTTATGGTTGTGTTTGGTAGAGGCAGAAGACCACCCTATTGACAACTCTGTGTATGTAATATATATACATTGTATGTCTCTTTAGGCAGAAGAGGAGCTGTATTCGAAGATTTATACTCTCAGTGATGCTGTCATCCATCTTGAGTCTTCTCACACACGAATTCCAGCACAGACGACGTCTGACAGGGAAATGGTACAGCTGCTGCACAGGTTATGGTTTATTCATGAATAAATGTTTCTCTTCTTTACGAGAAGTGCTTTTGATGACTTTAAGATTGTGAATGCTTGCATGCTGTCCTCTCTCCCTCCGTTCCTCCCTCCCTCCCTCCCTTCCTCCCTCTCTCCCTCCCTCCCTCCCTCCCTCCCTCCCTCCCTCCCTCCCTCTCTCCTCTCCTTCTCTCTAGGTGTGGAGATGTGACTGTCAAGTTACAGCTTTGCATGGAGCAGCTCTCTCAAGTCTCAGACATTCTACCACTCATTGAGGTACATATACAACACACATCTCACCACATATAGTGTGAAATTTTCATGTGAGAAAATTTTGTGAATTGCTGAAAATTGAGATATTCTCAAATAAATTTTTACAGATTGTGCATAATACACCGCGAGTTTTGTGAAGAATGTTTTGCAAAAGTGTTGTCACACAAAATTTCCAACTACATGTATATTAAGTTCACTTATTCATACATTTATTATGCATATAGTTTCCTGAGGATGGAGGCCCACTGACTGTGGAGTGGATGCAGACTCGATTGGACTGCATGCAGCAGGAGAGAGGCAGGATGACGGTCGAAAAGAAAGCCAACAACACCAAACTGGCCAAGAAGAAGGAATCGGTGCTTTCCGAACTGGAGAAGCTGAGAACTCTAAATAGAGCTCACCGTAAGCTCATGGTCGAGATTTGGCCACATCTCACTACTCTGGCGAGGGTGAGAACTGTACGATGTAGAACTGTATGTTGCCTGTGTACATTGTGTTTGCCAATTTACACAAATGTGAGCATTACCAGTAATGAACTTCCCTCCCTCTTATAATTCTCCCCCGTCCACCCCCATGGTATTCAGCTGGAGGAAGCCCCTCCCCCAGGCCAAGCTGTACCAGGTCCCCGGGCATTCATCAACCTGCAGAACAGGTTTGGAGAAGAGACCAAGTCATTTATACAAGCCACTCAGGAACTGATAGGTACATGTGTATAGAGAACAGCCGTACTGTACTGTTGGGTGGACCATCTGTTATATGTACTCTCTATCTACCAAGAGGTTGGGATTTAGCCACGGGGTGGGGGGGGGGGGGGGGGGGAGGTCAGGGGGGGCGGGGGGGATGTATAGTACATTTATATGTGGCTAATGTGATTTTTCTTTCAATGCTTTAAACACAATGCAACTCACCCAAGGCAGTCATTTTCAAAGAAATGTGAGCTGCCTCAGGTGGGATTCAAACCCACAACACTTGGTATTCCAGCAGTAGACTGTGTATGTGTTCGTCTCTCTGTTTCTCCTCCCCTAGCATCAGATATGTCTCTGACGGGGAAGTCAACGTGGACCAGCAGATCAAGAGCCGAGGAGTTCATACACATGAAGAATGCCTCCAGTAACCACCGCATACTAGCTGAAGGGTAAGGCTGAAGGGTCTACTGATGAATATTGCCTCACTGCACTATATCCTGTCCCCTGGCAGCTATACATGTAATACTAGGTTAATTGCTTAGCATTGTGGGCAAGTGAGAGTGCAAAATTAAAAGTGCACATGCACAGGATGATGAAATATGTATTAGTATTGGAGTCCTACATAAAGGTCTCTACTAGTGTCTATGGGCTCCTTGCACAGTAATCAGGACAGACTGTATGATTGTACATTGTATTCCTTGCCTCACAGACTGCTGGGCCAGCTGCTGTCATTCACAGACCAGTTATTTCAGGGCCAGTCCTGTGCCAACCTCAAGTGGAACTCACCACCCATCATTGATAGCATTATCCCAAAGAGCCACTCGCTAGTCAGCATCACTAGTCATCCCCCTGGACAGATGAACGAGCCACCGGAACAGCAGCCCAAGAGTGAGTCACTAGTAATGTGATGGTTAACCCTTGGTCGTGTGTGTGTGTGTGTGTGTGTGTGTGTGTGTGTGTGTGTGTGTGTGTGTGTGAGTGTGAGTGTGAGTGTGAGTGTGAGTGTGAGTGTGTGTGTGTGTGTGTGTGTGTGTGTGTGTGTGTGTGTGAGTGTGTGTGAGTGTGTGTGTGTGTGTGTGTGTGTGAGACTGTGAGACTGTGTGTGACTATTCTGGGTGTCTCCTGTATCATGAGTAACTGTAATTAGTGAGGTGTCCTAATTAGTGAGGTGTCCTGATTAGTGAGGTGTCGGATTGAAACGTGACAATGTGGGGTGTCCTATAATCAGAGGGTTTCCAATATCTATATGACAATAATTATGATGTCATTGTGTCTCTGTTGCTGGTAGTCTACCGCTCCAGCCAGGGAATAGTTAGAGACAAGAGGACGGGAAAAGCTTTGCAAGAACAGAACTCCTACGCCGTGGGAGTGTGGCGCAGGGTGAAGGCCAAGCTGGATGGTAGAGACCCTGACCCCACTTACAGGATGACTGTCTCTGAGCAGGTAAGGAGTGTACAGTAGGTACCTCCATATGAGATTAAGGCCTTGGTCAAAGGGAATAGGTGTGAAATAGCAAGTTTTCTGATCAACACACACACACCCAAGAGTGGCCAGATTGGTGTTTGATGGTGGCAAACTGTCTCCTCATCAGATATACTGATAGCCCTAATTAAAGGGCATCACAGTAAATATCTCATTCTGGTTTGTCCATTTTTTGTCTCTTCAGGTGAAGTTTATTATTGACGAGGCCATCAGTCTGGAAAACTTGTGCCAGCTCTACGAGGGCTGGACGCCTTGGGTGTGAAGTTCAAACCAGCATCAAACCATTACAGTATACAAGAAAGCTCTCAATAACTGCTCTAGACTACAGTACTGCCATAGACATGCAATATGTGGGATACCTTCTTAGCTAGAGTGAGTCAACTTGAAACTGAATCTCTTGTAGTTAGCTAGTAGACAAATGCATCCAGGGGACAGCCTGCCCCTACCATCATCTTTATCATTTGGATAGACAGCATGCCTGGCTGTCCAACTGTATCCATCCCCAATTGCATTGGACTATCAGATTTATGAGTGTACATACACAGAGCTTTCTGTACTGCTGTATATAAGAGCATCCACACCTTATTTGTAATACATACTTATTGTAGTTGTAAATTATATACTTTATTACTGCTATAATAACCACTAGTTGAATGCTACGTATTGTTGGCGAGCCGAGTGCGCACGCAAAATTAGAAGCACGTCTAACATTATGGTATGTGCAGTACCCATCAAAATTAATATAAATAAATATATAGAAAAATTGCCCATTCAGATCACTAGGAGGGCTTGCTACGCTCACCAAGTATGATGTAATCCCAGTACATGTGTTTGGTGTGTATATTAATGACAGTATAATCATGGACCCCTCTCCTAATTGAAGTGATCAATAACAATTTGATGTATACCTTTTGCCTTCTCAAACATCACATTTCTAATGTATATACACAACCATCAAGTCAAGCACATCTCTTCTGTTCCAAGAGTGTTCTGGTGAAAGAGGTTTACTGTAGTTCCTGGAGCTGCTGTTTTGAGTCTTTTTTTGGCTACATTGCTCCTTTATGTCCGTTTTAACTGTTGCAGGCAACTGGACCCACTGTTGTACTTAGTAGGATATACTCGATTATGAGTCACTGACAATTGCTAGCTACCCTGCTTACAGCTCAACTCTACATACCTGACTCAAACCAGTATGCCACAGTACAAGATCGACCCACATCAACATAAAAAATACGTATGAAATTAAAACATTGTTTAAGAGCACAACACAACCATCACCTAATCCGACCGTCCCATTTCACTTCTCCCAGTTCAGTTTTTGGGTCTGGAGAGAAAGTGCTCCAGTCAGTGGAGGCACAGTCTACTATATGGCTACATCTATCTCTGTTGGCATCAGTTCTACAGACACCTGCTATCTTCCAGAAGTCACTGACCAACTTGTCCAACCATTCCTCTAGATCCTTCCCTGTTTTCTGAACGTTTTCTTTCCACTTGAGAAAGTCATGTGACTCATCTTTCTGTGACTCACCTACTCTTGCTGCGTTCACAGAAAGAGGATTGTCCATGGGTTCCAGGTTCTCGTGTGTCAGTGGTACCACAAGGAACTTGGTCTCCATTATGGCTCTTCCGTCTTTTAGTTCAACTAGGCAGTTCCAGATACCTGGACGAATTGGACGCTCTAATTTTGGCTTGTGGTAAGTCACAAACCAGCTGGTCTCTATTTTGATGGTGTGGGACTGTACACGTTTTCCTGTTGGATCGCTCCAAACGACATTGATCTCTCCACTCTTCCCTGCATTGAGCCTTATTGCGGCCACTGGATCATCCCATGCTCCTAGGATTCCTCCATAGTTGCGGAAGATGCTCTCCTTCCCATCCCAGTCAGACCCCACCTGGAAGAGGAAGGAACAATACCACTCCATTAAAACTTGGGGGGGAGGCAGTAATAATCCTTTAATCATGATGGACAACAATGTATAGTGAATTACCCTCAAAAAGAGGACACCACCAATTAGGGCTCTTGTATTCAGTGAGTGCCCAGAGCAACTATTGGTAAGTACTTAGGTTCACAAACTCTCTCCTCTCCTTACCTCTAAACTTGAGACTCTTCTTGCAACTTCGTCGCTGGGTGAATACTTCTGCAGATAGTCAATTGTAGCAAAGTACGCCTCAAACTCTGGTGGAGACAGACTTCTGGATATCTCATCCTTTAGAGTAACAACAAGACCCTTAAACATTTCATTGACTTTAAATACAGTCACTTCTTTCACAACTATCTCTTGCGGTACTTTACATTTCTCATCCACCACAGCCGTTTTAGAATCCTCATTTAGCTGTGACAGTGCCTGTCGTAAGAAGGACTGGTAAGTGGTGAATTTGGCATTGTAGTGGTAGTTTAAGTCGTCCTCTGCGTGGTACATGTTCTCCCAGAACGAAGTGAGACCTGGGGTGTCTTCGTGGTATGCCCCATAGAGATGGGCATCCAGCTTATTGATGACATTTTGGCTTACAATGGCCTCAAACTTTCTGGCAAAGAAGTGATGATCTCCGGGCGACTGTTCAGTGTGGAGAGAATAGGACAGAAGGCATTTAGGCCTGCTCTGTGCAATTCACATGGTTCCACGTACATAAGTCATTTTGCATGTACAGGATAACAGTGCTCTTTGGCAACTCTTTAAATGTAATTTGTTACTGTACAAGTGTGTTTAGTCTCTCCATTTAAAGCTCTTTGATGAAACAAAGTGTCCTGATTAGTGTGAGGTGACCGAAAAGTACACTTGTAGAAAGGTCTCCTTACCTGCAGTCTTCCAAAATCTTTGGTAAGAAAATCATTAGGAGAGCAGCCGCACCAGTCCACGATGTGTTTGTACTGACATCGACAGCCCAACTTGCGGTTCCAATTGGTGATACGCAGGTTGGTCTTCACAAAGGTGTCACACATGGGACCATTACGGAGCACAGTATGGAAGAATGACTGGAGGAGGGGGGGGGGGAGAAGATAAGGCATTACTAAAGGGGGGGGGGGGGGGGGGGAGAAGATAAGGCATTACTAAAGGGGGACTACTGCCACAAATGTATATATGGTAGACTTCTCCAGTCTTGGTTAGTATCCAGACTGTTAGTTACAACATACACTCAATCGGCATAAAATATGATATCTTCTCGTGTGTGTGTGTGTGTGTGTGTGTGTGTGTGTGTGTGTGTGTGTGTGTGTGTGTGTGTGTGTGTGCACATACATGTGTATATGTAAAAACGTGTGTATAGCACACTTGCAATGCAGAAAATTAGCAAGGAAACCCACCTCACCCCACCCCACACCCATATCCAAACAGCCAACATTAGACATAGACACCATTTGAACATGTATACTGTGTACGTGAATATGTATACAATCTGTTGTTACCATAGCAACATGTTATGATGTACCTCGGCAGGTAGTAATGAAAATTCATAAAATCTCTTCAGCCCTGTGAGGAAACGAGAGCGATCAGTCACCAGGTATCGCGAGTAGTTGCGATGTAACGCAATCCAGTCGCTGCCTCCATCGACCGTGATATCTACCGGTAGCTTGCGGTTGTCCACTCGCCACATGTGATTGTCACACTCCACAAACGTACGATCCAAACCCTGCTTCTGTATAAACCTACGTATATATGTACAGTGGGTGACAAGCACCAGCAGCACAATGTATATAGTACACTTAGCATACTAAGTTAGAATTCACCTGTTTATCTGGTTTGTGATGCTTTGGATGAGGTGCTTTGGTTGCTTTGTATTGTATATGTGATTCGAGCCCAGCCAGCTGAGCTGCCTCGGTAGCTCAGTTGGTAAGAGCGTCGCCTAGCAAGCGGACGGTCGTGGGTTTAAGTCCCACCCGAGGCAGCTTTTTTCTTTGAAAAATAACTGCCTTGGGCAAGTTGTGTTGTCTTTCTGTTGTGTTGTGTTGCTTTGCCTTTCTTTCTAAGCATCTCATGGGCGATTAAGCCATGTAGTTGTTGGAAGTATATTTCTGTTTCACATCAAGTTTTGGCATACAAAGTTAGGAAACTAGGCCTAATGTAGTATACGTTTGACTTCACCTTCTTCATTATAATCCAGAATAGCTAGCAACCAGTAAGAGTATCAGCCATTCTGGGTAACCTCACGTGTAGTCTCGTCCCCAGACCCCACCCTTAGAGAGGAAAAGGGTCTGGTGACTTGAGCGAATTCTTGGTTGTGCCGAGTAAGCAATACGTCATTTATCATGTGACTTTGCGTTCATTACGCTGCGTCCTGTCCCATAGGAGTGTCCAAATATGCAATAATTACTCGTACTTGAATCTGATTGGCGCACACAAATTCCTCCTCATGACGTCATCTCGACCGAGCGTTGAGCCCAAAGTCACCAGACCCTCTTCCTCTCTGAGGGTGGGGTCTGGGGACGAGACTACCTCATGTACAGAGGCATGTTCCACACATGCCCCTGTTTTTATAATCAACCACAATGCTTATCTAATTAGTGGCAATTAAAGCCCAGACAGTCATGTACAATGGGGCCCTGTGTGTGCTGTTATATGTACACCATATACTTTTGGATGTCTGCTCCGTGAGTCTTGACAAAGTTATCTCCCCTGTGGACCTTCAGAAAGTTCACCAGATCACTGTTGGTTCTGTAGAAGGTCAGGAGAATTCTCGTATTCCATGGCAAAGGTATTCTTTCATGGAGAGGAGAGGTTGTGTAAAAGCTATCCTGTCTATCAATGAGTCCTCGTTTCAGGGGTCCTAATTAGAGGGGGTCCTCATTTCAGGGGTCCTAATTAGAGGGGTTCCACTAAAATATACACCTTAACATCTGACTAATTGCTCCCCTTCCCACTACATACCTAAGAGGGAAGTCGGACTCGCTGAGATTGATGAAGTAATCCCACTTCCAGCTGGTGAGGACGTACTCTAGATCTTCCAGAGCTCTCAGTAACATCTGCAGCAGTGAGGCTCCGCCCCATATGGTGGCTATTCTCCACGTGGGGAAGTAGACATTGGGGAACTCTGAGAAGGCTTCGTATAACTTGCGGTGGAGGTAGTCTGAGCGCTAGAGAGAGAGAGGAACAGAAGGGGAGAAGGGACACAGTGTGTGTGTGTGTGTGTGTGTGTGTGTGTGTGTGTGTGTGTGTGTGTGTGTGTGTGTGTGTGTGTGTGTGTGTGTGTGTGTATGAGGGGGGGGGGGCAAAAAAGCACAAGTGTTATCAGATGCAGAATTTGGAGTAAAAAAACATTGCTATGGCTCCACAATCATTACAGTACTCTACTCATATATTGAAAATATACAGTACTGATTAGTTCTAATTTGTATGTACACACAACAATCTGTGTACAGAGTAACTTACTGAGTCCACATGTACATAATAGTAGTGATCTCTGTGATAAATTGCCTTGAACAATCTCTTCACTTGTCGAAAGGCCCTCCCATGGAGAGAAAACAAGAACACTATTCTCATTGCGGGACCATCAGTGTCCTTAGCCAGGGGAACTCCTTGAAAATTCCTTCCGGGGTTCCTTACACTGCACTCCCTCCTGATCTCCATGTCGTAGAGCAACCCTGCTTTCTGCATGCAAGTAATGTTGTGGAGCAGATCCTTACACTGCTGGGTCGAAGCACGAGAAATGGCCGAAAGAGCATCTTTCTTGTCTTTAATATTACAACCCTTGTGTTGTGGTGGTATAGGGAAGAAGTTGACACTCCCGTAGTTGGTTTTAGTGGGAGATGAAGGGCCGTTAGTAGGGCCAGTGTTTGGTCCCTTCCAAACTACGTCGGGAATCTTTTTGTTTCCATTCTGTGGGTCAGGTAGAGAGTGAGAGTTGTTTTGCAGCTGTTGCACATGTCTTACCACCCGATCATGGCCCTTTCTTACTTCGCTAGGCGTCTTGTCGTTATGGTTCACTTTGGGAGGTGACGGTCTCTTCTGGTCCTCTGGCAGTCCCTTCTGGTCCTCTGGTGGTTTTTCCTAGATGGGCACAATACCTTGCATGTTTATGATGGCTAGAGATGTGTACACATCACAAAGAGGTGGTGGGTTGGACTATGGGTTTAGCTGAATAAACTACAAACCAATTTCTTTCACCCACACACAGTGGGTGACACCCAACCTTACCTCCCTCCCTCCCTCTTCCCTCCTCCCTCTCTCAATCTATCTACAGTCCTAAATGTGGCTGGTAGCCTCACACACACACACACACACACACACACACACACACACACTGACCAAACACCACAATGACCTTGCATGAACATATTTACCAGCCATTACAGATACTAAACACTCAATTACATATAACATGGACTTGCTTAAAACAACATGAAAAGAATTCAAACACATACACACAATGAAAGTCAGCAAAGTAAAGACCACAGAAGCACTCTCAGTCACAAAGGCCTATATACCTTGAACACAAATCTACACAGGTGTGATAGTATGTGGGGTATTTGTAGTAGCATATTTGCAGTGTGCAGTGTTTGCAGCATTTCAGACGCTTTGCTGTACATTTAATGTGCGTACATTGGTGTGCACGCATAATTGACGTACATGTTGCAGTGATGGCGACTGTGGGGTTCCATGCGACTCGGTGTCCTTCCAGGGAGCTTTGATCTGACTGTTGTTCAACTGGCTAAGAGCCAACATTTGTATCAACAAAACCACGCAGGCCAGGGCCAGTATAAATACAACACGAATTCCGAACACTCTGAACCGCATTTCTCGGCAGTCGGATCTTTCCAAGCGGTAGAATTTACAAGGGACGGCTATTATCAAATGCTTGCTTCTTCAGCTGCTGAGAGCGATGACCGTAGCAACTCCCTCGGGGCAGCAATCATTTCCCTATTGTCGTTATTTGAGGAGGAGGAGGGCCTGGCTTTTATAACCGACCTCAATTCTATTTAGAGCCCCCAATTCCATTCTAAAAGTTGCGCATCAATAACGTTAGATATGAGCTCCGGGAAGCTCCAAGAACCACTACCTACCACCTCCACTGAAACCGACAGTAAGCTCAGTGATGAAGAAACGGACAGTAGTTTACTGGAACTGACCAGAAGTGAGGGAGAGACTAAAGCTGTCAAGGAGGATGCCACAGTGCCCCCCTCTACCCCCCAGTCCGGTATATCTATCCTTGCACACAAGATATGGATTGGGAATTTGGACAAGAGATTATCACAGTAAGTAAATGCTAGTACATCATTATAGCCCAAGGAATTTCATTTCTCTATAGGCAGAATGTGTTGCGGTTTGTCAAGCAGTACGGGACTCCCGTCTCATTCCGCTTCTTCTTCAAAGCTGGCACAGACGTGATGGAACCACGTGGCTACTGCTTTGTTGAATACTCCACACGTGAGGCAGGTTTTGATGGCACTGTTAGTCTTTACGAGTGTGGTACAACTTGAACATGTTTATCTGAAGGAGGCAGAGAAGGCTAAAGTGGCTCTAGATGGAAAAAGAGCTCTCGGGAAGAAAATTGTTGTAGACTGGGCTCGTTTTGATCCAGCCATCAAAACAAACGTGAGACCTTATTCTCATGTCTATTGTTATTAGCGAGAGAACCATCCATCTAACAGGTAGACTGTGTTTCAGAGACCTGGGACCCCAGTCTTGTGTCTGAGACTCTCGACAGAGGAGTCAGGTGAAAAAAATTCTCCAGAGTATTCGATAAATTGAATGCCTTGCTATTTGTCTTCCAGTACCTCTGCCAAGATTGCTGCTCTGGAGGCCAAGCTGAAAGCCATGGAGGAGGGAAGGTCGTCCAGTGGTCCTCAGAGAACTACCGAGGGGAGACGGAGGAAGAGGATACAAGAATCAAGAGTGATTACTCGACCGCAAAAGAGCAGAACTCATCGGTTTAGAACTCGCGGTCCTCTGACATGAATGTCTTACGTACGCGTATTGTTTTACGTTATATTAGCGCAAGTAACGCGCGAACACGCACGTGTCAAGGCCTGATGTCTGAGGTTATGGAGACAGGTGTTGTGACGGAGGAGGACGTAGTTGAGGCAAATGGCGAGGATGAGGAAGAGCAGACTGAAGCTATATTGCTGAAGACCGCGGCACAAGACTTCTGTTTGGAGAGTATCACCTGTTGTAGTTCTTACTAAAGCACACCATACCGTCCAAAAAGTGTGTGTAAATGTGTAGGCCAATGTTTCTTTAATGATATTAATACAGTCCTAATCACACAGGCCTTAAAAGTATTGAACATGCAAGAATGATACATTAGAAAACATAGGATTAGGGTTCTATCAAAATTCGAAATTTCCTTGACGAATTGTAGTCCTCCCTTTAATAAAACAATCCCAAAACCAGCGAGGACTGCGGCATGGAGACTACCAGAGATACAGGTAAACCAAACTTCTCCTTCGCTATTGGAATGGACTGTGTATGCCATCATTTATATTTTCCCTTTTCAATTTACAGGCACTACTGTTCTCGACGAATACGTCGAATAAGACGCTCCCTCAAATTCACCCAACATGGCCACAGACACAGGTTCCAGAAGAAGGCACTGACTGTTGAGAAGATCACAGAAGTCAGGTAAATATATTTGGTCTTCCTCATACACTAGAACACTAGTCCCAATGTTAGGTGTCCTTTTTGGATTGAAGAGCACACATATACACACCCTTATGACTGCATTGCTCTTCGGAGCCTCGCCCATAATGTGTGTCAATACTAATGGATGCACATAAAGAGTTATGTACATGTACATGTAGCCTAAAATGCTGAGGGGTTGGGGGCTGACTACATTTGAGTTTAGGGCTATGTTACCACAGATACAGATTGTTATTTGGGGGGGGGGGGGCTCTCCTTACATTGGGGTGTCCTAATTAGAAGTGTCCACCCTCTACTGTCTGTCTCTCCTATGTCACTTGATCCTCTAGGTACCTCTATCTACCATTGGTATGTGCTGAGAGGGCATGGGCTATGGCTATGGAGCTGAAACAGGAAGTCAACTCAGACCCACGTAAAAGGTTCCATTTGCTGCGTAGACTAAAGAAGGCAACAAAGCATGCTGACCAGCTGCTAGTGCTTTCTGAGGCCTGCGAGAGATGTGATGCTAGGACAAGGCTTGAAGCACAGGTAACAACCTGTATGAACCTAGTGTGAATTGTACAAAGTACAATATGGTCCTCATAAATCTTCTCTAAGTCACGGGACTGTGTGACCTGATGGCTATATGTTCTTACAGGCTTACAAGTGCTGGATGAGTGCCAATGTGAAGTTTGAGCAACAAAAGTGGCAGCAGTCTCTGGAGGAGTTTGGACAATGCCAGTATGTTTGTCTTTCCGTGTAAACCCAGTACCCTTCAACTCCTAATGAATGAGTTGGTAGGAGCCCTGTTGTCCATTTTAGCACTAACAGTACATTCTTTGAGAGAGACAAAGTGTTCTCCCATACTATTACAGGACTATATATGAGAAGTTGGGTGGTGCTGTACCTGACAACCAGAAGGCAGTGTATGCCCAGCGAGTTGATGAGATGGTGCCCAACATACGTTACTGTGCCTACAACATCGGGGGCTCAACAGATATAGCAGAGCTAGTGAAATTGAGGCCCGATGCTCCGGGATTCGATATGCTGGCCTCCAAAATTGATGTGAGTTACGGTACACAGATGGCATTATGTTACTGTGCACACGACACTTGTGTTGTTAAATGTGAAAGGTAGTGCATGTCCACACTCAAAGGAGGTCATTTTACCTTGCCAAGATGTGAATGCTTTGATCTTCATTTCATTTGTATGAGGGGAGCGCCACTTCTTGTTAATTTTTGCTTCATTTCTCACAATATAGGACGTTCTCTCAAAGACGCAAGAGAAAGCAGCTCTGTCACTGAGCGAGGTGGCTTGGCAGGACCAGCGACTGCCGGTCAGGAACGAGAAACTCCGAGTGGGTCTCATCAAATTGCAGCAGTTGGAGGCGGAGCTGGTTAGGACAGAGGGAAGCTCTGAGAAGATGGAAATGTATGAAAAACTCCTAATGGAGTGCCAAGATGCAATGCAGATTGTCCGAGAAGACCTTACAGCTGAAGTGGTATATACAATGTACACTACTAGTATGTACAGTCACTATGAAGAGCCGATATACACATTTCACTTTCAGTTTCAACACTGCCTGTTTAAGCTGTGTTGTTTGAGAAACAAGACTTATAGCTCTCTCTCTGTCTACCATATTGTACCTAGCATTGTTCAATACCACTTTGTACAGTAGGAATGACAATTTCTATTTGGTTTGGCAGACAATGGCGGAGAAAAAGAAGCGCTCACAGAAGACAGAGGTTCACAAAGACAACCTCAAGCAGCTGCTGGACTATCTCACACACATGAAGCTAACCCATGCCATTGATAGGAACCTTCATCTCCTTCACACCATGAAGAATCCAAAGCCGGGTGCAAAAATTGCAAAATCAGAAGAATTTGTCAGAGTCTATGATATTCTTCTCCAAGTGTGTTAACTGTGTGCATGTGTAGGGTGGAGTGTACCACATGTGTGTGCTCGTTCTCTCCACAGCACATCACAGATTTAGGGGATGTGCTCAGAGCAGAGGACCTCCTGAGCCAGAAGCATGTTGCAGCTCTCACTCTAGGATTCAAGGCATTCCGCTGTTTCTACCTCGCAGAGTCTTACGTGAATATGAAGAAGTGGCCAGAGGCTATTGGACTCTTGGACCGAGCACTGGAACACGTTACACAGTCCTTAGAGCAATATCGGTCACTGGATCATGGCGGGGCCGCAGAAGGTGTGAAAATTGACAAAGACAAAGTGAGCTTAGTATCTAGCATTGTGCACTATCATAAGTTATTAGGTCTGTACGGGGGAGGGGGAGGTCAATGGATGTGGGGGTCAAGTGGTAATGTTGTTGTGGGTCTCTACAGGGAGGGTGAGGTCACTGTGTGTGTAGGGTTTAGATATGTACTATATATCCCTTGCAGTTCAGCACAGTTCAACTGCAGCAGTTGAGAGAGACTGTGAAGGGTCGTAAATGTGAGGTTCACGTCAGTAGTGTGCTAGGTGAGTATTAATGCCACATACATGTATGGAATGTACCACACTGAGATTCCTTCATCTGTCAATACAGAAACTGAAGATGTGGAGGAGAAAATGTCACAAATGAATCTATCAACTAAAGTTAGTTCTCTTTAATTGTGCTAATGTAATTCTTAACATGTACATGTACATACTTCCCACTGTATGTAAGATCAACCTCCCCTCCCCCACCTCCCTCCCTCCCTCTCCCCCTCAGCCTCTCTCTGAATGTATGGATGAATTTGCTCCTGTTCCGCCATCACACAAAGTGACACTGGCTCCCGTGCCTCCCGACTATCAGGCCCTGCCCTGCAAACCCCTCTTCTTTGACCTGGCCCTCAACCACATTGAATTCCCCTCCCTAGCTCAGCGAGCTGAGAAGAAGCAGGGCGGGCTGACTGGTTTCATGAAAGGACTCCTGTGGGGGAGCAAGTCCTAGAACCACATTAGTGCTCTTTTTACTTAGTAAATGATTCAATTTTCAAGTTTGGTCACAATCTTGGTTTGTACATGAACTATTGACGTGTGGTGGTCCAATGAAGATATGTATGACTTCTTGTTGGTTCTCTATGGGAGTGTCTTGTTCAAGTGTGTCCACTGGTTAGCATCAAGTAGGGTCTTGTCAATCTTCTGAATCTTATATTGAGAGGGGGGGGGGGGGGAGAGAGAGAGAGAGAGAGAGAGAGATTTAATATACATGTAACTGATGAGACTGCATATGGTACGTTGCCTTAGGTGACAATTGTTTGCAGGTATATTTTTGTGGATTTAGGATTCTGTTCATTACTGGTATCAAATTGCTAGCCAGTTAATTAAATTCATGAGTTTGTTCCTATTATTAAATTTTTACGATATTAAATTTTGTGTTCTGGTGCAAATCCACAGAAAACTTTAGTACCCACAAAAATAGTCACCTTAAGGTAATACCTCTTTGAAACAGGCAGCATATTTAGTTAGAATCTGCCTGGTAGAGTTGTGTTCTGTCACTAATGAATTGTAGAGGACTTGTGCTAATTTCTTCAACTGATGGGTGCGTCCTCCACCTACATGTACTTGGGTGAGAAGCTGGGTAGGAGGTCAAATGTATTCACGAAATGAGAAATGGTAAATTAATAAAGGATTAATTAAGTCAATGAGCTGTAATTATTTCATTAGATTTGTTAGACACTCCTACCACTGAGCCATGTACTGGACAGTGTCCCCAGTATCCACTTACATGACCCGTGATTGGTGGTTTTGAGTAAGGGGCCTTGCCCAGTTTATTGCTCTGGGTGTGGCAGGCACTACGTAGGTAATGATGTGGTGGATGAATCTCATTAGTTCTGAAACCGCCGAACCACTAATGTTCTGGTGCGCCTTGCGTATATAAACCAGTGGTGTGCACGGTTGTTCATGTAGGTACATGTACTTACAGTTTCTATACAAGGAAGATAGTACGATGGAATGTGTGAGTGAACTGTGTTGGAGATGTGGTCAATGATGGCTGTATTCCACTTGTGTGTAGTTCCTGTCACAAGCATTACATAGATTTGGGACATACATGTGCATCAGGCACTGACTGGTCTTCTCACTCTCAATGGATGTGTATTTTAAGAGCTCAGTTAGACATTGTGCGGCAGCTTCTCTTACCTCAACGTCATCCTATGTAAAGAGTAAAACCTCTTAATTATGGCTAATATTCGTACCATATTACCTTAACCATACAGTTTTGAACTAGGAAAGTGAGTTTCTTGATTGACTGCACATCCTGGTTCAAACAGACCTCCCTGTGCTGATGAGCCAACACATAGCAGCCAGTGTAGAATCCAGTGCAGAGTATAATACGCCAAAAATATAGTCCCGATACTGCAGTAAAGATATCAGTTGTGATAGGACACAACACACACACACACACACACACACACACACACACACACACACACACACACACACACACACACACACACACACACACACACACACACACACACACGCACGCACGCACACCTAGCACAGTAGCTGAGTGATGCAGAAGAGCAGCTAGAGCTGATTGTAGAGCTATCACTCCACCTGACCCACTTACCTGTACGTGGGTGTATATATATTCCAAGCAGTATATACATAAAGAGTATGGTGCTACCTACAACCTGTACACAAGGCTATGTACATGTGCTTAGCACACTAGCCTAATAGAAGATAGTAAGAAAGAAAAGAAAGGAGATCCACCCACATGTACATGTAATAAACTGGTAACATACATAGCTGGACTTAGACTTGTGCTGGTGATAAATGAGGCTGCCCATCAACTGAAGAGCTGTGGCCGACACCAAACTGTGATCCTGCATGTACTGTGCATCAATGATCTCCCACAGCAATACATGTATACATGGTAGACCTTTGGAAGTGATGAGGTAGGTACACATTGAACAAGTCTCTTTAAAAACGGGGCATTATTTTGCAGCAAGGCAAGCACTGTAATGAGAAGAACACTGAGTAAAATATTTCATGTATATGTACAGCAACTGTAATACCTTGTGTGTTAACCTCCTTGGAGTCAGATAGGGTCTCACGGAGTAAGTTTAACCCAGTCACAACTGCATCAGTGTCACATCTGAAACCACACACTCAATGTACACATCCCACTATGCTTCCACATCGTACAAATAATATCACTGACCTTGTTATGAAATTGATGGCTGTAAAACATACAAGACCAAGTAAACATACATGGAGCTGATACTACAGTTGTATAGAACCCACTGTTATAGATGAGTTTGAGATCTGGGCTGACTGAATGGCACTTGGCTCCTTTCGCTAGTAGACTCAGCACTGATGCAGTGGCACAGTCTAACTTACACACATGCCACATAATGTACACAGACTATGTACACATGTGTGTAGAGAAGACCTTTGTATAACCTGAGAGCGGTTGTACTCTGTGTGACAGTAGAACTCTCTGCAGATATCTGAACATTTTTTGAGACTTACAGCCATCAAGACATTGCTGCATGTGTTATCCCATCATACATGTATGTATTACACTATGGTACATGTACATGTACCTGTGAGAGAAGGTGGTCTATTAGGGAAAGTGTAGATGTGGATAGCTCTTCCTCACTTGCTGTGTCCTATGGGTAGGCACACACAATGGTGATGTACATGTAATCCTATATAGTATATGTACTTGCCAGTAATATGTCTAGGGAATGGGGTGTTGTCTGAATAAACTGTGTAGCCATTGACCAGCAGTTCTGCCTTCCTGGCTCATCAACATCTCCAGTGGTTTTATCACTGGCACACAGACACTGCAACCACTCCCAAAACTGTGCAGAGACAATTCCATTATCAACATGAGTAGTGTAACCAATAAGTGGAGTACGTCTGCCCCAGCTCCCGTAACCAATAAGCTGTCATTCACCCAGGCTCTGGCGATGTTGACTAGCAGTGGCTGTGCAAACGCCCAGCTCAAGAGATGAGGCGTGGCAGTGAACACAGAGCTGGGACTGGCCACTCGTAGCAGAGCTCTCACCAGAATCTGACTCCCTGTCAATAGATAGTTCAGCTTGGATCAATCACAATTTGTAGTACATTACCTTCTGTTGCTGTATCTGAAGAGGCAGACTTGGTGTTATGCACTGATACCTATGGTAATTACATTATATACATTGTACATGTGCATTTCTAGAACACATGCAGTCAATAATGTGATGTGATGGCTTACTGCATAGAGAGCAGTGAGATGAGTCAGTGATGGAGAGGGCATGAGGTGAATGTCAGGATTGAGGATCAAAAATCTGTTTATTGCCTGCAGCACTGCCTGAGCTGGAGTAATGCTACAGACAAAACAGTGGAGCCTTAACACTGTGGAATGAAGACCTATACCACATAATGTCCCAAATATTGCCGTGTTGTGTACTTTTAACCCCTGAAATCAGAACACCTCACTAATCAGGACACCTCACTAATCAGGACACCTCACTAATCAGGATACCTCACTAATCAGGATACCTCACTAATCAGGACACCTCACTAATCAGGACACCTCACTAATCAAAACACCTCACTAATCAGGATACCTCACTAATCAGGACACCTCACTAATCAGGACACCTCACTAATCAGGACATCTCACTAATCAGGACACCTCACTAATCAGGACACCTCACTAATCAGGACACTTCACTAATCAAGACTCTCTTCTTGCCCCAAGGATATCACATTCTGAAAGAGGCCATCACAAATTTCCCACAATAATTGCATGTACATGTATCTCAATACCATTCCTTCTCATGTTGTGTGAAGTAGAAGAGAACCAGCACTGCCCTCTGTAGCCGGGTCACTGATGTACTAGTACCAATCTGTACAGAGGTATGTGTCAATGATGGTGCTCGCTGAATCAAGAACTCCAGACTTTTCCCCATCTCACCTACGGAAAAGGGTCAGCACGTACAGTATGCATTGTCATACACAGTATATGCAATGTCACATACGCACAGTTGATATGAGGCAGAGTCAAATGAAGTGTCTCTTTAATGTATTTCTGTCTGTATGGCTCTGGTTCCAGATGGCAACACAATGACTCCACACACTCGTTAATGCTGCCACACAAGGGACCACTCCTGTATTGAGATAACTGATAAACTTACAATTATTCTGCACTGCATGTGACAATATTACCCTGCGTCTGAGAAGAACTTGCTCTTTATATCAAAGGCATAGTGAATAAACCCAATATTAGCTGCCAAATGAAGAAACAATGTAGACTCAGTGCATATATACACTCACTATGTACATAGCAGTATTATTACCAAGTCTGAGTGGAAGGAGATCATCTTGCATTGTCTCAAGCTGGATTCTGGTTATTTTGAACAAGGCAGAAAATGGTTGACAGTGATTAAGTTTTTCAGTATTCATCTGTGAGGGAAGGACAAAATGAGTATGAGGGACACATGAATCTGATGATGGTTGTATCAGTCCACACACACACACACACACACACACACACACACACACACACACACACACACACACACACACACACACACACACACACACACACACACACACACACACACACACACACACACACACACACACACACACACACACACACACACACACACACACACACACACACACACACACACACACACACACACACACACACACACACACACACACACACACACACACACACACACACACACACACACACACACACACACACACACACACACACACACACACACACACACACACACACACACACACACACACACACACACACACACACACACACACACACACACACACACACACACACACACACACACACACACACACACACACACACACACACACACACACCAGTACTGCAGGTAGGATGGTTTCTTCAAAACTAGCGGAGAGGAAAGTCGTGACCTCTTCAGAAGTAATCACCTTTCCTCCACTCTCCTGCCTTCCCAGATCATAATATATCCTGAAAATAAAGTGAATAGCTAGTTTCTAGTGTACAGTTCTAGAATGCAAATGATTACCCAATATACTTACATATTAATGTTCTCCATGACTCTGAGAACAGAAGTAAGCAGTTCCAGTGAGTGTGAGGTAAGGGAGGGAGACGGGATGTGTTCTCTGTCCTCTGATACTGGTAGCAGATGGAGCTCGACCAGATAGAGGTGAAGGGAGAGGATCGGGAGTAAGGTAGACAGAGAGAACCCAGGAGGAAGGTGGTGAGTACTGCATGATTACATATACCACCACAACACAGTGACAGTGAGTTGTATGTAGATTACTCGATAATGATACAGCAAAAGTGTTAAAGTACATGCATGTACCAGAGGAGGTGAGAGGCGATGGTGATGGCAGAGAGCACCACAGCTGGTGCAGGTGTCTGGAGTGCCGTGTGTAGGACCGAAAGCAACTTCTGTACACTCTCAGCAGTAGCTGAAGTGAACAGCGGCATTGTGGCTGGTTGCCTTGAAAGAAATAACACACTGTGAATATCACTTAGAGAGCTAAGGTACCGCGATACCTTGATAAAACATTGGAGAGGAAGGTGAGCCTACAGAATACAAGACACTAAGTACAGTCACATATATACATGTATGATATTGGATACCCTTGATTTACAGCACTGTAGTTCTTTAACTCAATGGCTATGGACAGACCTACAATGATTTGGTCCATACCTGTGATTTAAATGTGTGTATGCATTGACAAAAATATGATTAAAGCCCTAGTTAAGCAGATAGACCTTCTCTCACCATATATAATGTGTCCTTTGGAATAAAAATCACTTACAGTTGCAAGTGAATTTAAGCATGAAAATAAGGACCTGTAATGAATAGCTCATTACCTACGGAAAATCAATGAAGAACTATGTGTACTTACGTCATCAACAGCTCTTTCTTGCTAGTCAGTGCCTCAAACAAGAATTCTATAGAAAGTGACAATGTTGAGACCAAACTATTTGCATTGTCACCTACCAGCAATGTCAGCCTGTAGGAGGGTTTGCCCATATTGGGGGTGGTGATTGAGCACTTCTGCAACACACTGCACACCTGACAGTTGCAATGTTTCATCATTACTCAGAAGAACCTGGATGATGTATGCAGTCCATGATGTATGCAGTCCTTGAATGCCATGTATATACATGTGTGGTCTACTTTATTGTACCCTCTTAAAGGCAGAAGCAAGAGTTGATCCTGTATGGGGTATGTACATGTACTGTGAACATCGTAATCTCACAAAGTTCAATGTACCTTTTGCTTCTGAAGTGTGTCTATCAGTTTGCAGTAAGCACTGAGCATAGACACTGCTCTTCAATACACCTTTCACAAGACCTGTTGTTCATAGAGAATAAGAGTAATGAACAATCATGTGTATGGCACACTACATGCAAGGAAAAAGAAAGAGGGAAGAAAGAAGATGTAGACCAAAGAAAGGAGCACTAACCACAAAACATACAATACACGATAGCCTTGATGGCTTAGAAAACTTTATACCAGCCTAGAAAATAGCTCATCATACACACACGATGGAGTATACCTAGTAGGTTGAGAGTGAGGTTGTGAGACTTGGCTGATGCAAGGCTGGAGGATATGAATTGACATACACTGTGAACCAGGCTGGTTGGTAGGGAGTTCTGTGGTGTCTTCATGCTCAGTTGAGCCAATATATACACCACTGCAGACTTGACATTCTCCTCTGGGTATGCCAGTCCACTCAGAAGGTACTCCAGAAAACCACCTTCAGTGTATAGATTTGATGGTAAATGTTGGTGGTCTGGAGGCAAATGAACATTTACATACCAAAAGAATGTATAAGATCTGTACAGAGAGGGGAAACAGTGTGTAACAGACGACCGAGAAATGTCAAGTAAGGGTAGGATCCTGAGAAATTCTGTGCCGCCATCACCTGTAATATGGATGAACCTGTTTGAAGTTATTACTACTTATACTAGGTAAATACAGTGCATTTTTGGCGAGCAAGCGAGCCCAACTTGTTGTGACAACAGGCCAATTTGTCTGCATGTAAAATCAGAAATCACACGGTATGTACAGTGCGAGTCACTCACATAGATACATACATAGAAAAAATCAGCCCAATGACACGACTAGGTGGGCTCACCCGGCTTGCCAATTACTCACTGTCTGAATTGCTTTCTGCATTAGTTTCCTGGGTACTTCAGTGGTAGAAAACTGACTGGCAACTGCACTCAGTACTACACCAGATACAGCCCATGTCATGACTCTGTACAGCTACATACATGTATGTAGTTGTACCATCCAAGGCTAGCTGAGCAATGGTTGCATCTTGAGTCACTAGTAGCCCTACATGACAGACAACAGGACAAATACAGTTCATGCACATACTGATAGGAGCTAAATAGGTGTAGAGGTACAAGCTGTGCCACTGTGGCAGTGTACATCTACACAGACTGGCATATACAGTCAATGACTAGATGGCACAATTGTCTGACACTTCAAGGATAAAGCAACACAACACAACACTCCCATTGGCAAATAAGCTGCCTTGGGTGTAAAGACACTTGTACTTTACATGAAGTACAGTGTATTTGAACATACCAAATACAAGGGTAGAGAAATGATCCAGTATTCTTCTATCAGAAGACAATATATGGATGAGAGGTTTGTTTTGGGCTGATAAAAGTGCCTGGAATTCATTCAGAACTTGTCTACAGTGTAAAGGAACTATTGACTTGTGTTCCAGTCGTTCTGTGGCACAGGCCAAACAGAATGAGGAGACAGAAAATCCTTCAATTATCCACACTGCACTATGATGGATGTGCCTCTCTGTGAACATTGGACAATGTGTGGCCATCCTGCTCCTGTCTTGTGGCTTGAATTTGGCGCCAAACAGCCTTATAGCGTGCGCATGCGCGATATGCATAGAGCGCGCGCGCCTTCCATGATGTAACAATTAGGTAATTTGAATGTTCTAAAATTAGCTTTGCACCGTCACAGTTGCGCTTATGGCAAGATATAAAAAGGCTTCGTCCTGCTGCAAAATCATTCGTTGCTGAACTGCAGCAGTGGGTCAAGAAGAGGGTCGGTACGAGTGCTCCTTGTGCTGGCTCGATTCACCATGAAGCGCTTACTTCGAAACTTCCAATGCGTCAGATCTCCCAAGAAATAACGCTTACTTCGTTAGCTCGTGACCGTATGGACATGAACTGATTTTTTTTTGTTTTTCTTTCATCTCTGCTCGAAGGTATCTCTCTGCCAAAGCGGCCACGCCGTCACCCTCGGGTGCTATGTGGTGGTAGAGAGTTACTGGAGGGCGCCATATTATGCTCTCTTGACCTTGTGCTCAACAAAGACCCACTACATTGTGGTGTCGAGCGTGAGGGAAGAGTGTATGGCATGGAATTTATTAGCCTTGGTTCCCAGGCCTTCGTCAGATCAAGGATGGCGTTGGATGAAAAGCCGATGGTGATTCCAAACAACAACGCGATGATGACTGCGACCCGAGGAAACAGCACACCTGGGGAATTGTCTCAGGAATACCTACTTTCAAATGAGAATTTGATATGTGGTACATTGCCATATTGCGCAACGTCTAAAGGTGTGGTCCTATTGGTGGATGGATTGCTGGAAGAAAATGTAGCTTGATGTTCAATGGTGTTCCCTACCTCACGGGCTACCTGATCCTCAGCTATGCACATTATGCATCAACTGCTACAATTTTCAAGGGTCTTCTAACAGGACACTTCATCTCTGGATTGGGCCTGGGATGGGCATCTACTGCTTGTCCTGTGAAGTCCTAATTTAAAACTACATGTTGTCAAGTCCTAATTAACTACATGCTGTCTCATTATGTTGTCAACTACACTCTGTTGTTCTTCATGAGGTATAAATACACATATTGAGTTGTAATTTTATCTTTCTCAGGTGTATACTGCTGAGCTCCCCCCAGCTAAACTCAGAGGGACCTTTAACTTCTTTCCATCACTTCTTACAACTGCAATTTTTGGAACTTTGGTACTGGGGACAATTAATGGCTTTCGTTACTACTACACTTCACTAATAGCTGTTGGATTAGTTGCTTTATTTGAAATTTCCATGTTCTGGCTGGCTACTGGAGACTCCTATATAGGTGGTTCTTGTCTAGGAAATATGAGAAAAGGGCAATACGGGTCTTGTTGTGGCTTAGAGGAAAGGAAAGTGATCCCGGTCAAGAAAGAGCTGGAGGAAATGAAAAAATCATTTCCAGCAACAAAAACAAATTGGAGACTACTTCTAAAGAGAAGTGCACTTATATACACACTAATGCTGCATGGACAGGTAATGGAATATTGGAATCACTCCATATGCCGGTAAACTATTCTCTGATGCTGGTCTCAGTAATCCAAGATTGACTACAATCTATGCCATAGGTATAAGTGGTCTTGTGGGCCTGATAGGGTCTTTTTGTTTTTGTGGATATACTTGGACGCAAGGTTTTGCTTGTCATTAGTGGGACACACTGAAAAATGTCGAGGTTAATTTAGCCCTGATGTGGTTATCTAAGTTGCATGGCTGGCTACTGTGATTCCCTCATTTCAAAACTTGGTGGTCAAGATCATTGGAAGATAGTGGTCAAAACCTAGTGGCATCTATCACTTATTACATTCTTTCCAATTTTACAATTCTAGATGTAATTAGAAACCTTAGAGAAAATGCAGACTGAGATAACAATATCAGGGTTAACATGGCTGAGAGCCAGAGTGCACTGCAAAAAAGAGGTGGTTGTTTTGACCAATGTGTGTGATCAACTCAGTTACTATAACCTGTCTTGGTATTCAAAAGATATATGTGGAACATATTAATTATGATTTCCTCTGTGAAATAAGGTATTATCACAGGGAGTATCATTGTCACTTGAGATACACAGACATCATTCCTTATGCATATCCTACCTCTTGGGAGGTTGTAGTTACAAAAATAGCTATGTTGCAACTGAGGTAACCATGCACACCTAATGGTTAAAACAACCACCTTTTTTTGCAGTGTGGCCTAACCTGTTTACCCCCCTAAAACTATTTAAAATGTCAGAACAAGGGATAAATCAAAATAATCTCATAAAGGGTCATATTTGTGCTATTTGGATGATTCCCATTCTTAATTTTGGGATAGGCCACTGTGGTTCTCAGCCCTTCAATTAACCTTAACATTTTACAGTGCAGGAATATTCCTAGCTACAGGAATGTTGGGTGTACATTTCTTCATAACTAATCCCAATCACAAAGTCTAACAACACATCTGTTGAAGAGAATGATCCAGTATGTAACCCTCAGTACCAACTTCTGTCTGTGTTCAGTATAACTCTCTTTTGCTTTACATTCAATGTTGGATACAACTCAGTTCCATACATCTTCCTGTCTGAACTCCTCCCCCTTCCTGTACGTGGCATTGCCAGTGGATTTGCTGCAGCTCTATCTTGGTTCTGTGCTGCACTGTATAGTGGGTTCTACCTTCAGTTTATTGACCTGGTCAGACCCTGGTTTGCTATGTGGGGGACAGCAGCCCTCAAATGTGGGAGCTGTCCTATTCATTATCTTGCTTGTACCAGAAGAAGAAATGGAGAAAAAATTTGTGAGAAAAACAGACATAGGTGTAGTAGAACAGTTTTATAATAACAGAATATTTATCAGTCTGGTGACACTGTAAAAATTAATGTCATAAGTTATCTCAGTGGCATGTTTACTGGAATTCCCTCATAGTGTATTGAATAATTAGTGGTCAATATTCCTAGAAGCCTGAGCAGACATCCTGTAAGTGGGTAGTCAGTGGTGCAGTTTCTATTCAAGTAACACTGAGCCTATTTACACACATTGGTATACTGTCATATCTTCCAATCATTGCAATGACACAACTGTCAAGTAGTCACAAAGAATAAAGCAACCCATGGCAGAGTTAAGCCTGCCTTTCACCCATTTTCAGTCATTATGCTCTCTCCACAGTAGTGTGGTATTGAGAGCATGAGGGAGACTGTAAGGCATGTGGAACTCCACATCCTGAATCAGGACACTTCAACTTCTTTTTCTAAATGCTTCTCATGCGCAAAAGTCGATCTTGTCGTCTTTTCCGCCCCCGCAATTAAAACGGCCTGGGTGGCTAGCACAATAAAAGTGAACACCGTCGAATGAGGGCATCCGCGTACTTATGACCTTTGATGCGTAATTGGTCACTTAGCCAACGCTGTTGCCACTCCCCTTCTAAAACGCACGATGGACGCGGGGACGGACGAAGCCCTGTCGCTGAATAGAGCTAGGGGTGAGGAAGATAAGATAAAGGAAGATGAGAGGACAAACTCAGCACAGAGCAATTCAGAATTACAACGAAACCTCTCCTTTGAGCTGGCGATCGAATCACAGCCTTGTTCCCAATCTGACGCTACTACCACTACAAGTGAAGACAGAAAAAAGAAGTCTTTGGTACAGAAATTTCTTGTGTCTGAAGAAAGAAGATGGAGTGTGTTCGTCTCTGCAGTGATCGCAGCTATCCCCGCGCTGTTGTTTGGAGTTACTCTCGGTTTTCCATCCAACGCCATTCTTGATCTGACTGGAGATGCAACGGAATTGCCTCAGGAATACCTACTTTCAAATGAGGGTGTGATGCTCTCCCTATTTGTGGTAAGTACACGTATCTTCCCTTGGTTTCAGTATTTTCTATTGTCCTATCGTGCACGTGCAACAAGAGTGTTTCCATATAGGCACTAGCCCCAGTAGGTGCCATATTTGGTGGTCCTGTTGGTGGATGGATTTCTGACCGTTGGGGAAGAAAATGTAGCTTGATGTTCAATGGTGTTCCCTACCTCGTGGGCTACCTGATCCTCAGCTATGCACATTATGCGTCAACTGCTACTGTTTTCAAGACTCTTCTTCTAACAGGACGCTTCATGTCTGGAGTGGGCCTGGGATGGGCATGTGCTGTTTGCCCTGTAAGTCCTATATTACTACATGTTGTATCATTATGTTGTCAACTACAATATGTAGTTAGGCATACATACACATATTGAGTTGTAATTTCTGTCTTTCTCAGGTGTATACTGCTGAGCTATCCTCAGCTAAACTCAGAGGGACCTTTGGTAATTTCTTTCCATCATTTCTTACAACTGCAATTTTTGGAACTTTGGTACTGGGGACAATTAATGGCTTTCGTTACTACTACACTTCACTAATAGCTGTTGGATTAGTTGCTTTATTTGAAATTTCCATGTTCTGGCTACCAGAGACTCCTAGGTGGCTCTTGTCTAGGAAATATGAGAAAAGGGCAACACGAGTCTTGTTGTGGCTTAGAGGAAAGAAAGTTGATATCAAGAAAGAGGTGGAGGAAATGAAAAAATCACTTTCAGCAAGGAAAACAAAAGCTTGGAGACTACTTCTAAAGAGAAGTGCATTAATACCATTTATATACACACTAATACTTTTTGCTACACAGCAAGGTGGTGGAATAAATGGAATCACTCCATATGCCGGTAAACTCTTCTCTGATGCTGGTCTCAGTAATCCAAGATTGACTACAATCTATGCCCTAGGTGTAAGTGGTTTTGTTGGTCTGATAGTGTCTTTTGTTTTTGTGGATATACTTGGACGCAAGGTTTTGCTTGTCATTAGTGGGACAGGATTGTTCCTAGGTACAGGAATGTTGGGTATATATTTTTTCATAACTAATCCCAATCTCTGTAAGTCTAACGACACTTCTGTTGAAGAGAATGACCCAGTATGTAACCCTCAGTACCAACTTCTGTCTGTGTTCAGTATAACTCTCTTTTGCTTTACGTTCAACGTTGGATACAACTCAGTTCCATACATTTTCCTGTCTGAACTCCTCCCCCTTCCTGTACGTGGCATTGCCAGTGGATTTGCTGCAGCTCTATCTTGGTCCTGTGCTGCACTGTATAGTGGGTTCTACCTTCAGTTCATTGACCTGGTCAGACCCTGGTTTGCTATGTGGGGGATAGCAGCCCTCAATGTGGCAGCTATCCTGTTCGTTATCTTGCTTGTACCAGAAACCAAGGGAAAGACTTTAGAAGAAACGGAGAAGAAATTTGCAAGAAAAAGAGACGTACGTGCAGTAGAGACAGTTTTACAATAACAGGATATTTATATATCAGTCTGATGGCACTGTACCTGATTAAGAGATTAACAGGTCTTTGACTTGTGTATTTTGTAATAAGTGATCACCACAAATTAATTATATGAATGAGAACATTATTTTCTCTTGAATATTCATATGCGTATTTATCAAAAGGCAACCCGGCCACCAATTGCAAGGCAGTTATTACCATTCCAAAGAAAGAGCTGCTTCGGGTGGCACAGTACTATCGATGCTCTTACCAATAAGTTACTTAAACTGCCCAGCATGTGTTGATTGTATACAAAAAATAGTCCTTACCATATAACATTACACTGAAGGAAAATAGCACGAGAGGCTACTACTACACATACACACAGTTTTGTGATTGAAGTGACATCTGTTAAAGTTTCCACTTCTTCACAAATTCTGCTTGAATATTCTCCAGGTTCTTTCCTTTCGTCTCCACTAGCACTAGTAGCACAAATACAACAGAGATGAAGTTTATAACAGCAAACATCCACCATACACCCCACAGGGTTAGACTCTTGGTAAGGTCGAGATAAGTCCCACCCACTACGGCAGATGTTCCCCAGTTGACTAGAGCAGCAAGCCCACCACTAAAACCACGCACTTTGAGAGGAAGAAGCTCCGGTAGAAGAATCCATGGTACAGGACCCCAACCAAGAGCAAACATAAAACAATACATGCTGATACTGACAATAGCTAGTGGTCCATACTGTGGATTACAAACATCACCATTGGATCTTGTATCCATCATGACAGAGGACGAATTGGAATCTCCAGAACAGAGTGACAGTCTTGTAAGGTAGAAGTCGAGTCCAAGTAAAATACTTCCAATGCACGTACCCATACCACTAATAACGAGCAGGGGTTTCCTCCCCATCAGATCAACAATAAAAAAGGAGACTGTAATTGCCACTATCGCACTAACACCAATGGAGAGAACAGAAGTCAAGTGTAGATTGGCTACCCCGGCTTCTTTAAAAATAATTGTTCCATATGCACCTAGAGCATTTAGTCCCCCACTTTGCTGAAAAAAACAGACAATTAAAAGTGTGATAAAAGGTACAAGTACTCTCTTCTTCTTAAACTCTCTCCAAACGGCAGTTGTGTCAGTGTTAGAGATTGACAGTTTCACTATATCTAGTTCACTATTGACATCATACTCTGGTCCTCGCAGCCACTGCAATGCTCTAAAAGCTCTGTGGTAGTCTCCGGCTACCACCAGCCATCGTGGTGTCTCGATTAACCATATCATCAATAGTTCAAACAGAGCTACAATTCCTACAGCAACAAGAGCTCCATTATAGTAGTCCCAGGAGGCAATGGAATAGCACAGTAATAATCCAACACCAAGGAACAGCTGCATTGTTGTTGCAAATACCCCTCTTAGTTTAGACGAAGCTATCTCTCCAATGTATATCTACAGAGAGAAAGTGAGCATATGAACTCTATACCCAAAGCAGTCTTGGTAGCTCAAGGATTTACGTAGCTAGTGCATAAGCTTCTGGTATAACAAACTGTGACAGTTGGTCTCTTCTCAAATCTGGACACTTATGGATCCTGATAGTAAAGTGTTGTGGTTGGAAGTATGCTGTGTCCTTAATAAATAGAGGGGTTACACGACTCACAGATGCTACATTTGAGGCCCATCCCATTCCTACTCCAGAGATGAAGCGTCCTGTTAGAAGGAGAGTCTTGAAAACTGTAGCAGTTGACGAATAATGTGCATAGCTGAGGATCAGGTAGCCCACGAGGTAGGGAACACCATTGAACATCAAGCTACATTTTCTTCCCCAACGGTCAGCAATCCATCCACCAATAGGACCACCAAATATGGCACCTACTTGAGCTAGTGCCTATATGAAATAAATCGACATGCATCTCTGAACATCTATATTGGTAAATGGCTTTAGTCCTAGATTTCTTGGCTATTTCATGGGGGGAAGGGGGTAATTGCACCTGTAAATCAGCCTGGATAGGAGCATAGATACTAAACGAGAACTGCAGCAGTGGGTCAAGAAGGTCTTGTTTAGTATCTATGATAGGAAGCTAGTCTCTTCTATGTAGCAGAGAATGCAAAAGTGATGTACATGTATACGTGCATGGAGCAATTCAGAACATGGGTTGAGAGTAGCTTACACTAAAAGCATCAGAGAGTCGCGTGCTGAATTCGTAGTCCTTTCCAGGAAGACTCCCTTCTTCCCAACCGCCCATCAGCTCGGGCAGAGCACTCGAGGGAAAGGCCAGAGTGAACCCCATCAACATCACTGGAGTGGACGCAACGAGAGAGGCGATGCATGTTGTCCAGAGCCTCTCACGGGAGCGCGTGATCCAGAAACGCCTCAGTTTAGATGGTTCCCGCTGCTGAATATCCACTGTCTCGTTGCGTATACACTTATCCTCCGCTAGAGCCCCTGCACTATTTATAGAGGCCATTCCCTTTGTCAAGCGCGATCTTTGACCCCCAACGCGCGAGTCGCAGCCCCACCCACTTTCAATTGGAATGATTTGTGAAAATGAAGAGAAGTGACTGTGATTAAGAGCTACATAGTGTGTAGGTGTGGGTGTGGGTGTGAAAAGACTAGTCCTGCTCCTCTACTTGTAACTCTTTAGAAAGAGGCAAGACTTTCAGTTTGACTTTCAGGTTGAGAATAGCGTCATCCTCTTGTCTAATGCTCTGCATTAGGTTCTTGTTCCTCATCTGACAAAGAAAGAAGAAGAGATGATTGTGCACACACTAATTATTGTCAGGGTCTTACTTCCATTTCCTTTTCATGCCACTGTAATGTGGCAATCTTCTTGGCTAATTCTGCCTCATCACCCTGTATGTATGGGAACAATACACGATTCTCAAAATAGGAAGCAGGTGGAAGAACATGTTTTGCTCACCGACTCTTCTTCTGGGGGTGGTTTTCTTTTAGATCTGCTTGGAAACTGCATCAGCTCCTTCTACACACACAAAAAGTTAAGCCTTGACTACTATCATCATGCATTGTACATACACACACACCTTAAACGGACATTTCACCTTCAAAGTATTTATTTTAAAGTACTTACCTTGTACTGGTCAATTAATTCGGCTTCCTGTTTGATGGCTTCTTGGAGTTGTGCCTTTCGTTGCAATAGCTCCTATCAATACATGGACGGCATATGACTACTAAGTAACGACTAGCTGGGGCTATGTACCTCATTTTCAGCCTGCAGTGTAGCCTCCATGAGCAGCAGAGTCTTCATAAAATCTGAAGGTACACAATTGAAGCATATCCTGTAAGCTTCTAAACGCTAGGTAGGATTGTTCCTACTTGCACACGAACTGCCTTAAATTGGTTTGAAAATGCAAAATGATTTCTGCATGTATACGTACATGTACATACCTTCTTCAGCTTCTTTCTCAACATCCTTGTTAACTTTCTGTATGGCTTTTTTCTACAGAAAACATCAACAGTTGTAATACACATACACTTACTATTGTGGACAATTAAGATACCTTTCTGCGAAGTGCAGTAATGCTCCTCTGAAGGATCCACATGTCTTCCTCCCTCTGAAATAATACTTAGCATATTTTTGTGCACGTAACGGACACGTAAAGCTTACGGAATTGAACTTTTCAGCCAATTTTGTGTGTGTTTTCATCAGTAGCGTACTGAGTCTCCCTAACTCGCTGCTCACTTCTCTGTGAATGATAAAGACACACATATACACATCAGTGAATAATACTCTCAGAGGTTACATGTATGTATTGTAGCCTCAGTCCCCAGGCCTGGTGCATAGATAGACTACATGTAATGGTTAAGTAGTCTGTGTAGAGTTATGACTTGTGCATATGTGACCATGCAAGCATAAACCAACCTTATGCCGCAAGAGTATTATAATTTTCAGCATGAACGAAAATAGTTTGCACTTTCCCATTATATCCCATACAAATACAAAACACAAAACTCTTCATAACTTTGGAATAGGAAGTCCAATCAAAAATCTAAAAAGATCACTATGATCATCTTGAAAATCGTTATTTAATGCTCTGCTTATCTCAAAATGATAAAATGCAGTGTGAGGTTGGTTTATGCATGCATGGTCACTGATGTGCATGACAAAGAACCGGTTCCTCGCCACAAAAAGTGTACAACAGAAAGGCCTGAGGATCAAGGATGTAGCATTGCATGCCCAATACCATAACTCACTCTTCAGTTTCTAGCACGTCTACATTCACAATGTCAAGCTGTTTACTGTTGCTCTTCTTGACCACTGGCTTCTCAAACCTGTCATGTGCAAACAAGTACTGTGTAGGTACACGTATCAGTACACCAGGTACAAGCTAAGTCAACAGTTCTGTACACGCTTTGTCTACACCTAGCAGGCCTTGTATTCTTAACACTGCATACACATTGTAAATATACGAATTCTGTATTCACTTGAATTATTCCCAAACAATAGTATTTTTATTCAGTGTGTGTGTATATTTAGCATGCACCATATATGTGCATTGAACACAGAAGGATACATATTGTTACGTAGATAAGTACACGATACATTGTGTAGGCACATACATGTATGCACACATAGAGCTCAGTGCACTAAGCCCCCCCTAGTCCTAGTGCACTCCCTTTGCAGTCAAGTGCACTCATTCTCACTAGGCTGACATTTCGTGTGTACCTGGGGAGTTGTACTTCTCCAAACACTGTTTGTGCGTGGTGGTAGAGTATGTGTAAGAGGTGAGCTGGGAGTTGAAGTGTGGGGCTGAACACAATCACCATGTTAGGCAGGGTCATCTTGTTCACTGCCGACTACAAAAAGCAGGGTGGAATGAACGTAACACTGGTTATGTCACAAGTTATACATAGACTAGTTATGTAACCTTACTAATCAGGACTCTTGCTGTACCAAATATCCCATAACAGCTGTGTATGATCACCGGTGCACAAAATAGACTTTAGTTATGTAGACAATGAAGTGTACATTCTAGTTGAAGTTAGTAAATTATTGTCAAGAATGTATGGTGAATGGACCATGTACACAACCCAGTACCTTAAACCACGTATTTACACCATATATATGCACCTCACTACACACACCTTGGCAATGATGTGTAGCATGTGTTGCAACAGCCAGCTGAGGAGGAGACTGTTGGCAGCTGGTAGACTGTCAATGATCTCCTGCAGTATCTCAATCTGTTGATCTGCTGGTAGTTCTGCAGTCAGACGGAGGACAGAGGTGGGGTACATGTACATATAATCTAGGTCAATCAAAATTCAGTATAGAATTCATACAGTGTAACGTGATCATCTGTAATAATACTGCTAGCCAGCTGTTCAGTTACTTACACCACACACACACACACACACACACACACACACACACACACACACACACACACACACACACACACACACACACACACACCTGATATATTTTCTGCCATCCCTGACAGTTTACTGTGAGGTATAAGTGGCTCTGGTAGCTCTCTGAGATAGAGCTTCAGGAGACTAGCCACAGTATTGGGATCCTGCTCTGACAGGTCTACTACATCACCTACAACATAGAATACAACAAGAAAGCAGTTTGAATATGTGAACCACACAGATTGTTGGATATACAGGTATATACACATTGAGTTGATTATGGACCATTTGAAAACTTCAATATGAGACACACACACACACCAGCTGTCCATGAACAGTGACTACTACATGTACATATAAGTCTAAGTACTCCAACAACTAGATCCATATCAAGATGGATCAGTAGAACAACACAATTCCATCAATAACCTTTGTCAAATTGAGACTTCAGTTCTTCCACCCTAGACTTAACCCCGGGCAACCTGTAGATACCTTGATGGTTGATGCCTTGGAGAGGGAGAGAGACGGAGGGTCAACAACGTGAGGGGAGAAGGAGCAAAGAAGCAATCAAAGAAGGCATAGACATACACTGACAAATAAACACAACTTATGTATGTAGGTGACAAAGGGAAAGAAATATGTTGTGACAATAGATATCTTACAATACAGTGCCTTCACAAAGGAACACTCCAGCCTGTGAATATGGGCACCGGCCCCTGACAAAATACTGACATATGTTAAATCCTGTCCCACGTTCACCCACCCGAAGACGGGGAGAAAATGGATCCAAAGGTAAACATTTGGCCCGTGGAACGTACCAACAAGGACGGTCTACGGGAAGGGGCGTGGTATATTCACACTTACCGTTCTCCTCCAGGAAGTCAATACACTGCCTGAACACTGTGGGTAGCTCCAGTTGGTCTGTACCTAGAACACTGCGCTGTATGGCTACTTCCAGAGGGGCACCAAACACTGCCGAGTCTGAAAAGAGAGACACATACACGTATATCTTATGTTGACTATGTACGTGTAGATATATGTTACAGTGGTTTCAAGAATCCTGTGGACAAAGGAAGCAGTTTTGTAGACAAAAGAAAGCTGGGTAACTTTGTTTGCTTTTCGACCCCCAATGGAAGGCAACTGTCAACAAACACAGTGTTATCCATCGCTGATTGTCAAGAATGCATGAGTGGAGGAGTGCCTATTGGTAGCTAAATAAGAAAGGGGTTGGTCACTGGCCTGGTACCAATTAGGCAAACACCCCACACATGCACCTATACATGTACATGTCATATAGGCAGTTTCAGGACCAACAGGATGTGAAAAAATATCTTGATTCCCTATTTATACGTGAGTGTCAATACAGTATCAGAGTGAGAGACACACACTAGCTTCACAATAAGGATATGAACTGCACAACATTTCCCAGAATGTCTGCCCTGGGACCGGGCCCAATGAGCTGACACTTACTGTAGCTCCTACACATACATATATAGTTATGTAGCCCAGTTTAGACCATGTCTTCAAACAGACCTCTGACAGGGACTATTATGGGCACGATGAAGGTCAGTATATGTATATGTACAATGTACATCTCGTGTAACACACTGTACCAATATGACAAGTACACTTCAGCCAGTAATGCACTCCATGGGAGGTAAGCTAAACAGAAATTGCAACTGGTGTTGACCATATATACACACACACTCTGATGGTTATGACGCCACTTCAAAGAGGGTATACCACTTCCTGTAATATTATCCCACAAATCTGGCTTGGTTGACATGTAGTAAGATTTGCCTGTGGTGCAAGACAGCATGCCTGTGAAGCTGTTTGTGAGTTGGCAGGCTAGCTGACCACCTTTGGAGTACAACTCCACTCATTACAGAGTACAGAGCCAATGTGTGTGTATGCAAATACACGCATACTTTGCAAGTACTGTAAGATGAAACAACATGCATTCTGATATCGTATGCAAACTACAGGGCGTATTGCACATGCTATGCACAGTCCACAAGACTAAGGGTACTCCAACATGAAAACATAAGCTTTTCTTCCACCCCCTGTCACTTCTCAGAACAAACACACATCTGTACAAAAGTACACGATGTGCATACTTACACATACTACATACACATCTATGTGTATACATCTACAATGTACATGTATATGTATATACACGTATATTCAGGTTCAATATTGAGCAAATACACACATGCTGGTAGACTGGACACAGAGTAGCTCAAACTCATGATATGCACAAACACACTACATCGCTATATATGTATGAAACATCACCTCCACTCAACATAATCAATATATGTACATGTATATGTAACATGTTGCCTTCTAAGTACGTATGTCAATGAGTGAATTATCACGTGCATGTACATCCTTGCCATGTTAGTATATACAATGCAGCAGGAGAGACCTTAGCAGGAGAGACCTTACCTTTTACCTTTGTATTGAACTTCATTCACAACAAACATTAGGTAGCAGTGGGCTACCTTCCTCAATATGGCTTTTTGTGGTGTGAGTGTTTATATCTATATGCATTCTGTTTCTCACCCTTTCTGAGCTTGTTTTTGATTTTCTGTGTGAAGCTGCCAATGTTTGGTTTCTTTACACGGAATTTCATCCGAGACCGTGGACTGCGATCAGCCTTGCTACCACCAACACCACTTCTGTGAGGAGGAAACAACTGTATGGTATCATGGGACTTCCCCAGGGGCGAGGGAGGGGAAGGAAACGTCATAATTAAATAAACCTCCTCCTCAATGGGAAATAACACCTCATACATGTCCATGTATAGTCATAATTCAGACTTCAGGGTTTCATACAGAGGGAGGGGGCCCTGGAATTGTCCCCCTCCCCCTCCCTCCCCCCCCCCCCCCCCCCCAGAAAACTCAAAAAAACTGTATAGTCTTTGTTCACATGTTATTGGCATACATGACACTGTAGCAGTGCCCCACAAACTTCTTCCCCTCCACCAAAAATTCCTGTATGAAACCCTTGACAGTACATGTATATGTACATGTACATGCATATAAATTACGAAGACCAAACCAGTGCCCATTACCCTAAGTTTACTACATGACCAAGGCATCATTTGAGGGAGGAAAGTGCCCATGTCCCAAAATGAAGGCAGCCATGACCAGCCTTCTCCTTATACATGTATAAGGACAAGGATGCCATATCTGCCACCCACACCTTCCAACACTGCCTTGTATTAGATGGATAAATATTCTCACAATTTCATGGTTGCTGCTGTTCACTGAAACAGTATTGACGGATGTGGGCTGCAGTCTCTATGCATACAATACACAACAGCTAAATGTAGTACATAGCACACGTATAGTCCGACCATATTTTGTCCTGCGAGATTGAGAGTACTACAGTAAGTACAGTACTTACAAAGGACGTAAGCGTGAGATATCGTGCTCTTCCAAATCTGAAGATGATCCGTTTCCTCCAAAGGCTGCACTAAACCTGGGGCTCCGCAGCAGGTTAGAGGCAGGTTGAGGCTCCATGGCACGACTTGGCCCTGAATCTGGAGCATCTTTTTGTTCCAATTCTTCTTTTTCTCCGCTCTCTGAATCGCTCTCGCTTTCAAAGCTATCATCTTCATAACAGTCGGACATGTTCGTCGCTCTAGGGCTGCGCATTCACTAAGTAAATGCCAAAAATCCCTCAGCTAATGAACTACTTAAAGTACTTTGTCAAGGGTTTCTGATATTTCTTTTTGGAGGCGTTAATATAGACTCTCGACATTTACGGTCGATCGTCACCATCCCGTTCTGTGAACTGTGAACGTGGGAACGAAGCTAGTGGACCGCGAAAATGGCAGATGGAAGACAGCTTGTGATGAATATTGACGATTACAGCAAACTTCGCGGACTTCAGAATCACGCCAAAGCATTGGAGCTGGTTAAGAAAGCCGTCGAATCACGTGATGGACTTCCTCGCTCTGATATATATTTAGATGGATCCTTCATCAGTGACGAAGGCTGCCAAGTACCAGAATATGTAATTTCTCCTCTATACATTTCCCTTCAAAATGAGTCTGTAGATGCCTTCCAACACTTACTGACTCTATGTCCAATTCTTTTGAACGAATTATTACCAACTATTGCTTCAAACTTAGTTGTGTACTGTTATGACTGTGAAACGTTGTTGCATTTAGCCTGCCGAAAGGAGCTTATCGAAATCATTCAGTATCTTCTCAAGAGAG
Organism: Theonella swinhoei; assembly: GCA_963970385.1. Taxonomy (NCBI): domain Eukaryota; kingdom Metazoa; phylum Porifera; class Demospongiae; order Tetractinellida; family Theonellidae; genus Theonella; species Theonella swinhoei. The sequence continues at coordinate 845,408 of OZ019965.1, forward strand.
GTGCTAACACTGAAATAAAGGGCTGTAGAATAGGAACTCCGCTACATATTGCTGCTGAACATGGTAAGATTACTGCTATTCGACTGCTACTAGACAGTGGAGCTGACATTGAAGCTCGAGACTGCAGTGGAAACACTCCACTCCACTTGGCAGTAGCCTGGGACATGCTAGCTGCAGTACATCTCTTGTTGGATAGAGGGGCAGATATTAATGCAACATCATACTTTGGTGATGATGTATTTAGCATTGCTATCAGTAGGGCTGCATCGAATGTCTTGATATACTTGTGTAATCGTGATACTTCACGAGTTTTTTCATCTCCAGGTGCTAGTCCTGCTGGCAAAATCCTCCCCTCCCCCCCTCTCCTTCTGCTATTAGCTGCCTCTTCCAAAAAGAAGTCAATTTCAGTGCTCTTTAACCAGCTGATAGCACTCCCTGAATGTCCACTGTCCCTCAAAGTAGATGCCTTACTGATTGATGGATGTTGTGGATTATTCTCTACAAATTCAGAAGAAAAATTCAGACATGCTTTGAGAATGAAACAGGACTTGGGTCAACATAAAGTGCTCCCATCTCCTCCATGGTATGGTGGACAGCTCGAAGTACAATCTGTTGAGGAGTGGGACGAAATGCAAGCTCGGGAACTGGATTTTTATCTACAAAGTTGCATCATCCTAGATCGTTGTTTAGGTAGTGACCATCCCATGGTTTACCAGCGCGTGGTTTGGTTCATTGACTACTGTGCTTCTAGATCTCTTAAATTGGACTGCATAAGCAAACTCCAGTTGAGGTGCCTGGATATGTTCGTTAGTCGTGAATGTCTAAAACTAGACTACTGCAGTGCCACACCTTTTCAAGCTCAACAACTCGTTGACCTGAAAAAGTATGTATCATTGGATACGTATGAGGAATGGATTGGGCAGATGTTGAAGGGGCTTGAGGTGTTTGCAAAAATGAGGGAGAAACACACCACTTGCACTTTCTTCAAACTCAGCCCTACTCCATTCAATGATCCTTTCATAAAACTTATGGAAACAATCTTGAATCTCTTTCATGCATGGATTTCTGGGGAGGAATTCTATCAAGAAACGGGGACAAATTGTGGTTTAACTCGTTTTAGAGACCTTGTTGAAAAATTTGTTAGTTTGTGTAACTTAACTGTCGATCAGAGCTTATTTAATGTCACCTGGCCAAATGCTACAGACAGAAAATCACAAAATTCACTTAAGTTTCTTCTAAAAACTCTGCTCAATTCAGAAGCCGTGTCTTTCATCAACATGGCTAATCCGCGCACTGGACTTCGTCCTCTTCACAAGGCTTTTGACATACTGGGAAGTGAGGGTCTAGTTCTGATGCTGTCTCACGGAGCACATTTGGATGCATGTAGTAGAAAGCATTACACTTTCCTTCCAGGAAAATTTTCTACTTCTGCTCTAATTAATCCTGTTTATGACAGTGAACTGTCCTCCCTCATCAGTAGCCCCCTACCTCTCCTCTGTCAGTGTAGTTGGGCAATCATCAGGTATAAGATGCCATATCGTAAGCTAAATCTCCCATCTCGAATCAAGGACTACATTGCGTTGCACGAGACAGTGTAAACTGTGTGTGTATGTAAAGAGTGTAACATGTGCTAAATCATGGGCATGCGCATTAGCTTCCGACGTGTGGGTGGAGCTGGTATAAAACAGGCCTGCACTCGAGCTGCTTCCTGCGACGGCTTCTAAACTGTCATACGTATTCATTGCTTTTTGCTGGAACTTAGAAGAGAAACAAGTTTAGCTCAGGTAAGAAACACGAATTTGGGTGAAAATATTTGCATTTGAATAACTTTTTCCCCATAAGATCGGCGGGAGAGATGAGTGGAGACGACCCGTCCATCTTCTTGCGTCCCTCGCGGACCAGGGACACCATTGATCAGACCCGCATGTTCGACTCGAAGAAGTGGACATGGGTTCCCGATGAAGAAGAAGGCTTCAAAGCCGCCGAAATCAAGGGGCAGAAGGGCGAGCGTGTCTCTGTGGAGCTGTCCGACGGACAGGTACTGTATTGATGATACATGCCACTATTCTTACCCCAAACTCTTTGTAACTGCTTACTCAGTGCATAAACGTTTGCGCATTTTATGTGATATGCAGTTGAGCTGTTGAGGGGTTTTGCATTGCACATTGCTCATGCCATTTAGTGTCTCTATCCCTACTGCAGGTGATAGAGGTAGATTTGAACTCTACACAGCAGATGAACCCACCCAAGTTTGAGAAGATCGAAGACATGGCCGGACTAACTTACCTGAACGAGGCCAGCGTTCTACACAACCTTCGCCAGAGATACTACTCCAGTCTCATTTATGTATGTACCTCTGACTTTGTGTTATGTGAGCAAAGAGTACATGATAGTAGGCAGTAGTGTGGGAGTTGCATGGACAGCAATACTTACATACCTGGCATTAGTTTTTTCTGGTGTCTGCTTCCACCTATAAGATTCTTTTACCCAATTAATACACAGAGCACACTTTACAAAACTGCTAATTCAAAGTGTATGACATGATTATCCTGTGTAAGGAATTAGTCAAATTCGAGCCACAAACACACTCACAGACAATAGTTCTTCAAAGTTGCACATGGCATTGTGTGCTTGAATGGACATTGCACTCGAGTATGAGAGTAGTGTACAGTTACTTACTGTTACTTTTTAGGAGTACTCCATGCCATAGTGTAATGTGGCATACCTAATCTGTCTTGCAGGGAAGCCTGTAAGGTAGAGTAGCTGTTTTAATTTGGGAGTTTCCACTAACAGTGACAACTGCATGTATGTGTAACATCTGATGCTATGTCAGAATAGGAACCAAGTTTACTCCAAGCTGGTAATGGCACCATCTCCATTAATCTGAGAGCCAAACAATGCATGTTTATGTGTCCCATCTGATGTGCTGCTCCTAAGAGATGCATTCCAGTAGTAAGTACGTGGACACTCTAGGAATGTGGATTACTCCCTCCTACAAACACTGCTATACAATCCAGGCTACTATGCAACTAATGGTTCGGATCTTCCCACAGACTAAACCCACTGCCCCCTTTCCCCTAGTTCCTCACAACACAGACTCAATACCACTAAGCTGTTTTGGTCACAGGCCATGTATAATAGCAATGCATGCAGGTATCAAAATATTGTACTGTGGCATTTAATGTGTATATGTTTACGGTGGAAATAATAATAATTACTGTGGAATGAACAGTGAATTTGGCATTTTCTGTGAAATTGATACCATCAGCTGCTCATTAAGTGGATGTGTAACATGTGTATGTACCACACACAATGTAGGGGGTGCACATATGGGATAGTGTGTACCATAGTTTTCAGTCAGCTTACCTCCCCCTCTCCCTCCCCCTCCCCTTCTACATACACAGTTGACAGCTGTGCCACTCTAGGTCTTGGTGTACAGTGGGAACAAAGCTAATGTTTCAAACAACCAATACTTCCTCTGCCTCATTATAACTGAAATGACACCAATTATGCACATAGACACTGCTATACAAACAGCCACTTGTTGGAATTTAAACACCAAACGTGCAATGTATGTGTTGAGAGGGGGAGTTGAATATTAATCATAGGCCATGAGAGCCAGAGTTGTCTTTCAATTAGCTAGGGGCCATCTCCCACACTATAGGAGTCTGGTGTGTCAACATGTTTGTAACAGACACATAGTTTCATTCCTCTCTCTTCTCCCTCCCTCCCACCCTCCCTCCTGGCCTCCCTCCTTCTCTCCTCCCTCCCTCCCTCCCTCCCTCCCTCCCTCCTCCTCCCCCAGACCTACTCTGGCCTGTTCTGTGTTGCTGTCAATCCCTATCGGATGCTGCCCATCTATAGTTCTCAGGTAGTCAACATGTATCGAGGGAAGAGGCGCACAGAAATGCCTCCTCACATCTTCTCCATCTCTGACAATGCCTACAGAGATATGTTGCAAGGTGTGTGTGTGTGTGTGTGTGTGTGTGTGTGTGTGTGTGTGTGTGTGTGTGTGTGTGTGTGTGTGTGTGTGTGTGTGAGAGAGAGAGAGAGAGAGAGATAGAGTTTATTAAAGGTCTATGTACATTTTTCAATTACAGATCGTGAGAACCAGTCAATCCTCATCACGTAAGTTAACTATAACTCACCACACTCCTCATATCTCATACTACTGCAGTCACTAGAGCTCACACAAACTGTTACAATCTCAACTTCAACCAAACTCTCTCTATCTATGTACAGAGGTGAGTCAGGAGCTGGCAAGACAGAGAACACAAAGAAAGTCATCCAATACTTTGCCCTCATTGCCCCAACACCCTCACATCAGAAACATGTAAGAAGTGCACCAAGATTAATGTTAGGATTAAGTAAACAATTTTGAAATCTAAATTGGCTCTGTAATTGTCAAATGTAGTATGGAATGTAGGAAATGTATCCTCCTCCAGGATTGTGTTAGTGTTGGCAACACAACTCTGTGCAACAACACAATTTTCTACTTTTCTACAGTCACTGTCAGCCATTAGTCAACCCTTCCATTTAGCTATAACTGTAGTTTAGAGGAGTGCCAGCGGGTTAGGTTATCAGATAGCCCTTCAAGGATGTTCTCTCTGAGTGTATCATCCTAAGGTGGAGTGTGTGGGAAGTAGGTCTGTTTTAACTAGTAGGAAGTGGTGGCTATAAGGCAGAGATCAGCACAGGAATGGTAGTATACATACCTGCCTCCACAATGTGGGTTTCCTGCATCCATGGATGTGGCTAGAGAGGTAGCATAGCAAGGAGAAGTGGTCATCAATGACTTCATTGCAGACCTTTCACTTGCACAACTAGTGCACCTTTGACACATCCAGACCATAGTTGTTGTTTATTTACCACTGACACCTATTGAGTATACCTGCTAAGTGGTACTAGGTATTAACACCCAAGATACAGAAAGGCATCACTGCTGCCAACCTCTGCTTGTAGTACATGTGTGAAATGTTGCCTCCCTTCTTCAGGGACAAGGTAATAGCTAGCCCTTTTTGTCCCATCTGAGATACTAACACATAGCAGATGTGCATATACAAAATAGCAAGTGTCTCCGAGAACAGCTTCTTCATGACAACTACATGGCTTTAATCATCCATGAGATGCTTAGAAAGACAGGCAAGGCAACACAACACAACAGAAAGACAAAGCAACACAACACAACAGAAAGACAAACAACACACAACACAACTCGCCTGAGGCAGTTATTTTTCAAAGAAAAAAATTAGCTGCCTTGGGTGGGACTTCGAACCCACGACCATCCGCTTTCTAGGCGATGCTCTTACCAACTGAGCTACCTACATGTGCAGTCTGCAAAGTGTCCATCTTAAATGATATATGGACTTAAATTACACGCATACATGTATAATCTTTCAGTGGATGCCTTCACATGTAGGAGGTGTACATGGTAGTAGTACAAGGCCACGGTCCACAGGTAGGTTGAGTACTCATGGACTGACATGGGATATTGTTATTCATTCCTGCTTTTGGAGTAAAGTTGCATGTATCTTGGTTCGACTTCAACTTGCGGTTACGTCTTCTCATGTTCCTATACTGTTGTAGACATGTAGCATTGAATCTGTGGGGAGTGCACTAGCTGTGTTAACATGGTTTAAATTCCTCTTCCTTTGTGTGGTTCAAGTCCACACACCATGAGGAAACACTCACCTCATATGTGTATGTACTTGTCTTTGTCTGGTCTAACAAACACATGTATATATAATCACTACTTATTCTGTGTTACGTACAGGCCAACCTGGAGGAGCAGGTCATTCAGGCAAATCCTGTCCTGGAGGCCTTTGGAAATGCCAAGACAATCAGAAACGACAACTCCTCTCGTTTCGTGAGTAATTGCCTCTATTTCAATGACTGCTTGTGTTTGAGCTCACCCTTCACCTCTATTCAGGGCAAGTTTATCCGAATCCACTTCGGAACCCAGGGCAAGATTGCTGGTGCCGACATTGAGTACTGTGAGTACTTTATTACCTTAGCCCCTGTAATATAGTTGATAAATTGAAACAGAGAAGAAGGGTCCTATAGTAGCAGGGAAGGGATATAGAGAAAAATGAGTTCTTTTCGAATACTCTTCCAAATGCAGATCTTCTTGAGAAGTCACGAGTGATCCACCAGCAACATGGAGAGAGGTGTTACCACATCTTCTACCAACTACTGGCTGGAGGCTCACAGGACCTTCTTAGTTAGTGGGATGATGTAATGACGATGTCATAATTACATGTACAGTGAAGCTGTGTTATCAGGAATCCCTGAAGTGAGGGGCAACTTAATAAGCAGGAGCATCTTTAGTGCCCTAAATGTCATTGTGTACCAAAAATACGGACGCCTGATAATTAAGACACTAGATTAAAGGGGTTTCAATCTTCTACCCCATATAGGCAGTCTGTTGCTGACCCGACAAGTCAAGAGCTACAACTTCCTGGCCAATAGTGAGGTCACTGTTGATAATGTTGATGATGCTCAGCAGTTCAAGTGGACTCAGGTACATACGCCATCATATTCTTCTTTCTCTCCCCCTAGTTCTCTCCTACAGCCTCCCCCCCCCTCCTCCCTCCCCCTAGTTCTCTCCTACAGCCCCCCCCCTCCGCCTAGTTCTCTCCTACAGCCCCCCCCCCCCCTCCCCCTAGTTCTCTCCTACAGCCCCCCTCCCTCCCCCTAGTTCTCTCCTACAGCCCCCCCCCCCCCTCCCCCTAGTTCTCTCCTACAGCCCCCCCCCTCCGCCTAGTTCTCTCCTACAGCCCCCCCCCCTCCCCCTAGTTCTCTCCTACAGCCCCCCTCCCTCCGCCTAGTTCTCTCCTACAGCCCCCCCCCCCTCCCCCTAGTTCTCTCCTACAGCCCCCCTCCCTCCCCCTAGTTCTCTCCTACAGCCCCTCCTCCCTCCCCCTAGTTCTCTCCTACAGCCCTCCTCCCTCCCCCTAGTTCTCTTCTACAGCCCCCCCCCCCCTCCCCCTAGTTCTCTCCTACAGCCCCCCCTCCCCTTTCCCCTCTAGATACAAATCCTCCTATACATATCCCACACTAGAGCACACAACCTTTATAGATATCAGTGTACATATGGCTGTAGGAAGCAATGCTGACTCTGGGGATTGCAGAGGAAGAACAGCTGTCCATGTTCAAGACAATCTCTGGAATACTGCACTTTGGCAACATTGAAGTGAAGCAACGGCCGCGTGAGGAATGGGCTACAATACCCAACACCACAGGTACATATGTATGTACGCAAGAGGGTGTAGGCAGTATGATGTATAGCGTGGGTACAATAGTCAATGTAGTCGGGTGTCTGTTGAGCAAATGTTCAGTAGCTGATCCCCAAACTCTTTCCCACAGAGGCAGAGAAGGTGGCCCACCTGGTGAGCATACAGGCCCCAGACCTGATAAAGGCACTCATCAAACCGAGGATCAAAGTCGGTAATGAGTACGTCCAACAGGGCAGGAACCAACACCAGGTCAGCTTCGTCACATTCTCATGTTTACATCCTCACAGAAAAAGCACTGGGAATGGGTACACATGGTTTTCTATGGCTCAAGTGTTGTGTACATACATATATGACACTGCATACCAAACATCTACCCCTATAGTCTCTTCATCGTATATTCATAGGTCCGCTACTCCATTGGAGCTCTGTCCAAGAGCATGTATGAGCGGATGTTCAAGTGGTTGGTAGGGAGAGTCAACAAGACACTAGACACCAAGTTTCGACGAAACTTCTTCATCGGTGTCCTGGATATTGCTGGATTTGAGATATTCCAGGTGCAATAAATGCCCTCAGTTGTGTGTGTAACCATAGACATTACACAATTCTATGATATAACACTCAAATTATGGTGGTTGATTTTTTACGTACTCTTTAATTGTGTTGCTTCCACTGATGGTATAGTTTATTAGTGAATATGCTGCGTATGACCTTTTGTGGTTGTGTTCCAGGTGAACTCATTTGAGCAGCTGTGCATCAACCTCACCAATGAGAAGTTGCAGCAGTTCTTCAACCACCACATGTTTGTGCTGGAGCAGGAGGAGTACCGCAAGGAGGGCATCAAATGGGACTTCATTGACTTTGGGCTCGACCTTCAGCCTTGCATTGACCTCATTGAGAAGGTATGTACCTATTCTTGTAAAGGACACAAAGATGAGACCTTTATGGCAACTTCAGTAATGACTCCCTTGCATTATATAGTTCTAACTCTCTTCTAATGCAGCCGATGGGAGTTCTTGCCTTGCTGGATGAGGAGTGCCTGTTCCCAAAAGGTGGAGACAAGAGTTTCCTGGAGAAGCTGAACAAGAACCATGCCGACAAGTCACCAAACTTTGTCAAGGCGCACAAGAGCCGTCAGCAGAATGAAGAATTTGAGATTGCACATTATGCTGGCACTGTACGTTAGCTTTCTAATCTGGAAACTACCTCACTGTTTTACCTCATACTCCTCTCCTTTCCCTTCTCTCCTCCTTCCCTACTTGGCCTCCCCTTTCCCTCCTCAAGGTGTGCTACACAGTCACTGGCTGGCTGGACAAGAACAAGGACCCTCTCAATGAATCAGTGGTGGACCTACTCAAGAAGTCAACTGACCCATTCATTGCCAACTTGTGGGGTGACTACTCTATGGAGACAGAACGTGGCCGAGGAAAGAAAGGCTCACAGTTTGTGACCGTTGCACAGATCCACAAGCAGTCTCTCCAGCACCTTCTGACGACACTTCGTAAGTACATTTACGTCAACCTTGGCTTGATGGGAGAAACATTACATACTACAACACTAGCCTCGAGAGCAAATGAACCAGCTAGAGCTCACTACTTGTACCCACTAAACACCCATAATCTGGAGTTGTAACATGAAGAGTCCTCAATAGACAGGACACCTCTGTCCCAGAGCAACTTGACCAGACAATAAGCCCATAATAAGGAGATGATACATAGGCCAATATGTTGCATGCCTAACCAACCAAGTGCCATTAGGCATTGATAAACTGCAATATATACTGCCAAGAGGAAATTAATATCCAGTAACTAAACCAATACACACATCATCATTTGGACTGATTTTGACCACTCCAGGCAACACCACCCCTAACTTCGTGAGGTGCATCATTCCCAATGAACTGAAGAAACCTGGATTGTTAGACGCACACCTCGTACTCCACCAGCTGAGATGCAACGGAGTACTGGAGGGTATCCGTATCTGTCGGAAGGGATTCCCCAACCGTCTCCTCTACGCAGAGTTCAGACAAAGGTGAGAGTCCTATACACTACTGGGGAGATGACATCACTATACTGTAACAGGATGGTCACCTCACATACTGTATGTCATTCTTTGTCTGTTAGGTATGCCATCCTGGCTCCCAAGGCTATTCCAGCTGGTTTCATGGACGGTCGCAAGGCATGTGAGCAGCTAATCTCGGCACTGCAGCTGGAGACCTCTGAGTACCGCCTGGGGAACAGCAAAGTGAGACATATAGCATTGCAAAGACATTGAATTGCAAAAATGGACAACTGAATGAAGCATACATTGCATTCTTTAGGTGTTCTTCCGAGCCGGTGTGCTAGGTCGACTGGAGGACATGAGGGATGTTCAGATGGGCATAGTTCTGACTGCATTCCAATGCCGTTGCCGTGGTTACCTCATGAGGAAGATGTACCGCAAGCTGCTTGACCAGAGGTAGGAAACCGTTGCCATCTGCTAGAACATTCTTTAGTGTTGTGACACTTATGTTATACACGTGACCAATGGCTTTCTTCCCCAGACTGGCCATTGCTGTCCTGCAGCGTAACATCCGCAAGTACCTGTTCCTTAGGGACTGGAAGTGGTGGAAGCTGTACACCAAGGCAAGTCTACTATCAATTCAGAGTCACAGCTTTAGCTAAAAGCTTTTAGGAACTAGAGTAATGAAATGAGGAGAGGGAGGCTGTTGCTGTGTCAAAAGAGGATGTTGTTACACTGGACTACAATATGATATTACTGTATTGCACTGCAGGTGAAGCCTCTATTGAATGTGGCTCGTACCGAGGACGAGCTGCGACAGAAGGAAGAGGAGTTGAACAAACTGCGTGAGAAAGTGCAGAGAGACGAGGCAAATCGCAAGGAAATTGAGGAACAGCAGACACAACTCATGGAAGAGAAAAATCAGCTCTTCATACAACTTCAGAGGGTAAGCATGCACACTACACGTTCAATATCATGTGCTCAATGAGTGTATGTATAGTGTTTCTAGGGACTCAATATACTTTTGCTAACTATTTAATGCTATTGCTGTATGTATGTATGAGTCTGTTCTGTACTGATAATCTGTAGGAACAAGAGCAGTGTGCAGAGGCCGAGGAGAACGTGCAGCGACTTATGGCCAAAAAGGCAGATTTGGAGTCCAACCTGCAAGAGATGGTGGAGCGTCTGGACGAAGAAGTTGACAATAATGCAAACATATCTGCTGCCAAACGCAAGCTGGAAGCCGAAATGGACCGCATCAAAGAAGACTTGGATGACCTTCAGACTCAGCTGGGTGCAGTGGAGCAGGAGAAGGCACAGAAGGAAAAAGACTGTATGGGTTTGGACGCTGAACTTGAGAAGATGAATGACAATCTTTCAAGAATAGGCAAGGAAAAGAAAGGACTCGAGGAGAGACTGGCCGAAGTGACTGCCAGGTACATTGTAGTAGAATAGTTAGCAGGCATTGTATATGCTAGCTACAGTGCATGTTATTATGTCTCTTCATTGTCTGTCCCTTGATTGTAAAGTCTTCAGTCTGAGGAAGACAAGGCCAATAGGCTCTCTAAGTTAAAGAACAAGCTGGAGAGTCAGGTGGCAGAGATCAATGACGAACTGGAAAAGGAAAAGAAAGATAAAGCAGAGGTAGAGAAGGTTCGGCGCAAACTAGAAGGCGACCTGAAGACTACCCAGGAACACGCAGAAGCCATTAATCATGCCAAAGAAGAGTTGGACAAAGTGCTATCCAGGTTTGTCTGGGTCAATGACAGTAGGCAATAGGAAGGCATCTATGGCTCACCTCTTCCAGTTACTTCATGTACATTTACATATGTGTATGTGTCTTTCATCTCCAGTAAGGACCATGAGATAGTTGGTCTGCAGCAGAAGGTAGAGGATGATGCAAATGAGATTGCTACTCTCCAGCGTCGGATCCGAGAGTTGGAGGCCAAGATTGAAGAACTAGAGGAAGACCTCCAGAATGAGAAGAGACTACGTACTAGGGTACGCAATCAGTTGTTTCCTTGAGTAGATCCCTTTAATTAGGATAATTGTGGTACAATAGGTGGAGAAGCAGAGAGCCGAACTGATGAAAGAACTCGAAGATTTGAAAGACAGAATTGAAGAGGCAGGCGGAGTGGCATCAGCTCAGATCGAGCTGAACAAGAAAAGAGAGGCAGAGCTGATGAAGATGCAGGCCGATGCCCAGACTCAGAATGAGGAGCATGAGCGTACCGTAGGAGACATGAGAAAGAAACACCAACAGGCCGTGAATGAAATTCAAGAGCAGGTGCAGTATACATGTCCAGCACAGCACAGTATATTCACAATATGCTAGGGTTGTATGTATGTAGGCAGAATGTCGTGGGTTCGAGGCCCGCCTGAGGCAGCTCAATTTTCTTTGAAAATGACTGTCTTGGGTGAGTTGCATTTGTATTGTGTTGTATTGCTTTGAGGGTCTCGTGGTTGGAATATTTCTTGTATATATAACTTGTCGACATATTTCTTGTGCTGCTGTTCCTATATGTAGTTGGAAGCAGCACAGAAGGCCAAGTCACGATTGGAGAAGGAGCGGTCGACAATGTCGGGTGAAGTTGGCGATCTTCAATCTTCACTTGAAGACCTTCAAAAATCCAAGGCCAACACAGACAAGCGTCTCCGCTCGGTCGAAGAACAGCTCAACGAGGCCACCTCCAAGGTGGCTGAGTACGAGACCACTATTGCTGCTCTGCAGTCGGCTCAGTCAAAGGCAACATCCGAAAACAATGAACTTTCTACTCAACTTGCCGAAGCTGAGAGTACAGTTGGAACACTGATGAAAGCCAAGAATGCTCTTGAGTCTCAAGTGGAGGATCTCCAATCAGAGCTGCAGTCAGAGACAAGTGTAAGTATCATACTGTAACAAGTGTTGAAAGTGCTGTACTTGACTGCCTTGTGTACAAAGTATATCTCACTCCATTGGCTGTTGCAATATTTACCATTATTGCAATGAACTCTTTATTGCATACATGTAGTTTTAAGTTCTCTACCTCACTGACAGGCTAAGCAAGATGCACAGGCCAAGATGCGTCAGATGACGGCAGATCTCTCAACTGCTCAAGACTCCCTCGAAGAGGAACAGGAAGGGAAGGCAGCGCTGCAGAAGCAGATGATGGCAGCTAAGAATGACGCCAACTTGTGGAAGGGCAAGTTTGAAAATGAAGCCACACCCAGGATTGAAGAACTGGAGGATTCAAAGTGAGTCGGGAAGAAATAGCTCTTTGTAACTACACATATACATAGTTTAGGCAATACGATATATACCCAGCTACACTATTTTTACTGGTTTTAACAAATACTGTAACCGTTCTGGGCATGGGCGCTGAGGATTAACAAAAGGGAGTATAGTGTGAAGGGTATTAGTCCATATTTTCCTCTCATTTAGACACAAACTGCAGGCCAAGTTGAAGGAGGCAGAAGAGATGCTGGAGTCCCTCCAGGCAAAGTATTCTGCACTCGAAAAGACGAAAGCCCGCATTGCTGCTGAGTTGGAGGACCTGAACCTTGACATGGAGAAGGTAGCCATCTAGCCAAGTAATAGCATTGGGCACATACATTTGTACTATGTTTGAAATAAAAAAATTCTGGCTAACAAGACGAATATTCTATATCACTGATGGTGGCTGTATAGGGGATGAGGTGTGTGAATGTGTATACCTTGTTGCTAGGAACGTAACCAAGCAGCTAACTTGGAGAAGAAACAGAAGCAGATTGACAAACAGATCACCGAGTGGAAGTCTCGCTGTGAGCAGAAGGAGGTTGAGTATGACCAGGCAGCACGCGAGGCTCGACAGTACAACACTGAGGTGTGTGTGTGTGTGTGTGTGTGTGTGTGTGTGTGTGTGTGTGTGTGTGTGTGTGTGTGTGTGTGTGTGTGTGTGTGTGTGTGTGTGTGTGTGTGTGTGTGTGTGTGTGTGTGTGTGTGTGTGTGTGATTATGAGTTTCAGTCATCTCTCTTTGTATGTATGTAGTTGCTGAAGCTGAAGGGTGAGTTAGATGAGCAAACGGAACAGTTTGAAGCTTCCAAGAAAGAGAGCCGTCGTCTTGCCCGTAAGAATTCACATAACTTTAAAATAAGGGTATTGAAAGTAGCCAAACATCCTCCCTTTCCTCTGTTCCCCCCTCTCTCTGCAGAGGAAGTGAAGGACCTGGAGAACCAGCTGTCTGAGGGTGGAGTATCTGTCCACGAGCTGGAGAAGATGAAGAAGAAACTCGAGCAGGAGAAGGAAGAGTTGACTGAGAGTTTGGAGGAAGCCGAGGCACAGCTTGAGGGAGAAGAGGCCAAGGTGGACACCTCTACTCACCCTGTCTTACATACCTGTGCATGTATACACTTGAACCTCTATAGGTGTTGAAGTACCAGCTGGAGCTGAGTCAGTTCAAGCAGGAGATGGAGAGGAAATTGGCCGAGAGAGAGGATGAAGTAGAGACCATGAGGTATATACGTTACACACAAAGGTGTCTTATGTAACTAAAGTTTTGCGTGACTTGCAGGAAGAACCACCAGCGTCAACTGGAGGCTCTACAGCACTCTGTTGAGGAGGAGACCAGGGGCAAAGCTGAGCAGGCTCGACAGAAGAAGGCAATGGAAGAACAACTCAACGAGCTTCAAAGCAGCATCGATGAAGCCCAGAAGGTACACAGCATTCCATCATCATATGTACACCGGGGAGGATCTGTCATGGAATTACATACTCCACGCTACCCCATCATTGAGATGCTATATGTACACATACCCACACACAATCGTAGTCTCTTTCCCAGGTTCCCTTTCTATCATCTTAGCATAATTACTCAGCTAACTAGTGCAAAATTACGCATAGACATTGTTGGTTTAAGGGTACTCTTACACCAGTGATGTACACCACCATTGACCATATGTTGTCTTAATTCAGACTGCTAATGATTTGGCAAAGAAGAACAAGAATCTGACCCAACAGTTGAAGGAGGCGAATGGCCTGTATGAGGATGAGCAGCGCACTCGAGACGAACAGCACCAGCTGGCCACCAAGGCAGAGAAGAGGGCCAATGAACTAGCACTAGAAGTCGAGGAAATACGTGCACAGCTGGAGCAGGTATAGAGGGTGCTATTTATAGTAGGGTGCTGGTAATGCCACCAATTAATATTGTGACCATGTCCCTCTAAACAGACCCAGCGTTCCCTGCGTACATGTGATGCTGAGAAGACAGAAGCCCAAGAGAGAGTGACTGAACTGACCACATCTAATGCCTCTCTTCAGAGTGCCAAACGCAAGGCAGAGCAGCAGCTGGCTACACTGCAGGTAATGTATCATACAAAATTGAAGAGGCAATATGTTTAAAAAACCTATCCCAGTGTACAGATTAAAAACAAACTATTCCAGTGTAACAGAAGATGTTTATAGCCTGTTTGGTCTGAGTAAAGACTCAATCACATCTTCTCCTACTCATTCTCACAGGAGGAAAATGAAGATATGGAGACAGAGATGCGAGATACAGCAGAGAAGCTGCGCAAGTCAATGGAACAGTCCACTCGACAGCAGAGTGACTACATGACCACAAAGGAACAGCTGTCTGCCATGGAGAAAGCAAAGGTTAGAAATACACGCAGCAGACATGGCAAAAGAAACTCAACTGACAGCACAACATGTAGATTTGTTTCACTTCATTTCTGTTTTAGTAAGTCTCTTAAGTTGAATAGTGTTTCATGTCACTTCATTTAGGCTGCTCTCGATACCCAAGTGCGAGAACTTAATACTCGTCTTGAGGAAGGACTTGCCAGCACCACAAAGAAGGCCAAAGCAGAGGCTACTAAGCTGCAGGCCAGGGTAAGTCCTACGTACACATGTGCATACACACACGTGTTCGGTGCGGTATAGACGTACACCACACAGAGAAGCACTTATTACCATCCAGTGATAGTCTATGATGTGGTCTTATTCCAGATTCAAGAACTGGAATCAGATCTTGAGGCTGAGACCAAAGCCAAGACTGATAGTCACAGGAACTACAAGAAGTGAGAACTAATGCTAACTATAACTCTAGCTAATCAACATATATAGTAATGATATGGCTTGTCAATTCCCAAACACAGAGCTGACCGTCGAGTGAAAGAGACCACTATGCTACTGGATGAGGAGAAATCCAACAGCCAACGACTTCAGGATCAGGTTGGTTCTAATCTTCAAAAACTACCTTAAGGCTGAGTACAATGTATTGTTGGTCCTTGTGGACTGGTTGAGGTATATTTGTCCTTCAACAGGTGAACTCCCTGAATGCTAAGGTACGTACTCTGAAACGAGACAAAGAGGAAGTGGAGGGAGAACTGGAGACTGGCAAGTCTCGACTGAGGCAACTGCGGGGTCAGCTGGAGGAGGCTGAAGAGAACGCTTCCACCCTGCAGGCCCAGATCACCAAACTGAGGAGTGCCTCCAGGAAGAAGGTGGGTTACAACCTCTGATAAAACTGCTTCCTTTACTCTATCCCACTTAATTGCAGGTTGTCACTCCTGACTCTGATGAGGACAAATGAAGACAAGTCATAACTGATTGCTGACAAAAGAACAATTGTTAGATACAGCAAATATTAGTAGTTAGAAATTTAGAAATAAATTGGCAATTCATTTTTAGCGTTGTATCATAACTAGTTCTAGATTCATAATAATTGGTGGCTACTGATGCCACATGTATATGGATATTGATTCGAAGAGAAGGTACTTTAAGAGCAAAGGGCACTAAGCCCTGACCCTCCATTTAGTTCCTTATACACTCCACATGTAACATACATTTGTGCACACACACACACACACACACACACACACACACACACACACACACACACAATTTATTTTGTACTTAGTGGAGTCTGATCCCTTCCATCACAACATGACCGTGCAAGTGCCAATAAGATGTCATTAAGCAGTTAATATGTATGCAACTGATCATGATTCATAAAATGACTAAAAATATTATGGCAGTTTATAGGAAATGTCTGTTCCCACTAATACATAGCCCTGTGGTAGGAAAAAGGTATTGTGTCAAAACATTAATGGATGTCACAATATACTCTACTCAGCAACAGTTTACTTGCCTCTGCAATGAAGATGGCAGTGTTAGTAGCTGTGACACCATCGTGGGATGGGAGGGCCTGGCCTTGCCTGAGAATACCTTAAAAATAGGTTTCATTTCACACATGCAATCCCAAGGGAATGTGAACAGCTTACGATTTATGTTGGGTATGGCCAAAAACTTTGTGGCTGTGTCCAAAAGTTCTTGAAGTGGTGTTGACTATGGTACAATAGTATGATGACTATATTTATTATTGCTATATATCACTGTCACCAATTCTTACATTGACTTCTCCTATTTTTGAAATAAGATCAACTATTTCTGTTCTGAAGAAAGAAAAGGTTTAAGGTACATGATAACCCTGGTTTCAAAATAGGCATGTGGTATGCCCATGTTTTTCCATGTAGTGCTATACACACGTTCTTTCATGTACATTCAAATGTAAACTGTTGTCAGTTTTATCAAGGTCTCACGTAAATGTGGTAACTTCTCCAGCAATGTACTGTCCAGCTGCTCTATTCTCCACCACAAGCTCCACACTGCACACAAGGGACTGAAGATATTCAGGAATATGTGTGCCTGTTATTGATGTAAACACTGCACTCTTACCACTGTGAAGGATAAGGCAAGGCTGGACTGGCCAGACTCTAACATGTTTATGCTTATCTCAGCCTCTGCAACTAGTCTAGCCTCGTCATTCGAGAGCAGGAGAGAGGGAGGAAGGCTGGCTGTGATACCATAGGTCACATTCGCATCAGGAAACACTTGGTAGAGCTGCACACAAGGCATTACACACACAAACATACATTTTGAGCTCTCCAACACTAACTCTCCTTCACTGTAAACAGACACTCGACTCAAACAGAGAAGATTACCTGTGGTATAATGGACTTAAAATCAGCAGTTGTCCTTAGAAGGTAATATGGTATCTGAAGTTTGAGAGAATTTATAACTATGAAACAGAAACATGGGAAAATAGACTGAAAATTAGTAGTCCAGAAAAAGTAGTCAGGGTTTCATCCAGACATTCTGGCAAGGGGGGGCAAAGTGGAGTTTTTGCAATGTTGGGGGGGGCGGTGTGAGCCACCATGTAGACAGAAGCGAAGAGATTCAAATCCCAAAGGGGGGCACTTAGGATCCAAGGGGGAGCAAATGCCCCCTCTTGCCCCCCCCCCCCCCCCCCCCAAATGAAACCCTGGTAGTACACTTCACTATGAAAACTACCTGATCATGTGACAATTCATATGCCATGTATCCAGCTTCTCGATACATGTGAGCAGCCATGTCAAGAGGGTAGGTAGTCAGCCACACGTACACCATCTTGCTGCTGGTATCCACACTTGATGGGTGGGGGAGTGCATGTGGTATAACAGGGACTTCCTGGGGGTGATCTACCCAGAGGAATTCACCCTGTGAAGTCACGTGAATGTAGGAAATGAATGGAAGTTAAAATCACAAGTGTAAAGGGCAAAAAAACATTTGTAATGGTAACTGTGACAACTTAGTCTCATTCTCAGACTCTGTACATTGTAGGTCATATATACATTTGAGAGTATGGGAATGAGACTCTTTACATTGTAGGTCATATATACATTTGAGAGTATGGGAATGAGACTATAGTGACAGATTACTGTACATGTACATCCAGGGGATTACGTTATGATCAGTGAAGAGATAAGACGAAGAGAAGACAGGATCTCCAATCAGAGCACAGTTCACTTCCACACCATCACTGACAGGAACACTCACTATAACAGTCACAACACACCAATGATCAGTTGTCATAACAAGGCAGATACTTACAGGGAAGAGAAGCTTTGACTCCAATGTCGCTAACAGCCTTAGTAATCATCTCACATACCTAAGGAATTTAAATATGAAACAATTTACCAAGTATATAGTAATATTGTACCTGACTATTCAATAGATCTTTAATCTTCTTCTCAATGTAGGAAGAGAATAAATTATACAGCCAACTACAGAGCATTTACAAACACAGTAAGCTTACAATACCTTAGTGTACTAGTGAACAGTACCTGGCTCCACCATGGAATTTTACAGATATTTTCCTCACATCGAAGGAGCAGCCTTCTGATGCCACCACAATCTGCCCTCTACCATCATTTCTCACAGACACTCTCTGACTCAAGTACACGTTCTTTGCCTTAATGTCTACAGTACCTTTATCATTCATGTGAGGCCTAGATGTCGATAAATGTATGATGAATCAGGGTTCAATCTAGACATATGTCCTTGAGGGGGCAAATTAAAAATTGTAGGGGGGGGGGACACTTTTGGCACAGGTAGGAGAGGGATGTAGCAGTGTACTTGGGAGGGCGACTGGAATTGGGGGGGGGGGACATTTGCCCCCTGCACCCCCCAGATTAAACCCTGTGAATGCATGAAAAAGCTTTAACAAACCATTTCGCTTGTTCATATCTCCAATGGGCATTCATAGAGAGTGTCATATCAGATATGTGAATGATGAGACCGTTTTCTTCAGTTTCAAGTGACGTGCTGGGAATATTCGCCTCTTTTACTGCTATCCTGCACAATAATACAGTTCCTCATCAATGGAGACTTAATCACCTGTTCAGGGCAAAAATGCTTACTTAAATAGCCAATACTCTATTTTTCCTGCTATCTTTACGTCTTTCTTATCGTGGATGTCTGGCAAAGTGAGACGACTGAGCCCCTCCCTCAAAATGGGCCCAAACACTTAATAGAAGTGGAAAGAAATATATATTTAAGAATAAACTCTAAAATAAAGACATACCATAATCCAGTCCCTTTTTTGTAATCATGACGCGAAATCCAGGCTCCGAACTAAAGATATTGCCTGCCACAGGGACATATATCCAGACACACAACACAAAGAAGACTATGAGGAATCGGTTCTCCATCCTTAGGTGATCGTGCCCTTTGACCCTTGGAATGGCGCGCGTAGCAGATCTCACGTGCGCAAGTAGAAAGTAACACGTGACTTCGTGTAGGTTTGAAAACTCTTTGCTGGATCCAAGTATGGAAAGGCTGTCTGTAGATAGGCTAAAGGCAGATGAAAAGCTCATTGAGGTAGTGAAGCGTTTTCCCTGCCTATGGGAAGTCCACAGCAAGTCGTTTCGGGACCTGGCCGCCAAGGAGAGTGCGTGGAAAGTCATTTCGGCAGAGGTGAGACTTTGAGCTTGTGTTAAAGCCTCAAAGCCTTACACACGTCCCATTTGGCTGTTGTAGGTGGGGTACTCCGATGAAGATTGTCTCAAACGATGGAAGGCTCTCAGGGATCGTTTTGTGAGAGAGGCTAAGAAGGTGAAGGAGAACATGACAGCCGACGGAGGGGCGGGATATGTTCCACCTTGGTCTCTGTTTGAGGCCATGATGTTTTTACAGGATTCAATCCGCCACAGAAGGTAAGCTTTTGGCTGTATCAAAAACCAGTATAGCAGTAATAGCTGCAGGCTCTCTGAATATTGAGGGTCTGGCTAGCGAGTTCCCCATGTTAGCTCTGGCAGTGATGGAGAGGATGTACTCATCACCTCCCATACAGCCACTGACATCGACAAAGAAAGCCAGCCCATTGCGTGAAAATGGTTACGTTTAAAAAAACATAATGGAGAGCACTGTTTCCAGAATCTGAGAAGTTTCTTTATTTCAGAAGACAGCAATGCTAGAGCAACACAGCACATCATAATGCATGCAAGCAGTTTAAAATGCGTGTAAAAAGGCTGGGAACTGAGGGCAATATTTGTTAAGTGCTGCCTGATTGAACTTCCCTATGCAGGTCAGTGCCAAATCTACAACTGAAAAAAGATTCTACTTCATTTAATGAAGATATAGACCTTGAACAAAGGTGTGTACTTGTTTGCACAGCATGTTGATGGGACACCATTATCACTATGTACTTCTCTATATGCAGTGGTGATGGAGAGTTTCTTTCGGCCGGTTCTCCAACATCGAGTCTTGATCTGAATGCCTCACCATCGCAGCAGCCAACCACCAAGAGAAGGAAGACTTCTTTGGCTCCTCGAACCACTACATCCATTACTAACTCAACCCCATTTGTTGTGGGTACTCTCTCCTCTACTCCGTCTGATGAAAGACACAAGGAAGCTCCACAGAGCCAGATGAGCCAAGACATTCTGAAAAGCCTCAAAATTCTCGAGGAAACGGTTCAAGAGCAGCAGAAAATCATTGATGACGAAGATGAATTGTTTGGTAAACAAGTTGCAATGGTAATGCGTCGACTCAACAATAAGCAGAAGGCCACTGCAAAGCTACGGATACAACAAGTATTTCTAGATGTTGAATTTCCACCAGAACCTAGTAATAGCAAAGATTTGTGACTGTGCATGCACGCACGCACACACACACACACACACACTCAATTTTGATACTTCCATAATTTCATGTATTTCCAACCTTTGTATCACTATATTATTCATATATTTAGTGGTTGTTATAAACTGATCATCAGGCAGTCCAAAGCAGCAAGATATCCAGCAAAGTATTAAAGCTGTACAGTTTATAAAATGTCAATTTCTCGGACAGCTAGTTATACACAATATGTCTATCTTGATCGTGACCGATCCCTTCTGCGTGAATCCCGGCCTCGTTCTCGTTCCCTGTACCTCCTGTCCTCTCGATCCCTGTCACGATCACCCCTGTCTCGGTCACGTCGTCTGTCTCTCTCACTGTCCCTACGCCGGTCATCGCTGTAGTGGCTCCTTCGTCGCTCCCTTTCTCCATCTCTCTCACGACTTCGACTCCTATAAACACATACACAGCCATTGAGAGAGGCACTGTCTACAACAGCAGTATTGCATGAGTTGAGTTAAGAGTAGTTTTCCTAACTATCCCTCACATAGAGATTCCCTGGCAAAGTAACTCATTACTTAATGGCCAGGACTTTCAATTAGTGTACCTGCTGGATCTTCTCCCTCTGTCTCTGTCTCTATCTCTCTCCCTGTCCCTCTCTCTGTCCCTCTCTCTGTCCCTGTCCCTGTCCTTGTCACGGTCACGGTCTCTTTCTCTCTCTTTCCCCCTCTCCAGCTCCCTCTCTTTCATGTACTCGTCCCTCTCACGAATCTTCTTCTCTTCCTTCTCCTTTATTTTGTCCTGTATACCATGCAATGTGTATAGTAAATAGTAAAGAGGAAACACTCACACACACACACACACACACACACACACACACACACACACACAACATGTATATCCCCACCTCTAACATCTTGATCTTCTCTCGTATGGTGACAAATCCAATGTGTAATTTCCCTCCAAAGTGATCAGCCAATCGACGATCATTATCATACATGCTGAGAAAGGCTCCACACACCTACATATTCAGAGATTTTTTAACACACACACACACACACACACACACACACACACACACACACACACTAGTCATGTTCTCACCTCACAGGCCTTGAGTTTTTGCTGCTGTACAGCATGTCGGGGAATGAGGGCATGATATTCATCTTCAGCTTGCTTCTTCTTCAACTTGATATCCTCCACCTCCTTCATGAGCTGAAGACTCCCATCGACATTACCTTCCGCTCCTGATAGCCCAGAGGAAGAAGTGACTCAACACAACTTGTACTACCACACACATGCTCTGCCAACTGAGCTACCAAAGCACCTAAGTTGACAGGACCAAATTACTCATACTGTGCACCTGATAAGCAAGTGAACTGTGAAAAGGTGAAAGGCTTAAAATGAACAGTTGTCCTTCATGCATTACAACATACAAATACGTGTATCTTGAATACAACATCTCTGTTTACACTAACCAAGAGCCTCGGCTTTTGTCACCTTCTCTCCAATCTGTACAGCCAGTTCATGAATCTCCTGGCTCTTTGCTTCCAGCTCTGGATTGTCTTCTGTCAGATCGAGACGCTTCCTATTAACTTCAATCTTCCGATCATTGTCGGCTAAAAAAGCCTTTAGGTACTCCAGAACTTCTTCCTCAAAGCGATAGTCTCTCTTCTTAGATGCTTCTTCATATTCCTCCTTCATTGTAATAGAATGAACTTTGGTGCAGTCAGGTAGCTCTGCTCTCTAATTAGAGAAAGAAATATTGCAATAAGGAAATAGCATAAGGGATCAGGGAAGGGTCCTGATTAGAGGGTCGTGGAAGGGGTCCTGATTAGAGGGTTCTACTGGGTCCTGATCCAGGGGTTCGACTCCCTGGAGGAGGGGGTCCCGATTAGAGGGGGTACAACTGCCATTCTTACTGTGTTAGTGAACAAGTCATTGATGCAGATGTCCAGGAGAAAAGGTCGGCACACGTCCCTATCAGTGAAATGTTTCTCCTTTCTTCCATCTAGGCCTGTGGGCACGAGAAGAGAGAACATGGTATAACAGACACACACTCTTACTAGTATCAACAGTGGAATATCTCTAATAAGAACACACTCATGACAGAAGTGGAATATCTCTAATGAGGACACACTTGTATCCTAATTAGTAAGGTGTCCTCACAGTCACAACACTAGGTGTCCCCATTATCGATCCCCTCATTACAGGGTCACTACAGTCGTGCACATGTAGTAAGGTATGCGACAGGCCTTTGAGTGACGATGACGGGAGTGTCCTGGGTCATGGCGTTCCCACCTCTCGCCTCTTATGCCATTTTACAACTTACCTTGGCATAACGTTGTACATGCATTAAGTGTATATATACAGCTGGAGGGTGATACAGCTGCCTTAAAAAGTTTACAGGCACCAACCCCACAAAATGTGTTAAAGTTCTAGTTGCTCTTCTCATACATTGGAGTGGGAAGTGCAAGTTAGTGAACAGGTCAACTCACTGTGGTGTGCCACATAACTCACGTAAACACAGTACACAGACACCCCCGGGGTAACTTTTGATAGGTTTTTAATGGACTAGGGAGACACTATAGCTGTAGTCTGCCATGAGCAGAAGAGAGATGGTAAGAAAAGTCAACACCTAAAATTCAAATTTTGGGGGCTAAACGTTTTCTCTTTAGGAGGCAGTGGGTCTACTCACCGTCCCTGTTTTGACCCATGAGCTGGTCAAGTAGTTTACTCATCTGGTCCTTAGCTGAGACCGCCATTACTACGCTTCTTTACACAGAGAACTAAGCTTCACCAAAACGAGGTTTTCTGCAATTGTCACATGTAGCGCACGTGACTATCGAAACCCCGCCCATACTTCTCCCTAAACATGTCATGAGTTGGTTCGATAGCAGCTTTAGTTTCGCTCGTACGGCGCTCTCTCAGGCACAGAAATCTATCGACAAAGTGCTTGATATCCAAGACGAACAGAAAGAACACCAGGAACCCTCAGACCAAGGTATACGTTGGAATTTTTGAGACACACATAAATTTGCATGAGACCCCCCACAAATGCCCGCATTAAATTTGTTGGCATTTATTGAGTGTTCCATTTTCTCATTTTACCTCCTCAGAGTCACTACCCAAGTCAGCTTCTCTAAAAGATGTTCCAAGTACGTCTCCATCAGCCTCTCCTAGCTCAGAAAAGCCGAAAGCTACACAGTCATTAGCCTCCTCAACCCCTAAGCCACATGTGGTGACAAAAAAGTCTGCATCAGTTGCACACACTCACTCACTGTCCAACACACCAGTCGTTGCTTCTCCTATTTCACAAGATAGTTTCACCTCCACTTGGGGTGGGGCAGATTCACTCTGGAGTTCGTTGACTAGCACGCCAAGCAAGAAGGAACAGGTGAAACCAGTGGGCCATTCTGAGAGACCTACTGCTACTGGTGTGAAGCAAAGTAAGAGAATCACTGAGGTTACAACTAAACAGAAAGGAGGGGCTAAAACATCACCTTCTCCCAAACCCTCGCCACCTCCTTCTTCGAGTTCTGCTAGATCAGATTCTGAGCAAGAGAGAGAATCAAAAACAGCTCCACCAGGTAGCCAGCATAGTGTACGAGTCTCCACTTCATCTACTGACTCACAGAGCAATGAAGGAGTTGGGGAGAAACAGGTTGCTGCTGTGTCTACTGAGGCCATAGACACACCTCCAAATATCAGAGCCCCACAAGATGTCCCTCTATCAATATCCACTGTGCGTGGTTCCAGAACTGATGGAGCTCTAGAGCAACTTGATAGTAACCAGCCTGCAATCATGTCCCCTTCATCTACGCCACAGGAACCATCTTCTCCACACAGTGACTCACACAATCTACCGACTCATCATTTTGCTGGTAAAGGTGATGCCGATCGTGCTAACAGTCCCTCTGAAAATGTTGAAGGCAGTGTCAGTGAAGATGTGACACAGACAACTGGAAGAGGAAACGGAGTTGTAAGCAATGTTGACGAACCGGTGAAGGAGGAGGGAGAGAAGGCAGGAGGTTTGGTAGCTCTTCTTGAGACGACAGATGGTACTGAGACTGAGAGCACAACACTCGGCAAAGGGGAAAGCGAGGTTAAAGTTGAAGCAACTTTTCCTCAGCAAAGTTTAGATTTGACCGAGGATAATTGGTCAACTAAAGAAACTGTGTTGACTGAAGTCCTCCTCTCTCACACACACCACACCCCAACTGCTCCACCTCTTATGGAACAGCACACTCTGTTGGAGTCCATTCAACAACCCAGCACATCCACAGCACCACACTTCTCTCCTCTCTCCCCTCTTCCCATATCTCACTCACCCCTCCCTCCCTCCACAAGTTCACCAGAACCCTCTCCATCCCCATCCGGTACGACTAACTCAACACTTCAAACTCAGGAAGTCCACGTGACCTCATCAGGTATGGAAAACCAGACAGAGGTTTTGAAAAACGATTCAAAAAAAGAAGATGGACAGAAGGGAGAAGGAGGAGGGAGTGCTGGGGAAGGTGGAGCCATTTCAATGAGAGATGCAGTACATTCTGAAGTTAAGAGTGATATTGTGTCTGAGGATAAGGGTGGTAGGGAGGGCCAGCATGAGAGTGAGAGTGTAGGGGAGATGGCTGGTACATATATCAGTGAGTCAGTGGAGGTTCAACAGCAGGACAGCCCAGGAGTTAAAGCCGTTCAGCAGGTATTGGTGTTTATACAGAATCCAAATTCATGTCTATATGTTTGGCTTGGAGATCATATAGCTGTGTATATACCATGATTTGTACATATACTGTACATACCATGACTTGTACATATACTGTACCTACATGTGGTGAGTTTGCTATTTAAATATTGTCTGGATTAGGAGCTAGTGAAGGTGCAGAAGCTGCTTGATGTTCGGGAGACACGAATGGTTGAGATGAGCAGAGAACTGATCCAACTCACTGAGGCCAACCAGGAACTGCAGAGGTGAGTGTGTGAGTAATGGCTAGACCTGTGCAAGTGACACCTTTTCTGTTGTGCAGTCGGCTGTCAGCTGCTGAACAGGACCTGCACACGAGTCAGGGAGGAGCCGATGATCTGAGGTCAGAGTTCGCCAAGAGAATTGGCACCATGGAAAAGAAACTTCAAGCAGTAAACAAGGTACACGCTAACTGGTAGACGTTGATGTTAACTTTGACATAATATGTTTTTCTTAAAGGAAAGGGATAGTCTGAAAAAGCAACTTCAAGTTTTGACGGCAGAACATTCTCATCAGTAAGAGTCAGTTCAGGGGGTGCAGGGGGATTTTTGCCCCCCTCCCCCCAGATATATCCATGCACATTATTATGTTAAATGGAAATCTCTGTAGCTAGTTGTTTGATTTGTTGTGTTTCAGGAAGAAGAGCGCTAGTGAGGAACTGACTTCACTACTCAAAGAGAAAGAAGAGCAGATAGCTGGATTGATGGAAGAAGGTGAGTTACTATCTCTTCCTCTTCCCCTCCCTCTCTCCCTATCTTCTCTCCCTCAACCCCTCCCCCTCTCCCCCCCCCCTCTCCTCCCCTCTGCTCCCCCCTCCTCTTTCCCCTTCACTTCTAACTCCACTTAAGGTGAGAAGCTGTCAAAGAGAGAGCTACAAAACTCTAATGTTATCAAGAAACTGAAAGAGAAGAACAAACAAAATGACCAACTACTGACTGCCCAGAGGTACACAAACCTTTATTAACAACACATTCAATAAACTGAGTATCCTGTTACATGTAGCCTAGTGTTCTAGTAACTCTGCAGATTCAGTGGGTTTTGCTATCATTGTAGACAGCAGATAGAAGATTGTGAGAGAGAGGTGAGCAGGCTGAAGGAGGTCGTGAAGAAGAAGGAAGAAAATGAGAAGAAATATCAAGGTGAGTGTCTGGTCTCAGTAAGTGATTGCTAATGTATGTGTAATTGTGATCCCTCTTCTACCTAGAGTCTCTGGCTCAACTAAATACCATCGCAGAACAGCAAGACAAGGAGCTGTCTGCACTCAAGGTGAAGTGTGGTAGAATTTCGAAGTGATTCTGTGCTGTACATATCCTCACATGATAGTCCCATATTTCTTTCCACTGCTGTATAGGTTGAGAGAGATGATCTGGAAGGCAAAGCTCGGAGCTTGCAGGCTAACTTGGATAGTGCATACAAGTCAGTATGTCCATATAGCATACTTGTATGTAATGTATGTACATGTATTCTAGTAGAAATGCTTAGCATTTTTGGCGAGTGGTAGCGACCAAACTGAGCTACAGAAATGTGTAATGCGCACGTAAAATTAGAACTCACGTATGACATTACAGTATGTACAGTGGGAATATATATATATATATAGAAAAATCGGCCCGTTCACACGACTAGGTTGGCTCGCTCCTGCTCGCCAATTAGATCCAGACGGTAGTTCAATTAGGGACCCCATGCATGAATTAGTTTAGCTTACATGAAGAATCTACCATCCCTCCCCTCTGTAGGTACATGTATATAATGTCTTGTGTTGTGTTGCATCGCCTTTTGGCGTCTCTTAGTCTAAATATTTCCTTTGGTTACATCCTTTGGTTGTATATCTATTGCAATTTACATGTATATGGCTCGCATGGCTTTGATGTTGTTGTACTTGCGGGTGTTACCGCAACAAATGATATTCCTAAATGTTACTCTGAGGAAATTAAGCGTGACTAATGACACTCCTAAAGCGTGACACCACGTACGTACATACATATGTATGCATTGGCTGACCCGGATTAGCTACCTCACACTAATGCCCTCAGCAATTAAAGTATGTTAAACTAATGAATGTGTGGGATAGCATGAATTATTGAGGTAATGCTGATGTAATGTTTACCTCTTGCTAGCTATCACTGCTTCATGCAGTATTATCATGGCTACTTTGTGCAGTAGCTTCATTCAAAGTATCTGGAATGGGGGTTTAGAGCAAGTTGATTGCTACACACATATGCTTCATTTGCGGTTTTCGAAATCCACCACATCTTGTTTCGAGTGCTGTGTGTCCCTTTCCATGACATCATTGCTAGATACATATGCTTCATTGGTAGTTAATATTTCAATGTCCATCACATCTTCTTTCAAGTGCTGTGTATTGTTTTCCACCATTTTGTTGCTACTCACATATGCTTCATTTGTGGTTAAAATTTCGAAATCCACCACATCGTCTTTCGAGTGATGTGTATCCCTTTCCACTATTTCATTGCTACTCACATATGCTTCATTGGTAGTTAATATTTCAATGTCCATCACATCTTCTTTCAAGTGCTGTGTGTCCCTATCCACTATTTCATTGCTACTCACATATGCTTCATTGGTGGTTAAAATTTCAAAATCCACCACATCTTGGTTCGAATGCTGTGTGTCTCTTTCCACGACATCATTGCTAGATACATATGCTTCATTGGTAGTTAATATTTCAATGTCCATCACATCTTCTTTCAAGTGCTGTGTATCCCTATCCACTATTTCATTGCTACACACATATGCTTCATTTGTGGTTAAAATTTCGAAATCCACCACATCTTGTTTCGGGTGCTGTGTGTCCCTTTCCACCATTTCATATGTTAGCAGGTTCACAACAGTGTCCCCATCAGAGCAAGTTCCGTCTGTCTTGAACTCCCTGTCTACTCTCTCATAAACTAAGCTATTCACTACATAGTCACTCTCTTCTGGTGCCGTGTTGGATGTAGGAGAGGATTGTTGTTGTTTCGTTGCATAAGATTCATTTGAATTGATAGGAATGTGTGTAGCAGCTTTCCACGAATGGTGTTGGTCTGAGTCTTTTGGGACATAGCTATATAAGACTGTTTCATCTGCTGTGCCACTCTGGCTGAAGGAAACATAAGAAGAATTTCTGTTGGTTGTGATGGGTTTGGGGACTATTTGTGTAGGCCTTTCAGTTTTCATGTCGCTTTGTAGCAGGTAAGTAGCTTTGATTCTTTTTTGTTTGGCATTGGCTCTCAGTTTCACTAAAATTCCTATCGTTATAAACACAGTTATGAGTAGCATTACCACTGCTATACTACATACTGCTCCTATCAGAGGAATGGGTGTAGAAGTGCCTGTATCTGTCACTGTGTGTGGTAGTATGGAGCTGGGGGTAGCGAATGTACCACTTGGATAACTGGTAGAGGATGGCTGATAGGTGGGGTTGGTATTCACCACACTATGGCTCTCAGTGGTGGTCCCAATGTACTGTGTTAATGATAGGTGATGGTCATGAGTGAGGCTATTTGTATCAATTTCCTGGCTTTCAGTGAATTCTGTAGCTGAGGCAGAAGCTTGAGGAATGGTGTGCGTTCCCCCATTATTGATAGTATGGGGTGGACTAGCTGTTGTACAATTACCTGCAGTAAAGAAAGAGTACAAGAGCCACCTAGTGTAATATCTGTAATGTAAGCAGTGACTATCATATACATATATATATGCACATGTTACCTGGTGTGATATTGAAGTAAAAGTATAATATTGGGACAGTTGTTTCTGTGCTGTCTGACCGGTCGCTGGATAGGTTTCTGCCTACTTCTACTGGTGACGATGTGTAATACCCTGGAGCAGTTAGTGTTCGATCAATGAACAAGCTCTCACTTCCCCTGACACCAAAGTGGTAGTTGGTTTCAACTGTGAACTGTTCTGATGGTGTTAGCGTCTCATGTAGACAACATCTTGCAAAGAATTGGTCAAACTCGTGACAGACAACAACCTGATTTTCAAAACTATCCAAAGACCCATAAATATTGTGCACATGAATGATTGTGTTTTTCTCATTTATAATCCCAACTGATATTTGCGTGAGTCCTGCAAGAGACGCTCCATAGCATACACTCATATCTGTGACACATCCGCTGCAGTTGTGGAAGGGGTCAGTGTAGACATAGATGGAATCATGGACTGTTTCTGTTCCACTCTCATTGACACTCTGTAGGGAGACATTTGGGTGGTTGGGAGGGAAACTGCAGGCAGCTGACACTGCTACTGTTAAAGAAGAAGAAATTTAATACACAATAACTAGCATACAGTGGTTACCAGCTATTATGGATTATATAAAGTGTCATATCAATGTTTGGCTCAGTTTCCTAACTCTTGACAGTGAGAGTTTTTCTGGTGGTTAGGAGTTAGGGAACTAGGCCAAACACATTGATATGTGAGACAGAGCTTTCTGAAATATAACAACTTATAATGCTGCTTATTGCACTGCTCAAGTGCTAGGTGTCCACCTAGTAAGGTATTCACTCACTAATATATGCAGCAATAAGCACTGCAACAGCTGATATCTTGTCATACATACTTCTTCAGTAGCTCAGCTACACTCAACACTTGTTGCACTAAACTGTTCTACTCTCCAGCCACACAGTATATATATATGATAGTTGGTATGGTCCACTTCCTGCTATATAGTGTTACATAACCCTGGGACCACATGTTTCGTGGGAATATCTACTGATCAATACCCTATTTTGTTACTGTCTACATACATGTGTGTAGTTCCTTGGGCTGTGAACTGTAAGTGCAACATTGAGCATTCTATCTGGACTTTTAAATTTGGACTTTAATCTGCATGCAACATTAACCATTCTTCATTTCTTCAGTAGTTGTTAATCCCCCCCCCCCCCCCACGATCTCTATCTCTCTCCTATAGAGAACTGTCAGAGCTACACAAGGCAAGTGCAGTGAATAAGTCTGTGGCTCACGAGGCACTCTTGAGTGCCGAGCAGACAGCAAGACAAGAGCTCACAGAAGTATTAGAGAAACAGAGAGTAGAGGCTCATCGTGAGAAGGAAAAACTCCTACTGGAGGTATGTAGTGACATAACTTTGTTACTGAAATTCAGTCAGTGAAGACAGCCAATCTTGTTTCAAAATCCACATGGCCCCATTTCAGCATACTCTTATGTTGGATGTAGGTGGTTTCTTGATAGATCACTTGTTTGTGTTTTCAGATCAGTGAGCTTCGTGCAAGTGTGAGCCGCTGTGAGCAGCAGGCTGCATGGCGAGAGGAGCACATGAAGCAAGAGGTAGGAGACATGCAGCAGAGGCTGCAAGAGGCAGAGGTGAGGAACCAGGAGCTCACTACCAGCATCTCACAGAGTAAGCTATTGTATTGTCAGTGCTATAAGATTTCCTCATTTCAGAGTTGTATATTCTTGCTGTTTCTCCTACAGCTACCAAGCCACTACTGCGACAGATAGAGACTCTGCACAATGCCCACTCCACACAGACAGCTAATTGGGAAAAGGTTGAAGCCAGCCTTACACAGAGACTAGGTAATAATAACCAGCACAATTAAAGGACAGAATTTAAGTGTAGAAGAGTAGGTAGAAAATAAAAGGTGCAAAGAACGAGGCGAAAAAAAAGTATAGCAGAGGATGGTTTCGATCCATCGACCTCTGGGTTATGGGCCCAGCACGCTCCCACTGCGCCACTCTGCTTGCGGGAGTACAAATGTATATAATTGCATATTTAAAGCACTATGTAAACTTTCGCGCTACAGTTGAAGCTCAAACACAGCTGAGTATGGCAGTGGAGAAAGAGAGAAGTTCCACTGAAAAGATGATGACTCTACAGTCACGTGTAACTGCACTTGAGAAGCAGACTACCTCACTGCGACAAGACAAGTCCAGGCTAACTGCTTCACTTGAACTCGAGAAAGCTAAGGTAGAGACATTTGAGGAGAGCCAGCAGAGGTACCTAATGTCCTCTTTTACTAATGTGGCATACATACATCCACTTATTTCCTGTATTGCAGAGATTCGGCAAAGATGGAGGCAGTTCGAACTTCTCTACAGCAGTCAATGGAAGAGCTTAGGAAAGAAAAGGTAACACTAATGTTACTCTTTTAAAAAATGACTACGTTGCTTGCTGTTGTGTTGTGCTGCCTTGTCTAGTTTCAAGTTAGTCTTTATAACCTGTCATACATGTAGTTATCTATTGCACTACTTGGACTATCCTCACTAGGAAATGCTTGAGAGGCAGCTGGAATACGAGAGAGTGAGACTGGAAGCAGAGAGTAGAAAGGCTTGCCTAGAGTCACAGGAGAAGGTTAGTATGGTTATTATGGCAGTTCTGGTATGACTGTAACTATTTCACTCCAGGAACGACTGAGGTCCCAGCTAGCCAGTTCTATCAGCAGAGGACTATCACGGCAGTCCAGCACAGCTAGCACAACACACACACAAGTAAGAAATGTGTATACTTGTGCTTTAAAAAGTGTAAAACACAAAGTGGTACTATAGTTGCACATTCCCTTGCAGAGTGAGATACTGGAGAAGTCTCTAGTCAGAAAGATGAGTGAAGAGGGAGGAGGAGGAGGGAGAGGTAGTGTGTCTGCCATGGACAGTCTCCACCACAACAGGGCCCATGCAACCTCTGCCTCTGCCATAGAGCAGCTGCAATCACTACTCAAACAAAAGGAAGGAGAACTAGCCAATGCACAGGTATACACAACCTGTAGGAGAAACAGTAAGGCACAATGCTAGAGGCTCCATTTGTGCATTTGTTGCAGACTGCGGAGCCCAAAATAGGAACTGAATGTTTAGTGTCATTTGAAATACCAACACTCTTTCTCTTGCATGATTTAGAATCTGGTGGGCTCCTTAGAGCGGTCTAGAGCGGCAATGGCCAACGACCTAGCTGCTGTGTCTTCTCACAACGTAGAACTTAGAGAGAAGGTGGATACCATCCCCCAACTAACAGTCACAATTCAGGTATTGAACAATGTGTCTCGTGTAACCAAGAGTATATAATAGAAGAGCCCTCTTCTATTATATACTCTTTGAGCTATTTATTCATCAACCTTGCCCATTATTCAAATCTTTTGTTTGATCATTATACAGTAGCAATAACTGTTTCATATGGCACTGTGGTCTATTTTCTATTAAGAGACACTGTCCACATGCACAGTAGTTAAGTTGCACATGGAATGAGCCTATTATTCAAGTCTTCCAAAGTGCTACCTTTTAAAGAAATTATTCCCGAATAATTAGCTCAGGGCTACTCGTGTGTAACTTTGAGTGGTATTGGGTCAGTGTGCTTGCACACACACACACACACACACACACACACACACACACACACACACACACACACACACACACACACACACGTGCACACACACACACCGCACACACACACACACATGCACACACACACACACACACACACACACACACACACACACACACACACACACACACACACACACACACACACACACACACGTGCACACACACACACACACACACACACACACACACACACACACACACACACACACACACACACACACACGTGCCACACACACACACACACACGCACACGCACACACACACACACACACCAGGAGCTGCAGAAGAATAACGAGGCTCTGTTGCAGATGTATGGAGAAAAAGCAGAAGAGGCAGAAGAGCTGAAACTAGACATCCAAGACATGAAGGACATGTACAAACAACAAATTGATGCTTTAACAAAAAGATGATCTCTGACTTGCGTGTTTTTTTCTAATCAAAGGTTTTTGATGGTGTATATACTATGTACATGTCATGACATGTGTATCTGTCAAATTATATGTTCACAGGTTTACAGAGGCTAGTTTTTGTGTGGTACAGCAATCTCAGTAAACTTCATAAATATATACATCGATACCTGGATACTCTACATGCCATATGAGTGCACTACAATACACAGAGAGTGGTGCTGTAGTATAGATACAACGTAATGGACTAGCAGGATGAGTCTTCACTCCTTGAAAGTACCCCACTCCTGTTTCCTTGTCATTTCATCTCCTAGTTTCTTGATCTCTGGTTTGTCCACGAGATACTCATCAATCTACACAGACAGAGACAAAAATGGCAATAGTCCATCCACAGATACACATACTGTCTACTCCTGAGTACTACATGTATAGTGCCCCTAATATCCCACAGATGGCCATACACTATACACCACGCTACACATCTGTGGATGACGTAGTGCATCTGACACCCCAGGCCAATCCCCTGATGGATCTCAATCAAAATGTGATTAAAGGGAGGCAGAATACACAAAGAGGGAGATAAGTATGGCTTCTATGTAGGAGACCAAGGTATGCCAAGATACCATTCATTGCATGCAGTATGTGTACAAGAAACAACATGGTACTGACCGTCATGTCCTCAAACGGCTTTTGTGCTTTCAATACAGCAAGCTGTAGTGAGAACAAAAGTAAAGGAGTTACACAATGTTGATACATTGGTGTATTCAACCTATAGTCTTATACGCACCTCTTCCTGCCACTTCTTGACAGTCTCCTTAGACTTCTCTAGTGTCTCTTTCACTATCACTTCCTATGGAATGACACACACACACACACACACACACACACACACACACACACACACACACACACACACACACACACACACACACACACACACACACACAGAGAGAGAGAGAGAGAGAGAGAGAGAGAGAGAGAGAGAGAGAGAGAGAGAGAGAGAGAGAGAGAGAGAGAGAGAGAGAGAGAGAGAGAGAGAGAGAGAGAGAGAGTGATTTACTCCCTCACTCAACCTTCCTATTGCTCTAGTCAACACACCACTTCTCTCTCCCTCTTGTCAATGGAGGCACTGGTGGTGTCTTTGGGGTAAGGGACAGTCGTGGCCTCATACTGTTTCTGGAATGAATCCACCAGACCAGGTATAGCAACATTTCTACGGTAGAAATCCCAGTTGATCGGCTGAGGCTTCTGTGGGTAGGAGTTCAGGCTGCAAGAAGTGAATAGGTGTTATTATTCTAATTAGTGCGCACCGACAAATTGGTCGCGCAGTTTCGCGGGGGGGCAGTAACAAAGCTCAGAACTCAGCCAGAAATGCACCTTATGCTATAACATTGACTGGCGTTTTACTTGGCTGCCGGCATTCTTAACACTTCACTGCTCACCTAGCTTTACATGCTTCGTAGCGGCCCCTGAGCTGGCTGAAGCGCGCTCTTCCCTCCTCGGATATCATGCCGGCCATTCGACCCCAGTCGATGACCAGCTGGCCAGCTCTCCTACCACCTGTGCTCATCTTTCCTAGACCTGCCTCACGACCTCGGCAGTTTATTCCCGTAATCTCTCCGTGTTATGAAGAGTGATTAACACGTAATCCCTTGGATATGGTCCGTATTTCATCCTTCGGAGGCTGGAGCATATGGCAGAAAGCACAGGACAGGTCAGTAAGCACAAGAGACGGTGTACCGTGACTTAAAATGCGTGTTTTGTGTTTGGTTGTTTGAAAACTAATAGATATGTAGCATACATGTACGTATAGGGGGTCGAGGATGGCATACATACATTTAGAGGCTTGAGGCTGCGGGCTCGTTGTGGAGGCCGGCTAATTAGTATCAGAGCCTTTTGTCAGTAGCAACAGGAGTCTGGTTCTCCAATGATATATCTACAATATGTACTGCAGAACTGTAGCATATATGAGTCTATTAGTCTACCAGAGCTGTCTTCCCAGTAGACTTCCCAGCTAAGTAACTATTGGCATAATTAACTATTTGACTGCACAGCAACGTGAAGGTAATTGGCCAGCATCATACAAGGCCTTACCCAGTCTTCCACCTTGGGCTAGGGGTCATGGCCATGATTGATAACACTGTCCTTGGACGTGTATATTGTGATCACTTCCTATAATGTACACCGTATGCTATAAACATCCTACTATGTAGGTCTACAAGGGCTAATCAAAACAATTTGTGTGGGTCTCCTTCAAAGCTCATGTTTATATTGGTATATGTGTACACAATAACTATGTGGATATTTATCTACACGTACTGTACGTACAGACCAATGGAGATGATGATTCTCTGCCCAAGAAGAAGAGGGAAGACTTCCAGTTAGACCGGCTTCTTGGTGAAGGCTCTTATTCAACAGTAAGTTTTGGCCAGCTTCTCAGCTTCTGCATGAGCATAACTGTGGAGTCTAGTGTGTAAACAGTGCACATGTTACCCATGTACACTGTACACTCAATGTATGTGAAGTGAGGTGTAAGTTTGAAATGTACACAAACACGTTTATTTTCTTGTTAGGTTTTTCTAGCTACAGAGAGAACTTCCAGAAAGAAGTATGCCTGTAAGTTTTGAATTATGCATTCACATACACAAGTCATTGGTTTAGACCTCTCAGCCTTGGGGTATATCCATCTGTCTTATACTCCACTGCCACCAGAGTCCAGTCGCTCAGTAGTAGGCAGGGCTTGTTTCAGAAAACTTGACAAGGGGGGGTGAACCGCACGTAAGAGAAATCTTGGGGGTAACATGAAAACACATGTAGCTGTATATGAGGAAGGTCTGTTTGACTTGGGGGGGGGGGGGCAAATCCCTCCTCTTGCCCCCCCCCCCCCCCCAAAAAACCTTGGTAAGAGTTCTGACTAATGTGAATCTAGGGTCCAGCTAGTGATAATGGATTGCATTGTTCTATTGATAAATGCTACATGTGTTGCATCCACAGTGAAGGTATTGGATAAGAGACACATCATTAAAGAGAAGAAAGTGCAGCAAGTGAGCAGAGAGAAGGAGATATTGTCACTCATCGACCATCCCTTCTTCGTCAAACTCTACTTCACCTTCCAAGACAAAGACCATCTCTGTATCCTAACCTGTACACTGTATCTAGTGTACGTTGTTGTTCATGTACTAATGATGAGTCTCACTAGGGACACCTGCTGCTTATGCTGATAGTAAAACTACAACAGAATACACTGAAAGATGTCGCTACATACTGTGGACTATCATACCATAGTACTCTGTCAGCCTCAGTTCTTTATCTGTTCACTGTAATTCCATTAATATGGGTACAAAACAAATCGAGTAATCTTGACCTTGTGAATTTAGTTGCCGAGTGCATTAGCGTGAGGCAGCTAATCCGGTCCATATCTCGGTCAATGTGTATGTAAGTACGTGGTGTCACGCTTTAGGAATGTCATTAGTCATGCTCAATTATGTCATTTGTCACGGTAACTTCCGCTGGTGTCTGGTACGACGACATCGACTCCGTGACGTGAGGCATTAATGCGAGTTAAGTCAGATACTTGCATTGGGAGCTGTGCCTTCAACTGTTGCTTTTGAACAAGTCCACTAAGCTTATGTGGAGGAATAACCCCAAGTGTGTTTGATGATCCATGTACATTCTTCTTTGACTAAGATCAGATTTTGGTCTCAGTTTTGCTGAGAGAGGTGAGCTACTGGACTACATCAGGAAGGTGGGATCATTTGACGATCACTCTACTCAGTTCTACTCAGCCGAGATCATCCTAGCCCTGGAGTATCTCCACGGAAAGGGTGTCATACACAGAGACCTCAAGCCAGAAAATATACTGCTAGACGAGGCTGGACACATCAAGATTACTGACTTTGGAACAGCGAAACTATTGGCTGGAGATGGTAGGAACTTTTAAAATCACAACTTTGTATGCTGAAGAATAACCTCTGGAGCTTGTCATTTACTTGCATGTCAGAGGTGCTTACTGTACTGGCTTACATGATGTTCACTCATTTTGTCTTCTTGTCTTGGTAGACCGTGCTAGTTCATTTGTAGGCACTGCAGAATACGTATCACCGGAGTTGCTTCAGGACAAAGTGGCATTTAAGAGGTGAGTAGGTAGCATGAGGACTATTCCTCTGAGCATTTGCACATGTATGTAGTGTGTGTGTGTGTGTGTTCTACTGTATGATTTGCACATGTATGTAGTGTGTGTTCTACTGTATGATTTGCACATGTATGTAGTGTGTGTTCTACTGTATGATTTGCACATGTATGTAGTGTGTGTTCTACTGTATGATTTGCACATGTATGTAGTGTGTGTTCTAGAAATCCCACCTAGCTGCGCAGCT
This sequence comes from Theonella swinhoei, assembly GCA_963970385.1. Taxonomy (NCBI): domain Eukaryota; kingdom Metazoa; phylum Porifera; class Demospongiae; order Tetractinellida; family Theonellidae; genus Theonella; species Theonella swinhoei. The sequence continues at coordinate 882,894 of OZ019965.1, forward strand.
GGAAATCTGCATACACAGCATGATGGAATATTGAACACACATGTAAAGGGCTACTTGGTATTTGTAAACACTGACCACTGTACCAAGACGTAAATATTTTCCAGCTGTATAACTAGGTGGGGTCACTCTCACTCGCACAATAAGTACATATACCCTGTTTATTGTATGCAAGTTGCTCTATGCTGAGTATTTTGTGTCTTTCTCTCACAGCTCTGACCTATGGGCCTTGGGCTGTATTATATATCAATTGTTAGCTGGAAGACCTCCCTTTCATGCCCCGTATGTTCCTGGAGCTATTCTCTCTCTCTCTCTCTCTCTCTCTCTCTCTCTCTCTCTCTCTCTCTCTCTCTCTCTCTCTCTCTCTCTCTCTCTTGCTCCTTGTCTTCTCTCTTATTCCTGTCTGGTTTCTTTCCTTCTCCCTTCCTCTCTCTTTTCTGTGTTCACTCCATACATAGGTAACTCTAGATGGGGTGCCCCTGTAATCATAACTAATTCATTGTTCTCACCTCAGCAATGAGTACCTATGTTTCCAGAAGATAATGAAGGCTGAATACATGATCCCAGATGGCCTCCCCGACCAGGCTACAGACATTGTCAAATCATTATTGGTGAGATCATCATTACATCATCATAACACAACACCACATGATTGTGTCTGGTACTGAGATACCTCTGTCTTGTATTCAGGTACTGGACCACAGTAAGAGGCTAGGATGTGAACAGATGGGAGGGTATTCACCATTGAAAGCACACATCTTCTTTGAAGGTAGAGGCATATATACATGAAAAACATGTGCATAGCACACTAGCCAAACAGGAATTTTAGAAAGAATATAGAAAGAAACCCACCCATTAACCCACTTCATACAAACATCACATATATAAGAGTAGGACACTGAATGCCCAGCCTTGAGAACTGGGAATGGTGGGTTAAAGATCTTTGATGGTACCAACTCTCCCCACACATCCAGTGCCCAAACTCTCACCTACAAACTAACACACCTATGGCTCACTAACAGACAAATACACAGAGACACACAATCAAACACATGTATATCTATACACTGCACATTTACAGATAAAGCTATACCCATTTAGTGGTACATATTTTATCCTCTTCCTCACAGTGTTCCTTTACTCCTATCCTCCCTTCTTCCTCCTCTCTCCCTCATTACATCAATATCTCTGTAGGTATCGAGTGGGACTCTGTACCTGAACAAGTGCCTCCAAAGCTACTGCCCTACCTTCCCTCCAGCGTCAAGGGAGAGGAGGGACTGAGGAGTGACTATGTACGTAAAGTATCTACACTACCCCAGTCAGTGTCATACGTGTTGTAGCTGTGATCTGCATTTTGGGAGGGAAGTAAATATAATTTAGACCAGATTTCAATATAACTGCATGTTTTAGTTATTGAAAACCCTTTCCATTAATCCTTGCTGCTTATAGCTATTGTGGTGTGGGTGAGACATGAGTGTGCATGTGTTGTGTAGAGTGCTGAAGGTGGAAATGGAGACCGAGAGTTTGAAGACCGTTTTCTGCAGTGTTTTGGGCTGGTAGACCCAGTCCCAACCAGCACAGCCAGTGAGACCACCGCAGAGGAGAGAGAACAGTCGCTTAAGAGACAGGCACAAACCTCACCATGGTACGTACACATCAGTCCTCCTATCATACTGATACTTGTAACTGTGTTTTATCAAATGCAGGCATCGGTTTATCAATAATGAGTTGATAATAAAGTCAGGACTTGTCGATAAGAGAAAGGTATGTATTGTATGTGCATGTGCATTAAGTAGTGTTATGTGAACACACATCCAAACATGAAACCTCAGGATTCAGGCATGTAGAGATGCTGAGCTACTATGGGCCAAACATACACATAAAAAGCCAAAAACCTGTGTGTGTGTGTGTGTGTGTGTGTGTGTGTGTGTGTGTGTGTGTGTGTGTGTGTCATGATTAGAGGGTTCCACTCCTCATAGTCCTACCATCAAGTTCTTTACATTGACAAGCAGAGCAAGCCACCTAGTCGGTGCATGTCTGCGAGACTGAACACAAGTCTAGCTGAACATGCACATTAAGAGTACCATTAAAGCTGTGTTATCTCTCTGCAGGGTCTCTTTAGTAAGAGACGACAACTCATCCTAACAGACGCTCCCAGACTCTACTACGTGGATCCAGTTGCCATGGAGCTCAAGGGGGAGATACCATGGTGAGTGATCGATTTTCTTTCTGGCTTGATAGTTGACAGTGATGTATCAAAGGCTTGGTGGGGCAGCTATGTGTCAATTAGGTGTCATGATTAGAGGGTTCCACTCCTCATAGTCCTACCACCAAGTTCTTTACATTGACAAGCAGAGCAAGCCACCTAGTCGGTGTCAATGGGCTGATTTTTCTATGTGTGTGAGTAGTGTTATGCTGTGTTCCTCTGAATACAGGTCAAGTAATATGAGAGTTGAAATCAAGAACTTCAAAATATTCTTCGTCCACACAGTACGTCAGATAACCTCTTTGACATGACTCTAAATTCCACAGATAACCTCTTCGACATGACTCTAAATTCCACAGATAAACTCTTTGACATGACTCTAAATTCCACACTTTTTCCACCTGGCATGCAATAACAACAGAATGTTCCACTGCAATAATATCCCCCCCCCCCCCCCTCCTCTGTCTCTCTCTCCTCTCAGCCTAATCGGACCTACTACCTCGAAGACCCCACTGGTCATGCCAAGGAGTGGTCGGACATTATCAATAAATGGTTGACACAACCTCGCTCTTCCTCAACTCACTAGACACTTACCCCCAAAATACTGTCTATATTGTATCAACACTTCTGAAGTATAATTTCCAGTATAGTACTCACAGTAATTAATACATGTGAAATGAATGCACATGTGTACATGGATATATATATATATATTTTTTAGGTGTTTGTACATGCAGAAGAGCGAAATTGAATGCAGTGCATGTGCACATGGGAGTTATAAATTGATAAGTCTACCACTCCCTATATACACATGGCCTGCTATTAGGCTGCTGTGTATAGGAGTGTGTTTTGTGTCAGAAACTGAAGGTCTACAGACCGAAACCTCTCCAAACTGATCTTGAAGTACTGCTACATCAGCTCATTATAATCTCTGTCTGTCGGTGTATTCATAGAGATGAACCTCTGTGATATTAATACTTATGGATATCGAGCTATATATGTATTGGCCTTTTGGTGGGTTGGGCTTGTGGTGTAGTCGGAAGTCTGCGAGTGGCTCATTGTTATACTAATGTATTGGTAAAGAAATTAAAGTGAGTATACATTCAGCATGTGAAGTGTGTCATGACTCAAGAGTAGATTATACACAGGTAGAAAGCAAGAGAATGAGTGACCATGGGAGATATATTAAATATACAAAAGGTTGATAAAATAACTAGTTGTGAATTTTTATTGCCTTTTCAACAGTGTATCGTATTCTTTTAGGGTTCTTATTGACATGTTCCAGTCCCAACCATGGTGTGCCCATACGGGGAAAGAGAATTCCTAGGAGGGAGGGAGGGAGAAAGTTAGGAAGAGAGGGAGGGAGGGAGAGAGGGAGAGAGGGAGGGAGGGAGGGAAGGAGGGAGAGAGGAAAGGGGGAGAAAGAAGGGGAGGGGAGAGGGAGGAGGAAGGGGGAGGGGAGGGAGAAAGAAGGGGAGGGGAGAGGGAGGAGGAAGGGGGAGGGGAGGGAGAAAGAAGGGGAGGGGAGAGGGAGGAGGAAGGGGGAGGGGAGGGAGAAAGAAGGGGAGGGGAGAGGGAGGAGGGGGGAGGGGAGGAAGTTAACGCACAAAGCGTGGGATACACACAGCAGTATATACCTCTGCTGGGATTGATGAAAAAATGTTGAAAAAGGACAGGACCATCATCCTCTGTGACAGAGAATATGAGAGTAGAATATGAGAGTAGCTTTTTGACTATGCTTAGGGACATAATGTGGTGGTAATATGCTTCGGTACATATATAACTCAGGTTTACTGCTACCCACTTTACTTACAGTTTCACAATCAGTTGCTTCAATTAGAGTGTATATACAACATACCTTCTGAAAAGTACTTGAGTACTTGGATTGCCTGGACTATGGCAAATCTCCACTAGAAATAAAAAAAACGATTCACTGATGAGAGCACAATACAATATAGTTTGAACAATCACACAGCACAAGCTCTTCTGTTTAGTGAGCAGCCTCACCCCCAGGCTCCCTCTATATATATACATGCATTATTGCAAGTTGAATCCCCTTCACAAATTTTAAGGGGAGAGAGATGAGATGTCCTCAGTGACTCATCACTTCAGGGAGCTCTGATTAGATGGCTCAACTGTACACCCATGTACACCTACCTTGTCGAATTCTTTGTCAGGTATATCCAATCGGGATTTTATCCTCTCGATAACGCTCCCAATCCTCTCTCTCTACAAAGTTAGGATGACAAGTTACACACACTCACTAGGAGGAGCAATTTGTTATTAACTCACATTTTTGACGACAATTAGAAATGGGATTCCAAAGGTGTTTCCTGGAGCCTGAAACACAAGAACAAACACATTCTCCATTGGACATCATGACACTGAGGTTCATTCAATGTGTGAATCATGACAACACACACTGCATCTCAATGGCTTTGTCAATCATGTGATGCATGCCCAACTGCAGAGACGTACCTTGTGAAAGTGTGCCACTGGCAAAAGAGCTTCATCTTCTTCCAGTTCCACCTCCTCTTTACGTACCTCCTGTAAACATTACAATAGCACGAGAGTATATGTGTGTGTACAGTCAGTTGTAATAGACAAAACTGTCTGAAATAAGGGTATATTGGAATCTGGACATTTCTTTTGTTCCAAGAGCACTATCTGGGACCCTGAAATGAGGACACCTCAATAAACAGGGCACTTTTCCTGTCCTAAAGAGTTTTTTCAACTTTCAAAATCAGGACACCTCACTAATCAGGACACCACACTAATCAGGACACCACACTAATCAGGACACCACACTAATCAGGACACCACACTAATCAGGACACCTCACTAATCAGAACACCTCACTAATCAGAACACCTCGCTAATCAGGACACCACACTAATCAGGACACCTCACTAATCAGAACACCACATTAATTAGGACACTTTCTTCAGTCCCAGGAATGTCCAAATCAGAGATTCCACTGGTCCCATTGTAAGCCACATATTACGCCGAACAGCTGCACTGACCTCAATTCTGTATATCTTCTGTGTGTAGAGGTCACTCACTGGCTTCTCATAGTCATGTATCTCAACAATCCGATGGGCTAACACCTCCAGTAGGCTACATATAATCCAACAAACAACATATTATCAGATTTGTGTACACATTATAGTGAATGTACTGAAGTCCAGAAGCCTCGGCGCATGCTTCGCAGAATGCACATGTGCTTATCAGTGGAGAGAAAAATGGCCGACTCGCGTAGTAACCGTACAATGTCGGGAGGACTCAGAGAGAGGAATCCCACAAAATTTCACCCTTTTATGGTGTGTTAGGTAAGCTGTGTCGTTTGTAGAAGGAATCAACTTACTACAAGCAAGTTTGGGCACGGACAAACAAACAGACAGACAGACAAACCCAACTACTGTACCCTCGCTGCGCATGTGCGCCGAGGATAACAATGTCACGTATGTCCACTATCTTTAACATATCAGATTGGTGTATAAGTGATAGCATACTTACCGCAGTATTCTTGAACCGTTGTCATCTGTCAAGATAGGCTCAAGCTGCAAGTATAAAATACCATTACAGAAGATTTGATAGCTATTAGTGACTGAAGTACGTACAACTATACGTAGTGTACTACGTCATATGCATGCAATTGGGCTCTATAAGCAAGCCTGTGTATTCTCACTACAGGCCCCCATAGCTACTTACATCTCTGTAAGCTTCTCTTAAGAGATCCAATACTGTCCCGTTCTTATCCACGTAGATGTCCAGCTCCTTCTAAAAAAGAGGGGGGGGGGGGGGAGGAGAGAGAGAGGGGGGGGGGGGGGGGGGGGGGGGAGGGAGAGAGAGAGGAGAGGGAGAGGGAGAGAGAGTGATGGAAACAGGGAGGGAGAGGAAGGACCCCATGTATAAATGTACAAACCTCTTCTCGAAGTTTGCTATTGACAAAGTAACACTTGAAATACTTCTTGTTTTCAAACTCCTGGATGGGAATTGACAGCTGCAAGAATGGGAGAAGTCAGTTGATCATTGCATAGACGAGACTACAGTACTTACTCTCTGGTAGAGCATCACAAAGGGCTCCTCGTAGCGGTGTCTGGAGCCCACAAAGTCTCTGACACAGCCTTCATGGCTGCAGCGTATGGGAATCTCGGGATGTGACCTGGACACACACACACACACACACACACACACACACACACACACACACACACACACACACACACACACACACACACACACTGGATGAGCACTCTGCAATATACAGGTCAAGTCGATGTCAAGGAAATATCGCACAACCTTTCTGAGTGTGTGTGTATGTTACCCTTGAGGTTTGAAGAACTGTAAGTGATGCATGTCTGTGCCCAGTGCATGTGCCACTTCCTCCGCCATCTAACATGGATTAGAACAGAGGACATGGGGAAACAGGGAGTAGAGGAAGCTTGTAGAGTAAATGTCTATGTAGAGGTACATACCATGGAATAGTTCATCCTCTGGTTGAGTGTGAGTGTTATTCCAGTGTCTCCTGGCATGTTCTTGTCAATGAATGTCACTACAATACGATTGTACAGCTCCCTGGAGTATCGTATTGTGAGGTGTCTGGATTAGAGAGGTGTCACTGCAGTTTAGATGATGGGTGTACCTGAAATAGTCCTGTGCTGTGGCCAACTGCAATCTGTCATTGACTGTATCTGCTCTGTAACACACACACACACACACACACACACACACACACACACACACACACACACACACACACACACACACACACACACACACACACACACCACACAGTACACAGAATGAAGCTAGTAGCCTTCACACGCACGTAACATCAATAACTAGTACCTCTGAAAGCATATGATGTCACCATCTCTGAACTCATCCAACTGTGATAGGAGTCATCCAAACCATAACATGTACATGTAGTTAGAAAGTGGCCATTTAGGGGGCCAAACAAGGGAGATATTTTGAGGTATGTCCAGGAATGCCACGGACTGTCCCGGGATGTCCCAGGATATCATATGCATCTATACATATGTATACAGTATTATACATATCATCTTCCGCGTAGTCTTCGTCGCGAGCCCAGCCTCCTCCCCATCAAAAGGGGGTGGAGCCTCACCATGCATTCGGCTCCACCCCCTTTACTGATGGGGAGGGGCTGTGGCTGCTCCTCAGACGGGGTAAACTAGTTTTCAGATAGGGGACATGGGACATCCCAGGACAGTCCGTGGCAATCCCAGACATATACCGATATTTTTGGCCCCTCTACATAAAACCACACACATGTACATATGTGCCTATACCTGAGGACCAATATTTTAGCCCCCAAGGGACCAATACTTTAGACCCCTCCGTGTGTACAAACCTGACTGATGGTGATGTCGGGATCTATCTTCTCCACCATATTGGCTTTGATCTCCTGCACGCACACACACACACACACACACACACACACACACACACACACACTGCACTGATCACGCTGACCCCTCACAGCTACAGTATACACTTAGTGTAACTAATTGTACAATGTATGGTTGGTAAAATCTATGTCTTGTTTGTCTGGTCTGGGTGTTATGTGTCTTGTTTGTCTGGGTTGCCTTTTCTTTCTTTCCTACTTCTTACATAGCTAGTGTGCTATGCACATGTATTTCCATGTAACTCATACTTCAAAGATGAGAAGTGGGACGTGAGGAGGCAGACAGGCCATTTTTCTGAAGGTTGGAAAGAGGTTTCCTGCAAAGTGAAGAAATTGTCATCATTGAAAGAGCAGTATACAGTATATACACATATCACATGATTATCACATGACAGTAGTTTACTCACGGAACTTCTTCTCAATATTTTCTACGGAGTGGCCCATATATGACATGACTCTGGTGGTGGGGTTGTAATACTTGAAGAATAGCAACACCTCCTCTGCAAACAGACAGACATACATTGTACCTCATAATCATTATCAGTACATGAAAAGTATTGTGATTGATTTCCACAGGAAGGTAGGCAATGATGCGTGTACAGTGTACTCATTTGTGCTTATATTCACGCTCATTCATTGCAGCTGCCTCTTTAGCTCAGTGGTTAGAGCACTGGTCTTGTAAACCAGGGGTCGAGAGTTCAAATCTCTCAAGGGGCTTTCTTTCTTTTCTTTTCCAATTTCAGCCATCAAATACTGCACTTCTTTTTTCAATATTTTCAGGCCTTGTAACACAAACACAAATTTTTATTGTACATAACTTACGTTGGAAGTTGTAAGGTTTTAACGACTTTCTACCAGAATCTGCAAAGTAATGGGAGTTACATGTACATTACATTATGTATCATAACTTAATCATCCATGAGATACTAAGGCAACACAACACAACAGAAAGACAAAGCAACACAACATAACTCGCCCAAGGCAGTTATTTTCCAAAAAAAAATTAGCTGCCTCATGAGTGGCCTAAAGTTAAGTGTGTGATGTGAGTATGATGTAGTTAGTTACCAGGAGGTACTGTCTCAACAAATATTCTCCACACACTCTTCTGTTCGGCATGGTCAAGCAGCTGCAGAAGAATAAGCATATAGTCAGGAATTTATTTCAGGGAGGGAAATCGGGACTTTCTAAAATAGAGGGGGGGGGCTAGAGACTGTCCGGCGTTTTGTTACCTAGCCATTTTGTTTGTTGTCAACTTGTGTGACTTGGAAATATAGCCCATCTCAGGGGGGACGAATTGCCCCCCTACCCCCCCCCTTAAAAAAGATATTAGTGTGTGTGTATTCAGTGTACATTGCGAGGAACATTACAGTAATTGTGGGATCATCCAGTTTCTCCAGGTAGCCAGGTCTTGTGGTGTTGTTACTTCTCTTCTCAAATGGCCAAACACGGATACAGTCTGGAGTGTACCCCTGAACATAAAACACATGTAATATTAGTCCCACATTTACATGTGTACGACATATGTTTGTGTATTTAGCACACACAGTCTGAGATACATAGCTTAGGGTTTTCACTGTACCATTGTTACATATTTCAATGCACTGTATACTAGTTGAAATGCTTAGCATTGGTGGCGAGCGTGAGCGATCCAACTGCGCAGTAGTCTCGCTGCCGGTCTGGGTACGAGACGTAGTGGAGCTGTGGTTGCGTACAATTGGAACTTGCGAAAAAATTATGTATGTGTGGCAACGCCGTATAGAAATAAATATATATATATAGAAAAATCGGCTTGTTAGAACAACTAGGTTGGCTCGCTCCCGCTCGCCATTAAGCCTCAAGTTCACAGGAGTATTGTATAGCTCATGTATAGTGTATCAACAGACCATTCTGGCAGCTAGGATCTTGTGAAACTCCGGGAATGTAGTACTCTTCAGCACCTTGATATAACTGTGACACACACACACACACACACACACACACACACACACACACACACACACACACACACACACACACATATGAAAAAACATTATAACTGAACAGTGAAAGTAGTGAATGTTGCAGGTTCAAATCACCTCATTATTTGAACATGGTTAAGAAGTATAATCTAGAACTTGTACATGTTTGGTGGTTTACCTCTTTAATCTACATGTATGTACACCATCCATTGGCCTAAAGGTCAACTATTCTCTATAGTAGCATGGCATGTACGCAGTACATACCACCCTCTAAAATGACGACAGTTCCCAACAGTGGCATGTCTTCATGTCTGAAGCCAATGAAGCCAGTAACACTCCCTCGTTACTACATCGTACATACCCTCCCTTGATGTCGTCGAAGTCAATGAGATCTGCTCTCTGGTGTGACTGGAAGTCATCTTCTTGGTAGACTTCCACCGTCATGTAGAGGTGAGCTTCGTTGCGTTCTTTGCGACGTTGTTGTTCGAGACGTCTGGAGAAAAAGGGAGAAAGGGAGAAGCAAGGGAGAGGGAATAAAGAGTATGTAAAGAGGACAAAGATGAAAATCATGAAGAGCATACTTTTCTGCATCAAATTTCTTCACTAGCTCTTCACAAATATCATCTTCCTTTACCTCTTGAAGAACGTCACCTGAAAGAGGCACAACATATCCAATTCATGACAGGAGTCTCGGAGGTTGCTTACCAATGCAGCTGTCCCTGATGTAAACCAACATGTAGGCATTGGTACAGTTACGAATGGCCACCGTGTCCTGGAGAGAGAAACAGAGTAGGCTGCCAGATGCTGCTCCCTGCAGTTATTGGACACACAATCTCACCTCACTGCCTCCGAAGTTGTTATCAATGGCATCTTTTGCTGAACACTAAATAGTAAAAATGCACACTATGTACTTATTGGGTTGTCAACATACACATATACATGTACAGTACTGTACACACCTTGGAAACAATGTCGTCATCAAACTTTAACCACTGCACAGAGAGGAAAGAGCGGAACAACTCATATCTCTCAAACATGACAGACAGACACATATTCTTGCCTGCGAGTGTTTCTATACACAATAAACCTCAAAGTAGATAAAATACACTGCTACAATGAAAATTGCTAAACCACCGACCGATTTCTCTACCGACTCTTCACCGACTGGATGGAGCCAACATGCTATTAGCCTTAAATGGCTCAGAATTCCTAAACACTATATGTACAGCTAGAAGCCAGGGTTTTCTTTAGGGGGGTGCAGGGGGGGGGGCAATTCACCCCCCTGAAAGTGGCTTTGCCCTCCCCCCTGAGATGGGCTATGATCAATTCATTGCATGGCTTAGAGTGCAATACCGAGGGATATTTTCCACTCGTGTATCTTATTTCCCCAGTTACACCAGTCGTACAATATTACACACCAAGCCATGTAATGATAGCCAAGACACGTCCCCAATTTTAGGAAGTCCTGAGTTCCCTCCCTGAAATATTTTTCTAGAAAAATCCCTGGAAGCCTATTAGAAATACTACAATAAGGTCTAATTTCATTCTCTCCTCACATTTCCGTCTCTTTTGGTGTTGAGGTAGGCTACATAGTGACCACCAAAGTTGTCCCCACTGTGAACAAGGACGGCGTGCAGAGTGTAATTGGCAGGGGTATCCTCCTCCTTCTTCAGGAATTGATCCAGACACAAGTGCTCGGGAAACTCGTACCTGAAAAGAGAAACACTTGACACTCTAAAGACCGAACCCTTTAATTAGAACATGTTAGAAATCTCAATAAACAGGACACCTTTTGCTGCCCCAAATTGTACTCATTACTCAAATGGGTAATGAGTACAAATTGTACTCATTACTCAAATGGGCACCTCACTAACCAGGACACTCAGTGATTTATGGTTACTGATTGTCTGATTGTATGAGTGATGTACCTGTCGTTGATTTTAGTGTTAGAATCCATGACTGGGTCGTATTGGAACCTCATCAGGTGTAAATGGAGGACGGGGGGAAATTTTATGAATATTACACCTTTCTTAGCTTCCTGCGACACAGTAGGGAGAGAGAGAGAGAGGGGAGGGGGGCACTGAGCAGGAGTGAGGGAGAGGGGGAGGGGCTACCTGCAGTCCATGTTCCCCTGCATCATACTTGTTTTCTCCTTCGAGGGTCTCCACTGCCACATAGTCATTGAAGGACTCACACACTAGAGAGTGAGAGAGAGAGAGAGAGAGAGAGAGAGAGAGAGAGAGAGAGAGAGAGAGAGAGAGAGAGAATCACATCACACACACACACACACACATGCACACGCACACCTTACCATCTTTTTTGCCTTTAATGTTGAGCTGAATATCAAAGAAGGTCTCAACCCTAAAATTAAAGAGTAACTCAATCTGACAGCAGCCAAACTACACACCTATGACAGGTTCAACCTTTACTTGCCCTTGCACAGTGCCATCAGGTAAATGTATACATTCTTAATTCTCTTCCAGCTAGTGTGCTGTACATGATTAAGTAACTACATGTACCTTGCAGACTCATAGTTGACATGGGAACAGCGAACATAAGACTGAAAATGAAAAGAAGACACTTTATCTGTCATCCATATAAAGACTATTAACCATACCTCCATTTTTCCTTCGAATAGACCAGGAATGGTGCCCTAGAGTGTGGTGTATAGTATACACAATGTAAACTCTAGCACAGAATGGGATAAGGTATAGCTTGTACCTCAACCACAGTGTCTTTCATCTTGTTCTCTATATTGTCAAGCAGCTGGAGAGGAAAACGCGAGCCAGTGACAATATGTTATTGGAAGGATTGGTACATGGTATATTACTACATACCACTCTGCACAGTTCCTGTATGTCATGCTGCATGAAGATATCCATTGTGTCCCAGCCAAAGGACTTGGTCAACTTTTTTGTACCAACTGGTTTATCACTAGTGTAGAGAGATGGAAGAGAAGGGAGATGAGGGAGAGGGAGGGAGGAAGGGAGGGAGGGAGGAAGGGAGGGAGGGAGGGAGGGAGGGAGGGAGGGAGGGAGAGGAGGGAGGGAGGGAGGAAGGGAGAGAAGGAGGGAGGGAGGGAGGGAGGAAGGGAGGGAGAGAAGGAGGGAGGGAGGAAGGGAGGGAGAGAAGGAGGGAGGGAGGGAGGAAGGGAGGGAGGGAGGGAGGAGTACCTATGTTGCAGTTCATAGAAGAGTCTCTGTAGAGCAAGTGGGACACTCTTGGCCTGGTCATCACTGTCTGTTGGCATCTGATATACAGCCTGCAGAGAGAAATCATGTGGTGTGATACATATAACGACATTTAATTGTCTTCATCAAAAACCCATTGTAGCCAACCTTTCTCAGTTTGGGCAAGCAGTAGAGAGTCTGTAGGAGGGAGTTCATGTAGCAAGTGGCACCTTGGTTCTTCAGGCCCACATAGCCAGTGTGCTTGCGAGAATCCCACCTGAAAGACAAACGAAAATTGCAGTGCTCTTCCATCCCCTAACACTATTTAGAGTACACATATGCAGTCTCCAAATCATGTATAGTGTATTAAACTCCCACTTATAGTATAGTTCTTAATTCCATCATTACAAAAACAAAAATAGAGGGTTTTCTGAGTGTAGAATATACACATGTACAAAGGGAATGGAGACAAGATTGGGACACAGACATGCCATGATATATGTATTTCTTGATGACTATCACTCCAGGCAATGGAGGATAACCAATGAGCGAAACTCGGCAAACATGACAATTCACAAACCTGAAAGTTGTCATATGTAGAAATATCATCACTAAAACCTTAATATATGGCTTTCAATGGGAATCAATAGACCATAGCAATCCCTATATACACAGTACTACTCCACTGTGTGGTTATGTATCATACATATTACTCCAATTGGTTTCTCCTCTATAATGGAGGAACTCACTGTATGCCGTGTGGAGGATCTGCAACTACGTGAGCCTGTAGAACCAACGTACCATCTTTCAGATAGCCATTGCTGGGGTCAATTGCATCCTAGGAAAAACACTTAGCCACTAACGTAGATACATTGGTGCATGTCTACTATGTTCCCTTCAATTCTTAACACATGCATACGCATGCATGTAGCATCACACACATGCACCCACACCCACACCCACACCCACACCCACACCCACACCCACACCCACACCCACACCCACACCCACACAGACCTTGACACTCATGAAGTTACTGTATCCCCAGTCATTCTCCCTCTGACAGAAACAATGGCTAATCTCTGCATAGACCACAAGACAGTTGTCAAACAGACTCAGTGGCACAGTAACTTACCCCTAGTGAAGGATTTAGTGGGGTTGACATGGTTTATGAGAGAAATAGTTGCCTTGGCCCACACATGCCAGCTCCTACACATGTACACACACACACACACACACACACACACACACACACACACACACACACACACACACACACACACACACACACACACACACACACACACACACACACACACACACACACACACACACACACACAATGGGGCAGTCATAAACATAGGGTCATGCGAAATATGGAATCCAAATACCCTTGGGACAGAAGTGATCAGTGAGGTGTCCTGATTTCAAATATCCTTGTTTATCAAGTGCCCTCAATTACCAAGGACCCCCCCATTAGAGATTATATTACAGAGGCCATGCATATATATATATATATATATATATATATACACATAAATTTCCCTCTCAAAAAGCCACTTCCTTAATAGCCTCCCTAATCCCACCAACTCCGTGACAAACACTCAACACAATATGTTTTGGAAAATGTGTGCAAATATTCTGTTAAGAACTTTGAACAGAAAACTACAGCAATTAACAAGTAATGAGCTACAGGTGAATGAATAGTTCTCACGTGGATTCCGGGGAGACTGGGCTGCACTGCACAAATACCCCAAGTGCTCGGGTCACTCCATCTTGAGTCTTCAGATCACGACCCATCACAAGAATACGCCTGCATGTACAGAGAAACATGGTTGTTTACAGGGTTTCATACCAAGGGGGGAGGGGGAAGGGGGATATTTCCCTAGCCTGAGAGACTCAATATGGTAGTACTGTGTATATAGGGATCGTTATGGTCTATCTCCATTGAAAACCATATATAAGGATATTCTTTGTCTCTTTCAATTTCAAGTTGATTTTACTTTTAATACTGTTATAACAAGCTACCCTCTCCACCTGAATAAACCTGTATGTGAATGATGGGCTCACCATGGTACATTCCTAATGACCACTGGGTTGCTTAATTGAGATTCCAAATTGGTCAGATCTTTCAAGACAAACTGTATTACTCCTTCGGATCGGGTGCTGGGATCCTCTCCTTTTTCTTCACTCTGTTCTCCTTTACTCTCTCCCTTCCCATCCTCCTCTCCTTCACCCTCCTTCCCCACCTCTCTCTCTCCCTCTTCACCACTGAGCAGAGGTGGCTGATGAGGTGAATCATTTACATCACTATCCCCCTTGGGACTCCCCACTTGTGGTGACGGTGTGTTGTCTTCTAGTAGAGGAAGACATTAAGTGAAATAAAACCTTTCTCCGATCACAAACAGTATTTACATTATAACAACATTCAGGGTTTTACAACAAATAAGACAGGTCTAATTAGTGCCCACCTAGAACTGCCTCGCTCAGTGGTCTAGTCCACGAGTTAGCGCATAAGGTGATCTATCGTGCTACTGTACACTATCATGCGTTCAGCTGAGCTGAGAGAATGCACCAAGCCTACCGTTATTTCCTGGACTTAGCTCTGCATCTATCTCCACTTGTCCCTTTTGTTCGTCGTCTCTATTTGACTCCATCCTTTCCCCAAAGGTGTGATCGTCGGTGGAAGAACGCTTCTTTCCTGCAGCAAAAACTGGATCGTCGCCTGCTGCTGCTGCTGTAACGAACACCGTGCGTGCTGGTGCAACTCGAGCAGTCCTTTTGCTTGGCCACAGGCTACCGCCCCCTCCGTCTGTAATGCGATGTTTTCTGGAGTTTTTGGCCTCGTTCTCTTGGCGCTTAGCTCCAAGCTTCTTGCTGCTGCCCAGGCCAATCTTTGTCCAGTCTTTCAAGCAACACTGTCACAGTATTTGACTGCAGCAATCATTTGCGCATGCGCATAGTGGTACACATGCAGCACACTGAATTTGTAATCTGTGTATACGCTGTAGTCTGTATCGTTTGTGTGTTTCTATATGTATGCCTATACCTCTGGGTCCCCGCTTATGATGAACTTATGGAGTTATTTATAAGTATTGCAGTGTATAAATAAAAAGTGCATATACACAAATAGCATACTACTGTACAGGACAGAAGATTATTATTAATTTTATAATTCTGTGTCAGCCATTCTACCAGGCTTCTTTAGTAGTGCCTGTCGTCTTTGGATGGCATTCAAGATCTTCTTCCTAGGGCCTAGTGGAAGTCCAATATCAGTGAGGTCCTTTTCTTCACATAGAGCTAGAGCTTCTAGGTCCAACTTCTCCCTGTGCAGGAGGTGAATGTGATCAATTAGGTCGAGTGACTGCAGAAACGTTGCAAGTGGAGAGTCATTCTCAATGACAATTGGCTGTGCAGAGAGGACAGTGTCAGGGACGCCCTGTCCTGAGCCACTGCTACGACGGCTTGTGCTTGTGGTTGGGAGGTAGGATTCAGATGAGCTGACAAAGCCTGATTCCTGTGAGGCTCCACGTGCCCGACCAGGCTGCAGTTGACTGAGTGACTTGAGATTGTTCAGAAGGGGTCCTGTTCTCACTCCTGCTGGGCGAAGAACACCTCCTTCATCATCTTCTGGGGGTGTTTCAGCATGGATGTCAATGTTGTCAACTGAACTGGATGAACGGAGCTCAAAATTCTGTCTAATGACATCAGCTTGTGTTGTGTGTTTTTTCCTCTTTCCAGGGATAAGTTGTGTGGCACTAGAAGACTGCATTGTCGATGCTGATCCACTTCTTGGACCAGATGGTACAGTGGAGTGGCTGTAGGACCCTATCCTGGGGTCTCTTCGAATCTCTTTTTGTGCCCTTGCACCCTTTTCTGCTCTTTTAGCTAAATCCTTCATAGCTCTGGTTTGCATCTTCCTGGCGTACTCTGGATTCTGCATCTGCCAGCGGATGGTGAGAGTGTCCAGGAACCGACAGCATTCGGCTTTCTGATGAATTGCAGCGACTCTTGCCGCTGTGCGACCTTGGTTGTCGAGAGCCCAGAGGTTTACCTCTTTATCCTTGTATAGCATGACCTCTGCAGCTGCCGTGTTTCCGTACTTGGCTGCTACATGCAACGCAGAGAACCCTTTATCATCTGGAAAATCCGCATCGCCCCTACAGCACACACACTTATCATAACACACTGAAATGCACAAAAAGGGCGGGGCTCTTACCCTTTGTCCATGATGATGCGTAGGGACTCGGGATGGCCACTCCAGGCGGCCCAGTGTACGGCTGTCCAGCCGTCTTCACCAGGCCGGTTCAGTTCTTTCTTGGAAGCCTTCTTCAAGACGGCCGTGTTTCCATCTTTAGCCGCTTGATGAATTGCATCCGCAGTGAGCGTGTGAGCCATTTCAGGCCAGTTATATCCCCTCTTTACTGCACACAGATACACAAACCTTTTACTGTAGAATATCGCAGCACAATTTAGAGTAGAATCCTAACTTTGAAAATTATTACCAGCCCATCCCACTTTTGTACAACATGCATAATTAATAATACCCCACCCAGTGACCGTGCCTACTGAAATTCATACAGAAGTTGAACCCAGGCATGAATACACTATCCTTAATGCTGAATGAATACCAAGCAAGATACACAAGAATAGTAAAATACATGTGCAAGAGAAATTAAATTTTCATTCGTTTTGACAACGGAGGAGACTCTTGTGAAAATTCAATATTTCCTGCAGTAGAGTTGAGTCTTTTTCGGCCATTCTCTCTCATAGTGTATAACTCTCCATCACTCGGTAGTCCTTGTTCGTCTCTTCCTAAAAGAGCCCACCGTCCTCTTGGACTTGAAAGTGGCCCACCGAAACACGGAGCAGAGGCAGACATGGGGATGGGGACAGGAGGAGGGAAACTAAACTCGCCAATACTGGACGACGTCAATATGGGTCTGGTAGTGTGGGGAGGATGATGGGAGTGAGGGAAGTGAGAGGAATGGTGCTGTCCTGACAAGTCTTCTGATCTCTCACTGCCGAAATGGAGGATGGAATCTGGAGGGTAAGGTTTGTCCAATAAGAAAGCGAGCAACTCCTCTCTTTGTATGACTTTTCTTTTCTTTTTGAGCCAAGTGACAATGTCCCTGGTTCTTTTACGCTGTCCATGTTTGACTCCACATTCAACACACTGTCGACACACGTCCAGAGCACCTGAGAGAGACAGAGAGAGAGGAGAAATACTCACTCACTCTTAGCTGACCAATTCTAATACACACTAAACAGGCAAAGACATACAGTGGAAGATCTCTATTTTTTGGACATCCATGGGACAGAAGAAAGTATCCATTAGTGAGGTGTCCTCATTTCAGGGGTGACAAGCATGGCATTTCAGACAAAAAGGTGTCTGAGGTGTCCTTATTTCATGGTCCTGACTATGGTAAAGTAAACAGGCATGCACACACACAATGGGTATGACCAACAGGAACACATATGTACCTTTATATAATTGGGTTACTGCACTGGCACTGTCGTGGAAAGGTACCCACGCAGCGAGGCCAGCCTGCTGCTGACAATCTAAACGCATGTAGTGCGGTGTGACAAAATATGTGCAAAGCAACTGTTAGAGAAGGGCACAGACACACAGACAGACACACCCCCCCCCCACTCTCACCCCCCCCCCCACACACACACAGACACAGACACACAGACACACAGACACAGACACACACACACACACACACACACACACACACACACACACACACACACACACACACACACACACACACACACACACACACACACACACACACACACACACACACACACACACACACACACACACACACACATGTGCCATCAATGACCTACCTCTGAAAAGATGTGACACAGCAGTTGCCGAGTCTTGAAAAGAATACCATAATTTTTGAGAGGCCAGATCCTTTTCTCTCTGTATCTGTGCCTCGACCCCTACCTCCTCCTCCTCGGCCTCTCGTATGTACTGCTCCTCCAGTGGTGAAAGATGATGGCTGCCACCATCTCGACCCTCCGCCATACTGCCAACTCTCTCTCTCTAAACATAACATCATGCTTGTCTGGTAATCTGTACTCCCACCAGTGGTATGGGAGACAATGTCAAGGTGTCCGGAGACACAAATATGGACTACGGGGCCACCAATACTAGAGTATACTGACAGTGACCTTTGAGATTGAGTGTATAAACCTCTTATGCAAGGTGTATACAATGACACAAGGGCCTAAAGTAAAGCCATTTGCTGACCACAATCAGCTGTCAATACACAGAATATAATTCTGTAATCAATTGAGCACAGAAACACACACCATTCCCACACTGGCTATAACAGGCTCAGCAGGCTTATTATCAACGTGTTAACTGCCCTTGGCTTTGATCACTATCACCAATATAGCATACAGGAAGCAGCTGGCACACACTTTACTTGTAGGCCACATGTACTCTACACGAAAACGTACATACCCGCAAGGTTCTTCCCATGTCCAGTAAATGTAATTACAAACGTACGCTACTAGCTAATCTTCCAAGTATTACAGAGTGCCATACTGCTCACATTACAAATTTACCTCCAAGAACTTACGTAGCTCCTGAACACTCTTTGACCCGGCCGGTTAGAGCCGAGGGCGTTTTTGAATTCGGCCTCAGACGCAAGCCTTCTATTTAAAGACCACCAAATCAGTAGCACAGCAGTAAATATCACGTCGCCTTACCATTGAAGGCCTAAGGAGAGAAATTGCTTAGATCTAAAGTACAATGTCATTTGGGATAGAGGCGGTATTCATCTACCTTAAAGACACAAGGTCTGAGAAAATCGACAGTTCAGTTTTCTACGAACTTTGGCCGTATATCTTCCGGCAAACTAAACGCGCATGAGCGGTTAATAAAATCACTTAGGCTTAGTCACGTGAGAACGAGCGGCCCGGCCCAGCGCTGGCCCGTGAATTGACGTATACGTATATACGTATACAAGCTAGCTGTTTGCACGCCAATTTTTGGGTCTTCCTTTTCAGCTGATGATGAAAGGAAAACTAACACTTCTGCGCAGGAAATTGAGAGTGCGAGATGTAGCTGATGATGACACCTTTTCTAACCATGATTTGCAATCACAGGAGCTGCAAACTGCTCATAAATAACGTGTCTTTCGCTTACATGTATATATATATATATATATGTACGTACATATACAAAAGTGCGCAATTCTGCGTACTACTTCTTCTATATCATTGTGCGGCGGGTGAGACGGGCGTGAACGGAGATATGGCGCTCCGTGTCACGTGTGTATCATGTGCAACACGAGGGCGCTTTGCGGCGCCGCCCACATGAGGCCTATCTTGAACTTCACTGTCGACACATGGATTGTGCAAGGATGATTGTTGACTTAGCTTGTGACTCAGGACGTTGAAATCAGTTATTAAGTTTACATTCTGTAAGAATAGTCCTATTAACGATTTGTGGTTGAAGAAGAAATATCGGTGATTGGAGAAACGTGTTTCATCCTTACTTCCTTTACCTTACCAACGACCACCGGCTCTCTAAAACCACCGTCACCCGTCACTACTCTAAAAGGAACACTCTTATCCTCTATTTATTTTACATATAAACTTGAAGGCAGCTTCAAGCCTTGAAGGAAAGTGCTAAAGAGTCTGGAAAACTGTTCACGTGTTCACACGAGCGTGAAATCATGTCTGCTCCAGATTCCTGGGACCAGAGGCTGGACCCTCGTGTCCCACCAGGACAGGGTGGTGACCTCAACACCAGATTTGGTAGAATGAATGTAAATGCGAATGCATTTGTTCCCAATGTTCAGGCACATTCTTTTGTGCCCGGCTCTGCTGGTGGTAGTGGTGGGTATGGGCCACCATATGGCAGTTACCCCATGCATGGTGAGTCCAACTACACACAGCATGTAATGTATTTCCATTGGCTACAAATGAATTGCTTGGCTGAGCTTGTACATATTAACGATACATGTATGGAAAATTCAACCGCATTAGAATGAGGAAAGGATGATGTCAGGATGATGGCGTTTATTCTTTATACATACCATGTATACTGTGGTCAAAGTACACTACTTGTTTCAGAGGTCACAAGTACAAATTATTGCAAGCAAGAATTTGGGAGTGTTACACACTACATACATGTAGCACTAACTACATGTATTTCCTTTACTTGGACATTGTCCTTCCCTTGTCATTTTTGTGCAGTTCCTCCACAGCACATGCTACCAGCAATGTACCCACCTCCAGGCATGGCTGGTGGCCACATGCATCATGGACCAGGTATATACTCTAATCTTCGTTATATTTGTACATGTTACACCTTCAATGTTGGGGAGTGAAGTGTGTCATTTTCACTAAACCCCTTTCTTTTAATGTGTGTTAAAGGCAAGGGCACGTCATCACTGTTGATAGTTGGTGGTTTGTGTGATATTGTTCTATGATGTGAATGACATGTTCCCTAGGGTATATGATGCCACCTCAGTGGATGCATCCCCATGTTCCCATGCCAAACCAGTGTGGAATGGAGACGCAACAGATACAACAGCAACCAATGGGAGGTATATTTGTGAATGCAGTCTGCAGGCCTCGTGCTATAGTGAACGTTGGGTTATCTTTTTTTTCTTTCAGATCAAGTTCACGCAGTGAATTTTGGAGGAAAACAAACCTCCAGAGGGGGTCGCAGTTACTCCCCAAGTGCCCCCCAACACTCCACCGTAGAAAAGAAACCAAGTCCCCCGACAGGGGTCAAAACTTCCTCAGCTCCTACATGTCCTCCCCAGGAGACACCAAAAGTTCAAGAACACTCGCAGAACACCGAGGTCGACTCCTGGGAGGAAATAGATGACACTGAATCATCTCAACTTCCCTCCGTCCCCAATCCCTCTTCACAAAGTGTGACCCCCACCCCAGAGGTCACTGAAACTGAATTGAAAATAGACTCCAGATCTACATCCTCCTCAGGACGATCCACACCTAAATCACAGGAACTTACTCTCGTTAAGGAACCCCTCTCCTCCTCTGCGTCATCCTCCAGTACTCCTGACCTAGCCAAAATAGAAAGAAAGCAGCCGTCTCCAAATTTGTCAGATAAAGGCGTGCGGGGTGAAGGAGCTGTTGCCAAGGGAACCAAACGGCCACCTCCAAAGGATGAAGATGAGAAGGAGAACATAAACATTGTGTTTATTGGGCACGTAGGTGGGTGTGGTTAGTAATTACATGTTACATGCAGCATATGAAACACACACTGTACATGTATATTGACATGGATTTGGGTTCTCTGAGAGGGTTAAAGTTCTTCTTTTACAACAATGCCTGCATGTATATTTGATATTTCATGTGTGATTCCTCCTCCCTTTAAAACATACATTGGTGAGTCCTGACAAGGGAGGTGAAAAGCATTTGGAATTCTAAAGAGTGACCTTGTTTATTGTCACTTATTGTTCAAATTTGAGATATACATGTATGCTCTACAAACTCCCATGTTTTGGCCTCCTCTCATCAATCCCATATTTTATTGTAGTATTATTGGCAATTCCTTGTTGTTTGCTCAGATGCTGGCAAGTCTACAATAGGTGGTCAAGTGCTGTAAGTTAACATTGTAATAATTTCCATACACGTGCATGCACATACAAAGGGTTTACTAGGTATGAGTACACGTGTCCTTTAGTTAAAGAGTTGTGTCTTCAATTAAAGGTTTCTGACGGGTCAGGTTGATAAGAGAACTCTGGAGAAGTACGAGAGGGAGGCCAAGGAGAAGAATAGAGAGACGTGGTACCTTGCTTGGGCCCTGGACACCAACCAGGAGGAGAGGAATAAGGTTACTACAGCATCACACTTCTTAACAGTCATCTACACAACATACATATACATGTGTTATTTATTGCAACGATGCAATGTATATCTAGTTATGTGTATGTTATAGGGGAAAACTGTGGAGTGTGGCAGGGCATCATTTGAGACAGCCAAGAAAAGGTTTACTATCTTGGATGCCCCTGGGCATGCTGGATTTGTACCTAACATGATCAGCGGTGCCGCTCAGGCCGACATTGGAGTACTTGTCATATCAGCTCGCAAGGGAGAGTTTGAAACTGGGTTTGAAAGAAGAGGGCAGACAAGGTATGTGTACATACATATATATATATATATATATATATATGTATGTACTTGGGTTGGTGATGGCTCATTGTACCTCTGATTGCTTTCTGTTTCACAGAGAGCATGCTATGCTGGCGAAGACAGCTGGTGTGAAACACCTGGTGATTCTCATCAATAAGATGGACGACCCTACTGTTGCTTGGAATGAAGAGAGGTGTGTGTGTGTGTGTGTGTGTGTGTGTGTGTGTGTGTGTGTGTGTGTGTGTGTGTGTGTGTGTGTGTGTGTGTGTGTGTGTGTGTGTGTGTGTGTGTGTGTGTGTGTGTGTGTGTGTGTGTGTGTGTGTGTGTGTGTGTGTGTGTGTGTGTGTGTGTGTGTGTGTGTGTGTGTGTGTGTGTGTGTGATTACAAGGCTAGGCCAGAGTTCAGGTAAACTTTCGATCCTGTTAGGTATGAGGAGTGCAAGACAAAACTAACGCCTTTCCTGAAGAAAGTTGGCTTCAACCCCAAAACAGGTACATGCATGTTGTGTCAGTAGCCCTTTCCTTCTTGGAGGGAAGGACAGCATAATACTAGTGTGTGATGAACATTGTATAGTTGGTATTTGAAAATCAACAAGGTATTGCTCTACTTCTGCATGTATATACCTACAGATATGATGTTTATCCCTGTGTCTGGCCTGACTGGGGCTAATGTTAAAGATGTTGCTAAAGATGAGGCATGCTCGTGGTACAGGTAGGTCCAGCTACATTCCACCATCAAAGGCACCATTAATGAAGTGATCTAGCCATGTTTTGTGATATGTCAGTCTACATGTATACACATGTTTACCTGGCTGGCTTGCTCTGGCTAACCTCATTTTTGTACATGTATGATATACCGAGCGAGGTTAGAGGATGGTGTGTTCACTATGGGTGTTAGTATCCATATTCTTTCTCCTCCAGAGGCCCATCATTCATTGACTACCTTGAGGCCCTGCCCACACTAACTCGAGAGGATGCTGGTCCATTCAGAATGCCCATCTCAGACAAATACAAGGTACTCTACTGCATACATGTTGTGTACATTCATGTTAGCAGCTGTAATTCTGACAGAGAGTCAGTAGACTCTCTATGTAGGTGTCAATCTTCCCCTGCTTTGGTGCATAGATTTCCTTTCTGCACTTTTTGGCACTTACATTCCAAGGTGTTTACACTTGTGATATCTTGTGACACCATATGTACATGAGTGTAGTGTGACTACTCTGTCACTGTGGTAGCATTTCATCACTCTCCCATGTCCAGGACATGGGTACCATGGTGATGGGGAAGGTTGAAAGCGGAGGACTCGTGAAGGGAATGTCCCTCACACTCATGCCAAATAAGGTATTCACACAAATGTTGTGCATAATGAGTACTGTCTTCCTCACATAGGCTGTTTGGCTTGACATACACATGTACATGTAGGTTGTGAGTTTAGCTGTACGGTGGGATAAGGTGGTTGTTCAATCCCTAAACCCGACACCTAGGGTTGAAAGTACACAAACATGGTATAGTAGGAAGTGTGCTTATTCTACAGTGGGATGAGGTAGTTGTTCACTTATCTTCTGTGTTCTGTGGTGTGTGTACAGGCAACGGTTGAGGTACTTTCAATTCAGCGAAATGAAGAGGAGGTGAACACAGCTTACTCTGGAGACAACATCAGAGTCAAGTTGAAAGGAGTGGAGGAAGAGGTGTGCTGTGGTGTATGTGGAAGTGTGTAAAGTGATAGTGTGTGCCTCTACATAGCTGTAATGTGATATTGATGTTTGTTGGTAAATGCTCAACCAACACCTACATACATATATGTGCTAATTACAAGGATTCTGTACCATACATAGTACAGAATGTGTGTATGTACATCTTCCTATAGATGCATGTCATCACACCCAAAGTAAGTTAGTTGTTAATATATTGCAAATTGTGTCTATTTTACACGTGTACTTTTATGTGGAACACAAGTTCTGTCTGTTTTTGCCTGCAGGATGTATCTTCTGGTTTCGTTCTGTGTGATGTTGAGAGGGTGTGTCACGTCGGCTCCACGTTTGATGCTCAGATTGTCATTCTAGAGCACAAGTCAATCATCTGTGCTGGCTATAGTGCTGTTCTCCACATACACAGTGTCGTCGAAGAAGTGCAGATAAAAGTAGGTTTGGGAGTGATGTAATCATACTGTCTATATTTAGCAACATTTGCCAGTATACTCAGTGGTTGAACTATTGCATTTATTATCCTCCAGCAACTCATAGCATTGATTGACAGAAAGACAGGAAAGAAAACAGCACAAAGACCTAGGTATGTGTTGTGCGTGACACACCAGATGTGTATCCCAATGATATGACTGGTCTGGTGCAGGTTTGTCAAGCAAGACCAGGTAGTGATCGCCAGGCTACAGACAGCTGGTGTGATTTGTCTGGAAACGTTCAAAGAGTTTCCTCAAATGGCACGATTCACACTGCGAGATGAAGGTAAGTGTAACCCACTCCCCTACATACAAATCGGCTTATTATTAATGAAGCGTTGGTTATGGCAAGTTGCTATTGATTCCTTCTCTCACTCCACTTGCAGGCAAGACTATTGCTATCGGCAAGGTGTTAAAACTCATTGAATAAGCCAGCCCCAACTCAGTTGCACTGCCTACATGTCACTAATGTATTTGTGTAGGTGTTTGCTGTTGTTGGAACATCCTATCATTCTCTGCAACCATTGTGTTCCACCTCTAGAGTATTAAATATACCTGATGTAAATATTCACCATGTGTAACACAGTAAATCAAAATGCTCAAAGGAATGCTGATAACGTGCGTGGTTATTGCAAGGAAGTCGCCTTGCTCAATTGGCCAAGGTTTCTGCCCTCACTGACGCACGCTAAGCACTGATTACTTCGAATCTCATTTTCCTGGGAGCACATGGAGCCCAAACTCCCCCGCCTTCTCCTGCCTTGCAGTTAGTGCCATGTGGAGGGGGCACATTTGCAGCAGACAGGAGAAGTGAGACAGCCTGGGCGCCTCCCGGATCCCACCGCATCTGCCACTTAGCACCCAAGGCGGGTGACGGCGTGGCCGCTGTGATGCGGCAGTCCTCAGGAAGCTAGGCACGGTGGTGGGTGCCAGGGAAAATAATGATGATCATTCGAAGTAAGCAGTTGCGAAGTAAGCGTCAGTTGGGGAAACCTTTCCCAACTGCGCACGACGCCACCTCCCTGCGCTCCATCTCTGAAGTCAGTGGTTCCTGCGCCTCGCCCTTGGCAGCCGAAATTCGGTTGCGATGACTGAACTCAAATGGTTCACTGCAGCCATTTTATACCAGTGTATTTCTAATTTTAGAATGACGTAATCTTGAACGGCTCTATTCTTAGAACAGAACGAATGACGTAATCTGTAGGCTGCACTTGCGCAGCACCGCCCATATCGCCGCCTCGTTCCCAGGCCACCAAAATGGTCTGGGAACGAGTCTAATCGGACAGAGAAGGCGAGGTTAACCGATCTGAGTCTGAAGTATGAACCTCTCTCAAGAAGCCGGAGACTCCACTTCTGAGCTCCTATTTGTCAATTTCAACCAGGATGCTACGTGAGCGTTACTCACTCACACATGAAAGCTGAACCTGGTGCACTGCGTCTGAAAATTCGCTTTCATAAGTCCTAGAGGCTCACTAGTGCTGTGTACACTCCGTGTACACCTCTCTGACGTCATACAGTAGTACCATCTGACAGTGTAGAAGTATTGCATTGTGTATGCTATACTGTGTAGGCCTACTTCTCAAAGTGTGGTCTAATGAGAGGTACCTTCACAGCCCTTCACCTGATAAATTGGTGTATCATTCACACTCCTGTTTCCATGTATATACATATGCGAGCCATCCCCTACAACTACTAGGTGGGATGAAGATTAAAACATCTATTTCTCCCTCCCCCATCCCTCTCTTTCCCAGTTCCCTCTCGGTGGGCACTAAATTGGGTTACAAACTTTTCCCTCTCACCACCATAGAGAGAAGACTTGACCCCAGCTTTGAGAAAGGTAGCAAGAGTCAGTGTGATGCAAATCATGTACACGTATATCATGTACTAGTAATCCTGTGTTCAAATCCCAGCTGGATTCTGTGTTTTTTCATAATGATTTGGCATTGATGTTGGTTGATAGTGTTTCCATCATATTCATTCTTATGTGATGATGTAATTCCATTTCTGTCTTCCTGTTATGATGTGGTCTAAACAGAGGGCGGAGAAATATGCATCATTGAGCGGCTATTTTCCAGTAGTCTTGTGGCAGTTGTGGAACTGGCACATCCCAGGAAACTCAGGGCCTGCCACTTCAAGGTAGCACATGATTTGTACCCATATCGTACGCAGATATATCATAGATATTCATGATACAAGTATAGGTGCATATATTGTGTTGCTAACGGAATCCTTGTTTTCTTGGTGCGTGTACCATAACATTATGTACATATCCACATGTATAGGTGATAATGCCTTTAATATGTACAACACACACATTTTCATGCAGAAAAACTCTGAGATTTGCACATATAGCTATCCGGATATCATCCTCGCCGTGAAGTTAAATAGACAGAGATTAGTTGTAGTCCTCAAGCAGAATCTTTACATCCACAACATCAGGGACATGAAGGTACATTGGCACATCTGACACACCACACAATAGTATTCCTAGTGCTCCACTCCACCCTGTGTTGTTATTCTAGGTAATGCACACCATCAGAGACACTCCCAAGAACCCAGCTGGGCTATGTGCCCTATCAGTGGATAACGAAGGGGGCTACCTTGCTTACCCTGGCAACAGTCAAGTAAGTCCCCCACATCTTGAGACTTGCTACAAAGAGTCATATAGTATGTATGTATACACATTTTCTAGGGTATCTTGGGGGGGGGGGGGGGGGGAGCATTTGCCCCCCCTTAGAAACTCACTGCTCCCCCCTTGGGAATCCAAAAGTTTTCACTTTCTGTTGCCCCCCCCTGGATTTTGCCCCCCTCGATCACTATATTTCTGAAAGAAAAACTGCTTTATAGTTTCTTGGGAAGTGTAGAGTGTTTACAATAACAGTATGTAAGAATCACTTACTTACATGTTACGTACTGTCTATTGCTTTATCTCTGTAGAATGGTGAAGTCCAAGTGTTTGATGCCATTAATCTGGTGAGTCCTTCAAGTCCTGCTAATGCTAGGGATGTCATTCATGGCATTATGTATGTCTGTTTTCCATCAGAAAGCAGTGGCTGCTATTCCTGCCCATGAGTCCCCACTAGCGGCCATCGCATTCAACAGCTCTGGCAGCAGACTAGCTACTGCCTCTACCACTGTAAGATTTTACTTGCTTGTCTCCCTACCTAGCTGTCTTCCATATCTTTTCTCCTTCATCCTCACTCTCTATTTCTCTGCTCACTCTCTTGTACTCAACTGACACATGTATGATGTACTCTGCAGGGAACAG
Source organism: Theonella swinhoei (assembly GCA_963970385.1). NCBI lineage: Eukaryota > Metazoa > Porifera > Demospongiae > Tetractinellida > Theonellidae > Theonella > Theonella swinhoei. Next base: position 911,230 of record OZ019965.1, read on the forward strand.
TAATTCGAGTGTTCAGCATACCGAGTGGAGAGAAACTGTTTGAATTTAGAAGAGGAATGAAGAGGTACTCATATAATGGATTGCTATCTAGCTATCCCAGCCATATCATCTCTCTCCTCCCTCTCCTCCTCCTCCAGATTCATCCACATCAACTGTCTTTCATTCAGTACTGATGACCTCTATCTAGCCACCTCCAGCAGCACTGAGACTGTACACATATTCAAACTTGTTGAGCCTACACAAGAGAAGTATGTACAGCATATCCCTCACAGTGTAAAGTTCATGAACACCATGTACATAGCACACTAGCCAAACAGGAATTTTAAGAAAGAATATAGAAAGAAACCCACCCATTAACCCACTGCATACCTATACAAGAGTAGGACACTGAATGCCCAGCCTTGAGAACTGGGAGTGGTGGGTTAAAGGTCTTTGATGGTCATGTATAGTTTTAAATCTCATACTGGCTTATTGCTCTGTACTGTCTTTCTTAGTAGTATTTCTTACTGCCTACACATACAAAGTGCTAGTGAGACTTCATGACCATTCCATAGAGCCCCAGAAGAGCAGCAAGGCTGGATGAGTTATATTGGAAAGGCCATAGGCAGTACAGCCAGCTACCTGGTAAGCTGACTGATAAGTAGCTGACTCCCGGATGGCCATTTATCCTTTACAGGGCTCTGATGCTCTCTCAATGAATAGAGCTTTTGCACAGATGAAACTTCCCAAACCTGGTATGTAGTAGTAACTGATGAGTCATTGAACATGGAAGGGATGTACAGTTCTTTACATAGCCATATTACCTTCTCTACAGGACTGAGGAGTGTGTGTACAGTTGCAGTGTAAGTATTATACACATATACCCACAGCAGCTTTAAGAAGTCACATAGTTGTCTTCTGATTTTACATGTACATAAAAGCATTGTAGTGTTTCATGTCAGCATAGTGGTGTTCATGCCAGCATGGTAGTGTTTCATGCCAGCACAGTGGCGTTCTTGCCAGCATAGTATGTAGAGCTGTGGATATTCTCTTCAGGATTGATGGTGCCCATCGAATTCTTGTGGCCACATCAGAAGGAAGGTTGTATATCGGAGGCATAGACCCAAGAGAGGGCGGAGACTGCAGGATACTCAAGGAGTTCAGGTGATGCCTGCCTATCGCCAATTCTCTCCAATCTCTATTGTGTTGTTCTGTTTTTGATGTGCTAAAAGTTATTGAAAGTTTTACTTTCTTTTCCGCTGTATATACAGTCTTATTGGAGATCCTGTTGATGATGAGGAAGGGGCCATTGCTTCTGTAAGATGAGTGTCATTCTTGTCTGGGACATTGTCATAAGTACTTGTTCTACACACACAGGCATCAGGTGGTATACAGACTTATGCATCTATTGCCTCGCATGGGCCTCCCTCAGACCACACCCACCACGGATCACCTAGTAGTCACACGACTCAGCACAGGGACTCACACGAACACAACTCAACTGAGGACGAAAAACCTCCCAGTAGTCACACAGTTCACAGCTAGATATGTACACCACAGAACACACACAATCTCTCATATACACACAATATAGCACTCCCATTTTATCATCACACCATAATGACATTGTAATGCTCAATGTACCAGAACAATTACTATATATTATAAGATTCCAGAACTACATGTGTACTTTTCATGAGGCCCAGCTATAGCCCAGCAGCTCTGCATTGATGAGGTCATGTAGTCAGCTGTAGGTTGTACCGAGGGGAGGGACACTTTACCCACATACTGTGTACTGTTCGCAGTTGTATGACGACATTTTGACCACATTGGTCTTTAATGTCGACAGGCCTAGGAATGATGACACTACTCCGTGTAGAGGACACTCTTTGAATTTGAATTCTGTCAACTCCATAGCCTGGTAAAGGACTTGGTATTTCTGCTACACATACATATATGGTTATTAGTTGGAAAATGAGAAGGTATACTAAGTCTTGTTATTGTTAACAGTGCACGAGTGTACAATAATCAAATACCAGGTAAAAAGTGACGATCATTGTAATATTGGTGAACTTGTGATTTGATTGGTGTTGAATCAGTGTGTTGATTGACTTAATCATCATTTTGAATCAGTCAGTTTGAATCAACAGATCTTCCTGTGGCTCCACCTTACCCTTCTCCTCGGTGTCCCCCTCTCCTTTTCTCTCCTCCCCCTCCCCATCCCCCTCCCTCTCCTCCTCTTCTCCCTCCTGGGTGGCTGGGTGGATACTGAGTTGTACCTCAATGGGGAAGACGGCAGCCTGCTTCATGGCTTTGTAGCACTGTCGATTGTACACATACATTCCTCCCACCAGCCTCTCCAACTGAAACGCCACATCTTGCACTGAAAAGGCCATACATGTACATGTTAGTTGCACAAATCATTTGTAACATACAATATCACTACTAAATGCAAGCATTAAGGGTGAGTGTAGTTAAGCCCACCTGGCCATACAGCTGAAAGTTCATATCACTACTAAATGCAAGCATTAAGGGTGAGTGTAGTTAAGCCCACCTGGCCATACAGCTGAAAGTTCATATCACTACTAAATGCAAGCATTAAGGGTGAGTGTAGTTAAGCCCACCTGGCCATACAGCTGAAAGTTCATGTGCATGCCAACCAAGCCAGGGTATGTAAGTCTAGGCTGTCACAGAGCAGCTAGGCATACACGGCACTGATGAGGGCCAACCAGCCCAAACTGCTGTCCGCCGTTTGCCTGGTTTGCTCTGCGCACACCTTTTTTCATGTGTATGGTGACAAAATACCGGACATTTGGTATTTGAATGAAAACATTTCCAGCTGTATAACTATATGTGCTTGCTTCTGCTCACCCAATTGTATTACTGATCAACAAAGGTACCCCTCGTAATATTGTACCCACCTCTCTTATTGTCCAATAACTGGAGTTTTACAAGAACATCAGATCTCATCTTGATGAACCGGACCTTAGCAGCATGGCGGCAGCGCAGGAACATACGATACTCATAGTTACCGGTAAGAACTCGTGTTAGAGGCTGGGCAAAGGTCTGAAACACACAAGTGGAGAGTAAAATGTGAAGTACAGTTCTCACATGCGGTATATAGGACTGAACTACCCCAACACTAGTTCCTTATCAGGTGCCACATTGACGAGTGTACAATAAATATAAGCTGAGATAGGGCTACACCATGTACGAAACATTAGCAGATGTGAAGAGTGGACTCACAGCTGCTTCGTACTCCTCATCATCCATCTCCTTCACTTTGAGGCAGTATGCCTGTGGTCAGACAGAGTCAATGTATGCATCATTCACAATGGCTTGATGAGTGGTGAAGACATTAAGTTATAAACGTACCAAGAATTCAAACTTGGCATCTGAATATTTCTTCAGCGTTAGCTTTGTGTCCGGCACAGCCTGTGAGGTATGAGATCGGGGGATATTATAAACCAACAAGATGTGAAACCTGCTCCAACACACAGAGTTTGTGCTGAATAAACTACAGAAAAGATTTGGTTCACCTTCTGAAGGTATGTGTTCAGATCTCTCAGCATCTGAAATGATATATGAACTACAGATGGTAGGAGCAATACACATGTATAGCATGTGTGTATACATATTGTGCTTTAAATTCCAATGGTCTCAAAATATGGAGACTTACAGGGCCAATCTTGGAGGCAAGTTTCTCCCCTTCCTCTGCCATAGCTCTGTTGCAATACAATGAACACATGTATACGCATGCATAAGACACATTACATGAGGTCGAGATGCTTGGCCTTGATATTTGATTTGCCTCACACAACAGAGCTGCCTTGGGAGCTCAGTTGGTACTGATTTCAGAGCATCGTGGGTTCAAATATCGCCTGAGGCAGCTCATTTTTCTTTGAAAATGGGTGAGTTGAGTTGTATAGCACATTGTATTGAGTCTCAATGTCTGGACATATGACACAGTGGGGGTCACATTGTATTGAGTCTCATGTCTGGACATATGACACAGTGGGAATCATTATGGCAGACTAACTTGTGTGCATTTCCAAAGTCCATGAAGGCAACACTGGCACTCTGCTGTGGCTCATACACACCAATATTAGCAAATGCTCCTCCCAACTCTGAGAGAGAGAGAAAGAAAGGTGGGTGTATAAACAGGCGAGCACAATACGCATGTCTAGTATACCTTTGTGTCCTTCTATCACTGTTTTGAGGGAGTCCAACATCCCCTTCGCTTTCTCAGCAATGCCTGGGTACAATGGCATGGTCTACATTCTGGTACTATGTGTACACATGCAATTACATACTCTATATTACACATAGCTTACCTCTGTAAACTTTGGCATTGTCTTCAAGATACTGCACCTTTTTCACTAGTTTGTCTGCATAGACAACACATGGGTTTCAGCAATGTTAGGAAATCAGTAGTCCCATCCCCAGATCTCATACATACAAGCAGTTGGGGTATCGGTGTTTCATACCACCTACTGACCATTGACTAACACAGCTCTACTGAGTCCCAATGTGTCTGCTGTGCTCTCTTTCATCTTCTCCACCAGTCGATGCTTGACTGTCTTCATTACTGTGGGTGCACACACACACACACACACACACACACACACACACACACACACACACACACACACACACACACACACACACACACACACACACACACACACACACACACACACACACACACACACACACACACACACACACACGTTAGCGCCTAACAATTCACATCCACTGCCATGTTTTCCTTACTTATGTCTGAGCCTTTTTCTTTGGGAGGCTCCACTCTGTTAAACGTGATGGTAATAGGTCCCTAAAATGAAGGAAATGGTAGTATTAAGCTTTGCTGTATTTCCTTAGAGAGTGGATAAAGCAAGTGACAGTGGGAAAAACATATGGACCAAGTGACCTGGGAAACACTATCCACACTCTCCGTCTCTCCAACTTCCATACACTAGAGCACATGTAGTGGTATTGTCATGGGCTACAATGGGGAATCCTTGGAACAAGGCCATGGTTTAAGGTAACTATGAAAGTCATTGCTCACTAAACTGACTCTGTTTGCAACACAAATGAGTAGGTTTGTGTATGTGTATATTCATACCTTTTCGCCTTGTATCATATCTGCCGTCTGTTTCCTCGAGTGCCCTCTTAAGCTTGTTCCACTTACTGTCACCAGCTCATCTCCCGGACATAGGGAGCCATCTTCATGGGCAGGACTGCGGTGAAACACCTGTTGATGGGAGAGAGGGGAGATGGGGGAGGGTGGAAGAGGTAGAGACAAAGGGGAAAGGGGAACAGGGAGAGGTGTACATCACATGAAAATGGTGTGTGCAGAGTAAACCAAACAAATATCAGACAGCTGTTTTGGGTTGGTTGGCCCTCATCAGCGCCATGGATGCCTAGCTGCTCTGCGACGGCCTAGTCTTACATACTTCCATGTATACCCTCATATATGTATAGCGTATAATATGATGTATATATACTGCCCAGATCACAACACCTCATACAAGCATTGGTGTACACTTTAAGAATGGTTCACCTGCACTACATAGAGAACTGGACAGAAGGGAGCCCCTCCTCCAATGCTGATCCCTATCATGTTGTTCTTCCCCTTCACAAGAGTCACTGATCGAGACATGATTGTACCTGGTTCTGACTTGAAAGAAAAGGAGTATACATATTTGACATCTCACACCAGATCTACAACATTCGGTGCATAAAATCAGCTTACTCAAGAATTCCACACTCTTCAGTGGAGCTCTGGCAATCATTTACTAATATACTCTATCCCCACCACTCACTCACTACTACAGTCAAAGGCAATCTCGTTTCCTGTGACTGAGTCCAACTGCAGACAATAAAATTGGCCCTGCGCTTGGCCGCTAACTCTAATTGATGCACACTGCTGCTGAACAGGCAAGGTGGGCGGAGCTGAGTACGAGTCCCGCAGCAAAGGCCGAATTGTGAAATTATGGCGACGGCATTGAAGAGGGTTGTCAAAAGGACGAGTGTAACTGCTAGTAGTGCAGACGGTAAGAGCGTACTGGTCTTCTAGTCAGGGGGGGAAAAAGGCCAGCCAGACTAGAAGCTATTCTCTCGCCTGTGCAGAGATAGTACTGCATGAGGGTTGGTGTGTAAAGGAGAGTGGAACGGCATTCTTGGGAAAGACTAACTGGCGGAGACGGTGGTTCCGCGTCGTACAGAAGAGGGACGCCACCTTTCTTCAATACTTCAGGTTCTAACGTATATCCCATAGCGACACAAATCTGCGAAATGACTGCATTAGCTAATTCCTCGTGCCATGCATTTAGTAACTGAAGCAACGCTCTTCTCTCAGGGGAAAGCATGATGTTCGACCTGCTGGGTCAGTGAAACTAGACATCACTTGTAAGTTTTGCAATACACACTTATAAGTCTACCTGTATGCTTATGTGCATTAGTGATGCAACCCTCTGTTGTCATGTTAGTGATAGTGCATGGATTGATCTACTAGGCAGGTGTTTATTTGCAGTGTACGAATGCAAAAATGCTTGTTGTTTTTTCAGAATGTAAACGAACATATGTCTGTTTTGATAGATGGGCTATTTTTGTGAATATGTCTATGTAATTCATGACTTGTGTGCTTTTTCAGACTGTACACGTCAGGTGGAGGACAGAGATAGATCCCACACTAATGTGTATGCAGTGGGACCTCTGTTGGATGATGGTTCCACCAGAACGTACTACATTAGCTGCTGTAAGTTACATACCAAAGCATGCACACCTGATCAGACACAGCCCTATTAGGCTCTGTGCACCTGTGTGTATTATTGGCTATATATGAATATGGTATGGTATTGTTATTCTTAAAAGGTAATCATTACTACATTTTTCTCTTATTGCTGCTTTCCTGCCCCTTTGTCTCTATTTCTCCCTGCCCTTTCACATTTCCCCCCTCCCCTCCCCCCTTCTCCATTTTCTGGCAGACTCACAGCAGAGTATGCAGGAATGGATGACAGTGGTGGATGCTGCTATCCAGGGAGTGCCAGAACAAGCCTCTCGAAGGAGAGAGACCATCAGTTGCAAGTACAGGAATAAGAAGGTATTATTAGTACCAAGATGCATGTGTTTGGACAAGTTTAGAGAATTATATTTGTGGTTTTAAACCTTCCTTACACCTTAGCCCAACCATTTTTCTCTCTCTCTCTCTCTCTCTCTCTCTCTCTCTCTCTCTCTCTCTCTCTCTCTCTCTCTCTCTCTCTCTCTCTCTCTCTCTCTCTCTCTCTCTCTCTCTCTCTCTCTCTCTCTCTCTCTCTCTCTCTCTCTCTCTCTCTCTCTCTCTCTCTCTCTCTCTCTCTCTCTCTCTCTCTCTCTCTCTCTCTCTCTCTCTCTCTACTAGACTGCTGATTCTCCTACATCAAGCAGCCTCAGAGAAGATGAGTTTGTGTCTAGCCGTCAAGACATAGAGGCTCTGTCGCTGTCATCTAGCATCTCCACCACACAGTTACAGCCTCAAGAGGAGGCAGCTGTAGACCCCTCTGAGTGAGCTTACATGTATTTTTGAGACTGAGGAGATGTCATAATGTGGTTATTTAGTCACCCACGTTTAGCTAGTCCACTCTAACAAGTACTTAGTACTAAAAGGTTCAATCTCACACAAAAATTACATATGTAAGTATGGAGTTGGTGAGTATTGCACTCCACTATAGGATACATCATGAAGATATCAGTGATGATGAGCTGTTGGAGGACTTAGAAGATGAAGTGAGTCTCAATCAAGACTTGCCCTGCTTTCTCACCCCTCACACATGCGTGCACACACACACACACACACACACACACACACACACACACACACACACACACACACACACACACACACACACACACACACACACATCACATCACATCACAGGATAGTGGTGGTGAGGAGGAGGAGAAGGAAACAGGAGAGAAAGTAGACACAGGAGTAGCTAGACACAAAAGATGTGAAATCACTTCAGAGTCTCACCTCAGGCCAGAAGATCGCCTTAGACTCTACGACAGCCAAGCATGGAGGATGGAAGTAAAGACTGCTACATACATGTATATCATGGATTTGCAGTGTTTATATCAGATGTGACAGGTACAAGAAACCGTAATGCATGTCCATTTGTCTGCAGCACTGGTCTGAGCTGTGTCGAGTGGTCAAGACAGCCAAGTGGAAGAAAGTAGACACACAGAATGGAGTGACGTTGGCAAGGTGTAAATTTGGTCGCGGTAGTCACGGTCATGCAGTGATCAAGATTGAGGGAGTTCTCAGTGCAGATCCCCCCACGGTCTACCAGTTTCTTCAACTCAGCACTAAGGAAGGAGGGAAGGTGTGAGCATGGAGGGACAGAGAGAGAGAGAGAGAAGGAGGGAGAGAGGGAGAGAAGGAGGGATGGAGGGAGAGAAGGAGAGGAGGGAGGGATAGGGGGAGGGGTGAAGAAACACTTCTTTGTTTGAAAGCCTAACATTGTATTATTGACCTCTCCTGCAGTTGGATTACATCTTCAGAAATGAACTGCAACTGGATCAAATTGAAGGTGTGTCACAAGTAACGTAATGCTGTCCCTCATTTTCTCTCCTTCTTATGCCACAGGGGAGCCACAAGCCACTCTAATCTTTAATCAATTCCACCCTCCCCTGCCTCGTATCTCCAAAAGAGATCTGGTGGCCATGAAATTGTGGGTTCCTGGCTTCATCACTCAGAGCAACAAATCCGGTTAGTCTAACCCAGTGATGGTATATCTCATTGTGTGGTGTATATCTGTGTATATAGGGTTTGTGATGTTCTCTGTCGACCATCCAGACGCTCCAGTGCCACAGAAGGTGACAGAGAGATCAGAGTAGATCGTCAATAGTCCATTCAGTCATTTTACCCTCATCCCTACACATATACAGTGGAAATCCTATAATATTGACCCTGTGATAGGGACAGTTTGATAAACAGGACACTTTTCACTTCCCCTAATACCAATGTCTTCAAGTGTGTCCTTGGTCATGTGTTACAGCTTGGGACAATCATGACTTTGTGCTCAGTCCATTTACTATAGCCAACGGGTTCTCATTCTTCTTGTATAGGACTCAAGAAGGTTGCATATCAGTCCATCTGGAGTTGTCCTCTCTCCCTACCCTGGCCCAGGTCAGTTCCTGTAGGACACATGCTAAAACTTGCATTTTATGATTTGATTTATTATAGACGGAGCAGTTCACACCCATACTGTCATTCTGATACAAGTTGCATTCTTTGGAGCTTTGCACAGAATGTTGAAAGGAGCTTACAACTCTGGTTAGTGATAGGCACAACACGTCATTGACATACCTCAGGGAGCGTGACTGTGTGTTGGAAAGTGAAGTATAATGGGGAGTTGAATTACGCATATTCCTTCTGGTGTGTGTGTGTGTGTGTGTGTGTGTGTGTGTGTGTGTGTGTGTGTGTGTGTGTGTGTGTGTGTGTGTGTGTGTGTGTGTGTGTGTGTGTGTGTGTGTGTGTGTGTGTGTGTGTGTGTGTGTGTGTGTGTGTTGGATGTCTCTGTCCAGGTCTCCTCAAGCTGGGTCTTAGGTCTACCTTCACACACATATCTGAACAACTACAAAGATTTGTAGAACTTGTTAATATGTAGATCCACCTATATACATGTATATTTTATTTCAGCATATATATTTCCACCCAACACTGATACAAAAAGTAATAATGACAAGCATTAAAAAATCATAGTGTAATAGTCTCTCAAGTATACATGTGCCAGTCTCATCTAGTAGTCTTTGTCAGGCAGGGGTGGGGATGTGGGCTGGTCAGGCTGCTGGCTGAACACTCTGTTAGTTGGGGGACTTGTAGACACCACACTCGACTTCTGTCTGCTCATGTATTATAGTCCATTACAAGATTAAGATACATCACAATGTGCTTAAAAAACACACTTTATATATATATATATATATATTTATGATACATGATAGGGAAGCTGATTGGTGGAGCTAGGTGGGTTCACTTCACTTGTCCCGACTAGAATTGTACTCACTGTGCGGGAGGAGTAGGGCATACTTGCTTCACATACTGTGCTGGAAACCATCCAGTACTGCAAGGTAGAGTGAGGAGGTAGTTCTAGTAAGTCAAGCACTTTTGTTGTCTGGTACTGTGCCTATATTTCTAAGCTGGTGTGATTACCTTCCTGTGCGTGTGTTTTCTCCATACTGCCATCCATCCTGTGGGGCGTCCAGAGCATCTATCAGGTCACCCTGCAATATGAGGCAAGTGACCCATAAAGTAATTGGTGGGTGTGGTCATATTACCGGTGTGAAATTAAGTTGACTGGACTCTGATGCCTGGTGTGAATAGAGAGCCTTGACTCGGCAGCTGGGATTCCATGACAGTTGGTGACAAGAGAGAATGGAACAGACAACCAATCATCTCTTATAACACAGGAGCTCTACTCATATATACATTGGCTACTTGTAATGACAGAGTACAGAATACCTGACTCTCCTGGTCCTTGCTTTAGATGAAGTTAGGCTACCTGAAAGTGTATAGTTATTACAAATTAAACTGTATGTATTCATTCTGGCTTATGGTTTGGATTCTCGGGTTTTCTATATCACTGGTTGTGTGTGCATATGGTGAGATGGCTAGTACCTGGAGTAGAGGCCTTATCCGATGCACTGTCTGTTGCATTCTCACCTCCATGGGGAGGAAATGCACGTGGGGATTGAGGATCCTGTGTGTGTTGTACGCAACACATATGTACATGAGTTGATAAATGGCTAGTTTAGTGTGGAGTTCAAGAAATCATTTCTTACTATAAGCAGTGCAGCACTTTCTTCAGGCAGTTGAGTTGGAGAAGAGCTGAGAGCTCGTAAGTCATTCACTCGAGTAGACAAGGCTTTATGTGACTGTAGGAGATAACATGAGGCAAGTTTATTGGAATTCACCGTCAAGTGCATGTGTAGAAGTGTCTGCAAATGTGAGTGTAATACAGCAACCCAACTGAGTACAGTCTGTGCCTTTTCAAATTGTGTTCTTGGGCATTGCATAAGATTTCACACATGTGGTAGGTATTGACTCACTGAAGCATTGTAGGCAATCTCATTATGAATCACACTGCAGAGGTGATCCAGAACAAAGCAGAACAGCTTTCTCTCTTCCAGAAGAGCCTGTGAATGGATCAGAACAACTGATAGGTTTTGTGTTTTAATATGATACTGACCTTTCTGAGCCCCTCCACCCGGGTCATATGTAGCTCCTCCTGCTGATCTGTCAGAATCTGAGTCAGCTAAACAACAAGCATTGCATGTGTGTGCATATAAAAGTAAATAATCATAGAGTAAATCTGTAGCTATTAACCTGAGCTATCTTCTCCTGCTGGGAAGTGGTCAACTGCTTCTTCTTCTTCATAGACCTGATTTGATCACTTGTCTTGCTAACCAGCTGCATATCGATAGCTAATATTACTGACATGTATGGGAGCAAGACAGATATATACATACTGCTTCTTTCTTTCCATTCTCCTGCTTGTAAGTTTTGTGCATTCCCTACAAACATAATGACAATCACATATGTATGTAACTTGCTACAAGCTTGCATTGAGCTGAACATACAGCGAGGCTCTTTTCTTCTGCTTCCAGCTTTGTTTCAAGGGGAACGATGAAGTCAGTATTCAAGGAATGTAACTATGTAATTAGATGATAGTTGAGAATATAGGACAATTTTAGGGCAAAATCTGAGCTGCACTGCTTACTAGCCCTTTGTACTGCTTGCTGGTCTGTTCATAACCAGATACTAGATCTTCCATTGCGTCACCTGTATGGAGGTTATCACCTCAACTGCTGATCATGATATAGGCTGGAAGTACTCACCCAGTTTGCGTACTGAGCCAGGAAGATTAGCTGCCTTGTTTCCAATGGAGCCCAGTACACTGTAGAAATGTCCTGAAGCCTGTGCCAAACCTGTAGAGGAAAGCACGTATCAACCCTTGACCACTGCTATTCCCTTGCCTTGCATGGCTTTATGGTAGGCTTTGGCTGCAGCAGTAAGTCTCTGCAGCTCTGCAGACAGCTCTTCATTGTTCTGATAGAGAAGTGAGCCATTAGCAGTAGTAACAGGCGCCTAAGCCTTCCAAACTAGGCTAAATACAAGGAAATGTACAGTGAGAGAGCGCATAACTTACTCTATACGTAGTATCTGTGAGCCTGTGTACTTTCTCAGAGGTATCCTCCATGCTGTCCTGTGTCGTGCTGTTTCAAACTTGTAAAGCGCGACCAGCCACTCCCCCTATTCCAAACCTGCGCATGCGCAGTCAACCCAGCAGCTAGTAAACACGTGTTCACTAGAACCTCGTTCAGAGAGGAGTGCTGTTATGGCTGAAGATAGTGTAATGAAAGAGGAGGGAGAAGGAGAGGAGAGTGAAGAAGAAGTAGAGAGTGAGGAGGAGGAGGAGGAAGATGAGACTGACTCCGAATTTGATGACCCAGAAGGCTACGTGGACAACATTACCGATGAAGGCAAGCACATGTAGCTGGAGGTATAACGCCTATAGTGAATACCCTCATCTCCAGTCATATTAACTTGCGTGCATGCTGTTTAGAAGCTTACATTCCCACTAAGTAACGTCCTAGAATCGCCCGTGATTCTTATTAATGCGCACCACCAGTGACTACCCCAGTCTGACGCTAGCAAGGATTATAATGGCATTTCTACAGAGCTGTTAGGTGATCTTCTGAAGCAAAAACCTAAGGAGGAGGAAGGGGTGGATAAAATAATAGTAGTGGACAATGCTCCCAAGGTAAGATATGGCAGCTGTATACTGCTCACTGTATGTAGAGACATGTGCTCTATGCTAGCTCAGTGTGCAATGTAGTAATGAGGTATGTTGGGTCTATCTACTTCCACAGGTAGGTCCAGATAGAATGCAGAAGTTACAAAATGTCTTGGAGAAAGTATTTGGCCGTTTTGGGACCATTGTTAGGCGCTACTATCCTGTGGATGAGAACACAAAAATGTTTAAAGGGTAAGGAATTCCAGTTTGTCTTCCTCAAACTGTGCCTCTGAGTATGACATTCTTTGCTTTGTCTGTCCACACACTCCCTGCTTCCCTTCCTCTCCCTCCCCCCCTCCCTTACCTTCCTCTTCCTCTCCCTCCCCTCCTCCCTTCCCTTCCTCTCCCTCCCTCTCTCCCTCCTTCCCACTTCCAGTTATTTCTTCCTGGAATTCTCCACCAGAGAAGAGGCCGAGGCTGCAGTGACAACTGGAAATGGGTACAGACTGGACAAGGCTCATGTGTTTGCAACTAACTTCTTTTCCGACTTTGAAACGTAATTCAATCTCATACAGTAATATTGTCTTACTGATCCTCCGCATGCTCCCAGAGTTGTGTGCTCACCTGTATACATGACTTAATCACTCCATGAGATGCTTAGAAAGAAAGAAAGGCAAGGCAACACAACACAACTCGCCCAAGGCAGTTATTTTTCAAAGAAAAAATAGCTGCCTCGGGTGGGACTCGAACCTACGACCGTCTGTTAGCTAGGGGACGCTCTTACCAACTGAGCTACCAGCTGGCTCAAATCACGTGTATAAGGCGAAGGCCGCATATACTATATGTTACTCACAGGTACAGGAATCTACCAGAGAAATGGGAGCCACCACAGAAGACAGAGTTTGTGAACAGAGTAAGTAATTGCTGTTCATACTTTCGACATACTTGTTTATGTACGCAGGCCTATCATGTTGACTTGAGGTACACCACACTATGGTGTGGTGACTGATCCTCGTATGAGTTCATTAACAGCCCTTCTTTCCTTCATTCAACTCCCAGCATTACAGTCTAGTGAAGAACTGTGTACGCATACTGTGAAATATGTCAAATTTAGACATTATTAAGAAAGTGTTCTGATTAGGAGGTGTCCTGATTAGTGAGGTATCCTGATTTGGGGGTTACAAGTACGCGAACGTGGTATTTTAATCAGGAAAGATGGCCTATTTCTAAGATTGATCAAAATTAGATGATTCCCCTGTACAATAGTTTCAGTGTGTGCTAAATCTCATTTCTCTTCCTCGCATCCACTCCTCTCTGTGTTCAGGGTAACCTTCGATCGTGGCTACTGAACAAGAGCTGTTTTGACCAGTTCTCAGTCATATTCAGTGGAGGAGATAATGTAGCGATCTGTGAGAACACAGGCAAAGAGCAGAGAATAGTAACAGAGAGAAAAGTTAGTACATCCCAGTTCTCAAGGCTGGGCATCAGGTGTCAGTATGTATAATGTCTGCAGAACTGGACCGACACGTATGTACGGTGGTCCCCTCATGGAACGTACCTGGCCACCCTCCACAGACAGGGCGTGGCACTCTGGGGTGGGCCGGAGTTTGAACGCTATGCCAGATTCAGTCACAATGGAGTCCAATTGATTGACTTCTCTCCGTGTGAAAGGTAGAGACTTAATGTACAGTGTTGCTTATAATCAGGACACCCGTGGGACAGAGAACGAGGTGTCCTAGTTGATAGTGTCCTGTTTATTGTAGTGTCCTCATTTCAGGGTGTCTTGATTCCGTGTCCTTATTCCAGTGTGTGTAATCATAGGCGTAGGAAAGTGATTACAGTTGGGAGGGGCACCATGATATAGTGTTCACGAAGACATGGACAAGCGCTGACAAGCGCTGTGACCTGAGCCACGTAACGAATGAATGCATGTGTTTAATGAGAAGGCGTGGTAGCCCTTCATGGTTGCGAGGGCGCGTGCCCCCAGTACCCCTGCGGTTCCTATGCCTATGGTAACGGTAGAAAGTTGGTGATCGCACTATTCATTACCCCTCATTTCACCATCCTCAGGTACTTAGTGACATTCAGTGCTATAGTGGATGATCCCAACTCACCTCAGAACATCATAGTCTGGGAGATTTGTACGGGGAAAAAGAAACGCTCATTTTTGAGGGGAAATGCTGAAGACTGGCCTATATTAAAGTGAGTACTGCCCAGCAAATGTGACTAGATTGTATGGGGATGGAAGTGGTCTCACACTGAGTGTGATGATGTCCCCAGGTGGAACCGGGATGGAGAATATTTTGCTAGAATGACAGAGAACCTTATCAGTATATACAAGACTCCAGTGAGTGGCAAATCACGTTCCTTGCACTACACTTGACTATTTCTTCTCACACAGTCCTTTGGTCTGCTAGATAAAAAATCGATAGTTGTGAAGGAAGTGAAGTAAGTACAAAGACTGCAATTTTTTTCAGATCATTATTCTCTCTTCCCTCCCTCTCCCTCTCCCTCTTTCCCCCTCTCCCTCTCTCTCTCTCTCTCTCTCTCTCTCTCTCTCTCTCTCTCTCTCTCTCTCTCCTTCCCTCTCCCTTACTTCTCCCTCGCTCTCTACCTCTCCCTCTTCCTGTCCCTCTCTCTCTCCCTCTCATTTCATCCCTCCCTCTCTCCCTCTCTCCCTCTTTTTTCATCTCTCTCTCTCCCTCTCCCTTCTTCTCCTCTCTGCCACAGGGACATATCTTGGTGCCCTACAGAAAACCAGCTGGCCTATTGGGTACCAGAGACCACTGACATTCCAGCCAAGATCACTGTCCTACAAATCCCCTCTCGTACCGTCCTCAGTACCAAGAGCAAGATGCTAGTGAAAGAGGTGAGCCTGGTGAAAGAAATAGGCTGTGTGAGCATCAGTTTTCAATAGGTAACACTAAAGAGAGATGTTAGTTCATTATGGGCAACGAGCTTGTTTCTCCTCTTGACTCACCCCCCCCCCCCTCCCTCCGCCTTCTTCTCCACTATCCCCACTCCCCTCCCTCCTATGTCTCTTTTCATACAGTGCAAACTACATTGGCATAAAGGAGGTGATTACTTATGTGTGAGAGTAGACCACTACCTCACCAAGACTAGGAAGGTACTGTAAGCTTCAGGAGCCATCAGAGTGGGTTAATTGTCCACCTCCTCTCTCTCTCCCTTCTCCCTTTTCCCCTCTCTGTTCAGCAACTCTGCTCCAGTTTTGAGATATTTCACATGAGAGAGCCTCAGATTCCAGTGGATACCATTGAACTCAAAGGTGAAAGTTCACATTGCTAACACTCTTGAGACATACTGTGTTGGTGTAGCTACTTTCAGCCACTAATCAGGACACTCAAATCAGGACACCTCACTAATCAGGACACTTAATCAGGACACCTCACTAATCAGGACACTTAATCAGGACACCTCACTAATCAAGACACTCAAATCCAGACACCTCACTAATCAGGACACTTAATCAGCACACCTCACTAATCAGGACACTTAATCAGCACACCTCACTAATCAGGACACTTAATCAGGACACCTCACTAATCAGGACACTTTCTGCTGTCCTGTAGGTGCCTAAATCATAAACTATACTGTATGATATGTAGTAATAGTCTTTTTTTACTAGTCCTTTGTCTTGTTCAGAGCCAATACACAACTTTGCATTGGAGCCCAAGGGATCAAAGTTTGCCATTATCCACGGGGAACCTCCAATTCGTGTGTGTGCCAGTTTCTACAAGATCAACGACAAGGGCGCTGCCATCACCAAACTCAGTGAGTTCTGTAACAACTGCCACCAGTTTACTACCTCACCTGTGTAACATCTTAATGGGCGGGTCATGATCACTACATACCTACCCCCTTTGCGATTTCACGTAATCTGTGTGAGTAATAAACAGTTGGTGGTGAATATTTACAATGTGTTGCCAAGATGTCCAACCTGTAACATTCTGATTAATAATGTCCCCCTCCCTCCACCTTCCTGGTCACATTTTCCATAGAGACACTGGAGAGGAGAGAAGCCAACCATATTTTTTGGTGTCCCAACGGGCAGTTTGTGGTCCTGGCTGGTATGAAGAGGTAAGGTCTTTCAAGGATTACTGTATGCAAGTACATCCAGTCTAGTTGGAATACCCTGTAAATAACCCTCTGCGCATGCGCAGGAGGGTTATGGTAGTTGGGTGTGTGTGTCTGTCTGTTAAGTCACATCTCACCTCTGGAGCATCTGTTCGTCCTGAAAACTCAGCGGGTAACGGAGGTCAAAAAATTTGTGGGTTTTTCTCTGAAACCGCTCCATTGTGGAGCTCCAGTACTCCCTCCGTTGAGTCAACCATTTGTCTGCAGAAAGTGCACATGCGCATTATAACTACGTGGTGGCACTAAGGGTCTGCACTTTAGTGATTTATTGCTGATCACATGACCAACAGCCAATGGCATACCTAGAAAACAGTCATGTGATTGCACTCCAGAATGCAATCATAATCTCACTACTTAATGTACTCATCTCAGTTTGTGTATTACATAACATCAACCACTGTTGCATCCTTACAGTGTGGATAGTGCATAACATTTTCAGCATTTAACATTTTCAGTGTCACTGTGGATAGTAAATAACAGACTTCACGTGTGTGTCATTGGTGAGCGGAGTGAGCCCACCTAGTCGTGACAACAGGCCAATTTTCAATATCTTTATATGTGATGGGCACTATACATACCGTAATTTCATACGATTTTACGTGTGCACTGACATTTTTCAATTGGCCCATTGTCACAACTAGGTGTGCTCACTGCACTCGGCAAAAATGCACTGCATTCACCTAGTGTATGTGTATGTATACAGCAGCATGAACAACATGCTGGAGTTCATAGACACTGCAGACATGACTTCCATGAACTCCGTGGAGCACACCGGAGTAACGGATGTGGAGTGGGACCCTACTGGAAGATACGTCACCTCTGCTGTCAGTTACTGGACCCAGAAGGTGGGTGGGAGAGAGAAGAATAGGGTGTAGTTAGCAATGTGGGTGCTATAAATGTTGTCAGCATTTGCCTAGAGGATAGGCTTCTGTTTGAGGCTGTTCACATACAGCCTAGGTCTTATAAATATTGTACACTTGCAGTATGTGCTAAGCCAATAAGGGTTAAAGGTGTTACTATAGCTTAAATGGATGTGGAATCGGTGGTGGTGAGGGACAGTATCAGGGTGACAACAGATCTCTTTATTCCACAGATGGACACAGGGTTCATTATGTGGTCGTTCCAGGGGAACGTCCTCTATCGTAACCCCAT
Source organism: Theonella swinhoei (assembly GCA_963970385.1). NCBI lineage: Eukaryota > Metazoa > Porifera > Demospongiae > Tetractinellida > Theonellidae > Theonella > Theonella swinhoei. The sequence goes on from OZ019965.1 coordinate 929,295, forward strand.
ACAAATTGAGAAGTTCTGCCAACTGCTATGGAGACCACGCCCTCCAACTCTCCTCACCAAAGAAGACCAACAGGTCTGTGGGATGGTGACTATGGGATGGTGACTGTAACACTGTTGCAGTTGTAGGATGTGCAGTGCATGTATCCATTGAATGTGTGTGTTTAATTTGGTCTGTCTTTCTGTCCAGACCATACGGCGAGACATGAAGAAGTATCAGATCATGTTTGAACAAGAAGACCGCAGCACCAGGTCCAAGGCTTCCAAGGTAGCTACTATAGCACGTCTGCCAATCCATGAACAGACATGTCAGTCAGACATTCTACAACCTCCCCCTCTCCCTCCCTCTCTCTCCCTCTCTCTCCCTCTCTCTCCCTCTCTCTCCCTCCTCCCTCCTCTCTCTCTTTCCCCCCAGGAATTGATGGAAAAGAGAAATAAGTTGATGACAGCATTTAATGACTATCGTAAGAAGAGAGAAGAGCTTATGAGAGATAGAAGGCAGCAATTCATGGAATGTGTGTGTGTGTGTGTGTGTGTGTGTGTGTGTGTGTGTGTGTGTGTGTGTGTGTGTGTGTGTGTGTGTGTGTGTGTGTGTGTGTGCACGTATGTGTGTAGTTGCTGATTTAGAAAATACACAAACAGTTAGAAAGGGGAAGATTTAAACTCAGTACAACATTGTGAAATTTTGTCCCCTTATCTCTGGTGCAGCTATTCCAGCACAGGAAGAGGGGTTTGAGGAGCAGGTGACTACAATTTTCCTCACTGAGACTGTAGTGGCCATTTGAGAGGCAGAGGAAGAGTCAACTCTTCATTAACCATTCTGTGTTAGAGTTTTTGATGTGTAGTGCATTTTACAATGCATTTTACAATGCCCATATTTGTAATATGCCCAATACAATGACAAGCCAATGTTTGCACACTAATAAGGCACTGTATAGCATGCATACTTCAATGGTTCCGAGAAAGTGTTTCTCTCATGCTTGTGGCTGTATTTACATGTATTCAACAACATCTGGTCTTGTGCATGTGTAACCTACAAGTCATGTGTAGGTGTGGATCTGGTACTTTGCCACATGTTATGGGACATTCTAGGGGGTTGCCACATGTTATGGGAGATTCTAGGGGGTTGCCACATGTTATGGGACATTCTAGGGGGTTGCCACATGTTATGGGAGATTCTAGGGGTTTGCCACATGTTATGCACACTATTGGGTGCACTTGGTCTATATTTAGGCACCCAATGTTATAAGTAGTACACAGCTGATAATTGTGTCCTTAGCTTATTCATGGTGCAACAAAACAAAGACTTGTGTGTACAGCAATGTGTATTGATAAGTACTGTATATACCTCTGTGCTATGAATTTACGTCAACTAAACAGAAGGCATGATTAACAAATGTTTTGGACATTCCTCATTGCAAGATTCACAACACAGTGGCAGGTGTTCTGTAACTGAGAGAAACTGATTACATAATGTCACATCTTTGTGTTCACAAGTAAAAAGTAAACTTCCACTCTTGTTTCAGGAGTCGAAAACACTGCAATATGTATGTATGTATACCTAGTATTGGCGCAGGTGGCTTCCAGAGGTATACAACAACACTGCAGTTTAGAACTGTGCCCACTTGCTTCATATGCTATGCCACAGAATGCCCCTGAGAGAACTGTTACATGTATCTACCCATCTCTGCCACGGAGAGCATGCGTTACACACATATTAATGCTATGGGAATGTTTACTCAGAGTCGATCATGCATTCTAATTACTATCATGCCTAATGATGTAAGTAAAAGGTTAGACATGACCGATACCATGGAATGCTGGCGCATTAAATCAGTATGAAAATTGGTTCAGTTATTCATTTCCAGTTTATTTGTAAAGGTATGGTAGGAATTTATACAAGGAAAAACTAACCATGTGATGAATATGACGTAATACTAAATAGCATCTGAATATGTATTATCAAACATCATTCTCTTTGGTAAAGTCCACACCCAGTTAACAGCCCTAGTCACTCGCCATTCTCGAACCACTGGCCACCAATTTGAGACCTGGATATGATATTTTAGGTACTCGAGTTGATTTAGGACCCAGTCAAACCAGATAATGCGAAGAAACACGATCAGTAGAAGGTGAAGTGGGTTGAGAGTTGTCTTTCGATGACTAGCCATGGTGGCAATGGCCCTTTCTTCATACTCTGGCTCATTCAGACGAAATGTGGCTGCATTGTAGGGTGCAAAGTAGGCAACATACCAACGATGTGGATTTCGCTTAAATAGTGCCCAATAGTCAGGGTAGACACCTGCAAGTTTGCCAATGTCATCAACGTATGTGAAACCTTCGACTAAACCTTCAAGTCTTTGTGAAGTGTCTTTGAAGTAGTTCTTCCAGTGAGAATTATCCTTTGCAAGTTCTGTTTGTCTTTCTTCAAAGGACTTGAGTGGAACGTGTTTGCTGTAGATGCGAGCTACCCACCTTGCCTGGAGTTCTGTTGCTCCTACAACAGATCCCACAACAGGACGGACATGCCCTATGAACGCTAGGCTTGGGTCTTGCATGTCTAAGACAAACTTGTAGTGCTCTCGCATGCTCATGTCTGAGTAACGGTCGGGCAGGAAGGGAAATGACTTCTTGTATCCTGTAGACATAATGATAATGTCAAACTCCTGTTTTGTTCCATCACTGAAATGCACTTCTTGGCCATCACACTCGATGATCCCTGCTTTGGGAACTAAGTGCTCGTAATCAACGAAATCCAAAACCCTCCCATTCTTGTTGACAAAGAAGCGAAAGAACTTTGCCTCATTGTGCCATTCAGGGATCCCATGGCCTTGGTAGGCGAGCAGTGAACCATTTGAAGTCCATTTGCAGATCCAAGAAAGGCCAGGCTTGCTGTGCGTGTATGGTGCGATCGTTTTCATCATTCGTGATGATGCCTTGTCAATAGCTTGTGGCTTTCCCCATGGAACAACCTTAGAGACTTTCCTGAAGAAGTGTTGGCCTCTAGGAATACTCCAGTATATGTTTTTACAGTGGTCGTAAAAATCTATGCAGATGTCGCTTCCTGTTTCTCCACCACCCACAACCAAAAGCCTCTTGTCTCTGAATTCTTCCCCAGCTTCCTTGATCTCAATTGAATGGTATATTTTCCCTGTGAATCCTTTGAGAACACAGTTCTCCAGTTCTCTGTTTGGTTTCCGGTTTGGACCTGTTGCAACTACAAGGTAAGAGCTGGTGTAGACGTCACCGTTTTCACACTTGATCCACCACGTGTCTTCCTTCTTTTCTGCCGTCTTGACTGTAGTGTTGAGTTGGATGTGAGGCATGACGTTGAAGTGATCAGCATATCTACGCAAATACTGAAGAATGTCAGTGTGATGGGGAAACATTCCAATCTCCTCAGGCATTGGAAAATCGGACATCTCTGTCACTGTTGAAGAGGAGGTGCATCGTGTTGTCTTCATTACAGTGACAATGTTGGGATCATCAGAGTAGAGCCAGACTCCTCCAATATCTTCCCTCTTCTCCAGAGCAACTACCGACAACCCTTCCTCCATCATATACTTGCAGGCCACCAGTCCAGACCAACCTGCTCCTAACACAGTCACATCATGGTGTTTGGAACTGGGCTTTGACTTGAGCTTACTGATTGCAGACATAACAGTCTTCTGTGCAACTACAGTTTGCAATTAGCTGGTGTATCCAGAAAAGCAGCCAGGTAAATTGCGTACAAAATTAGTGCTGGTAGATCGTATCTAGAGAGTAAAAAGGTAGTCATTCAAACAGTGTCTACCTTGATCGTCTACATTATTGCCGTATGGTATAGTCGCCTACGTACAAGAGTAAGTTAATGGGCTCCTTACCTCGCACTGCATAAAATGCACTGTCAGGACCTGCGACTGGCAAGATATTCATTCACGTTAGCTAAAATCATGAATCGCGATCGAACGAGTACGTAATTATGTAAATACGCCAGCCCCACCTCCTACGCAGTTCGCCCTGGACTTGTGGATCGTGGGTATGGGAACGAGAAATGGGTTATTGCTTGCGCAAGCTGCAGTCATGTTCCCACGGCTAGCTGTGGTTCGCAGCGTTTCATACATGATTGGGTGCAGTGGCATGTTTCAAAGCATTCACCTGCCTCAGTCACTACCTACGGCTTCTAAATACGCGCATGCGCAACCAGTTCTGCGAGTCATGACCTTTGAACCTGCAGTGGCTCTACAATGGCGAAGGCGAGCGGGTTTGATTTTTGGAAGAGTTCCTTACGCGGGGCTAAGTTCGTGGTAGCTCCTATGGTGGATCAGTCAGAGCTAGCATGGCGGTTACTCAGTAGAAAATACGGAGCTCAGTTGTGTTATACTCCCATGCTACACGCTGCTGTGTTTGAGAGGGACGCCAATTACAGAAGAGAAAATCTGGTCACTACACCAGATGATAAACCTCTCATTGTGCAGGTGAAATTAGTCTAGATCATACACTAGCGGATGCAGATCTATGAACGTTTTGTTTTGCGTGTAGTTTTGCGCCAACGACCCTCGTACACTGCTGGAGGCAGCCAAACTCGCTCAACCTTACTGTCAGGCCATTGACCTAAACCTTGGCTGCCCACAAACCATTGCTAAACGAGGTTAGTTGTAGGCTTCGTCTATTTTTCAGTTCAAAGGTCATACAGTGGGCTGTGCTCTTCACAAGTTTGAATTTTTTTTGTAAATTCATCAGGTCACTATGGTGCCTTCTTACAAGATGAGTGGGAGCTCCTTGCTAAAATGAGTGAGTATATAATGCAATTGTTATTCATTCCTCTTCCCCTCTTCAACCTACAGTCAGTGCACTCCATCGAGAGTTAAGTGTGCCTGTTACCTGTAAGATACGTGTGTTTGAAGATGTCGCGAAGACGGTCCGTTATGCACAAATGCTAGAGCAAGCTGGGTGTCAGGTTAGTTAGCAGGGCAGCATCAGCATATTGTCATTCATTTTACTGCTAAACTCTGAAACTAAACTCTGGCAGATGTTGGTCAGGCACACATTCCCTCCCTTGTAATTTGCTATTGTCATGTATACTACATTAACTCTGATGTCATATTACTTTCTCCAGTTGTTGACTGTACATGGACGTACCAGGGACCAGAAAGGAGCCAATACTGGTCTTGCCAGCTGGGAGCACATTACTGCCATCAAGTAATGAAGTAGGGACAAGGGTGCAGGTTTTTTCTATGTAGGGGAGAGAGAGGGCCAAGGGGGGCAATTCCACAACCCCAAATGGTTTTGTCTCCCCTGAGCTAGGCCTCAATCAGTGACCAGACCCCCCCCCCCAGATTGTTTCCTAGAAAAATCCCCAGGGATGTCTTCAATATGTTCCTTTGTTGAGTAATAATATGCTCTCTTTGTATAGACGCAGTGTGAGTATTCCAGTGTTTGCGAATGGCAACATACAGTTTCTAAGGGACGTAGAGAGATGTCTGGAGGTAACTGGAGTGGATGGCATAATGACTGCAGGTACAGACAATTTCAGGCAATGATTTTAAATTAGATGTGAATTTTCACCTACACAGAAGGGAACTTGTTCAATCCTGCTCTGTTCAGTGGCGAGCAGCCTCCTTGCTGGAGGATGGTTGAGGAGTACCTGCAGCTGGCTCATGTTCACACCCCACCTCTCTCCCACATCCGTGGACACATTTTCAAACTCTGGATCCATGTGTGAGTCACTAGGAAATGAACAATTCCAATTCCATATTTGTTACCACCTAAACAATCTGTTCGTTCCACCACCTCTGCTAATAACATGTACATGTGCTGTTTATCTGGTCTGGGTGTTATATGTCTTGTTTGTCTGGGTTGCCTTATTACATAGCTAGTGTACTATGTACACGTATTTCCATGTGTAATTGTGGCATACCTTTCCATCTTTCCCAGTGCAGTCTGCAGCGTCCCGAATACCAGCACTACAGGCAGAAATTTGCCACTGCTCGTTCCATTGACACATTTGAAAAGATATCCAATGAGCTAAAAAGTTTATTACTGGTAAGTAAATGGACTGGGCATCACAGAACGTATAGTGTAGATATTTAACTTGGCACTGATTTAGGAAAGACTTTCAGCCGAAGAACTGAGTGCAGATTTTTCATTGACTGATATTCCATCCAACCCTACACTAGACCCAGGTATGTATTTCAATAAGGTACTTACTACCCACCTCTAATTCTCCTCTGTCTCAGTCCTGACAAGGCAGGACAGAAGGTGAGAGCACTTGAGGAATCAGGAGGGACTGTCATTCAAAAGAGAAAGAAGAGAAAAGAACCACAATCATCTGTTGCTCTGGAACCAAAAAGTAACTTGTTGTCTAGCCAGAGTTCCTCCTCTTTAACAGGGAATATCTCTAATATCCTACTTAGAATGCCGATGGGACATTTGCACTGCATGCAAAGCCAATCCCAGGGTAACTAAGTGTTTCATAGGCAATCCCAGTGTACGAAGACCTCACAATGGGTTTTGCATTTCTTGCAGGGAGGAAGATGTGACCATGAAATGTGTAAGAGCTGCTGTAAGGCTCATTGCTGGAAACAAAACATACCGTGTATAGGTAAGTGTCTGCTCCACCATTAATGAGTATTGCTACAATGACAAGCATGTAACACTCTTTGTTTGCCTTTGTTCTAACAGGTCACAAGTTCCACATTGGTCCCAGCAGACTCAAGAGAGCAGAAAAAGATAGAGGGAGAACAGCTGTTCAGGAAAGAGACGCTGAAGATATGAAGCAACCACACGTTACTAATGTTGATGTATCATGACATATTGGGGAGCAATATCTGGCTTTTTCTTCGTGGGCGGAGCACGTTTTCTACGCATGCGCAGAAAATTGGCCGCGGCAATGGCGCAGTCCATGCAGTCAGAGAAACAAGTATGTCTCTCTCGAGCTCTCGTTCGCCGTCCCCTTCGTTCAAGTGATTATGTGGCTCCCACCGCCTATAGAAAACTATTACTTGAAGTAGCGTACAAACTCCATGAGTGGGACGTCGACGAACTTCGATTTTTCGTCAAAGACGTCGTGCCCAGAAAAGTAACGGCAGAGTCGCTAACGGCGCTAGGACTACTGGAGTGTTTAGAGCGCCACAAATTACTGGGGCCAGGTAATTATACGTCCCTACGAAAATACCTAAAGGATATGGGCAGGGAAGACCTCGCAGCACTTCTTGCCCCTCCAGAAGAATTGGAGTCCGCTCCCGTGTCCAAAGTCTCTTCATCAACTCAATCGTCGTACTTAGCGCTTGCTCTGCACCGCTTTACGAAAACGTGCACGTGGCCTTTTAGCTCCTTTCGAAGGAATGTTCTGGAGGTTTTCAGGGGGTTAAGGAAAGAGGAAGTTGAGCAGATTCGATGGCTTTCAAAGGATTTCTTCCAAGCAAAGGAAACACCTTGTTTTGAAGAGGAGATATCAGGAATTACTCTTCTGCACATGATGGAAGAAAACAGCTTAGTTGGGCCTGGAAACTACTCTTTTCTTGTTGAGTGTTTGGAGGAGATAGGCCGTCCTGATCTCATCCTTCTCATCCTGCCTCCTCAACTCCCTTACATCCCGCCATCACTTGACATACCAGCATTGCTGAACCAAAAGCGGATAGAAAGTATCCAAGTCAAGAAAACCCAATACCAATTTGGGATGCGCCACTTAGTAGCAGTAAGGGAAGTAGCTTCCCAGATAATAATTAAAAAAGCAGGAGGCTGGTACATGCGCATGCTCGGGGTTTTATCACCGAAATCCATTGAGAAGCACTCGTGTTATATTCTCGAAAACTTATCTACAACTCTAACGAACATGTCTCTTTATCTTAACTCACTTCTTGATGCAACACTGGAACTTGAGTGTAATGGGGACACAGAAAAATTTGTGAAGCACTTAGCAGAATGTGATGAACATCTTGATGTATTGCAGAACCTGATGAAAGAAATTGGCTGGGACGACCTTCCAAGAAAGAGGGAGAATCTGTCCACTTCTAGGCAGTACCATCCAATTAGGCAAGCATCCTATGGAGCATTCAGTGGTGTAGCAGAATACTTATTGGAATTTTGTGGTAGCAAAGAACAATTTCAAGAGGAAGTGAGGCACTTGAGTTGTGTACTTACCCATTTGGAGTCTACCCTTCGCTTGGCTGGTTATTTCTGGTCGCTGACGTCATGGCTGATTGCGCTACTCCAGGTAGCAGTTCGCTCACCAGTCTGCCTCAATCAATATGAAGGCCTGTTTAGAATATTGGTTGTTCGAAACAAAAAGATAATCAAAAGTAATAGTGGCATGCTGGAGGCCGTTCTGAATCAGACACCAGTTGGAAGAAAGCTCCTAGAATCGTTCAGAAAACAGAAGTTGATTAATGATACACTGCCTTCAGCAAATGAAGACAGTCCATATGCTGTGCTGCTGCATACATCAGTCATTCCAGCTCCAGTATTTGTATTCATACTACTTCTGCTGTCGGAGTATCCATCATTGGCAGCCGATGACCTAGAAGTCATTGTAGCATCTCTCAAAGATCACATCAGTGAACAAGAAGCTGCATTTTGTCAGGTCAATGAAGTTGTCACCATGACAGTTCTGCATGGCATATTCAGAAAAATTGAGGCCTTCAGACAGTCAAAAATACAAGAATTACATTCAGATCATGGCATTGAAGATATATTTAGCATTTAGCTATATGGCAAAAAAAATGTATTTTTCATAGCAAGGACCAATTCTTGTTTTTTCATACTTGGGTATCCATGCTAGTGTTGCACCATTACACACTAGACATCTAACACATTCCTTACTTGAGCCACATTTAGAAACTAAATTATAAGGTAATGAATGCACTAACCCTCGGCGCCGTGAGTTCATGCCACAGACTGCTTGGAGGCTAGGCATGACCAATGGCTGCACTTGACTCTAAAATGCGCGCATGCGCCCTTTCTGCAGGTATGGCTTTCAACGGGAACAGTGCTGGATCTCTACAACAGAGCAGTTTCAGATAACCCCCGACCTTTTTGACCGCTGAGTACGTGACAGTACTTTCCCTGGCCCCTTTTCATTCAACGAAGAGCATTATCTCTGACATGACACGCTCCACAGGTGAGATGTGACACCCACACCCACACCCACACACTGTGACACAGGTCAAAGTTCAAAGGTTCATGTTCGGCCCTGGTTACAGGATGTATACAGAGGAGGTGCGACAGTAAAACCGATGACGTAATGAATCGCACTAAAGAATGCAATTAACCGATGCCTACCGCGAGGAAAGACGTAGACCTCTTCAGTTCATTGCATAGTTTAACAGAGTTATAGAGTCAGAATACTATCAAAATTCGGTAGAGAGTTAGAGCATAGGCCAAAGATGGGTGCAAGTCACAAATCTGAGTTAAAATAGATATCCACGAAGTGCTACATGACCTCTACTATTTCCCGCTGTAAGTCGCTGGAACAGTAGGTGTTCGCCCGAGTTCGATTCTTTTTCTTGAGGTTTAGGCTATGGTACGTACAACTGGCTACTAGCCTTTGGGGGTCCTCGCTTTGCGTTGCTTCAGCAGACGCTGGAAAATGCCATGTCACGCCATGTATTTTCAACGGAGGATAGGTTGCTGTGTCAGCAAAAATTGCAATTTAGACTGAGATCACGTGATACTGTCGTACCTCCTCTGGGATGTATACAAGTATACACAAAAACACACCACACTACAGACACAGACATTAGCTTTGTACAGCAGAAGACACCAGAGATATAAATGACAAGTGTCTATATATGAAGGCAAGATTCCGATTGGAGAAGTGACAGACAGCATCTATGCAGAGCCATTGCGTCCAAATACCCAATGCACATCTACACCGTTCACAGACGACCCGCAAATATACTCAGATGACAAAAGCTATACTGCGTCAAAGTCTCTGAGATCCACAGGCAGGACACGATGTATACTTGAAAAGATGACAGTCAGCTTAGCGTAGAAGACCACATGGCAACGACTACACAGCGTCAACAGTCTTGAAGATTACACATGACAGACACATACACACTCTCCGTGAATCGTAAGCTGAGGCAGAGAATCAAATTACACCTCAGAGAAGACAGCAACCACGTTGCCAGCGAGCGGCCTATTTTGACACACAGAGTCGCTGCGCATGCGCGCCGAGCGTAAACCTCCGTATGGAACGCCAAGTAATTCTACGTATGACCTTTGGCGAAAGAAACGGATGGGGAGCAGATGACGTCAAGGGTAGAGAGAAAAGAACCACAATCATCTGTAGCTCTGGAACCAAAAAGTACCTTGTTTTCTAGCCTGAGTTCCTCCTTTGAACAGGGAATATCCTACTTAGAAACATTACATTGGTCCCAGCAGACTCAAGAGAGCAGAAAAGGATAGAGGGAGAACAGCTGTTCAAGAAAGACACGTTGCCCATGTTGATGTATCATGACAATTCTTCGTGGGCGGAGCACGTTTTCTACGCATGCGCAGAAAATTGGCCGCGGCAATGGCGCAGTCCATGCAGTCAGAAAAACAAGTATGTCTCTCTCGAGCTCTCGTTCGCCGTCCCCTTCGTTCAAGTGATTATGTGGCTCCCACCGCCTATAGAAAGCTATTGCTTGAAGTAGCGTACAAACTCCATGAGTGGGACGTCGACGAACTTCGATTTTTCGTCAAAGACGCCGTACCCGAAGAAGTAACGGCAGAGTCGCTAACGGCGCTAGGACTACTGGAGTGTTTAGAGCGCCACAAATTACTGGGGCCAGGTAATTATACGTCCCTACGAAAATACCTAAAGGATATGGGCAGGGAAGACCTCGCAGCACTTCTTGCCCCTCCAGAAGAATTGGAGTCTGCTCCCGTGTCCAAACTGCCTTCGTCTACTCAATCGTCATATTTAGCGCTTCCTCTGCGCCATGTTACAAAAACGTGGCCTTTTAGCTCCTTCCGAAAGAATGTTCTGGAAGTTTTCAGGGGGTTAAAGAAAGAGGAAGTTGAGCAAATTCGATGGCTTTCAAAGGATTTCTTCCAAGCAAAGGAAGCACCTTGTTTTGAAGAGGAGATATCAGGAATTACTCTTCTGCACATGATGGAAGAAAACAGCTTAGTTGGGCCTGGAAACTACTCTTTTCTTGTTGAGTGTTTGGAGGAGATAGGCCGTCCTGATCTCATCCTTCTCATCCTGCCTCCTCAACTCCCTTACATCCCGCCATCACTTGACATACCAGCATTGCTGAACCAAAAGCGGATAGAGAGTATCCAAGTCAAGAAAACCCAATACCAATTTGGGATGCGCCACTTAGTAGCAGTAAGGGAAGGAGCTTCCCAGAAGACAGTTAAGAATGCAGGAGGCTGGTACAGGCGCATACTCGGGGCTTTATCACCAAAATTGGTTGAGAAGCACTCGTCTTATATTCTCGAAAACTTACCTAAAACTCTAATGAACATGTCTCTTTATCTTAACTCACTTCTTGATGCAACGCTGGAACTTGAGTGTAATGGGGACACAGAAAAATTTGTGAAGCACCTAGCAGAATGTGATGAACATCTTGATGTATTGCAGAACCTGATGAAAGAAATTGGCTGGGACGACCTTCCAAGAAAGAGGGAGAATCTGGCCACTTCTAGGCAGTACCATCCAATTAGGCAAGCATCCTATGGAGCATTCAGTGGTGTAGCAGAATACCTACTGGAATTTTGTGGTAGCAAAGAACAATTTCAAGAGGAAACGAGGCACTTGTGTTGTGTACTTACCCATTTGGAATCTACCCTTCGCTTGGCTGGTTATTTCTGGTCGCTGACATCGTGGCTGATTGCGCTACTCCAGGTAGCAGTTCGCTCACCAGTCAGCCTCAATCAATATGAAGGCCTGTTTAGAATATTGGTTGTTCGAAACAAAAAGATAATCAAAAGTAATAGTGGCATGCTGGAGGCCGTTCTGAATCAGACGCCAGTTGGAAGAAAGCTCCTAGAATCGTTCAGAAAACAGAAGTTAATTACTAATACACTGCCTTCAGCAAATGAAGCCAGTTCCTATGCTGTGCTGCTGCATACATCAGTCATTCCAGCTCCAGTGTTTGTATTCGTACTGCTTCTGTTGTCGGAGTATCCATCATTGGCAGCCGATGACCTAGAAGTCATTGTAGCATCGCTCAAAGACCATATCAGTGAACAAGAAGCTGCATTTTGTCAGGTCAATGGAGTTGTCACCATGACAGTTCTGCAAGGCATATTCAGAAAAATTGAGGCCTTCAGACAGTCAAAAATACAAGAATTACATTCGGATCATGGCGTTGAAGAGATATTTAGCATTTAGCTACACATCAAAAAAGACTTGTGATGTTTTAATACCTTTTGTATGATTATCCTTTTCAATAGTAATTTGTGGCCACGGAAATCCGGTGTTGTGCATTTAATAGGAAACGTTCTGTCGTGGCGAAAAGTACTCGCAGGTCCATGGCTTACTTGGTAGCAAGATTGTTTGGCTCTTATTACGTGGCGAAGGGTCGCCACGACTCGAAAGTGCTGCACTATTACAGAACACCCACGTGGCGCTCCCTCGTTCTTTTTGTTGGTACGTTTTACAATGAATGAGCTTATCGGTACTAGAGCATTTTAGCTAATGTTTTGGTAATGTTATATTTATAACAAATTTAATTACATAGATAATAGTGGGTCGACAAAGGTGATTGTGAGCGCCAGAAATAAATGTAGTGTGTACAGGTTTAGGTTAGCTAGGCAAGTTTCTGATTATACAATTTGCCTAGAGGATCTAGATGTGTTTACATAGCAAAGTGCTCTATAGGATGACTTGAAAAGGGGTCAATGTAGCAGTCTATTCAGTTTTACTAATAGGTAGGCCTTGAAAGACTTCAAAGAAGCGAAACACAATTAAAGCACATGTACATGGTGGTGCTAAAACAAGCAGTCTGTCAGTGTATGTTGATTCGTTTCTTCCCTCCAGTTTTTGTGATCCTTTCTCACATCATTGCTGTCAAAGCTCGTAAGTTAATGAGAAATCCCATTACATAATACACCTTAGCTGTATCATCTATGTACTATCCTTTTTAGCCCATCCCATCTTGTGTGCTGTGTGTTACATTTTGGCAGCCTACTTCAGCTACCTTATCACAGAGAAATATGAGGTAAGTACTTATGGGTGGGCATAAAAGTAGGAGTGTATATTTGAATGCATTTTCCTTATAGGAAGCGATATTTGACAAGGAGAAAGGAACTGTGTCTCTTATGAATAGTAGATTCATTGAGAAGCACCTTTTGGGCTACAGGAGAGTCAGTAAGTGCCTAAAAGCTGTTATCCGTGTCTCTCTCTAACTCCCCGTCTCCTGCCTCCTCACTCACACCAGTTGTTTCAGAGCTCAGCGAGATAGTTGGTGTGATGGTAGAGAAACAAAAGATCATGGGTTCAGATGGATTTGCTGTAAGTTTGTTAGCCTGTTCAAAACTCTCTCTCTCTGTGTCAATCTGTATTGTTGCACTGAAGTGAGGGAGTCTAGGAACAGGGCTAGTATTTGGTGTGTTATCTCTCCTCTGATTGTTGCATATACAGTGAAAGTGGATAACTGTGTATTTCATTGCTCTGGCAGGTAACCCTTTTGTTTTTGTCAGGCCTGACTCTGTCTCTCACTGCTCAATGCACTTTTGGAGAGAGAAGGTGAGTCCCTTCATGCAGCATAAGTCTCCAAATGGTAGTTATCTCTTTTTGCAAATAAGAGCTCCTGGACCAGGGCTTTTAATAAGACAAGATGCATTGTAGCTGATATGTGATTCATTGCAGTGAACATGATGGGATAGTCAAAGAGATACGACTGTTCTTGGGTCTACCATCAGCAAAAGAGCAAGATGAAGCCTCCACTTCGGTGTTAACACAAAATAGCGATAGCAAAGTCAAGAAGAGGAGAAATAACTAGCCATTTAATTCTAGGAGAGCTCACTATTGCAACTTGTTACAGGTCTATAGCAGCAGTTAGATATATCTGTACACAAGAACATAATATGATCATGTGCAGCGAGCAAAAGATTAGTTGAGACAACAAAACCACATAAATACAATAACAGCACCACGTGTCTATACTAGAACAGTTTTTCATCGCGGAGGTACTCCTCTTGCTTGTAGGTATAGGGCATGAACCCTGTAATGAAAGAGGCTGCAATTATTATAGCACTCCTAATGTCACCATCCCACCATCAAGTGGAGATATTTATTCCTACCCATATGTCTAGCTCTCTTAATGGTTCTGGCCAGTTTCCTCTGTTTCCTCATACACAACTCTATTCAATGTACACAACCAGTGACGGTAGACAACACGTTGAGCAGAATAATCATTACTTGTGATATTCCTTGGTAGAATCATTCCAGTCTGTGAAGAAACAAACTGGGATAGGAACCTGGGATTCTGCAAAGGAGTGGACATTACAATGATATACAACTGGTTATAGTGCATTTTTAACCTTGTAGTTAAATTCTATGTTTCTGGAACACAGGCAGTTTTGAGGGCATTCGTTAAGACCGGGAATTCGTTTTTCTGCTCTGAATTTCTTTACCTATAGAGGCAGAGCATAGAGGACTTCAAAATAGAGTACAGCAGGTTCCAACTCCGTACAAGCTATGGAGCACTTGGCTACAACTATAAACGTGCGTTTTAATGTGAACGTAGATGGAATCGTACTGAAGTGTGTTGGTGTCTTTGTGAACTGCTGAAGATACCTACAATTGAAAAAAGTGATCGAATCGAGTAAATTGATCGTCGACACGCACCTGGTGTGAGTACTGTCAGACAATAGGGTCTGTAGAGGAACCACAGTAAGGAGTTGGGGACAGGCTTCAGTAAAAGAGCCATTTCTCAGTGTTCTAATACAGGCTCCCCACGTGGGAATACGCATGCGTGTACAGCTAGCTATTTGACATGCGCATTTAGTGCTCCCACGTGTGCAATGAAGAAGAGAAAACGCCAGGAGGAGGAGGTTGAACATGAAGCGAGTATCACTAGAAAGAAAATTAGGAAGGAGAGCGATGACCTAGGGAAATATATGTCCTTCGTGGAAACTGGAGACAGCTTAGCTGGTATGTAATACACGTTTTTACTGCCATTCTCTAAACCTGTTTGATGTGTAGGCCTGACGTACTTCTTGACTGCTGTACAGAGAGAGGGTTCATCTCTTATTAGTGCCTACCTGCAGCTGAGTCCGTCGTGTGATCATATTCTTGCACCACTGCAGTGGGACAGGGACAAGCAGACACATGACAATGTAAGCATCAAGTGTGAGATTGTGGCCTGTTACATGAATCCCCATAAGAAATGAGGTGGTCATGTGACAATCATGTGAAATTCTGAACTTGTACTCTGACCAAGAGATACACAATGTACTTCATTTTATTACAGTTGTTGCTGTGTTTTGAGTGTCTGGAGAGTGTCCTCTTGCACACAGCATCACTTGATTCTTCAGTCCAGTCTGAATCTAGTACTGGAACTGGACCTTCTCTGGGGCTCAAATTAGTGTCTGCCATACTGCATGACCATATGCGTCCCATCTACTCCTCGCTGATGACGTCGTGTCCCATGAAGCTGGTGGCCGCATGTCTTCGTCTGCTGACTGCAATGGTATTGCAGGGCCACCAAGCAGCCAGGGACGTTCAGCAGATCTTCAACTTTGGGTACAAGCCACTTATCGTGTTCCCCAACAGAACACACAGAGTAAAGGTACTCATTGGGTGAGAGGGAGCAAGCCCACCTAGTCATATAGCTGTGTATATATGGTAGTACCATCATTATCATCAAATACCAAATATTCTTTTTAGGGGTAAACAGTTTTGTCATTCTGAGTATGTGCACAGCCTTCACTTTCTAGATGGGTTCTCTCCCACTCTCCCACAATTCATCTAGTATGTATGTATACATGATGTGTGGATAGCTTCATAGCTTCCGATTGGCCACTTGCTTCTCTTTGCACTCTAATGGTGTGCATACCACAATGTTCCAGGGCTCCTCAGACTCAGTTCGGACCTACTTTATCAAGTTTGCCCTCTCCTTTCTGATTGCCGGAGATAACGAAGTCATCAGGAATGTTCTAGAGCTCAAAAGTGAGTGTAGCAAATAGAGATTACATCATCGATAGAGATGCAGAAAACTGGGTCTGTGTTCTGCCCCCAAAGTGTCCAGATTAGAATGTGTCTATATATCAGTAATGAATGTCTCCTACCAGTAATGTCTCCTGCTCAGTGTCTGTGTTGGTGTGTCCATAGGGTTTCTTTCATCAGTGTTTAAACTGCTCCTGGAAGACTCTGTTGAGATTGTTCATCTCTTTGTGTCCACTTTGCGTGAGAAGGTAGGGGAGGGAGGGGGGGGGGTCACTCGACAGTTCTCGGTGTATTGCAAATCTCCATGTTCAGGTATTGAGAAACAGTGGTGTGAGCAAGAGAGCCAAGTCGGCTCTCTTCAATATCTATGCCTTAAAACAACTCTCTGGTCTTCTCTCTCCACTGGAGTCTGAGGGAGCAGAGGGAGATGGGAAGGGGAGGAGAGGGAAGGAGGTTTTCCAGCTGGTGTCACAGGAGGGTGGTGAAGTAGTGTCCCTAACACTACATCAGTATATACTGGAAGTGTTGACTGAACTGTGTACTAGTTTTCAGTATGGAGTGTGCTACAAAACCAAAGTTGATGTGTTACTGGCTGAGAGGTGTGTGTGTGTGTGTGTGTGTGTGTGTGTGTGTGTGTGTGTGTGTGTGTGTGTGTGTGTGTGTGTGTGTGTGTGTGTGTGTGTGTGTGTGTGTGTGTGTGTGTGTGTGTGTGTGTGTGTGTGTGTGTGTGTGTGTGTGTGTGTGTGTGTGTGTGTGTGTGTACAGTGATAGTATACATTGTCAGTATACAGTGTACATTCACTACCACAGGAGCAACAACCCTGCCATTCTTCAGCTGCTACTATCTCTCACTGGCATGATATATGACAGTGATGTGCAGGGTCTCATCATCAATTCCATTGCCACATGCCCTGACATACTCACTCCATATCTTCAGTCTACAAGTCTCAGTTTTGAACCTAGACCCCATTCCAAATGGGTCCACAATGTGGAATTTCTGACCAATGTAAGCTTGGTTGTGTTACTGTGTTCTTATGTTTTACCAAAATGATGAATTTCCATGGCAATGAGGTGGTCATGTGACTATCATGTGATTATTACATCACCGTCATAGTTACTCTGATTGGTACATATATATACATGTATGTAGTCCAGTGCTCCTAATCGGGATGGACTCTGTGTGTCATAATATTTCCCCACAGCTGTTCTCTGGTCTCCCCCCAGTTCCAGAGACACTGGGAATCAGTGGCCAGCCGGCCTTGGTCTCATTCCTTCCAGCTGCTGTGAGTCTCACTGTACCTTGTGCCGTGACAAGAACTATGTTCAACCAAGGGGTGCAGGTGAGGGGAAGCCCCTGCAGTAAACAGAATAACTGTAGCTGACATGATTGTGATGAAGGAATGTCCCTCAACAATGGTGTCCTCCATAATGAATGGGGCACAACCTCTCCATCATACACGTGTGCTCTATAGATACATAGATACATGTGGTGCAGTTTCACTGCTCAATACACCAATACTCTTGTGTCACTCTTGTACTGTATGTGATGTTCTCACTACACAGAATGCTACTCCACTTCTAAGGCTCAAGACACTAGCTCTCCTGGATGTTATTTTGAAAAGAGCCTCTGAAACTGTGTCTGCCTTGAAGACCAATGAATTAGGTGCAGTGTAGACATTGTTATATCCACTCTTGCAATAAGGATGGCAATTCTGTTACACCTTGTACAAATTCACCATCTTATTTTGTTTTCTTCTCCTCGTGGCAGGTCCTACATCTTTCTGTGTGATGTATACTGATGCTGTGTTGAAGCTGCTCCCGGAGCTGAAAACATTGATTAACCTCAGACAGCAGCTTGTGGTTCCTGCCAGACCTACAGTGGATCTTGCCAAGAAAGTGAGCGATAATCTCACAAGTGAACAGCGGATCCTTAATGCAGGTGTGTGTGTGTGTGTGTGTGTGTGTGTGTGTGTGTGTGTGTGTGTGTGTGTGTGTGTGTGTGTGTGTGTGTGTGTGTGTGTGTGTGTGTGTGTGTGTGTGTGTGTGTGTGTGTGTGTGTGTGTGTGTGTGTGTGTGTGTGTGTGTGTGTGTGTGTGTGCACACATGTGTTTATGTTCCACTGAATCAAGCGTTGGGTGGCAGTCCTTCTTTCGTGGCTGTCACTCTACTACCAGTGGAATAGCATACTGTGTACAGTTAGACTCACATACGACTCTGCTTCAGCTGCTGGTACAGTCTGGGTCTGACTGGCACATTTGTATAGCGAATGTGCAGCAATGCTGCCTGGTACAACTGGTCATTTAATACAAATATGTGGTCAAAGGAAAGCGTGCGTAATAGATTTTACCAATACATGATGTTGATATGGCATTGCTACATGTACATTACAACTTCATAGCAATGGCTGATAACAGATAGAGGACAGCTGAGGATGCAGTTGATATGTGGACATTCAACAGTACATTTGAGTAGCATCATTCATAGTGAAGCAGTAATGTTAGTGTGGGACTTTCCTACAGGAGGCTGGATGGCCTCCTAGAAATGGTTACTGCTGTTTCAATATGGATGTATGCACATAATACAGGTTTATTGCTTTCTCTCCTTCTCTCTCCAGCTCTTCTCGAGGGCCCTGCTCTAATCTCCCAGTGCCTGGTGGTCATGAGAGGCTACCAGTGTCTCTCTCCTTCCCTATTCGCCCAAGCAGACTTCAACCCCGCTAAGCTGTTACCCTCCCTCTCTGATCTCCAAGTGGCCAAGCAGAAACCTGCGTCTTGTGGTCACACTACACATCCAGCAGTGATGATGGCTACACTTGCACTTTTAGAGGAAGCCCCTGGTGATTATTTCAAATGGCGACTGCGGGTGTGTTGAATCATATAGTTTAGCAAGTGTCACCAAAAATGATGAATATCCATGGCAATGAGGTGATCACGTGACTATCATGTGACCATCATGTGATTATAAAATCACCGTCATAGTTACTCTGATTGGTGACATAATGTATACATCTGAAACATCTATTTCTATCTGAAATTGCATATACCTACCGTTCGGTGTTTTTTTTTTATCAATTCAGAAGAGTGGTACTCTGTCCTCGCTGCTGTGGCTGGTGGTGTGTGGAGAAAGAGAGATAAGTCGTGCAGCTCTCAACCTTTCCTTGAAGGTTAGTCATTATTATAGGGACTTCCTCATGTATGTGATTAAACCACACGCAACCATATAGTGTCAATGTGTATAGAGCACACTAGACATGCTCCGAAGAAAGAAAAATACGACAGTCTGAACAGCTTAGAAAATAGACAACAGCAGCCTCGAGTACTGCATTACGTCAGACCCTGGTCTCTCTCTCTCTCTCTCTCTCTCTCTCTCACTGTCCCTCCCAGCTGCTCCTCTCAGTGGACAGTCTGTCTACATACACAGTAGAGATGGGAGTAGTACTAACAGCTGCCAGGAGGTTCTTCAGAGTATGCTTAGCTGAGTCAACTAGAGCTGAGGAGGAGAACACTTCAGAGGGAGATGAAGAAAGTAACACAGGTCAGAAGAAACTTATGAGGCAAAGAGAAAGGGAATGAGAAGGGGGAAGTTGTGTATTAGAATTGTGGGATGCTACACCAGGTGCAGGCAATGTGGGTACTGCTGGGGAAGATGATGAGGGAGTCCATTTCGTGGTGTCTCTGGCAGAGATGTGTTTGGCTATAGCCACAGAACCACATCGTTTCACGTCATGGAGGACTGGGGGGGAAGGAACCTCAGTCAGCTCCTCAGACCAGTCACTCCAGAGCATTCTAAGTAAGTATGGCCCATTTAAATTTTCATTGATACAAAGTTATAGCCTCTCTCCTCCGTTAGCTGGTCCTCTGACTTTGCCTCCGGTATCTGAAGTGGTTTCTCTCTCTGAAGAACAAGAGGCTTGTCCTGTTTCGCCTTCTTCTCGTCACTGCCTTCTGCTACCAGCTCTTCTCTCACACATTGATTGCGGTACGAACACAGTACATATTGCCTACAATGGCCTCTGAATATTATGAGGTGTGTACAGACATCCTTCGATAGCTCAGTTGGTAGAGCGGTGGACTGTAGTGGTAGAGGTCATCCATAGGTCGCTGGTTCGAATCCGGCTCGAAGGATTTTTTTTCCACTGCGTATACGTCGCCATTTTTATTTCTCTTCCTTTTTTGCTTGTTTCTGTGTCCAGATAAATATTTCCCTTTTGTTTGCGATGTGGTCTTAAAGTTACTTCTGGCTCAAGACAATTTTAAAGAGATGGAGACAAATGCTCGTCTTCTCCTCTTGCAAAAAGACAAGTGGATGAGCAGGCAAGAAGTGGCACTCACGTACAATTGTATGGATATATTTTAAGTGTTGTTTTTCCCTCAGATCATGGTTCTTGCTGTCACACAGTCTTGCTAGACTACTTCAGTGTTGGGCCAGAGATACTAGTATTTCAATGGAGGTATGTACGTGTAGGAGATCATCCAGCTGTTCTGAATGGCAGAATACCTTTGTGTGGTGGTTTAGGTTGATAGTGCGGATGAAAAGTCATTTAATTTATCATCTCGAAAAGTCCTGAAGAAGTTGAAGAAAATGAGAGTCCCTGCTGGCAGTAAGGAACATTCATAGCTGATGTGTACATGTATGTGTATGCACCTATATGTGAAATGGGTGGAGTATAACTGAGCAGATGAGGGTTTTCATTTACTTCAGGACGTGCTCTGGAGCTGTTTTGTAACATAGGTCACGAGCAGCTGATGGAATGTGTGGCTACCATAGCAACCAGAAGTGACCTTTTTCAGGCTCTACTTTATTACTATGACCTTCGACCTCTTCACCTTCTCGGTACATCTGCTGTGTTGAACTTAATCCTACCATTCTACATTGTACATGTATAACATGCAAAGAGTTTATTAATTGTGCATTCTTTCTATACTTAGCTACTTAAGCCTATGTATATCCTTAATACTTTTTACCAATCCTCTTCCTCACTTTTGACCAGTCAGGTTGCTATGACTACCCAGCAATAAAAGGCCTCCTGTCCTCTCTCCCTTTCACCACCCTCGTCCTACAATCCTTCCAAATGGAGCCCTCCATCTCGGCCAGCTCCTCTCATCTACCTCTTCTTCCTGCATCACATACACTAACTGAGCTCCCACTGCAGCTGTGGCAGGAATCACTAGCAGTAAATCACTTGACTTCCCTCGACATTCTCTGTTCTGCTAGGCTGGTGCTTGCTCTGCTACTGGAACTGTACAGGAGAGAAAATGTAAGTTTAAATGAGGACACCATAATATGGATGGTTTGATTTGAGTAACATACACCTCACTGGCATTTCACTATATGTTAGACTGTGACTTTTGCCCCAAGTGAGCCAGGCCAGATATTTAATAACTACCACTATGTTGTGTATACACTTTTTGCTGAATTGCTCAATTCGACATAGTTCTATTACTGAATAGGCTACTGTCTTTCTTTCCACCTCTCACGTTGTCTGTGTGTATTTCCAGGTGGAGACGATGTCTGCAATTGATGTGGGTTTTTGCTTGTTAGAAGAGATGATAGGATTAGTACTAGCTCCCAATGTCAAATTGAAATCTTCCGAAAAGAGTGTTAGAGACTTGCCTCCTCTTCCTTTTGCATCACCTGATGTACTCATGACTATAGTGTTCAGCAGTTCTCTAGTGCAGTCTGTCTTCTCTCTACCATCATATACTGACACTGAGAGCTCTGGAGGTACTGCCAGAAAGCAGCAGAGAAGAAGAGCTAGGAGTGGATCAGGACGGGGGGTCAGAACTGAAAGTGGGGTCAGTGTAGAGGCTGTGTACCTTGATGGTGTGGGGAAGCTGTTATCTACGGGACTGAGGTACTGTGAGGACTTTAAGAAGTCAGACTGTTTCTTGGATTTGTTTCAAAGACTTCTCACCCGAATTCAGAATTGTGGAGAATGCAATACAGACATTAGTAGGTGGAGGGGAGGGGAGGGGGAGATCATGTATTGTGCATAGTAACATTGAATATCCATGAACTGGGTTAATGATCTATACTTGTACCATACACACTTCTTGCAGTTAGTTCTCTGCTGGGTGTGCTGGAAGCTACAAGACCACATCTGGGTCCGTCCTCTGTTCGTTCTGCCATCAAGTGCATTCTTCACACTCTCATCACTTCTCCCTCTTCACCTCTTCTCTCACAAGTGCTCCTTACACTACTCACCCCTCACTCCTCATTTCAGGGTGTCCCTGCTAATATTGACACTAATCAACCCCAAGAACCAGCACCCCCGACTCATAGTTACTCATCCAGTGGGGGTGCCCCGACTAATTATCCAACTAATGAGCTCTGTAGCTCAGTGAGCGACTGCGCCCTCCAGCAGTTATTAACAAGCTCCATCAAAGAAGATTCGGAGCCACTAAATCTACTTGCATTCCACTTAGTATGTAACAGGCTCGGTGTGTCCCCAAACACCATGAATATTGGCAAATGGAATGCACTGGAATGGAGTCCATACAAGGATCTACATTACAGTGCCGTTGATGGTTGTAGGTGTAGATACATGCCATTGTGTTCGTTCCATGTAGAACCTGTGGAAGAAGAGATTTGCCAACAAATGGCTGTGGTGGTCAAGGGACTGAAGGCCAAAGGATTATCTTCTCCTTTTCTTCTTGGAGTGCAGGATCGGTTTTCAAATTCCCCAGTCTCGATGTCCACCTCCTGGCTCCCGAATGACTTACTCCACCAACTGTTAAGCAGCTATTGCAGCAAGACTGGTGTGACACAGTGCTCTTTAATTGGGTGTATCTTGCTGCATCTAAAGGACAGAACACTGGATTATTTTTCAACTACATGCATCCCCAAATTGTGCAGTCAAGTAGAAACCTCTGTGTCTCTTGGAGAAGAGGAACCAAGCCATGTCTTAGAGTCAGCACTTTTCTTACTAGCTGTGTCCCTCACTACCATTACAAGAGTCCAGGGAACTGAACAAGGTGCTAGCTAGTAGCGGCTATACAGTGACTAGAGTCCATTTGCAGCCTAATGTTACTACATGTCTGCCAATGTGATGCCTTTTTTGCCATTTTCTGATGTATAGATTGTAAGAAGTGGAAGGAAACAATGAAGTTGGTCCGTAAATCAGTTTGGAGGATTTGTTCTACTGCTATTACGACTGATCTAAATCGGTATTCAGCTAATGTAAAGGTAATGTATGTCTGAATGTGTTGAACTCGTTGAGTATTCCCAGTTGGGGTAATATCTGCAGGGACTGTGTGTGCGTGTTCTCTGTTTGCTGTGTCAAGTGAGTTCACAAGGTACAGATACAGAGGTGTGTGTGTGTGTGTGTGTGTGTGTGTGTGTGTGTGTGTGTGTGTGTGTGTGTGTGTGTGTGTGTGTGTGTGTGTGTGTGTGTGTGTGTGTGTGTGTGTGTGTGTGTGTGTGTGTGTGTGTGTGTGTGTGTGTGTGTGTGTGTGTGTGTGTGTGTGTGTGTGTGCGTCTGTGTGCGTCTGTGTGTCTATGTGTGTTATACCTTCTCCTTCTGGACAGCTTGAGTGCTCCACATATTGCTCTTTTCTTCAGCAAGGAAGAAGTTGAGGAAGGTGGCAGAGAGCTGGGATACTGAGGGTTCCTCCTGGACCAGGTGCATGTAACTGTGTACATATGAGCATTGCACACACACACACACACACACACACACACACACACACACACACACACACGTAATGTGCCATTTGACGTTACAGGTATCAGATGTGGGTGGTGGGTATGGCAGGTTGTGTAGGGAGGGACACTCCACTGTGTGCCATGGCTGCCAGGAGGTTACTACATCAGGTGGTGTATACTGAGGGGGAGGGGGAGTGGAGAGACCAGTACCTTCGATTACTCCCCAGTGTGCTGGTGAGTCACATATTCAAGAATTTCCCCACTGTGTGTTGACTCATTCTTTATTTTCTCTTTCAATGTTCCATATACTCTAAAGTTTGTTTTTGTTTTGTGTTACATCATTTTCCCCCTTTTTGTTTGTTTTAGTGATGTTTGTATACAGTTGTGTTTGGAAGTGTTGTACTTGGTGGACTGTTATGAAATATGCCTTTAGGGTGAGCTTTTGGACATAGAGGAGAGTGTCAATATTGATGCACAGGACTGGAATGGCTTGGTTGAAAAATCTTTGAAGTAAGTAATCCAGATTTGTGGAGGAAGCTTGTGATGTGTTCCCATTTTCAGTGTGTCCTGTCAACAAGGCTTGCTTCCAGCATGTGTCTCTATAGTGCATTCATTAGGTTGTGTTAACTGCTTTTTTCACAGTGAAAATGTCAGGTTGTTGTCTGTAGTGACTGTGCTGTGTGCTGGTGCGAAGGTGCTGTATAGAGAGGGGAGAGGGAGGGTGGGAAGGGGGGGGTTAGTGACACTGGAATCTATTCATTTAAAGCTGTGGACACACTCAGAGTTTAATACAATCATGTTCTCCACATCAGACTCAGTATCATCAGTTAAAGGTCATTGCTATAATCGGCTGTGCATGTACATGTATGTGTATTCTTACTAATAATGCTCTTTTTCTCAGATAGTCTAGTGGAGCTGCTGGTGTATGTGAGTGAGCAGTGCGCCACAGTATGTGATACTAGTCACGTGCCTACACTTCTAGGAGCATACTCTGCATCTCGCACCAGAGCAGGTGATTTAGTCTCTCTTGTTAGAAATGGAGGGAGGTATGTACACACTCCCCTGCCATAATGTGGGTGATCCATTACTACGTTGGTATTACTAAGCCACACGCCTTCCTCAGATCGTGGACTACTCTATCTGTTGTTCCTCTATGAAGTGAATGGTGCTAACGTTGGAAAATTCAAGTATGTGAAAAAGACTACATACCAATCACATGTAGTGTCTTGCTAGAAGGTCTGTGTTGATGTGTGTTGAGGTATTTGGTGCTGTATGTACATGAAAATACATGTTCTTAGCATAGTGGCCTGATAGAAGAAAGTAAGAAAGGAAACACACCCAGCTACATGTACACAAATATGTTGTATGTGTGTTACGGTAGGCCGTTCTTGTGGGGAGAGGCTGTGAGGAGGGAGGAGACGCGACGTCGTGAGGTAGGATGGTTGCAGTGGGAGGCACCAGGGACAAGACAAGTATTAGACTCGCTGGATACTCACAGAATCACACAGTCACTGGATCACTTTCCTCAAAATGCACCACTTGAGGTAACAAACACTCCATATACATGTAGTATTTACAGTTATTGCATGCAGTTATTTTGTGGATAGTTATATGCCTTTCCCCTGATCCAGAAGCCAGATAAACATCTACTCATTTTGGAGTATTTTCAATAGCACATAGCCTGTAGTTCTTCTGTACTGTATATACCTGTGAAAAACACTAAGTGCTTCACATTGGTGCCTTTGTGACACACACAGCTGAGGGTTAATTACTCTAACTAGCTGTACCTATCTGTTCTTCCCTCAGCCAGTCAACCCATTCACTGCTGGGGTAGCTTCAGAGAGTGGTGAGAAGGAGAGTGTAGTTTATGACCCAGCATTCATGTTACCACTCCTCAGCCACATACTGGATCCTGGTACAGTACACAATACATGTGTTACAGTATATACCCATGACAGGATAGAAGCATATAACTGCATAGTAGGGGTTATTAGCGTTTTGACCCTTGTATGTGTGCAATAAAACACTACTAATTTGGACCAAGAGAACACCTTTAATAAACAGGACAATTTTTGTAACCCAAATGCCGTGATTGTCGTGCAACCCCTGAAATCAGATCTATTGGGACACTTTCAATACTGTCTGGATTAGAGTATCTCTTTACATGTGTGTAGGTGGGATGGTTGACTGTCGTGTTGTCGTAGAGAGTGGTGCCTTGTCCTACCTGCTGGCTGCCCTCAGCTCTCGTGTTGATGAAGTCAGAATGGCTGCTACTCATTGTCTTTCCCGTTTCTCTGCTCATCTCCGTGTCTCCACATGCAGAGAGAAACCCCAGGTGAGTCTGGAGAGGGAATGTTCCACTAGTGGTGTGTTTGTCACTTTCTCTGCAGTTATCTCTTCTGCTGAGGATAGTGAAAAACACTCTTGAAGAGAAACCTCAGGTGCTGCCCTCACTTCACACAGCATTCTGTGCAAAACTAGCACGCATCTTTCTAGACCCAGGTAAAGTATAAATGGAAGCATTTTTGAGTTAGAGAAGGGAAGGGGGGATGACTGTTTATATATTCTGTGAGTGGCTGTGAAGCTGGAGAGTTGAAGAACACCATGAAGGCTCTTTGGCATGCTACGGTTTTCCTTTTCACATTCACATTAAACTCAGAGCTGTAAACATCATGAAATTTGGGGAGCTTCATCTCCTCAGCCCCATGGGTTCTGCTGCCTCTGTATGTACACACATCTTCATTGGGGGAAGATCAGCAACCAGTCCCAATTTGGCTGTTTGAAATGCACAATGTTTTTCTCTGCAGGGCTGTTGCTCTATCCAGTGTTAGGCCACTACATAGTACACAAGCCTGTACTGGAGCTAAGGGACATACCACTCTTCTACACTCTGCTACACAGCTCTAGTACACAGGTGGAAACATGTAAAATACTGTCTACTGCCTCTCTCTACTCCTCCCTCCTCCCTCTCTCCCTCTCTCTCTGCTAGCATTGTATGGAGCGTGGCTGGTTACTGAGTCTTCTAGTGAGTGGGCTGCGGAGTGAGGAGGACTACCGGCTCTACCAGAGGAAGAGAGTGCTGCCTCACCTCATGGCCCTCTACACAGCTCCCTGCATGGACAGCAAGGCCAGGGTAAGTAATAGACAGCTGCAGTAAACACAGGCTATTGAATTTATTTGAGGCTGGTTGTTTTACTCTCCAACACTCTCTCCCCATTTCTACAGACTCTGATCTTGAAGTTAGTGTTGAGAGCGTGCTCTTTCTCTGTGGCTGCCTCAGACCTAGTGTGGAACCATGGCCTGCTTCCATGGCTAGCACAGATCATGACCTGGTGTGTGTGTGTGTGTGTGTGTGTGTGTGTGTGTGTGTGTGTGTGTGTGTGTGTGTGTGTGTGTGTGTGTGTGTGTGTGTGTGTGTGTGTGTGCTTGTAATTGTCTAATTTACGATAATTGGGTGAGCGGAGTGAGCCCACCTAGTTGATATAGTTGTATACTGACTGACCGTCCCCCATCTATAAACTGCAATGCTGAGCATTGACCTAGTTCTGTATATCTTACATTTGAACCAGTTTTTGTATTGGTTATATCTATTTGTTTTTTCTTCTACTTTCAGTGGCAGTGACTGTGATGTGGTGTGGAAGATTCTGTGCATGGTGTGTAAGAAAGGAATGAAGGAAGGAGAGGAGAGCAGCTGTACACATAGTGCAAAGCCACCTCCCTTACTAGAGGAAGAACTAGCATTGACTGTTTCTAGCTTGATAAGGCTATCCGATGGTAGTAGACGCGCCGCGCCGCTATTTTGTTAACATGCAATTTGTGGGGCTGCGATTGTGCACTCGTTCTCGTTGCGCAAGTGTGTTCTTATCTAGTTTTAGTGCTTCACTAGCCCGCAGCTAAGCCGTGTTCATTTAGCAGTATAACTGCATCTGTGAGAGCACAGAGTAAGTCTTGTTAGCTAAGGTAAGGGCGGGTTTCTTAGACGCGGGATGGGGGTTCCGAACTGACACGTTTTCTCGTAAGCAATAAGCCTGTTAAAAGTGAAGGTGAGGATCCCTCTTTGGCTTCATGTTGATGCCGTTGTAGTTATTCTATCTTCACTTACAAATGTGAACCACTGTTCGGAACCCCGCCCTTAGTGTTTACAAATTAAGGCCTGATTCTCTGTTCATGTTGTAGCGGTGTGGAAACTAGACCTATATGTATTCAGTGGAGTAGGAAGATAAAAAATATTGGGGGGGGGGGGGGGGGGGGGGCGGATGGGGGGTAACCCCCCCCCCCTGTTCCAACTCCTATATGATATTACACTCAAGTACCCTGGTATAACATTCTAGCTGGTGTGATGATCCATTATCTGCATTGTAACTGCACACTGACGTATATATTATCATTGTGCCGCCCACAGATTGGCTGTGTGTGGTAGTACCGTCCAAGGTCGACGTCATAATGTTTAAAACAACTTTACTATGTGTGGTGATGCTGCTGCTTTCAGCCCGGGAGACTGTACAGCATGAATGCTATGTAAAGCCAGAGAATAGTACTGTATCCTGTCCTTCTCCATGCCACATCTTGCAGGACTATGTTGATAATAAGGTGAAGGGATGCAAGTTTGGTACTACAAACATCACTTACATCTTTCTTGATGGTGTACATGAGCTCTTTGAGAATGTTTCTTTGAATTTTTTCAAATCCGATTCAATATCACTTGTTGGGAACTCAACAGAAAATGATGTCTTTTCCCAACCTGAAATTTTATGTCACGACCAGGCTGGTTTTTTCTTTGAAAATTCTACCAATATTGTTATCAGATCCCTGACCTTCACTGGTTGTGGCCATTGGTATCATTATATGGTACTTGGAGGGCAAGCTACCTTAGCCTTCAATAATGTAATGAATGTGACAGTTGCCAACACTAGAGTCAGAAATAGCACTGGGTATGGATTATATGCTCTCTGTGCTCTTGGCTGTGTTGAAGTGGTTGATTCAGTGTTTGCTTTCAATGAAGGCGCTCCAGACTATGATGGGGGAAATGCAGGGTTCCTCTACAATAAATGCATTGAAATTGACACTTCATCAGATTTATCAATCAGATCTTCACATTTTCTCCATGGTTTCAGTAACCATATTAATCCTCTAGCTACAGGACTCTCTATCTTTGTGTGGTCAAGTGGGGTTAATGTAGAGATAGACAATATAACTGCAATAGGTAATGTTGCTGCAAACTCATCTACAGGTGGAAATGTAGCAATTTTGTTGCGTAACAGAACCAGCATCCTATCCAATAGTGTTCTAGTAAAGAACAGCTACATAGCAGATGGACATGGCTGGGAAGGAGCAGGTATGTATCTCTCCATCCTGGACACTCCACCATACGATGCTGCAAACACTACAAATCGTTTCTCAGCAACTACAAATGTATCAATTCCAGAAGTATTTACTATTGTAAACACCCAGTTTATTGGTAACCATGCTCAGGTTGAGGGTGGTGGACTGTATCTTGTAACACATGAAGAAGCTGGGATCTTTTCACCAATTGGAAATGTGACTGTCAGAGACTGCATCTTCCACAATAACACCCTGAATAATTCCATTGGTGGTGGAGTAGCTGTACACCTAAACAGCCATTATGTGTTGAGTTACCTTAACCACAGTGTGCCTCAGTTCTATGTATCACTGGTAAACTGTACTATCCAAGGTAATATGCTCCTGGTGGATGAGAGTTTAGACAATGTATTTACTGGGAGTGGTGCTGTATTTATCATTGAGAACCCCAGTGGAGTCCTCCTGGATAACTGTAGAATCTTAAACAATACTTGTACAGGTATTACCACAGTGTGGAGTACAGTTATATTTGCTGGAAATGTAACAATAGCTCACAATGAAGGAACAAATGGAGGTGGGATTATCCTGTGTGATAATTCTTACATGTTACTCAAGGCAGACACAACTCTTGTTCTGCAGGAGAACAAGGCACGTCATGCAGGGGGTGGAATATATACTGAGGATTCATGTTTACAGTCAGAACCACCATGCTTTTTTCAGCTAGACATTGAAATATACAAGGAACCTAGCTTAAATGACACAGTACATGTACACCTGGTCAACAACACTGCTGAATATGCAGGTAGTGCTATATATGGAGGATCTGTAGGTTTCTGCTTTCTCTTCCCCCAGTTTTCACCAGACCTGAAGAAACATGGAGCGGAAATGTTTAAGAGTCTCTTTAACATAACCCACCCACCATCTGACCTTTCTCCAATATCTTCCAACCCATATCAAGTGTGTTTCTGTACACAAAACTACACATGGCCAGAATGTAGCAGAAGGAGCATTGAGAAGACTGTATATCCAGGAGAGCAGTTGAGTTTGCATGCTTTAACTGTTGGACAGCTTAATGGAAGTGCACCCCACACTATCATAGCAAGCTTGCAGAACAAGAATGCTTCTAAGCTAAGACCCTTGGAATATTCCCAAAACTCCAACTATGACTGTACCAACCTTCAATACCATGTGTACAGCAGGTTGCCTTCAGAAGTGATTGTTTTAAGTGTTCAATATTTAGGTTTTAGTATTGCAACAACTGAAAGAGGGAAAGCTCGAGTTTATGTCACCCTCAGAAAGTGTCCAATTGGATTTACTATTGCCGATTCCCAATATGGGTACGCGTGTGACTGTGTTGAAACTTTGAGTGTGCATGGAATTACTTGCAATATAACACACCGAACGATACACACTGTCAGGAACAGCCGTAGTTGGATTGGAATTTGTCAATACCAAAACTCATCAGACTGCCATTTCACTGATAATAACAATAGCAATGGTAGTGATTATGGAATTGTATTCCACAAGTACTGTCCCTACGATTTCTGTATTGAAAGTGATGTATATATAAGTACTGGGTCCAATAGATCCTGTTTTAATGGGGACATACAGTGTGCCTACCACAGGACAGGAGTCTTGTGTGGAGCCTGCAAGGATGGTTACAGCATGATTCTTGGTAACTCTGAGTGCAGACACTGTTCAAATACTGACTTACTATTGCTATTGGTGTTCATTGCAGCTGGACTGCTACTAGTGCTGCTGCTTATTTTGACTGACCTCAGTGTATCTTCTGGGGCATTGAGTGCACTCATATTCTATGCTAACATTGTGCAAGTCAACCGAGCTATTTTCTTTGGTGCATCCATTTCTTCCCCTGCTGTGTATCTCTGCAGCATCTTTATTGCCTGGCTGAATTTAGACTTTGGAATTAAGGTGTGTTTCTACGATGGATTGGATGCATACACAAAGACATGGCTACAGTTTGCTTTCCCTCTGTATGTGTGGGGCATAGCTGGAGTCATTATTCTTCTCAGTCGCAGGTTTCCTAGCATTGCTGGGAGAAACCCAGTCAGAGTTTTGGCAACTCTCTTTCTTCTGTCATATGCAAAGCTACTTCGCACAATCATAACAGCTCTCTCTCCTGTCAAACTCGAAGTACCTATGGCTGATGGCAATACAACCACAAGACTGGTGTGGCGGGAGGATGGGAATGTAGACTATCTTCAGGGCAAACACATCCCTTTGTTTATAGTGGCATTTGGTTTTGGTCTGGTGACTCTTCCTTATGCTGTAGTTCTCTTTCTGGTGCAGTGGCTCCAGAAACACAATAGGGTGTGTTCTTGGGTTGTTAAAATGAAACCTCTGTTTGATGCCTACACTGGTCCATACAAGACCAACTGTCGATTCTGGACTGGACTCCTGTTACTGTTCCGAATACTTCTTTTTGTTACATTCACCTCCCCATCAGCTGATACGGACTCAAAACTATCTTTAATTCTTGCCACTTGCGTTATAGTTCAGACATTTGCTTGGTCATTTCGTGGGGTGTATGAAAATATATACACAGAGATTTTGAATTCAGTGTTTCTTCTCAACCTTGGCTTATTTGCTTCTGCTACTAGTTATACATCCCGTGGCCATGGCAACCAAAATATAGCCATATACCTATCTGTTGGTGTAACTTGCATTCTCTTCTGCTTCACTCTCATCTACTCTACATTTCTTCAGATTCAAGCAACGAGAAAGTGGCACCAACTACGTGTATGGTTTGACAAAAAGAAATATATTTGGTGTCCTCGCTCCATAAAGACAAGGAGAAGTAAAAAATGTATAAACATGGACAGCAATGATGATGAGGACAGAAATGAAGGCGTTACGTACAGCAGTGTTGATCCCTTTGACTTTGAATATCGTGAACCTCTGGTGGGCTCTGTATCGAGTGAATCAAGCTCTTATGGAACTTAGATTGTGTGTGGTATATATATACATGTAGTACTTGCACACTTACTTTTATCTGGACTATTAATTTAAACGGAAATTCCATTGCATAACGTAGAAGCAGATATTTTGGCGGAAGTGGCTCATCGATCAGTTATTTTTGTAACCACTGAAGTCTAAACTTCGGTGACTAGATAACACACGCATGCCGAGGGTTAATTATATAGTACACAAGTCTGTACTGGAGCGGAGGGACAGACCACTCTTCTACACTCTGCTACACAGCTCTAGTACATAGGTGGAAACATGTAAAATACTGTCTACTACCTCTCTCTACTCCTCCCTCCTCCCTCTCTCCCTCTCTCTGCTAGCATTGTATGGAGCGTGGGTGGTTGCTGAGTCTTCTGGTGAGTGGGCTGCGGAGTGAGGAGGACTACCAGAGGAAGAGAGTGCTACCTCACCTCATGTCCCTCTACACTGCTCCCTGCACAGAGAGCAAGGCTAGGGTAAGTAATAGACAGCTGCAATAAACACAGGCAACTGAACTTGCTGGTTATTTCACTCTCTCCATTTCTACAGACTCTGATCTTGAAGCTAGTGTTAAAAAACATACTCCTTCTCTGTGGTTGTGCCTCATACCTATTGTGGAACCATGGCCTGCTTCCATGGCTAGCACATATCATGATCTGGTGTGTGTGCTTATACATGATTGTTTTACAAAACAATCACAAGCACAATTTACCTAGGTATGTATATCTTACAATTTTTGTTATTTGTTTGTTTTTTTTCTATACTTTCAGTTGCAGTGACCATGAATCGATGTGTGGAAGATTCTGTGTCGAGCTACGTACGTTCTGGTCTTCATTCAGTTTCTCGCGTAAGTGTGTTAGCTTTAGTGCTTCACTAAACTACAGCTAAGCTGTGTTCATTTAGTAGTATAACTGCATTGGAAACTAGTAATGTGTGGATTCAGATCTACATTGTAACCTGCACACTTATATATAATGTATACCATTGTGAAGATTGTTCATTGTATTGCCGCAGATTGGCTGCGTTTGGTAATACCTATGCAAGGTCGATATCATACATAATGTTTAAAACAACTTCACTATGTGTGGTGATGCTACTAATTCTGCTTTCAGCCCGGCAGACTGTACAGCATGAATGCTATGTAAAGCCAGAGAATAGTACTGTATCCTGTCCTTCTCCATGCCACATCTTGCAGGACTATGTTGACAATAAGGTGGAGGGATGTAAGTTTGGTACTACAAACATCACTTACATCTTTCTTGATGGTGTACACAAGCTCTTTGAGAATGTTTCTTTGAATTTTTTCAAATCCGATTCAATATCACTTGTTGGGAACTCAACAGAAAACAATGCCTTTTTCCAACCTGAGATTGTATGTCACGACCAGGCTGGTTTTTTCTTTGAAAATTCTACCAATATTGTTATCAGATCCCTGACCTTCACTGGTTGTGGCCATTGGTATCATTATATGGTACTTGGAGGGCAAGCTACCTTAGCCTTCAATAATGTAACAAATGTGACAGTTGCCAACACTAGAGTCAGAAATAGCACTGGGTATGGATTATATGCTCTCTGTGCTCTTGGCTGTGTTGAAGTGGTTGATTCAGTGTTTGCTTTCAATGAAGGCGCTCCAGACTATGATGGGGGAAATGCAGGATTCCTCTACAATAAATGCATTGAAATTGACACTTCATCAAATTTATTGATCAGATCTTCACATTTTCTCCATGGTTTCAGTAACCATATTAATCCTCTAGCTACAGGACTCTCTATCTTTGTGTGGTCAAGTGGGGTTAATGTAGAAATAGACAATATAACTGCAATAGGTAATATTGCTGCAAACTCATCTACAGGTGGAAATGTAGCAATTTTGTTGCGTAACAGAACCAACATCCTATCCAATAGTGTTCTAGTAAAGAACAGCTACATAGCAGATGGACATGGCTGGGAAGGAGCAGGTATGTATCTCTCCATCCTGGACACTCCACCTTATGATGCTGCAAACCATACAAATCGTTTCTCAGCGACTACAAATGTATCAATTCCAGAGTTAATTACTATTGTAAACACCCAGTTCATTGGTAACCATGCTCAGGTTGAGGGTGGTGGACTGTATCTTGTAACACATGAAGACCCCGGCATCTTTAAACCAATTGGAAATGTGACTGTCAGAGACTGTATCTTCCACAACAACACCCTGAATAATTCCATTGGTGGTGGAGTAGCTGTACACCTGATCAGTCATTATGTGTTGAGTTATTTTAACCACAGTATGCATCAGTTCTATGTATCACTGGTAAACTGCACTATCCAAGGTAATAAATTGGTGGTGGATGAGAGTTTAGACAATGTATATACTGGGAGTGGTGCTGTACTTATCACTATGAACCCCAGTGGAATCCTTCTGGAAAACTGTAGAATCTTAAACAATAATTGTACAGGGATTACCACAGTGTGGAGTACAGTTATATTTGCTGGAAATGTAACAATAGCTCACAATGAAGGAACAAATGGAGGTGGAATTATCCTGTGTGATAATTCTTACATGTTACTCAAGGCAGATACAAATGTGGTTTTGCAGGAGAACAAAGCACGTCATGCAGGGGGTGGAATATACGCTGAGGATTCATGTTTACAGTCAGAACAACCATGCTTTTTTCAGCTAGACATTGAAATATACAAGGAACCTAGCTTAAATGACACAGTACATGTACACCTGGTCAACAACACTGCTGAATATGCAGGTAGTGCTATATATGGAGGATATGTAGGCTTCTGCTTTCTCTTCCCACAGTTTTTACCAGACTTGAACAAGCATGGAGCAGAAATGTTTAAGAGTCTCTTTAACATAACCCACCTACCATCTGACCTTTCTCCAATATCTTCCAACCCTCATCAAGTGTGTTTCTGTACACAAAACTACACATGGCCAGAATGTAGTGAAAGGAGTATTGAGAAGACTGTATATCCGGGAGAACAGTTGAATTTCCATGCTTTAACTGTTGGACAGTTTAATGGAAGAGCACCCCACACTATCATAGCTAGCTTGCAGAACAAGAATGGTTCTAAGCTAAGACCCTTGGAATATTCCCAAAACTCTAACTATAAAAATGCCTGCACCAGCTTTCAATACCATGTGTACAGCAGGTTGCCATCAGAAGTGATTGTGCTAAGTGTTCAATATTTGGGTTTTAGTTTTCCAACAACTGAAAGAGGGAAGGCTCAAGTTTATGTTACCCTCAGACAGTGTCCAATTGGATTTACTATTGCCAATTCCCAATATGGGTACGCGTGTGACTGTGTTGAAACTTTGAGTGTGCAAGGAATTACTTGCAATATAACAAACCAAACAATACACAGGAACAGCCATAGTTGGATTGGAATTTGTCAATACCACAACTCATCAGACTGCCATCTCACTGATAATAAGAATAGCAATGGTAGTGATTATGGAATTGTATTCCACTACTACTGTCCCTACGATTTCTGTATTGAAAGTGATGTATATATAAGTACTGGGTCCAATAGATCCTGTTTTGATGGGGACATACAGTGTGCCTACCACAGAACGGGAGTCTTGTGTGGAGCCTGCAAGGATGGTTACAGCATGATTCTTGGTAACTCTGAGTGCAGACACTGTTCAAATACTAACTTATTATTGCTCTTAGTGTTCATTGCAGCTGGACTGCTACTAGTGCTGCTGCTTATTTTGACTGACCTCAGTGTATCTTCTGGGGCATTGAGTGCACTCATATTCTATGCTAACATTGTGCAAGTCAACCGGGCTATTTTCTTTGGTGCATCCATTTCTTCCCCTGCTGTGTATCTCTGCAGCATCTTTATTGCCTGGCTGAATTTAGACTTTGGAATTAAGGTGTGTTTCTACGATGGATTGGATGCATACACAAAGACATGGCTACAGTTTGCTTTCCCTCTGTATGTGTGGGGCATAGCTGGAGTCATTATTCTTCTCAGTCGCAGGTTTCCTAGCATTGCTGGGAGAAACCCAGTCAGGGTTTTGGCAACTCTCTTTCTTCTGTCATATGCAAAGCTACTTCGCACAATCATAACAGCTCTCTCTCCTGTCAAACTCGAAGTACCTATGGCTGATGGCAATACAACCACAAGACTGGTGTGGCGGGAGGATGGGAATGTAGACTATCTTCAGGGCAAACACATCCCTTTGTTTATAGTGGCATTTGGTTTTGGTCTGGTGACTCTTCCTTATGCTGTAGTACTCTTTCTAGTGCAGTGGCTCCAGAAACACAATAGGGTGTGTTCTTGGGTTGTTAAGATGAAACCTCTGTTTGATGCCTACACCGGTCCATACAAGACTAACTATCGATTCTGGACTGGACTCCTGTTACTTTTTCAAATACTTCTTTTTGTTACATTCACCTCCCCATCAGCTGATATGGACTCAAAACTATCTTTAATTATTACCACTTGTGTTATAGTTCAGACACTTGCTTGGTTATTTCAAGGGGTATATGAAAATATATACACAAGGGTTTTGAATTCAGTGTTTCTTTTCAACCTTGGCTTATTTGCTTCTGCTACTAGTTATACATCCCGTGGCCATGGCAACCAAAATATAGCCATATACCTATCTGTTGGTGTAGCTTGCATTCTCTTCTGCTTCACTCTCGTCTACTCTACATTTCTTCAGATTCAAGCAACGAG
This sequence comes from Theonella swinhoei, assembly GCA_963970385.1. Lineage (NCBI taxonomy): Eukaryota > Metazoa > Porifera > Demospongiae > Tetractinellida > Theonellidae > Theonella > Theonella swinhoei. The sequence continues at coordinate 965,992 of OZ019965.1, forward strand.
AAAGTGGCACCAACTACGTGTATGGTTCAACAAAAAGCAATATATTTGGTGTCCTCGCTCAATAAAGACAAGAAGAAGTAAAAACATGGACCGCAATGATGGTGAGGACAGAAATGGAGGAGTTACATACAGCTGTGTCGATCCCTTTGACTTTGAATATCGTGAACCTCTGGTGGGCTCTGTATCGAGTGAATCAAGCTCTTATGGAACTTATTAAGACCTTAGATTGTGTGTGGTATATATATACATGTAGTACTTTGCACACTTACTTTTATCATTTTAACAGAAATTCCATTGTGTAATTAACGTGGAAGCAGATATTTTGGCGGAAGTGACTCATCAATCAGTTATTCTCATAACCACTGAAGTCTAAACCTCAGTGACTATTCACTGCTGGGGCAGCTTCAGAGAGAGCTGGGAAGGAGAGTGTAGTTTATGACCCAGCATTCATGTTACCGCTCCTCAGCTACACACTGGATCCTCGTACAATGCACAATACATGTGTTACAGTATATACCTGATACAAGCATATAGCTGCTAGTGGGTGTTACGAGAATTGTGATTCTTGTATGTGTGCAATAAATACCCCATTGATTTGGACCAAGAGAACACCTTAATAAACAGGGCAATGTTTTGTAACCCAAATGTTGTGATTGTCTTGCAACCCCTGTAATCAGACCACCTTGCACCACCTTACTGATTAGGACACTCCTAAAAATTAGAAAGAGTGGCTGGATTAGAGTATCTCTTTACATATGTGTAGGTAGGATGGTTGACTGTGATGTTGTTGTAGAGAGTGGTGCCTTGTCCTACCTGCTGGCTGTCCATTGGTGAAGTCAGAATGGCTGCTACTCATTGTCTTTCTGTTTTTCTGCTCATCTCCGTGTCTCCACATGCAGAGAGAAACCCCAGGTGAGTCTGGAGAGGGAACGTTCCACTAGTGGTGTGTTTGTCACTTTCTCTGCAGTTATCTCTGCTGCGGAGGATAGTGAAAAACACTCTTGAAGAGAAACCTCAAGTGCTGCCCTCACTTCACACAGGATTCTGTGCAAAACTAGCACGCATCTTTCTAGACCCAGGTAAAGTATGAGGGATGACTGTTTATATATTCTGTGAGTGGCTGTGAAGCTGGAGAGTTGAAGAACACCATGAAGGCTCTTTGGCATGCTATGATTTTCCTTTTCACATTCACATGTAACCCAGAGCTGTAAACATCATGAAATTTGGGGAGCTTCAGCTCCTCAGCCCCATGGGTTCTGCTGCCTCTGTATGTACACACATCTTCATTGGGGGAAGATCAGCAACCAGTCCCAATTTGGCTGTTTAAAATGCACAATGTTTTCCTCTGCAGGGCTGTTGCTCTATCCAGTGTTAGGCCACTACATAGTACACAAGCCTGTACTGGAACTAAGGGACATACCACTCTTATACACTCTGCTACACAGCTCTAGTACACAGGTGGAAACATGTAAAATACTGTCTACTGCCTCTCTCTACTCCTCTCTCCCTCTCTCTGCTAGCATTGTATAGAGCGTGGCTGGTTGTTGAATCTTCCGGTGAGTGGGCTGTGGAGTGAGGACAACTACCGGCTCTACCAGAGGAAGAGAGTGCTGCCTCACCTTATGGCCCTCTACACAGCTCCCTGCACAGACAGCAAGGCTAGGGTAAGTAATAGACAGCTGCAGTAAACACAGGCAACTGAATTTATTTGAAGCTGGTGGTTTTATCTCTCTCCTCATTTCTACAGACTCTGATCTTGGAGTTAGTGTTAAGAGCATGCTCCTTCTCTGTGGCTGCCTCAGACCTAGTGTGGAACCATGGCCTGCTTCTATGGCTAGCACAGATCGTGACCTGGTGTGTGTGTGTGTGCTTGTAATTGTCTAATTTACTGAGCGGAGTGTGCCCACCTAGTTGTTTGGCTGTCATAGTTATATACTGACTAACTGTCCCCCATCTATAAGCTGCAATGCTGAGCATTGATCTAGTTACATTTGAACCAGTTTTGATATATTTGTTTCTTTTTTCTTCTACTTTCAGTGACAGTGACTGTGATGTGGTGTGGAAGAGTCTGTGCATGGTGTGTAAGGAAGGAATGAGGCCAGAGGATGGAGAGGAGAGCAGCTGTACACATTGTGCAAAGCCACCTCCCTTACTAGAGGAAGAACTAGCATTGACTGTTTCTAGCTTGATAAGGCTACCCGATCGTAGTAGATGCGCCGCGCCGCTATTTTGATTAACTTGTTAACAAGTGGGGTGCATGTCTCGAGTTAAGTTGCGATCGATATCGATCAGAGATACCGATCGTGCACTTCTCGTTGCGTGTGTTCTTGATCTAGCTTTAGCGCATCACTAGCCCGCAGCTAAGCCGCGTTCATTTGGCAGTATAACTGCATCTGTGAGAGCACAGAGTAAGTCTTGTTAGCTACTGTAGTTTAGTGTTTACAAAGGCCTGATTTCTGATTTCATATTGATCGATTTCGTAAGGATTTCTGCCCGTGTCGGACCCCCTCGCATGCAACTATATATATTGCACTCCCAAATACGTACCTTGATATAACATTCTAGCTAGTGTGATGATCCATTATCTGCATTGTAATTGCACACTGATTTATATATTATACGTACATGAAGGTGGTTCATTGTGTCGCCCACAGATAGTGACCCCCACAGATCGGCTGTGTCTGGTAATACCTATGCAAGGTCGATGTCGTAATGTTTAAAACAACTTCACTATGTGTGGTGATACTACTAATTCTGCTTTCAGCCCAGCAGACTGTACAGCATGAATGCTATGTAAAGCCAGAGAATAGTACTGTATCCTGTCCTTCTCCATGCCACATCTTGCAGGACTATGTTGACAATAAGGTGGAGGGATGTAAGTTTGGTACTACAAACATCACTTACATCTTTCTTGATGGTGTACACAAGCTCTTTGAGAATGTTTCTTTGAATGTTTTCAAATCCGATTCAATATCACTTGTTGGGAACTCAACAGAAATTTCCCAACCTGAAATTGTATGTCACAAACAGGCTGGTTTTTTCTTTGAAAATTCTACCAATATTGTTATCAGATCCCTGACCTTCACTGGTTGTGGCTATTGGTATCATTATATGGTACTTGGAGGGCAAGCTACCTTAGCCTTCAATAATGTAACAAATGTGACAGTTGCCAACACTAGAGTCAGAAATAGCACTGGGTATGGATTATATGCTCTCTGTGCTCTTGGCTGTGTTGAAGTGGTTGATTCAGTGTTTGCTTTCAATGAAGGTGCTCCAGACTATGATGGGGGAAATGCAGGGCTCCTCTACAATAAATGCATTGAAATTGACACTTCATCAAATTTATCGATCAGATCTTCACATTTTCTCCATGGTTTCAGTAACCATATTAATCCTCTAGCTACAGGACTCTCTATCTTTGTGTGGTCAAGTGGAGTTAATGTAGAGATAGACAATATAACTGCAATAGGTAATATTGCTGCAAACTCATCTACAGGTGGAAATGTAGCAATTTTGTTGCGTAACAGAACCAACATCCTATCCAATAGTGTTCTAGTAAAGAACAGCTACATAGCAGATGGACATGGCTGGGAAGGAGCAGGTATGTATCTCTCCATCCTGGACACTCCACCTTACGATGCTGCAAACACTACAAATCGTTTCTCAGCGACTACAAATGTATCAATTCCAGAGGTAATTACTATTGTAAACACCCAGTTCGTTGGAAACCATGCTCAGTTTGAGGGTGGTGGACTGTATCTTATAACACATGAAGAAGCTGGGATGTTTTCACCGATTGGAAATGTGACTGTCAGAGACTGCATCTTCCACAACAACACCCTAAATAATTCCATTGGTGGTGGAGTAGCTGTACACCTAAACAGCCATTATGTGTTGAGTTACCTTAACCACAGTGTGCCTCAGTTCTATGTATCACTGGTAAACTGTACTATCCAAGGTAATATGCTCCTGGTGGATGAGAGTTTAGACAATGTATTTACTGGGAGTGGTGCTGTACTTATCATTGAGAACCCCAGTGGAGTCCTCCTGGATAACTGTAGAATCTTAAACAATACCTGTACAGGGATTACCACAGTGTGGAGTACAGTTATATTTGCTGGAAATGTAACAATAGCTCACAATGAAGGAACAAATGGAGGTGGGATTATCCTGTGTGATAATTCTTACATGTTACTCAAGGCAGATACGACTCTTGTTCTGCAGGAGAACAATGCACGTCATGCAGGGGGTGGAATATATACCGAGGATTCATGTTTACAGTCAGAACCACCATGCTTTTTTCAGCTAGACATTGAAATATACAAGGAACCTAGCTTAAATGACACAGTACATGTACACCTGGTCAACAACACTGCTAAATATGCAGGTAGTGCTATATATGGAGGATCTGTAGGCTTCTGCTTTCTCTTCCCACAGTTTTCACCAGACCTGAAGAAACATGGAGCGGAAATGTTTAAGAGTCTGTTTAGCATAACCCACCCACCATCTGACCTTTCTCCAATATCTTCCAACCCTTATCAAATGTGTTTCTGTACACAAAACTACACATGGCCAGAATGTAGCAAAAGGAGCATTGAGAAAACTCTATATCCAGGAGAGCAGTTGTGTTTCCATGCTTTAACTGTTGGACAGTTTAATGGAAGTGCACCCCACACTATCATAGCTAGCTTGCAGAACAAGAATGCTTCTAAGCTAAGACCCTTGGAATACTCCCAAAACTCCAACTATGACTGTACCAACCTTCAATACCATGTGTACAGCAGGTTGCCTTCAGAAGTGATTGGTTTAAGTGTTCAATATTTGGGTTTTAGTATTGCAACAACTGAAATATGGAAAGCTCGAGTTTATGTTACCCTCAAACAGTGTCCAATTGGATTTACTATTGCCCATTCCCAATATGGGTACGCGTGTGACTGTGTTGAAACTTTGAGTGTGCAAGGAATTACTTGCAATATAACAAACAAAACAATACACAGGAACAGCCGTAGTTGGATTGGAATTTGTCAATACCAAAACACATCTGATTGCCATCTCACTGATAATAACAATAGCAATGGTAGTGATTATGGAATTGTATTCCACAAGTACTGTCCCTACGATTTCTGTATTGAAAGTGATGTATATATAAGTACTGGATCCAATAGATCCTGTTTTGATGGAGACATACAGTGTGCCTACCACAGGACAGGAGTCTTGTGTGGAGCCTGCAAGGATGGTTACAGCATGATTCTTGGTAACTCTGAGTGCAGACACTGTTCAAATGCCAACTTACTATTGCTCTTAGTGTTCATTGCAGCTGGACTGCTACTAGTGCTGCTGCTTATTTTGACCGACCTCAGTGTATCTTCTGGGGCATTGAGTGCACTCATATTCTATGCTAACATTGTGCAAGTCAACCGAGCTATTTTCTTTGGTGCATCCATTTCTTCCACTGCTGTGTATCTCTGCAGCATCTTTATTGCCTGGCTGAATTTAGACTTTGGAATTAAGGTGTGTTTCTACGATGGATTGGATGCATACACAAAGACATGGCTACAGTTTGCCTTCCCTCTCTATGTGTGGGGCATAGCTGGAGTCATTATTCTTCTCAGTCGCAGGTTTCCTAGCATTGCTGGCAGAAACCCAGTCAGGGTTTTGGCAACTCTCTTTCTTCTGTCATATGCAAAGCTACTTCGCACAATCATAACAGCTCTCTCTCCTGTCAAACTCGAAGTACCTATGGCTGATGGCAATACAACCACAAGACTGGTGTGGCGGGAGGATGGGAATGTAGACTATCTTCAGGGCAAACACATCCCTTTGTTTATAGTGGCATTTGGCTTTGGTCTGGTGACTCTTCCTTATGCTGTAGTACTCTTTCTAGTGCAGTGGCTCCAGAAACACAATAGGGTATGTTCTTGGGTTGTTAAGATGAAACCTCTGTTTGATGCCTACACAGGTCCATGCAAGACCAACTGTCGATTCTGGACTGGACTCCTGTTGCTGTTCCGAATACTTCTTTTTGTTACATTTACCTCCCCATCAGCCGATACGGACTCAAAGCTATCTCTAATTCTTGCCACTTGCGTTATAGTTCAGACACTTGCTTGGTCATTTCGTGGGGTGTATGAAAATATATACACAGAGATTTTGAATTCGGTGTTTCTTCTCAACCTTGGCCTATTTGCTTCTGCTACTAGTTATACATCCCGTGGCCATAGCAACCAAAATATAGCCATATACCTATCTGTTGGTGTAACTTGGATTCTCTTTTCCTTCACTCTCGTCTACTCTACATTTCTTCAGATTCAAGCAACGAGAAAGTGGCACCAACTATGTGTATGGTTTGACAAAAAGCAATATATTTGGTGTCCTCGCTCCATAAAGACAAGGAGAAGTAAAAAATGTATAAACATGGACAGCAATGATGGTGAGGACAGAAATGGAGGAGTTACATACAGCTGTGTTGATCCCTATGACTTTGAATATCGTGAACCTCTGGTTGACTCTGTATCGAGTGAATCAAGCTCTTACGGAACTTAATAAGACCTTAGATTGTGTGTGGTGCATATATACATGTAGTACTTTGCACACTTACTTTTAACAGAAATTACATTGTGTAATGCGGAAGCAGATATTTTGGCAGAAGTGACTCATCAATCAGTTATTTTCATAACCACTGAAGTCTAAACCTTGGTGACATGGACAGCAATGATGGTGAGGACAGAAATGGAGGTGTTACGTACAGCAGTGTTGATCCCTTTGACTTTGAATATCGTGAACCTCTGGTAGGCTCTGTATCGAGTGAATCAAGCTCTTATGGAACTTAGATTCTGTGTGGTAGATATATATATATACATGTAGTACTTGCACACTTACTTTTATCTGGACTATTAATTTAAACAGAAATTCCATTGTGTAACACGGAAGCAGATCTTTTGGCGGAAGTGGCTCATCAATCAGTTATTTTTGTAACCACTGAAGTCTAAACTTCGGTGACTAGATAACACACGCATGCCGAGGGTTAATTATATAGTACACAAGTCTGTACTGGAATGGAGGAACAAGCAAGGACTAGCATTGTATGGAGCGTGGGTGGTTGCTGAGTCTTCTAGTGAGTGGGCTGCGGAGTGAGGAGGACTATACTACCAGCTGTGCTGCCTCACCTCATGTCCCTCTACACAGCTCCCTGCACAGAGAGCATTGAAGGCTAGGGTAAGTGATATACAGCTGCAATAAACACAGGCAACTGAATTTGCTGGTTATTTCACTCTCTCCATTTCTACAGACTCTGATCTTGAAGCTAGTGTTGAAAAACATGCTCCTTCTCTGTGGCTGCCTATTGTGGAACTATGGCCTGCTTTCATGGCTAGCACATATCATGATCTGGTGTGTGTGCTTATGATTGTTTTACAAAACAATCACAAACACTAGTTATGTATATTTTACAGTTTTTGTTATTTATTTGTGTGTTTTTTTTACTTTGTGCATGGTTTAGGAAAGGAATAAAGTCAGAGGATGGAGAGGAGAGCAGCTGTACACATAGTGCAAAGCCACCTCCCTTACTGGAGGAAGAACTAGCATTGACTGTTTCTAGCTTGATAAGGCCACCTGAACGTGGTACGCGCTGCGCCGCTGTTTGTTATAACATGCAATGCGCAATGAGTGCAATGCAATATAAGTCGCGCACTGTTTGTTAACATGCAATGCGCAATGCATGCAATGCGCAATGCATGCAATATAAGTCGCGCACTGTTTGTTAACGTACAATGCGCAATACACTGTAAATATTGTAGGGTTATTTTAGCCCTTGTGGTTATTTCTGTTCGCCTATGACAGTTGTTGGTGCAACTGAGACAACCATACAAGGGCTAAAGCAACCATAACATTTTTAGTGTGTATAAGTCACCCTCATCGAGCTACGTACGTCTGCGTTCTGGTCTTCATTCAGTTTCTCGCGTAAGTGTGTTAGCTTTAGTGCTTCACTAGCTAAGCTGTGTTAATTTAGTAGTATAACTGCATTGGGAAACTATCCCAAGTAATGTGGTATGCTGTGATATGGATCCAGATCTACATTGTACTTATATATATATAATGTATACCATAATGAAGATCGTTCATTGTATTCCCACAGATTGGCTGTCTGCATACCTATGCAAGGTCGATGTCATAATGTTTAAAACAACTTCACTATGTGTAGTGATGCTACTAATTCTGCTTTCAGCCCGGCAGACTGTACAGCATGAATGCTATGTAAAGCCAGAGAATAGTACTGTACCCTGTCCTTCTCCATGCCACATCTTGCAGGACTATGTTGATAATAAGGTGGAGGGATGTAAGTTTGGTACTACAAACATCACTTACATCTTTCTTGATGGTGTACACAAGCTCTTTGAGAATGTTTCTTTGAATTTTTTCAAATCCGATTCAATATCACTTGTTGGGAACTCAACAGAAAATTCCCAACCTGAAATTGTATGTCACAACCAGGCTGGTTTTTTCTTTAAAAATTCTACCAATATTGTTATCAGATCCCTGACCTTTACTGGTTGTGGCCATTGGTATCATTATATGGTACTTGGAGGGCAAGCTACCTTAGCCTTCAATAATGTAACAAATGTGACAGTTGCCGACACTAGAGTCAGAAATAGCACTGGGTATGGACTATATGCTCTCTGTGCTCTTGGCTGTGTTGAAGTGTTTGATTCAGTGTTTGCTTTCAATGAAGGCGCTCCAGACTATGATGGGGGAAATGCAGGGTTCCTCTACAATAAATGCATTGAAATTGACACTTCATCAGATTTATCAATCAGATCTTCGTATTTTCTCCATGGTTTCAGTAACCATATTAATCCTCTAGCTACAGGACTCTCTATCTTTGTGTGGTCAAGTGGGGTTAATGTAGAGATAGACAATATAACTGCAATAGGTAATGTTGCTGCAAACTCATCTACAGGTGGAAACGTGGCAATTTTGTTGCGTAACAGAACCAACATCATATCCAATAGTGTTCTAGTAAAGAACAGCTACATAGCAGATGGACATGGCTGGGAAGGAGCAGGTATGTATCTCTCCATCCTGGACACTCCACCTTACGATACTGCAAACACTACAAATCATTTCTCAACAACTACAAATAAATCAATTCCAGAAGTAATTACTATTGTAAACACCCAGTTCATTGGAAACCATGCTCAGTTTGAGGGTGGTGGACTGTATCTTATAACACATGAAGAAGCTGGGATCTTTTCACCAATTGGAAATGTGACTGTCAGAGACTGCATCTTCCACAACAACACCCTGAATAATTCCATTGGCGGTGGAGTAGCTGTACACCTGCTCAGTCATTATGTGTTGAGTTACGTTAACCATAGTGTGCATCAGTTCTATGTATCACTGGTAAACTGTACTATCCAAGGTAATATGCTCCTGGTGGATGAGAGTTTAGACAATGTATATACTGGGAGTGGTGCTGTACGAATCACTATGAACCCCAGTGGAATCCTTCTAGAAAACTGTAGAATCTTAAACAATAATTGTACAGGGATTACCACAGTGTGGAGTACAGTTATATTTGCTGGAAATGTAACAATAGCTCACAATGAAGGAACAAATGGAGGTGGGATTATCCTGTGTGATAATTCTTACATGTTACTCAAAGCACACACAACTGTTGTTCTGCAGGAGAACAAAGCACGTTATGCAGGGGGTGGAATATATGCTGAGGATTCATGTTTACAGTCAGAACAACCATGCTTTTTTCAGCTAGACATTGAAATATACAAGGAACCTAGCTTAAATGACACAGTACATGTACACCTGGTCAACAACACTGCTGAATATGCAGGTAGTGCTATATATGGAGGATATGTAGGCTTCTGCTTTCTCTTCCCACAGTTTTTACCTGACTTGAACAAGCATGGAGCAGAAATGTTTAAGAGTCTCTTTAACATAACTCACCCACCATCTGACCTTTCTCCAATATCTTCCAACCCTTATCAAGTGTGTTTCTGTACACAAAACTACACATGGCCAGAATGTAGCAAAAGGAGTATTGAGAAGACTGTATATCCGGGAGAACAGTTGAGTCTCCATGCTTTAACTGTTGGACAGTTTAATGGAAGAGCACCCCACACTATCATAGCTAGCTTGCTGAACACAGTTTCAGGGCTAAGACCCTTGGAATATTCCCAAAATTCTAACTATAAAAATGCCTGCACCAACTTTCAATACCATGTGTACAGCAGGTTGCCTTCAGAAGTGATTGTGCTAAGTGTTCAACATTTGGGTTTTAGTTTTCCAACAACTGAAAGAGGGAAAGCTCGAGTTTATGTTACCCTCAGACAGTGTCCAATTGGATTTACTATTACAGATTCCCAATATGGGTACGTGTGTGACTGTGTTGAAACTTTGAGTGTGCAAGGAATTACTTGCAATATAACAAACAAAACAATACACAGGAACAGCCATAGTTGGATTGGGATTTGTCAATACCAAAACTCATCTGATTGCCATCTCACTGATAATAAGAATAACAATGGTAGTGATTATGGAATTGTATTTCACAACTACTGTCCCTACGATTTCTGTATTGAAAGTGATGTATATATAAGTACTGGGTCCAATAGATCCTGTTTTGATGGAGACATACAGTGTGCCTACCACAGGACAGGAGTCTTGTGTGGAGCCTGCAAGGATGGTTACAGCATGATTCTTGGTAACTCTGAATGCAGACACTGTTCAAATACTAACTTACTATTGCTCTTAGTGTTCATTGCAGCTGGACTGCTACTAGTGCTGCTGCTTATTTTGACTGACCTCAGTGTATCTTCTGGGGCATTGAGTGCACTCATATTCTATGCTAACATTGTGCAAGTCAACCGGGCTATTTTCTTTGGTGCATCCATTTCTTCCCCTGCTGTGTATCTATGCAGCATCTTTATTGCCTGGCTGAATTTAGACTTTGGAATTAAGGTGTGTTTCTACGATGGATTGGATGCATACACAAAGACATGGCTACAGTTTGCTTTCCCTCTGTATGTGTGGGGCATAGCTGGAGTCATTATTCTTCTCAGTCGCAGGTTTCCTAGCATTGCTGGGAGAAACCCAGTCAGGGTTTTGGCAACTCTCTTTCTTCTGTCATATGCAAAGCTACTTCGCACAATCATAACAGCTCTCTCTCCTGTCAAACTCGAAGTACCTATGGCTGATGGCAATACAACCACAAGACTGGTGTGGCGGGAGGATGGGAATGTAGACTATCTTCAGGGCAAACACATCCCTTTGTTTATAGTGGCACTCAGTTTTGGTCTGGTGACTCTTCCTTATGCTGTAGTACTCTTTCTAGTGCAGTGGCTCCAGAAACACAATAGGGTGTGTTCTTGGGTTGTTAAGATGAAACCTCTGTTTGATGCCTACACTGGTCCATACAAGACCAACTATCGATTCTGGACTGGACTCCTGTTACTGTTCCGAATACTTCTTTTTGTTACATTCACCTCCCCATCAGCTGATATGGACTCAAAACTATCTTTAATTATTGCCACTTGTGTTATAGTTCAGACACTTGCTTGGTCTTTTCGAGGGGTGTATGAAAATATATACACAGAGATTTTGAATTCAGTGTTTCTTCTCAACCTTGGCCTATTTGCTTCTGCTACTAGTTATACATCCCATTGCCATGGCAACCAAAATATAGCCATATACCTATCTATTGGTGTAACTTGGATTCTCTTTTGCTTCACTCTCATCTACTCTACATTTCTTCAGATTCAAGCAACGAAAAAGTGGCACCAACTACGTGTATGGTTCACCAGAAAGCAATATATTTGGTGTCCTCGTTCCATAAAGATAAGAAGAAAAAACATGGACAGCAATGATGGTGAGGACAGAAATGGAGGAGTTACATACAGCTGTGTTGATCCCTTTGACTTTGAATATCGTGAACCTCTGGTGGGCTCTGTATCGAGTGAATCAAGCTCTTATGGAACTTAATAAGACCTTAGATTGTGTGTGGTATATATACATGTAGTACTTGCACACTTACTTTTATCTAGACTGTTAAGGAAATTCCATTGTGTAACGCATATATATATATATATATATAGTATTTGCACACTTACTTTATCTGGACTGTTAATTTAAACAGAAATTCCATTGTGTAACACGGAAGCAGATCTTTTGGCGGAAGTGACTCATCAATTAGTTATTTTTGTAATCACTGAAGTCTAAACCTTGGTGACTAGATAACACACGCATACCGAGGATTAATTACTCTAACTAGCTGTACATATCTGCTCAGCCAGTCAACCCATTCACTGCTGGGGCAGCTTCAGAAGGAAAGTGTAGTTTATGACCCAACATTAATGTTACCACTCCTCAGCCACACACTGGATCCTGGTACAATGCACAATACATGTGTTACAGTATATACCTGATACAAGCATATAGCTGCATAGTGGGTGTTACGAGAATTGTGATTCTTGTATGTGTGCAATAATGGACCAAGAGGACACCTTAATAAACAGGGCAATGTTTTGTAACCCAAATGCCGTGCTTGTCTTGCAACCCCTGAAATCAGACCACCTTGCACCACCTTACATATTAGGACACTCTCTTCAGTCTAACAATTAGAGTGTTCTCAATACTGTCTGGATTAGAGTGTCTCTTTACATATGTGTAGGTGCGATGGTTGACTGTTGTGTTGTTGTAGAGAGTGGTGCCTTGTCCTACCTGCTGGCTGTCCGTTGGTGAAGTCAGAATAGCTGCTACTCATCGTCTTTCCCGTCTGCTCATCTCTGTGTCTCCACATGCAGAGAGAAACCCCAGGTGAGTCTGGAGAGAGAACGTTCCACCAGTGGTGTGTTTGTCACTTTCTGTGCAGTTATCTCTTCTGCTGAGGATAATGAAAAACAACTCTTGAAGAAAAACCTCAGCTACTTCCCTCACGTCACACGGCATTCTAGCACACATCTTTCTAGACCCAGGTAAAGTATAAATGGAAGCATTTTTGAGTTAGAGAGGGAAGGGGAGATGACTGTGAAGTGGTTGTGAAGCTGGAGAGTTGAAGAATGTGCTCAGCACCATGAAGGCTCTTTGGCATGCTACAATTTTCCTTTTCATGTAACCCAGAGCTGTAAACATCATCATGAAATTTGGGGAGCTTCATCTCCTCAGCCCCATGGGTTCTGCTGCCTCTGTATGTACACACATCTTCATTGGGGGAAGATCACCAACCAGTCCCAATTCGCCTGTTTAAAATGTTTTTGTTGCTCTATCCAGTGTTAGGCCACTACATAGTATATACATAAGTCTGTACTGGAGCTGAGGGACATACCGCTCTTTTACACTCTGCTACACAGCTCTAGTACACAGGTGGAAACATATAAAATACCTCTCTCTACTCCTCCCTCCTCCCTCCCTCCCTCTCTCCCTCTCTCTGCTAGCATTGTATGGAGCATGGCTGGTTGCTGAGTCTTCTAGTGAGTGGGCTGCGGAGTGAGGAGGACTACTGGCTCTACCAGAGGAAGAGAGTACTGCCTCACCTCATGGCCCTCTACACAGCTCACAGCAAGGCTATAGGGTAAGTAATAGACAGCTGCAATAAACACAGGCAACTGAATTTGCTGTTTGTTTCACTCTCTTCATTTCTACAGAATCTGATCTTGAGTGTTGAAAAACATGCTCCTTCTCTGTGGCTGCCTCATAGCTACCTAGTCGGTGTGGAACCATGGCATGGCTAGCACAGATCCTGGCCTGGTGTATGTATGTTTGTGATTGTTTTACAGCTCTTTCGAAACAAATTTATATATACTGACAGACTGTCCCTGTGTATAAACTGCAATGCTGAGTCGTGCATATTTTATATTAGAAATCGAACCAGTTTTTCAGTGGCAGTGACTGTGATGTGGTGTGGAAGGTTCTCTGCATGGTGTGTAAGAAAGGAATGAAGTCAGAGGATGGAGAGGAGAGCAGCTCCACGCATAGGTCAAAGCCACCTCCCTTACTAGAGGAAGAACTCACTGAGCTTGATAAGGCCCTGAACGCGGTACGCGCTGCGCCGCTGTTAATTAATTAACGCGCGCGCAATATATAAGTCATGTTCGCTCGCTCAGCTAGCTCAGATCAGCTTCGTCTCAGTGCGTTTCTGGTCTTCATTCAAGTTTCTCGCGTGAGTGTGTTAGCTTTAGTGCTTCTCTAGACTACAGCTACCCTTTTTACAGCTAAGCTATGTTCATTTAGTAGTATAACTGCATTGGAAACTAAGTAATGTGTGGATCCAGATCTGCATTGTAATCTGCACACTTATAATGTATGCCATTATGAAGATTGTTCATTGTATTCCCACAGATTAGCTGTGTCTGGTAATACCTATGCAAGGTCGATGTCATAATGTTTAAAACAACTTCACTATGTGTGGTGATGCTACTAATTCTGCTTTCAACCCGGCAGACTGTACAGCATGAATGCTGTGTAAAGCCACAGAATAGTACTGTATCCTGTCCTTCTCCATGCTATATCTTGCAGAACTATGTTGAGAATAAGGTGGAGGGATGTAAGTTTGGTACTACAAACATCACTTACATCTTTCTTGATGGTGTACATGAGCTCTTTGAGAATGTTTCTTTGAATTTTTTCAAATCCGATTCAATATCACTTGTTGGGAACTCAACAGAAAACGATGCCTTTTCCCAACCTGAAATTGTATGTCATGACCAGGCTGGTTTTTTCTTTGAAAATTCTGCCAACATTGTTATCAGATCCCTGACCTTTACTGGTTGTGGCCATTGGTATCATTATATGGTACTCTATAGGGCACACGGAGGGCAAGCTACCTTAGCCTTCAATAATGTAATAAATGTGACAGTTGCTGACACTAGAGTCAGAAATAGCACTGGGTATGGATTATATGCTCTCTGTGCTATGGGCTGTGTTGAAGTGGTTGATTCAGTGTTTGCTTTCAATGAAGGTACTCTGGATTCTGATGGGGGAAATGCAGGATTCCTCTATAATAAATGCATTGAAATTAACACTTCAAATTTATCGATCAGATCTTCACATTTTCTCCATGGTTTCAGTAACCATATTAACTATCTAGCTACAGGACTCTCTATCTTTGTGTGGTCAAGTGGAGTTAATGTAGAGATAGACAATATAACTGCAAAATGTAATGTTGCTCCAAACTTGTCTACAGGTGGAAATGTGGCAATTTTCTTGCGTAACAGAACCAACATCCTATCCAATAGTGTTCTAGTAAAGAACAGCTACATAGCAGAGGGACATGGCTGGGAAGGAGCAGGTATGTATCTCTCCATCCTGGATACTCCACCTTACGATGCTGCAAACACTACAAATCGTTTCTCAGCGACTACAAATGTATCAATTCCAGAGGTAATTACTATTGTACACACCCAGTTCGTTGGAAACCATGCTCAGTTTGAGGGTGGTGGACTGTATCTTGTAACACATGAAGACCCCGGCATCTTAAAACCAATTGGAAGTGTAACTGTCAGAGACTGCATCTTCCACAATAACACCCTGAATAATTCCATTGGTGGTGGAGTAGCTGTACACCTGATCAGTCATTATGTGTTGAGTTACGTTAACCACAGTGTGCCTCAGTTCTATGTATCACTGGTAAACTGTACTATCCAAGATAATAAATTGGTGGTGAATAAGAGTTTAGACAATGTATATACTGGGAGTGGTGCTGTACTTATCACTATGAACCCCAGTGGAATCCTTCTGGAAAACTGTAGAATCTTAAACAATAATTGTACAGGGATTACCACAGTGTGGAGTACAGTTATATTTGCTGGAAATGTAAGAATAGCTCACAATGAAGGAACAAATGGAGGTGGGATTAGCCTCTGTGATAATTCTTACATGTTACTCAAGGCAGACACGACTCTTGTTCTGCTGGAGAACAAAGCACGTCATGCAGGGGGTGGAATATATACTGAGGATTCATGTTTACAGTCAGAACCACCATGCTTTTTTCAGCTAGACATTGAAATATACAAGGAACCTAGCTTAAATGACACAGTACATGTACACCTGGTCAACAACACTGCTAAATATGCAGGTAGTGCCATATATGGAGGATCTGTAGGTTTCTGCTTTCTCTTCCCCCAGTTTTCACCAGACCTGAAGAAGCCTGGAGCGGAAATGTTTAAGAGTCTCTTTAACATAACCCACCCACCATCTGACCCTTCTCCAATATCTTCCGACCCTTATCAAGTGTGTTTCTGTACACAAAAGTACACATGGCCAGATTGTAGCGAAAGGAGTATTGAGAAGACTGTATATCCAGGAGAGCAGTTAAATTTCTCTGCTTTAACTGTTGGACAGTTTAATGGAAGAGCACCCCACACTATCATAGCTAGCTTGCTGAACAAGAATGGTTCTAATCTAAGACCCTTGGAATATTCCCAAAACTCTAAAAATGCCTGTACCAATTTTCAATACCATGTGTACAGCAGGTTGCCTTCAGAAGTAATTGTGCTAAGTGTTCAATATTTGGGTTTTAGTATTGCAACAACTGACAAAGGGAAAGCTCAAGTTTATGTTACCCTCAGAAAGTGTCCAATTGGATTTACTATTGCTGTTTCGCAACATGGGTATGTGTGTGACTGTGTTGAAACTTTGAGTGTGCAAGGAATTACTTGCAGTATAACAAAGAAAACAATACACAGGAAGAGCCGTAGTTGGATTGGGATTTGTCAATACCAAAACTCATCTAATTGCCATCTCACTGAATCAGATAATAATAATAGCAACGGTAGTGATTATGGAATTGTATTCCAAAAGTACTGTCCCTACGATTTCTGTATTGAAAGTGATGTATATATAAGTACTGGGTCCAATAGATCCTGTTTTGATGGAGACATACAGTGTGCCTATCACAGGACAGGAGTCTTGTGTGGAGCCTGCAAGGATGGTTACAGCATGATTCTTGGTAACTCTGAGTGTAGACACTGTTCAAATACTGACTTACTATTGCTATTGGTGTTCATTGCAGCTGGACTGCTACTAGTGCTGCTGCTTATTTTGACCGACCTCAGTGTATCTTCTGGGGCATTGAGTGCACTCATATTCTATGCTAACATTGTGCAAGCCAACCGAGCTATTTTCTTTGGTGCATCCATTTCTTCCACTGCTGTGTATCTCTGCAGCATCTTTATTGCCTGGCTGAATTTAGACTTTGGAATTGAGGTGTGTTTCTACGATGGATTGGATGCATACACAAAGACATGGCTACAGTTTGCCTTCTCTCTGTATGTGTGGGGCATAGCTGGAGTCATTATTCTTCTCAGTCGCAGGTTTCCTAGCATTGCTGGGAGAAACCCAGTCAGGGTTTTGGCAACTCTCTTTCTTCTGTCATATGCAAAGCTACTTCGCACAATCATAACAGCTCTCTCTCCTGTCAAACTCGAAGCACCTATGGCTGATGGCAATATAACCACAAGACTGGTGTGGCGGGAGGATGGGAATGTAGACTATCTTCAGGGCAAACACATCCCTTTGTTTATTGTGGCATTTGGTTTTGGTCTGGTGACTCTTCCTTATGCTGTAGTACTCTTTCTGGTGCAGTGGCTCCAGAAGCACAATAGGGTGTGTTCTTGGATTGTTAAGATGAAACCTCTGTTTGATGCCTACACTGGTCCATACAAGGCCAACTGTCGATTCTGGACTGGACTCCTGTTACTTTTTCGAATACTTGTACTGGAGCGGAGGAACAAGCAAGGACTAGCATTGTATGGAGCGTGGGTGGTTGCTGAGTCTTCTGGTGAGTGGGCTGTGGAGTGAGGAGGACTATACTACCGGCTGTGCTGCCTCACCTCATGTCCTTCTATACAGCTCCCTGCACAGAGAGTAAGGCTAGGGTAAGTGATAGACAGCTGCAATAAACACAGGCAACTGAATTTGCTGGTTATTTCACTCTCTCCATTTCTACAGACTCTGATCTTGAAGCTAGTGTTGAAAAACATGCTCCTTCTCTGTGGCTGCCTATTGTGGAACCATGGCCTGCTTTCATGGCTAGCACATATCATGATCTGGTGTGTGTGCTTATGATTGTTTTACAAAACAATCACAAGCACAATTTACCTAGTTATGTATATTTTACAGTTTTTGTTATTTATTTGAGTTTTTTTTACTTTGTGCATGGTTTAGGAAAGGAATAAAGTCAGAGGATGGAGAGGAGAGCGGTTGTACACATAGTATAAAGCCACCTCCCTTACTGGAGGAAGAACTAGCATTGACTGTTTCTAGCTTGATAAGGCCACCTGTGAACCTGGTACGCGCTGCGCCGCTGTTTGTTATAACATGCAATGCGCAATGCATGCAATGCAATATAAGTCGCGCACTGTTTGTTAACGTACAATGCGCAATATAAGTCACGCTCATCGAGCTACGTACGTCTGCGTTCTGGTCTTCATTCAGTTTCTTGCGTAAGTGTGTTAGCTTTAGTGCTTCACTAGCTAAGCTGTGTTCATTAAGTAGTATAACTGCATTGGGAAACTATCCCAAGTAATGTGGTATGCTGTGATATGGATCCAGATCTACATTGTACTTATATATATATAATGTATACCATAATGAAGATCGTTCATTGTATTCCCACAGATTAGCTGTGTCTGGTAATACCTATGCAAGGTCGATGTCATAATGTTTAAAACAACTTCACTATGTGTGGTGATGCTACTAATTCTGCTTTCAACCCAGCAGACTGTACAGCATGAATGCTGTGTAAAGCCACAGAATAGTGCTGTATCCTGTCCTTCTCCATGCCACATCTTGCAGGACTATGTTGACAATAAGGTGGAGGGATGTAAGTTTGGTACTACAAGCATCACTTACATCTTTCTTGATGGTGTACACGAGCTCTTTGAGAATGTTTCCTTGAATTTTTTCAAATCCGATTCAATATCACTTGTTGGGAACTCAACAGAAAATTCCCAACCTGAAATTGTATGTCACGACCAGGCTGGTTTTTTCTTTGAAAATTCTACCAATATTGTTATCAGATCCCTAACCTTTACTGGTTGTGGCCATGGGTATCATTATATGGTACTCTATAGGGCACACAGAGGGCGAGCTACCTTAGCCTTCAATAATGTAACAAATGTGACAGTTGCCGACACTAGAGTCAGAAATAGCACTGGGTTTGGATTATATGCTCTCTGTGCTATGGGCTGTGTTGAAGTGGTTGATTCAGTGTTTGCTTTCAATGAAGGCGCTCCAGACTATGATGGGGGAAATGCAGGATTCCTCTACAATAAATGCATTGAAATTGACACTTCATCAGATTTATCAATCAGATCTTCACATTTTCTCCATGGTTTCAGTAACCATATTAATCCTCTAGCTACAGGACTCTCTATCTTTGTGTGGTCAAGTGGAGTTAATGTAGAGATAGACAATATAACTGCAATAGGTAATGTTGCCGCAAACTCATCTACAGGTGGAAATGTAGCAATTTTCTTGCGTAACAGAACCAACATCATATCCAATAGTGTTCTAGTAAAGAACAGCTACATAGCAGATGGACATGGCTGGGAAGGAGCAGGTATGTATCTCTCCATCCTGGACACTCCACCTTATGATGCTGCAAACACTACAAATCGTTTCTCAGCGACTACAAATGTATCAATTCCAGAGGTAATTACTATTGTAAACACCCAGTTCATTGGAAACCATGCTCAGTTTGAGGGTGGTGGACTGTATCTTATAACACATGAAGAAGCTGGGATGTTTTCACCGATTGGAAATGTGACTGTCAGAGACTGCATCTTCCACAACAACACCCTGAATAATTCCATTGGTGGTGGAGTAGCTGTACACCTGATCAGTCATTATGTGTTGAGTTACGTTAACCATAGTGTGCATCAGTTCTATGTATCACTGGTAAACTGTACTATCCAAGGTAATATGCTCCTGGTGGATGAGAGTTTAGACAATGTATATACTGGGAGTGGTGCTGTACGTATCACTATGAACCCCAGTGGAATCCTTCTGGAAAACTGTAGAATCTTAAACAATAATTGTACAGGGATTACCACAGTGTGGAGTACAGTTATATTTGCTGGAAATGTAACAATAGCTCACAATGAAGGAACAAATGGAGGTGGGATTATCCTGTGTGATAATTCTTACATGTTACTCAAGGCACACACGACTCTTGTTCTTCAGGAGAACAAAGCACGTCATGCAGGGGGTGGAATATATGCTGAGGATTCATGTTTACAGTCAGAACAACCATGCTTTTTTCAGCTAGACATTGACATATATAAGAACTCTAGCTTAAATGACACAGTACATGTACACCTGGTCAACAACACTGCTGAATATGCAGGTAGTGCTATATATGGAGGATATGTAGGCTTCTGCTTTCTCTTCCCACAGTTTTTACCAGACTTGAACAAGCATGGAGCAGAAATGTTTAAGAGTCTCTTTAACATAACCCACCCACCATCTGATCTTTCTCCAATATCTTCCAACCCTTATCAAGTGTGTTTCTGTACACAAAACTACACATGGCCAGAATGTAGCAAAAGGAGTATTGAGAAGACTGTATATCCGGGAGAACAGTTGAGTTTCCATGCTTTAACTGTTGGACAGTTTAATGGAAGATCACCCCACACTATCATAGCTAGCTTGCTGAACATGGTTTCAGGGCTAAGACCCTTGGAATATTCCCAAAATTCTAACTATAAAAATGCTTGCACCAGCTTTCAGTACCATGTGTACAGCAGGTTGCCTTCAGAAGTGATTGTGCTAAGTGTTCAACATTTGGGTTTTAGTTTTCCAACAACTGAAAGAGGGAAAGCTCAAGTTTATGTTACCCTCAGACAGTGTCCAATTGGATTTACTATTACAGATTCCCAATATGGGTACGTGTGTGACTGTGTTGAAACTTTGAGTGTGCAAGGAATTACTTGCAATATAACAAACAAAACAATACACACTGTCAGGAACAGCCATAGTTGGATTGGGATTTGTCAATACCAAAACTCATCTGACTGCCATCTCACTGATAATAAGAATAACAATGGTAGTGATTATGGAATTGTATTCCACAACTACTGTCCCTACGATTTCTGTATTGAAAGTGATGTATATATAGGTACTGGGTCCAATCGATCCTGTTTTGATGGAGACATACAGTGTGCCTACCACAGGACAGGAGTCTTGTGTGGAGCCTGCAAGGATGGTTACAGCATGATTCTTGGTAACTCTGAGTGCAGACACTGTTCAAATACTAACTTACTATTGCTCTTAGTGTTCATTGCAGCTGGACTGCTACTAGTGCTGCTGCTTATTTTGACTGATCTCAGTGTATCTTCTGGGGCATTGAGTGCACTCATATTCTATGCTAACATTGTGCAAGTCAACCGGGCTATTTTCTTTGGTGCATCCATTTCTTCCACTGCTGTGTATCTCTGCAGCATCTTTATTGCCTGGCTGAATTTAGACTTTGGAATTAAGGTGTGTTTCTACGATGGATTGGATGCATACACAAAGACATGGCTACAGTTTGCTTTCCCTCTGTATGTGTGGGGCATAGCTGGAGTCATTATTCTTCTCAGTCGCAGGTTTCCTAGCATTGCTGGGAGAAACCCAGTCAGGGTTTTGGCAACTCTCTTTCTTCTGTCATATGCAAAGCTACTTCGCACAATCATAACAGCTCTCTCTCCTGTCAAACTCGAAGTACCTATGGCTGATGGCAGTACAACCACAAGACTGGTGTGGCGGGAGGATGGGAATGTAGACTATCTTCAGGGCAAACACATCCCTTTGTTTATTGTGGCACTCAGTTTTGGTCTGGTGACTCTTCCTTATGCTGTAGTACTCTTTCTGGTGCAGTGGCTCCAGAAACACAATAGGGTGTGTTCTTGGGTTGTTAAGATGAAACCTCTGTTTGATGCCTACACTGGTCCATACAAGACCAACTGTCGATTCTGGACTGGACTCCTGTTACTGTTTCGAATACTTCTTTTTTTTACATTCACCTCCCCATCAGCTGATACAGACTCAAAACTATCTTTAATTATTGCCACTTGCGTTATAGTTCAGACACTTGCTTGGTCATTTCGTGGGGTGTATGAAAATATATACACAGAGATTTTGAATTCGGTGTTTCTTCTCAACCTTGGACTATTTGCTTCTGCTACTAGTTATACATCCCGTGGCCATGGCAACCAAAATATAGCGATATACTTATCTGTTGGTGTAGCTTGCATTCTCTTCTGCTTCACTCTCATCTACTCTACATTTCTTCAGATTCAAGCAACGAGAAAGTGGCACCAACTATGTGTATGGTTCACCAGAAAGCAAAATATTTGGTGTCCTCGTTCCATAAAGATAAGAAGAAAAAACATGGACAGCAATGATGGTGAGGACAGAAATGGAGGAGTTACATACAGCTGTGTCGATCCCTTTGACTTTGAATATCGTGAACCTCTGGTGGGCTCTGTATCGAGTGAATCAAGCTCTTATGGAACTTAATAAGACCTTAGATTGTGTGTGGTATATATATATATATACATGTAGTACTTGCACACTTAATTTTATCTAGACTGTTAAGGAAATTCCATTGTGTAACGTGTGTATATATATATATATATATATATATATATAGTATTTGCACACTTACTTTATCTGGACTGTTAATTTAAACAGAAATTCCATTGTGTAATGCGGAAGCAGATATTTTGGCGGAAGTGACTCATCAATCAGTTATTTTTGTAATCACTTAAGTCTAAACCTTGGTGACTAGATAACACACGCATGCTGAGGATTAATTACTCTAACTAGCTACACATATCTGTTCTTCCCTCAGCCAGTCAACCCATTCACTACTGGGGCAGCTTCAGAAGGAGGGTGTAGTATATGACCCAGCATTCATGTTACCACTCCTCAGCCACATACTGGATCCTGGTACAGTACACAATACATGTGTTACAGTATATATACCTGGTACAAGCATATAGCTGCATAGTGGGTGTTACGAGAATTGTATGTGTGTAATAATGGACCAAGAGAACACCTTAATAAACAGGGCAATGTTTTGTAACCCAAATGCCGTGCTTGTCTAGCAACCCCTGAAATCAGACCACCTTACACCACCTTACATATTAGGACACTCTCTTCAGTCTAAAAATTAGAGTGTTCTCAATACTGTCTGGATTAGAGTGTCTCTTTACATATGTGTAGGTGGGATGGTTGACTGTCGTGTTGTTGTAGAGAGGTGGTGCCTTGTCCTACCTGCTGGCTGTCCGTTGGTGAAGTCAGAATAGCTGCTACTCATCGTCTTTCCCGTTTTTCTGCTCATCTTTGTGTCTCCACATGCAGAGAGAAACCCCAGGTGAGTCTGGAGGGGAACGTTCCACCAGTGGTGTCACTTTCTGTGCAGTTATCTCTTCTGCTGAGGATAGTGAAAAACAACTCTTGAAGAAAAACCTCAGGTGCTTCCCTCACGTCACACGGCATTCTGTGCAAAACTAGCACACATCTGTCTAGACCCAGGTAAAGTATAAATGGAAGCATTTTTGAGTTAGAGATGGAAGGGGGGATGCCTGTGAAGTGGCTGTGAAGCTGGAGAGTTGAAGAATGTGCTCAGCACCATGAAAGCTCTTTGGCATGCTACAATTTTCCTTCTCATGTAACCCAGAGCTGTAAACATCATCATGAAATTTGGGGAGCTTCATCTCCTCAGCCCCATGGGTTCTGCTGCCTCTGTATGTACACACATCTTCATTGGGGGAAGATCACCAACCAGTCCCAATTTGGCTGTTTAAAATGCACAATGTTTTTCTCTGCAGGGCTGTTGTTCTATCCAGTGTTAGGCCACTACATAGTACACAAGCCTGTACTGGAGCGGAGGGACATACCACTCTTTTACACTCTGCTACACAGCTCTAGTACACAGGTGGAAACATGTAAAATACCTCTCTCTACTCCTCCCTCCTCCCTCTCTCCCTCTCTCCCTCTCTCTGCTAGCATTGTATGCAGCGTGGCTGGTTGCTGAGTCTTCTAGTGAGTGGGCTGCGGAGTGAGGAGGACTACTGGCTCTACCAGAGGAAGAGAGTACTGCCTCACCTCATGGCCCTCTACACAGCTCACAGCAAATCTATAGGGTAAGTAATAGACAGCTGCAATAAACACAGGCAACTGAATTTGCTGGTTGTTTCACTCTCTCCATTTCTACAGAATCTGATCTTGAGTGTTGAAAAACATCTGTGGCTGCCTCATAGCTACCTAGCCGGTGTGGAACCATGGCATGGCTAGCACAGATCCTGGCCTGGTGTATGTATGTTTGACAATTGTGATTGTTTTACAGCTTTTTCGAAACAAATTTATATATACTAACAGACTGTCCCTGTGTATAAACTGCAGTGCTGAGTGCTTATTTTATATTAGAACCAGTTTTTCAGTGGCAGTGACTGTGATGTGGTGTGGAAGGTTCTCTGCATGGTGTGTAAGAAAGGAATGAAGTCAGAGGATGGAGAGGAGAGTAGCTCCACGCATAGGTCAAAGCCACCTCCCTTACTAGAGGAAGAACTAGCACTGAGCTTGATAAGGCCCCGAACGCGGTACGCGCTGCGCCGCTGTTAATTAACGCGCGCGCAATATATAATAAGTCATGCTCGCTCGCGCTCAGCTAGCTCAGATCAGCTACGTCTCAGTGCGTTTCTGATCTTTATTCAAGTTTCTCGCGTGAGTGTGTTAGCTTTAGTGCTTCTCTAGACTACAGCTACCCTTTTTACAGCTAAGCTATGTTCATTTAGTAGTATAACTGCATTGGAAACTAAGTAATGTGTGGATCCAGATCTGCATTGTAATCTGCACACTTATAATGTATACCATTGTGAAGATTGTTCATTGTATTCCCACAGATTGGCTGTATCTGATAATACCTATGCAAGGTCGATGTCATAATGTTTAAAACAACTTCACTATGTGTGGTGATGCTACTAATTCTGCTTTCAGTCCGGGAGACTGTACAGCATGAATGCTATGTAAAGCCAGAGAATAGTAATGTATCCTGTCCTTCTCCATGCTATATCTTGCAGGACTATGTTGATAATAAGGTGGAGGAATGCAAGTTTGGTACTACAAACATCACTTACATCTTTCTTGATGGTGTACACGAGCTCTGTGAGAATGTTTCTTTGAATTTTTTCAAATCCGATTCAATATCACTTGTTGGGAACTCAACAGAAAACGATGCCTTTTCCCAACCTGAAATTGTATGTCACAACCAGGCTGGTTTTTTCTTTGAAAATTCTGCCAACATTGTTATCAGATCCCTGACCTTTACTGGTTGTGGCCATTGGTATCATTATATGGTACTCTATAGGGCACACGGAGGGCAAGCTACCTTAGCCTTCAATAATGTAATAAATGTGACAGTTGCCGACACTAGAGTCAGAAATAGCACTGGGTATGGATTATATGCTCTCTGTGCTCTGGGCTGTGTTGAAGTGGTTGATTCAGTGTTTGCTTTCAATGAAGGTACTCTGGATTCTGATGGGGGAAATGCAGGATTCCTCTATAATAAATGCATTGAAATTAACACTTCAAATTTATCGATCAGATCTTCACATTTTCTCCATGGTTTCAGTAACCATATTAACTATCTAGCTACAGGACTCTCTATCTTTGTGTGGTCAAGTGGAGTTAATGTAGAGATAGACAATATAACTGCAAAATGTAATGTTGCTCCAAACTTGTCTACAGGTGGAAATGTGGCAATTTTCTTGCGTAACAGAACCAACATCCTATCCAATAGTGTTCTAGTAAAGAACAGCTACATAGCAGAGGGACATGGCTGGGAAGGAGCAGGTATGTATCTCTCCATCCTGGACACTCCACCTTACGATGCTGCAAACACTACAAATCGTTTCTCAGCGACTACAAATGTATCAATTCCAGAAGTAATTACTATTGTACACACCCAGTTCGTTGGAAACCTTGCTCAGTTTGAGGGTGGTGGACTGTATCTTGTAACACATGAAGACCCCGGCATCTTTAAACCAATTGGAAGTGTAACTGTCAGAGACTGCATCTTCCACAATAACACCCTGAATAATTCCATTGGTGGTGGAGTAGCTGTACACCTGATCAGTCATTATGTGTTGAGTTACGTTAACCACAGTGTGCCCCAGTTCTATGTATCACTGGTAAACTGTACTATCCAAGGTAATAAATTGGTGGTGAATAAGAGTTTAGACAATGTATTTACTGGGAGTGGTGCTGTACTTATCACTATGAACCCCAGTGGAATCCTTCTGGAAAACTGTAGAATCTTAAACAATAATTGTACAGGGATTACCACAGTGTGGAGTACAGTTATATTTGCTGGGAATGTAAGAATAGCTCACAATGAAGGAACAAATGGAGGTGGAATTAGCCTGTGTGATAATTCTTACATGTTACTCAAGGCAGACACGACTCTTGTTCTGCAGGAGAACAAAGCACGTCATGCAGGGGGTGGAATATATACTGAGGATTCATGTTTACAGTCAGAACCACCATGCTTCTTTCAGCTAGACATTGAAATATACAAGGAACCTAGCTTAAATGACACAGTACATGTACACCTGGTCAACAACACTGCTAAGTATGCAGGTAGTGCTATATATGGAGGATCTGTAGGCTTCTGCTTTCTCTTCCCACAGTTTTCACCAGACCTGAAGAAGCCTGGAGCGGAAATGTTTAAGAGTCTCTTTAACATAACCCACCCACCATCTGACCCTTCTCCAATATCTTCCGACCCTTATCAAGTGTGTTTCTGTACACAAAACTACACATGGCCAGATTGTAGCGAAAGGAGTATTGAGAAGACTGTATATCCAGGAGAGCAGTTAAATTTCTCTGCTTTAACTGTTGGACAGTTTAATGGAAGAGCACCCCACACTATCATAGCAAGCTTGCAGAACAAGAATGGTTCTAAGCTAAGACCCTTGGAATATTCCCAAAACTCTAAAAATGCCTGCACCAATTTTCAGTACCATGTGTACAGCAGGTTGCCTTCAGAAGTAATTGTGCTAAGTGTTCAATATTTGGGTTTTAGTATTGCAACAACTGAAAAAGGGAAAGCTCAAGTTTATGTTACCCTCAGACAGTGTCCAATTGGATTTACTATTGCTGTTTCGCAACATGGATATGTGTGTGACTGTGTTGAAACTTTGAAGGTGCATGGAATTACTTGCAGTATAACAAAGAAAACAATACACAGGAACAGCCATAGTTGGATTGGGATTTGTCAATACCAAAACTCATCTGATTGCCATCTCACTGAATCAGATAATAATAATAACAATGGTAGTGATTATGGAATTGTATTCCACAACTACTGTCCCTACGATTTCTGTATTGAAAGTGATGTATATATAAGTACTGGGTCCAATAGATCCTGTTTTGATGGAGACATACAGTGTGCCTACCACAGGACAGGAGTCTTGTGTGGAGCCTGCAAGGATGGTTACAGCATGATTCTTGGTAACTCTGAGTGCAGACACTGTTCAAATGCCAACTTACTATTGCTCTTAGTGTTCATTGCAGCTGGACTGCTACTAGTGCTGCTGCTTATTTTGACCGACCTCAGTGTATCTTCTGGGGCATTGAGTGCACTCATATTCTATGCTAACATTGTGCAAGTCAACCGGGCTATTTTCTTTGGTGCATCCATTTCTTCCACTGCTGTGTATCTCTGCAGCATCTTTATTGCCTGGCTGAATTTAGACTTTGGAATTAAGGTGTGTTTCTACGATGGATTGGATGCATACACAAAGACATGGCTACAGTTTGCTTTCCCTCTCTATGTGTGGGGCATAGCTGGAGTCATTATTCTTCTCAGTCGCAGGTTTCCTAGCATTGCTGGGAGAAACCCAGTCAGGGTTTTGGCAACTCTCTTTCTTCTGTCATATGCAAAGCTACTTCGCACAATCATAACAGCTCTCTCTCCTGTCAAACTCGAAGTACCTATGGCTGATGGCAATACAACCACAAGACTGGTGTGGCGGGAGGATGGGAATGTAGACTATCTTCAGGGCAAACACATCCCTTTGTTTATAGTGGCATTTGGTTTTGGTCTGGTGACTCTTCCTTATGCTGTAGTACTCTTTCTAGTGCAGTGGCTCCAGAAACACAATAGGGTGTGTTCTTGGGTTGTTAAGATGAAACCTCTGTTTGATGCCTACACTGGTCCATACAAGGCCAACTGTCGATTCTGGACTGGACTCCTGTTACTGTTCCGAATACTTCTTTTTGTTACATTCACCTCCCCATCAGCTGATATGGACTCAAAACTATCTCTAATTCTTGCCACTTGTGTTATAGTTCAGACACTTGCTTGGTCATTTCGTGGGGTGTATGAAAATATATACACAGAGATTTTGAATTCAGTGTTTCTTCTCAACCTTGGACTATTTGCTTCTGCTACTAGTTATACATCCCGTGGCCATGGCAACCAAAATATAGCGATATACCTATCTGTTGGTGTAACTTGCATTCTCTTTTGCTTCACTCTCATCTACTCTATATTTCTTCAGATTCAAGCAACGAGAAAGTGGCCCCAACTACGTGTATGGTTCGACAAAAAGCAATATATTTGGTGTCCTCGCTCTATAAAGACAAGGAGAAGTAAAAGATGTATAAACATGGACAGCAATGATGATGAGGACAAAAATGAAGGCGTTACGTACAGCAGTGTTGATCCCTTTGACTTTGAATATCGTGAACCTCTGGTTGACTCTGTGTCGAGTGAATCAAGCTCTTATGAAACTTAATAAGACCTTAGATTGTGTGTGGTGAATATCTATACATTTACTTACCTTTATGCATTTTATCCTGGACTCATTAAGTAACGGAAATCATTGTGAACGCGGAAGCGGATCTTTTGGCGGAAGTGACTCATCAATCAGTTATTTTCGTAACCTTAACTAGGCATCAAATAGAAACCCACAGCGGGAAGGGACTAGTCTGTAAAGGAATGTGTCTCCGTTTATGAGTGTCGTAGACGTTTCTCTGTAAAGTGTAAAGCCAGCGCGAGCCATGTCTGGAATAGCCGTAGGTAGATTAAACGAAGAGAGGAAGGCCTGGAGAAAGGACCACCCTTTTGTGAGTGACTCTATTTAGACCCCATCCATCTTCGTCCAGTTTAGGCCCGTGTGTATCAAATGGCTCGCTAACATCTGTTAGTATTCTCTCGATTTTCTGTTCAGGGATTTGTGGCTAAGCCTGTGAAGAATGCTGACGGTACACTGAACCTCATGAATTGGGAATGTGGTGAGTCCAAGTCATTGGTGGCCAGTGTTCAGTTGGTGGCCAGTGTTCAGTTGGTGGCCAGTGTTCAGTTGGTGGCCAGTGTTCAGTTGGTGGCCAGTGTGTGTGTGTGTGTGTGTGTGTGTGTGTGTGTGTGTGTGTGTGTGTGTGTGTGTGTGTGTGTGTGTGTGTGTGTGTGTGTGTGTGTGTGTGTGTGTGTGTGTGTGTGTGTGTGTGTGTGTGTGTGTGTGTGTGTGTGTGTGTGTGTGTGTGTGTGTGTGTGTGTGTGTGTGTGTGTGTGTGTGTGTGTGTGTGTGTGTGTGTGTGTGTGTGTGTGTGTGTACTCGTAAATTTACTGTTTTGTGTATATGTCAACCTTGTACCATACATCACTTATTTGTACATAAACACAGTCCTGTTGGTAACTTAATATTAACTGTTTCCACCCTCTTCTATATTCAGTACATACCTTTCACATAACATCATCAGGTTACAATGGCTTGTACACTATGGTGCATATGTAACTTGGACTCCACCTTCTTACTTAGTGAATACACGAGGGAACTGTTATTGTAGGCTTACCTAGCTTGTAGTACACAACAAATGACATAAACAGCACACCACCTTTGGATGTGTGTGTGTGTGTGTGTGTGTGTGTGTGTGTGTGTGTGTGTGTGTGTGTGTGTGTGTGTGTGTGTGTGTGTGTGTGTGTGTGTGTGTGTGTGTGTGTGTGTGTGTGTGTGTGTGTGTGTGTGTGTGGCATGTGATATTAGTGTGATACTACTTCCTGATGGAGTAATAGTGTATTGTAATGGGGGAGTAACCCGGTCACAGATCTTGTGGTTTACTAACCATCAGACTTGGTGGCTAGCTTGTCTTCTTTAATGTGGTTAGGGAGTTTGGAATTCGTAATTTGGTACATAGACCCCATGCTCTCTTATAATTGATATTAACGGTCAGTGTTTTTCCCTCCCCCCCTCCTCTCTCTCCCTCTCTCCACACATGCACACAAATAGCTATTCCAGGGAAGAAATCGGTAAGTGATTGTGTGCCATATGTGTATGCATATGTAGTTCATCGTCGGCTAAGTCCAATGTAGAGCTCATGTTACAGTACATGTATGTGTTACAACAGACTCCCTGGGAAGGAGGCCTCTATCAGATAAGAATGATTTTTAAAGATGACTACCCTACTTCTCCGCCTAAATGTAAGTCAATCTGTATTCTACATATATCTGCCAGTAAGAGGAGTTTAATGTGATGTAGGTAAATTTGAACCACCTTTGTTTCATCCTAATGTGTATCCGTCTGGGACGGTATGTCTCTCTCTCTTGGATGAGAACAAGGATTGGAGACCTGCAGTTACTATTAAACAGGTGACTCCTTCCCTGCTGCCCTCCCTCCCTCTCTCCCTTCCTTCTTTCTTCCTTTCCCCCTCCCCCCTCCCTCCTCCCTCCCTCCTCCTCTCCCTCCCTCTCTTCTGCTCTCCCTCCTTCCTCCCTCACTAACAATACTACAATTCTAATTTCAAAGTAGATATTGTTGGGAGTTCAAGACCTCCTAAATGATCCCAATATTAAAGATCCAGCCCAGGCTGAAGCATATACAATTTACTGGTAAGCTCTCTGCCATGCCATTCAGTCAGTTCCTTGGGTATAATAATATATATTCATCTGCAATGTATGTTTGAAATCCTAGTATGTATTTCCCACAATGAAGCCAAGATTATGGTTTCTTCCGCTTTTGTTGCACTATAGTAAGCATGTCAGAAGTGCTTCTTTGGAGGGGGGCATTTGCTTCCCCTTAGAAACACTTACCCCTCCAATCCAGAAATTTAATTATGAAACACGGATGTGTTTGTGCTGTGCACATGTACCATACATACATGAGTAGTAGTATTAATTCCTTTGTCTCTTTCCTCTTTGCTCTTCAGTCAGGACAGAGCTACATATGAAAAGAGGGTTCGAGACCAAGCACAGCGGATGGCTCCTAAATAATGCCCACTTCACCATCATCACCTTCCTGTCTATCACCAGAGTACATAATTATATAACTGCAATATGCACACATCATGTGTCTATTACATAATCCTGCAACATGCGTCTACTGCTCAAGTACCTGCAAAGCCTGCTGCCTTGCGTAACTATAGCCTGAACTATGAGCAAGCTCTGTTAGTCTGTTTTATTACATGTGTACATGTGTGTACTACATGCACTTGAATGTAGTGTTATTTATGCCAAAGAGTGATTGAAAAAAATGCAAAGTGAAGACAATGCAAAGTGGTATATGCAGATGTACTTATATAGGTCAAAAAGCACATGCACACACAGTGACAGTGGAGTGTGTGTGCTGGAGAGGTTGTGAGTTAGTTCAGGTCAGAAGTGCAGTAGTGTCGAGGGTGGAATTGCTCCCAGAGATGCTCAAACTGCTCCAAAAATGGTCTCACGACTTCAGCTCTGCACAAAATGACAAGATTTTCCTGATTACCATGGACTGCTTGTTGGGTCCAATTCAGCGACCCATTCACCAGACACCTCTCGTCCACTATTGCAAACTTGTGATGCATGAAGTAGGAGTCATTATTGTGGCGAACCTGAATCCCATTTCGTCTCAATTTCTCAACAGGTGATGGGTTGACAGACGTTTGGTCCTTGTCTGTGATCACCCTGACTACCACTCCCCTCTTGTGGGCACTAATTAGAATATCTATCAGTTTCCAGTTGGAGATTGTAAATACGCACACGCTGAGGCTGTTTGATGCGGACCTTAGAGTGCTAGAGAGCTCTTCTAGTGCGCCTGTCCTGCTCGAAGTATTAGTGTCAGGAAAAAATAGTACTTTAGCTGCTTGTTGGGCGATATCTATAGTACGCCTTGTTTTACGCCTCTCTCTCAAGTACAAGTAGAAAAATAACACTGTAGAAGCGCTCAAACTCAGCCACAGAAAGCGTACGGGCTTCATTTCTCGTTGGCTCAACGCAAGGGTCAAAGTTCACATCTACGCACGTGATGAATAAAGTTGATGAGTTGTTACAGGGTCAACATTGACAACAATAGCTATGTCGAAAACGATGGATCTAGGCAACGCCATGCGATCCTCTTCAGTGTCCGCAGTAACGGGTGGGGGTAGGATATTCCAATCGCAACCGTCGCTATGTCGTGCTCAACTCACACTCACGGCGGGGAAACTCGAGTGTCGTGACAGTGAGCAAGCTGAGGGTGAGACAGAGCCGCGGCTCATCGGCATGTTTCTGCTGGAAGACCTGGTGGGAGTCCACGTGAGTGAGTTGCCTTCTTCACACAACAAGACGGCTTGTCAAATGGACGTACATATGTACCCGGTGGTGAAGAAAAAGTCTAGAAAAATGACTGTCCTCAGCGTCTGTTTTGATGCAAAGGACACGTTTGATGATAATATGGCAACTGCTCGTGAGTGGAAGAAGGCAATTAAACAGTTTAGTTACCAAAGGCTTCGTCAAACATTCTATGGCTCTGAAGGTATGATGTGACACTTACAGAGTGTATCACTGCCTAAAATATTGGGGGGCTAACTGCATGCCCCCCTTTACAAATTATTGGGCCCCCTGTGCTCCCTTCCTATGCTTATGGTTTACGACGTTATCATAGGCTCTTACAAAATGCAGTATGATGCAGTAAACATTGTGTTCCAACAATAGTACAATAGTAGTTTTAACAAATACTATCACTCTACAATAGCAATGCCAGGTGCAGATAGCTCTGTAGAAGCTCCACAAAGACACTTCCTGGTGCTCATCAACCCTGTTGGAGGACAGGGGAAGGCAGAAGACGACTTTGAAAAGCATGTACAGCCACTCTTTGACCGAGCTGAGATCACCTATGAGGTAGTGGTCACAGGTAAGGGGAGGAATACATTCACCAAGCATAGATCAAGTCATGCCAAGTGGTCGACTTTGTTGAACTAAAGATACTTCTGGTGTGTGTGTGTGTGTGTGTGTGTGTGTGTGTGTGTGTGTGTGTGTGTGTGTGTGTGTGTGTGTGTGTGTGTGTGTGTGTGTGTGTGTGTGTGTGTGTGTGTGTGTGTGTGTGTGTGTGTGTGTGTGTGTGTGTGTGTGTGTGTACACATTTACAGAGAGGCAGAACCATGCTCGTGACCTAATGAAGGACTATGACTTCTCCAAAATAGATGGTATAGCCATCGCCTCAGGGGATGGTCTGCTCTATGAGGTATTGTGTTGTGCATTTACAAACAAGCTTACATATACCTTGAGAACACATCTTTGCATGAGAACATTGTGCCAAATTCTTTTTAAGTATCAAATGTCCTCCTAACTACCCAGGTGGTAAATGGAATAATGCAGAGAGAGGACTGGGAGCAAGCCATCAAAACTCCCATTGGAATGTTGCCCACTGGATCAGGCAATGCTCTGTGTGCTTCCGCCCTCTATGAAGCAGGGTCAGTACACACATGCACACTAACACACACACACTGTGGTTTTCTTTGATAAAATAGGCTACAAGACTATTATATACACACCAACACAGATACATGTGTAGTGCTTCAGTGAGTATACATTACTCTCTTTCTTTCTTCTCTACAATAAGGGAAGAGTATGGCCTGGTGAATGCTGCCTTCCAGATTATCCAGGGAGGAGTGATTCCCATGGATATTACCACCGTGGAGACTGCGAGCAAGCAGACGCTCTACATGACTCTACTGGGCAGCTGGGGCATGATAGCCGATGTTGACATTGAGTCAGAGAAGTTCAGAAAGATTGGAGAAACACGGTTTGTTATAGGTATGTATATGTACATATTAACACGTAAACTGAAACCTCCAACAATATGCATACTACAGTGAAAACCAATACATTACCATTTAGGAAACAGCCACTATTTTGAGAATGCAGGCCATGGTTTGGTTTCAAAGTGTATTTCTCTATTCCTTATTCTCCCATGCCCACTAAGGTGCTCTCAACTGTATTCGTAAGAAGCGTATTTATGAAGGCCGACTGGCGTATCTTCCCTATGACAATGGGAAGCCGACAGTCACTCGCAGTACTAGTGTGCCTACTCAGGCTCCAAATGGCGCTGATTCTGATGATGCAATGTCGCCTGCCAGATCTCATAGCATCAGTGTCCCCTCTGAGCACACTCCGACCTCTACTGCCACTTGCAGTGACACTACTGTCCAAACCCAAGGCAGTGGAGATGCAACGGCAACAGGAGTTGAAACTGAAAAAGGTATCACAAATGGTGAGACTGATGAGGAGTGTCGGGAAAATGTTGCGCAGATGGATGGTGCTAGAGATGTTCAGGTATCTCAATCACAATCTTCTCCAGTTACGATAAAGAGACAATCTTCATCCACTGGTCCCAGAGCCGACCTGCTTCCAGATCTTTCAGAGGCTATTCCAGACAACTGGAAAGTAATTGAGGGGGAGTTTACGGCAATTTCCCCATTAATGGTGCCACTTCTGAGTGCTGGTTTCTTTGGGGATCCAAACATGTCAATTGGGACAGGAAAGATTCGACTAGCGTGCATCAGAAGGATGTCACGTTTTGGGATGCTTAGCCTGTTAACTGGTGCAGATAAGGGCAAACACATTGAGAGACCTGAAGTTGAAACGTTTGATGCAAAAGCATTTCGGTTGGAACCTAAAACTGAGAAGGGTCTATTAACTGTTGATGGAGAGGTGATAGAATATGGTCCCATGCAGGCACAGCTCCACCAGCATTTGGCTCGAGTATTCTGTTCTAAGAAACGTTTGCAAGACATGCAGCCCACATAGCACAGAGATATACATGTAGCCATTTATCATGGATTCTACTGGCATGCTTGCTAGTGTAGGTGTGTACCATATCACTTTTTTTTATATTTTTCCTTATAACGACGTGATATATCCTCTGGAAGAATACTATATTATGCAGTTAGTCTTGTTTAGTTCTGTTGGTTCCCTGTGCTGACTGGCTGTCTTTGTCTTCACTGCTAGGAAGCTGGGTTATGAACCTGTAATAATCATACGGGGTGGTAAGCAGGCAATTGATGACTGCACTGTATATGTACCAGTTGAATCCCACCATCAGTCCCACAGCTAACACCATCAGGAACAGAATATGTAGGTCAAAGCCAACCAGAACAGTGATGCCAATGAGTGTGAGGATGAGCAGTAGAAACGTCAGGTTGAGGAAGATTAGCACTGATTGATTCACACCAGGTTCAAAGATATTGAGCACTATATCTTGGACAAACCCCCTCCCTGATGGTGGGGCAACAGTGGGGGTGGAGGAAGAGGCATCCATCTCTTTGTTGGGCTACCTCACGACACATATACCTACTGGAGAGGGAAATGAAAAGGCTTGAGGCATGAGTGAACTACTCACGTGACAATGCAGAGCGGTGCGAGTACGCATGCGCACCTATGATAAGCGCGTACGTATGCGTATTCTACAAAAACAGTGATGGCTGATCCTTGAGACAGAGAGCTAGTGGCAGAGGAGCTATGTACAGACACGCGCAAGCCGGATAGTAAGATTCTATCTTAAGCAATGGCTGCCGACAAGTCAGGCCAGGTCACATTCCCCGTCTGGGTTGGTAGTCTGAAAGATACCGTGAGTGAGAGAGACCTGCGCAAACTTTTCGCCAAACACGGACCTATAGCCAGTGTAAAACTTATGAAGGATAACAGGACGGGGAAATCTAAAGGCTTTGGATGGGTTAACTTTCTATCAAGGTCTGCAGCTGAAACCTCGGCTGTGAAAATGGCAGGATATGTCTTGTGCGGATTTGCGATCAAAACGGCTGGCCCATCTGAGCTTGAAAAGAAGGGACTGTTTTCTCCTCAGAAAAAGAACTATAGACCTCTCACCGACTGCTCCTTCTTTATTCAAGGGAAGCATTGCAAGAATGGAGATGCGGTGAGCCTGCAAATACATGTGGTGTTAGACTAATGTGGTGTCCAAATATGCAGAAACATGATTTAACAAATTATAGTAGTTAATATAATTATGCTCAGTTATTAAGTTCAATTTGCACCATATAAGGCAAAAAAGTGGTTTTTGTTGTACATGCATTTTTGTACAAGATTTTTTTGTATATTTCTCTCATTCCTCCCCGCAATAGTGCGAGTATCGTCACTCAGAGAGAGCCCTGTTGACAGAGGAAGTGTGTCCTGCCTGGCAGAGGAAGCAGTGCAACAACCTGCACTGCCCAAGGAGGCACCCCAGCACCAAGGAGTCCAGTAGGAGGAGCACTAGCAGTGGTGAGGAGGAGACCATGTGACTGAATTTTTTAAAAGTACCACGCCAATTTTCCAGACACTATTGCATGTGTTTTGAAAAGGGCATGCAATCGCACTTCCTGTTTGCTGTGCATGTGTATTGTCAGTACAAAGGAGAGAGACCTGAGACCATCATGGTTCTGTCCCCTTTCATTGGAAAGCATTCTTTACTGTTTTGGGCATTCCCTTTTTAAGTGATGTATGTGTGATGACAGGGCACTTTGCCATGTAGTACTGTGTACTACAGAGAATTTGGCCAACACTGCATGCACATAGCTGGCTTCATGTCTCATGAATAGCTTAGTGTAGGATTACTTCACAGAATGGTTCTCTGTCTCTCCATAGCTGGTAGTCCTACACCTGAGGCTGGCGTGGGTGGAGCGGTGCAGGTGTGTGGAGGAAGGTGTGGGGATCTCTCGTGCTCTCTCTCCTTCTCCTCTGTGCACACTCTGAATCAACACATCCAGCTCGGACAACTGCAATGCAAAACTGTGAGTATGGCACAGGCATGAGATAAGCACTCTTTGGAAGAGGGGGGGTGGGGGGGTATACTGGGCAAGTTTTGTCAAATACTGTACAGTTTGCATGGATACCTTTAACTGAATCTCTGGGTGTGAAACTACTCTACATGTGAATGGTGTGGGTGGGTGTGTTACCTGTGTATTACTGTACAACAAAACTACGTACATTACTTAACTGGAATGCATTATCAACACTTTGTCTACAGTGCAAGATAGTGTTTGGTTCACAAGCAGAGCTACGAGAACACAGGAAAGTCTGTTCCCGTTCACACAACGACTCCACCTCAACCACGACCCCTTCTCCCTCTCAGTCAGATGTAGAAGTTCTCTCTGACAGCGATTCAATTGCATCTGAAGACTCGTACAAACCTTCTCCTCCAAATCGCGGCAACAGTCCCAGCCCAGTAAAGTCAAGGAGCGATGCACACATACCTGGAGATAGAGGGCAGAAGAGAAGGGGACGTAGGGGAAAGAAAGCAAGCAAATCAGAATCAAGTGAGAATATCACGCAAGTAGTGACACAGAAAA
The DNA here is from genome assembly GCA_963970385.1 of Theonella swinhoei. NCBI lineage: Eukaryota > Metazoa > Porifera > Demospongiae > Tetractinellida > Theonellidae > Theonella > Theonella swinhoei. The sequence continues at coordinate 1,003,567 of OZ019965.1, forward strand.
GATCAAAATTGCCTTCAGAGGCTACCCTGGTGACCAGTTCATCCTCACCTGCTTTTCATGGAACACTCCATTACTCACCTCTTGGACTGGGAGAAGATGATATGGGCGCTGGGAATGTCTCGTTTAATGTTGGGAGTGATTCAAGTGACTATTCCGATGACGAAGAGGATCTGACTTACACAAGTGCCGAGATGGCCCAACTGCTGAGTTTGAATGAACTGGATATGCACCCATACACAGGGTCCAGTGAGAGTGAGGAGGAGGTGGTGGAGAGTGAGGGGGAGGACACCCATAAGGTGCTGGAAGGGAGGGAGGAGGGGGACACGGGAAGGAAAAAACGACAACGAAACAAAAAGAAAAAGGGACAGTCAGGTGGTGCTAAAGGTGACACTTCAGTGACTCATGATCGTCGCTCACCTTTACCTCACCATCGTTCCCCGGCAATGTCCCGGCAGCCGGAACCTGTTGGTCTGTTCTGGGACATAGAGAATTGTTCTGTACCCCTCAACAAATCAGCGTTTGGTGTTGCCGCTAAAATGCGGAGGGTGTTTTTCGAAGGCAAGAGAGAGGCTGAGTTCATGGTTGTGTGTGACATAACTAAAGAGAGAAAAGAGATTACTGATTCTCTAAACAAAGCTCAGGTGCATTACACATGTCTTATACAGCTGTTGTTTTAACTATTGAAACGATTGTTTAGAGACCCTAACATTTGCATTCATTGTTGACGTGGCCCAACATACTGTATGTTAGAGTGTATGTGCATGTACATGTACTTGTTTTGAGTTGAGTCTGTACAATATACAATGTTAGATATGCACAGTCAAATAGTGTTTTACTGGTTTACATCTCTCTCTCTCTCTCTCTCTCTCTCTCTCTCTCTCTCTCTCTCTCTCTCTCTCTCTCTCTCTCTCCTCCCTCCCTCCCTCCCTCCCTCCCTCCCTCCCTCCCTCCCTCCCTCCCTCCCTCCCTCCCTCCCTCCCTCCCTCCCTCCCTCTCTCTCTCTCTCTCTCCTCTCTCTCTCTCTCTCTCTCTCTCTCTCTCTCTCTCTCTCTCTCTCTCTCTCTCTCTCTCTCTCTCTCTCTCTCTGCCCTGGCAGGTAACTCTAGTCCATGTCAATGCAGTTGCCAAGAATGCTGCAGATGACAAACTTCGTCAAAGTCTGCGCCGTTTTGCACACACCTACCCAGCTCCCTCTACAGTTGTACTCGTGTCCAGCGATGTTAATTTTTCCTCAGAGCTAAATGACTTGCGTCACGTCCACAACATGTCCATTGTATTAGTACACAGTCGGTTCACCTCTGATGCTTTGAAAGTGTTTGCTCACCAGTTGGTGGATTACGAGCAGTTCCTGGAAGATGTGGAGGCACCAAAGGGAGCACAGGTACTGGAATTACATCTACATGTGTGTAGTATTGCCATTGATGCTGTTTGAATGTGTCATGTAGTGTAGTACATGTACATCCATGGCTAGTGTGCTTTAGTACAACACTTTGCAACAGGAGCCCGTAAATCACACACTGTTTCTAAGTGTCATTAGTACATACAGCATATTTCAGCACCTTTGCAACAGGAGCCTGTAAACCACACACAGTTTCTAACTGTCATTAGTACATAGATGGCTTCAATGTACTTGAGTGTGTGCATAGTCTGTGTGTTAATAGTCATCTATGTACTAATGACACTTAGAAACTGTGTGTGGTTTACAGGTTCCTGTTGCAAAGGTACTGAAATATGCTGTAGATGGTTATCTATGCACACACATTGAAGCCATCATGTACTAATGACACTTAAACACAGTGTGGTCCTGTTGCAAAGGTGCAAGGTGCTGAAATATGTTGTACAACACTTTGCAACAGGAGCCCCGTAAATCACACACTGTTTCTAAGTGTCATTAGTACATAGATGGCTATCTGAGACAGACTATGCACACACATTGAAGCCATCTACATGTATGTACTAATGACACTTGTGGTCAAAATATGCTGTAGATTCATTATATATGTCATAAGGTCACACTTTTGGTGATTGTAATCCTCCCTTGTGTGTAGAATAGTCATGTTTCACTAATGGTATAATGGTCTTTGGATGTTCAGTAATGCATATACACGTATAATGTTCTTAATTCTGTAGCAATATCTAATTTGCACTTAACGTGTGTCTTTCAACTCCACCTCAGCGTCCCCTCCTCCCTAATGTCCTCCTGGTTACTAACTTGCCCAAGAACTTCCCACCCAAGAAGCTCTCTTCTCGTCTTGGACAACTGTCAGACAACTGTGGGGGGCGTGTCCTTGGAGTAGACCCCACCTCTGGCACTGCCCGCATTCTATTCCGCTCGCCAGAATGGGCCATGAAGTAATGGGATACATATGTATGTGCATATATACATGTATGTGGTGGATGGATGTAAATATGCATGTACATGTATATTTCGAGTCCCACCCGAGGCAGCTTTTTTCTTTGAAAAATGCTGCCTTGGGCGAGTTGTGTTGTGTTGCTTTGTCTTTCTGTTGTGTTGTGTTGCCTTGCCTTTCTTTCTTTCTAAGCATCTCATGGATGATTAAAAAAGTCATGTACATGTGAGTTCCTCCTCTCAAACCTCTTTTACAGAGCTGAAAAGAGGATGAAGGGAGAGGATGTTTTTGGCTCTAAGATCAACCTGTGTCTGGACTATTCCGCTCCTCCACAACGCTCCCAGCCTCCGCCTCCTTTGGCCCCACCCACTCACCCCCTTCCGCCTCCTATGGTCCCACCCACTCGTCCCCCACCTCCTCCTGGCCCCCTCCTACCTCCCCCTATGTCCCCCGTGTTTCGTAACCTCTCTGGACCAGCTTTGGGCCATACTTTCCCTCCTGCTGCCCGGCCTCCCATTAATCATCCTCCCATGCAGACCCCCCCTCCTCACCAACGTTTTAGACCCCCTCTTCTCCCCCCAGCTCACAACTTCCCTCAACCGGGAGCTCAATATGTTCCCCCACCAAACACCCGATTGCCTCGCCCCCCTCCACCACAGTCCCCCAAATTTCCTCCGTCCCCCCCTCAACCTTCAGGACCCCCACAACAGTTTCCCTATTCACATATAGCTGCTACTCCCGCTCCTCGTCCGGAGGGTAAAATACTCATTTTTAAAATTCCTCCTAGAAGTGAAGCAAACTCATTTAGTGAAGTGGACAGGCTAGTTTTGACTACTGTGCTTGAAGCCTGTATCAAGGTGAGTGAAGTATGTGGACATGTACACATAAAATGCTGCACATGTAGATATGCTGTACATATACAATACCTCATTTGTTGTACTTTGTTAACTACATAGTCTTCATCAACCAGCTTACATCCCATGAGTTTTAGTAATCAAATATTAATGGTGTACATAATTAAGGAGGAGCAGGTGGTGCTGCATATTTGAAAGAAAATACACGTGTACATGGTAATCTTGTAACCTAAATATTACTTAAAAAATGCATACTGTCACCTTGCACTGTAGAGGGTCCAGGAGTTCCAGCTGTATGGTTCCTTTGTCTTTGTTCCCTCAGACTGAGCCAAAACGTGTGGTGATGTGGCACACTTTCTCTGAGATCCAGGTACTGCTGCGAGTGGATTTCCACCAGACAGCCGTTGTCAGGAAAGATGAGCTGATCAAAAGATTGTGGGAGAAGGGAGATCTTAAAGCCAATGTGAGCCAGTGAATGTGGGATTAGATACATGTACATATGCCTTGTCTATGTGTTATACTGTACATATCTGGTGGGTATGTCTTGTTTGGCTGGTCTGTAAGCTATATGTCCCTTTTTTACTTCTAAGTGTAGTGAGCCTTCCTAGTGATGTGAACGGGCGATATTCTCTCTCTCTCTCTCTCTCTCTCTCTCTCTCTCTCTCTCTCTCTATATATATATATATATATATATATATATATATATATGTAACTGGCTCTGTACATACCATAATGCCGTAATTTTGCGTGCGCACTCTCCTGCTCACCAATAATGCTTAGCATTCCACTAGTAATATACATGTAACTAGTGTGGTATGCACATGAACATGTATGTATATCCATGTATTCAATTCAATGGACTTGCATGTGTGTGTGTGGCTCTGCCCATGTTTATGGTCAATGGCAGTGGTACTATGGCAGCTTTATGAGTATTATATGAATGAGAAGGAAAATTGTGAAGTAAATGCATGTATTGGGTAAGTAAGAAAGATACATGTATGTATGGGAGTAAGAATAAGGACATAACTTGTTGCTGCAACGTAGGCCACGTCATCAAGCCTTCTCTAACCCATGATGTATATGTACACATACAATGTATGTATGGTGTAGGTGGCCGAGAAGTTTGTGGAGCAGTGTGTCAAGTCTCTGACGGAGTTATGTAACAGAAAGCGCCTCACCTGGCAGGCCACGTCCTGTGGCTGGACTGAGGATGAGGAGGCAGACAGACTTACCAGGTACATACACACGCCTTACCAAGGTTGTAACAACACACACCTTCTTCATACCAAGGTTGTTAAGTTAATTAGGTCGATACACTCTGCTAAAATAAGCCTAGCCAACTAAGCTGCCTCTGTAGTTCAGTTGGTAAGAACATCTGTGTAGAACACAGAGTCAGAGTGTTGTGGAATTAAATTCTGTCTGTGGCAGCTCTTAAAAATGACTGGTTTAGTGGAATTACATGTATGTTGTCTTCAATTTCTCTGAATGTACTAAGTGGTGATGGGAGTTTCCCTCAGTTGACAGTCAACATACATTTACGTAATGTGCAGTATACATGTATGTGTGTAGGCCTTCTGATGATGTTCCTGTTAGTGATGCCATATTGTGTTCATGATTATATTCAGGTCACAGGTGATAGCTCTGCTTCAGCAATTCTCAAATGTCTGGGTCAACTGGAACCGCTTTAAGAACAAATACAACAAAATGTAAGACTTCTTACTAGCACAGCCTCTCACATTCACTGATGTTCCATGTACATGTATATTCAGTTACCACTCTGGCCTGAGTGAGATGGCGGTACACACCACGTGTAAAGGAGCTGTTATGATTCTTGGTAAAGAGGACAATAATAAATCTCAGGTAGGCTATATTGACACTCTCTGTGCAATTGTTGAAGAGTGATGTAGTGACACATGACTTAATCATCCATGAGATGCTCTGAAAGAAAGGCAAGGCAATACAACACAACAGAAAGACAAAGCAACACAACACAGCTCGCCCAAGGCAGTTATTTTTCAAAGAAAAACTAGCTGCCTCGGGTAGGACTCGAACCCACGACCGTCCGCTTGTACAGTACATGTATTTGGGAGGGTAAAGGGAGGAAACATGTCGTTAGCTTAGTTGGTAAGATTATTGCCTACAAAGCGGAGTTTCGTGGCTTCAAATCCCATAGCCAATTCTTCTATGAATAATGACTGTTTCAGATGAGTTGTGTTGTGAATCTGTTTACTGGGTATATCTCGTCCGTTATTCAGGTGATTATTCGTTATGAGATGAGTCCTCTGGTCAGAATCTCCTCCCAAAAGAAGGTGTGTGATGGTGTGCTGAACAAGGTCATTGGTATGCTATCCACAAGACAAGAACATCGACTCAAACTGCTCGAGTAAGAGTGTACATGTACATGTATGTAGGGGTACACGTACAACAGTCCCACCCGAGGCCGCTAACGTTTCTTTGAAAAATAACTGCTTTGGGCAAGTTGTGTTATGTTGCTTTAATTGTCTTTCTGTTGTGTTGCGTTGCCTTGCCTTATCTTCCTAAGCATTTCATGGATGAGTACATATGTGATTACATTGGTAGAGCATTTCTGTCTTGAACACAATGTTAGAATATCAAAAATGACTGGCTTGGGTGAGTGGTGGTGTCTTTGGAATGTTGAGGGCTAAATAAGTGTTACATGCATTGTATGTGTATGTACATGTGTGTTCTCATTCCTTTATACAGTGTTGTGAAGGAGTATACTAATGAGGTTGGACCCCTACCACTTAGTGCTAATGGGAAGCCACTCCAGGAGGTTCTCTCTAGATCGCCCCGTCTGCAGTTTGTGGGGAGCAAGCCGTCCTCCATCTATCTCATGCTGGTCAATACACACATACCTCCTCCAGAGAAGACCACTGTGCCTCCTCCTCTCCCTCAGAGAGGTACGTGACTAATCACTGAGATGCTTAGACAAAGCAACACAACACAACTCGCCCAAAGCAGTCATTTTTCAAAGAAAAATTGGCTGGGATTCGAACCCACAACATATGTACATGTAGGACTGAGGCTGAACTAATGCCACGGTATCAAGCAGGTTCTGCATTTAACCTTTAAGTATGTCATGTATTTCAAGTCGTACATCTTGTGCAGGTACAAGTAACCTGGAGATGTTGTCTACAGAGTTCAGGCACCTGCTCATGAAACAGGCACCAAATTGTGAACTGCCACTGTTGTGAGTCACTCTCTGTTTAGGTTATTCTAGTGTTCATTTGGTTCGTGAGTGTAGTTCCTTTGCTAACAAGTCAGCTTCTGTCTGTGTACATTATGACATCAAGACAGTATATAGCTGTTTGGCTGGTTTGACAGTATGTGCATGCATACTTGGTTATTTCCACAGTCGACTACAGCAAGAGTATCAGACTTTTTACCACCGTTCATTTCGTGTGTGCGACTTTTTGCCTACTGGGGAGGGAGCCAAGATGAAGAACCTAGTTGAGGCCTGTACAGGAATCAATGTCAGTCAATTTATGTAGGGATGTAGTACGATGAGACGTTTAAGAGGTTTTCTCTCTGCAGTTGAAAGACGTTAGACTTCCCAACAACAAAGTGGAGACCATTGTATACCTGGAATCAGAGGCCAGAACCGTGAGTGGACATGCGCGTGGGCTCCAATTATTATGTATACAGCAATTATAGCGTTTCCTGTAAGCCAGCGTTGGTGGTGTAACGGTTAGCATTGTTGCCTTCCAAGCAGTAGATCCGGGTTCGACTCCCGGCCAACGCACTTTTTATTTTTATTACATATTTTTCACTTTGTTTTTTCAGTCTATAAGCAATCAAGCACAGCCTACAACTAAGCCCCAACCTCCTGGTAAGCTTATATTCACAGCCTTCTTTTTTGTATGTAAACTTGAGTTGTATGCATGAACTTATACCCCAGAAAGTTTTAGAGGCACCAAGTGTTGTGTTGTGCTCTCTTCAAGGACGTTAGATACACTTTTTTCTGTCAACCCTTTCTTACTCCAGACACAGTGGCAGACTGTGAACGTCGTGTACACGATCTGCTGTGCAGTTTACCCAACTACCAAATCACACTTGATCGATTTATGGGAGAATATGAGAAGATGTATGGGAGCAAGATGGACTACTACGGTCACTCCAAGCTGACCAGCCTCTTGGAGTCATTCTCTTCCACTCTCACTGTGAGAGGCACTGTACATTGGAATCACTAGTTGTGGGAGAAGGAATGTCCTGATCAGCAAAAGACACTGGGGGGTGTCCTGATTAGATGGATTCCACTGTACATGTAGCAATGTAACAGTAGAACAACGCTCAGCTGCATTCAGTATTCAGCTCACAGCCTCTAGCTTACTAACACATTCCTTAGCTCCATCAGTAAAATGGCCACCATTGTGTAGCCTGCTTTGTTTTGTGCATTATTTACAATACGCTGTTTTTTCTGTTCCTCTCTCACACAACCAGATTTCTGAGGATAGAGGTCCAAGTCGGCTGGTCCAGCTGAAACCCATACATATTTTAAGACATGAACTTACACTTCTACTCTCGGATCACGGTGGTCAGATGGCCATTAACCAGATCGTCCCAGAGTACAAGGAGAAGTTCGGAAGAATGCTTGTAGTCACTCAGTTTGGATTCCCTAAATTGATCCGGGCACTGGAAGCAATGCCAGACACTGTTGATGTGAGTTTTACATGTCTGTATACACACTATAATAGTGGATACCACACTTTGATTGTGCCTCCATTTCAGCTTGTTGGTAAGGGACCTTCACGTATCGCCATTCTGAAAAAAGCAGTCCCTCCAAGAGCAGGTATATATGTACATGTATGTATGTACAAACACTACATACAATGTACATGGTGTTTGGTGTCTTGGTTTAATTACCGCGGCCTTCTCCTTTATACTAAGTTAGAATTCACCTGTTTATCTGGTTTGTGGTGCTTTGGTTGCTTTGTATTGTATATGTGATTCGAGCCCAGCCAGCTGAGCTGCCTCGGTAGCTCAGTTGGTAAGAGCGTCGCCTAGCAAGCAGACAGTCGTGGGTTCGAGTCCCACCCGAGGCAGCCTTTTTCTTTGAAAAATAACTGCCGTGGGCGAGTTGTGCTGTGTTGTGTTGCTTTGTCTTTCTTTCTAAGCATCTCATGGATGATTATTGTAATCAAGTATATTGTAAATGCAGAAAAGAGAAGCAGTTTAACATGATCACACACACTTTGTGTCTCACCTCCCACAGTGAATTCTAAGCAGTTTGAGGATGAAGTCACAGCTCTACTTGAGTCCACACACAACCAAAGACTGTCAGTGATTCAACTGACAAAAGCCTACAATGAAGTATTCAGAAACCAAGCCCACAAGAAAGATGTTAAACTGCCTCCCATTTCAGAGGTGGAAATGGTAGAGACTCTCAGAAAGATGCCAAGATTTAGTGTAAGACATTAGAATATGGCACAGCTCCTGAATGTATACATGTACTTACATGTACATGTATATATGTGGGTGAATGTGTACACATTGTGTGTGTGTGTGTGTGTGTGTGTGTGTGTGTGTGTGTGTGTGTGTGTGTGTGTGTGTGCGCCATTAGATCTCTGGTGCTGGTCCAGTCCAATATGTAAACTTGGTTCAGCAAAATGAGAAGAAGAAAAAAGAGAAGACTACAGCTTCTCAGAAGCAGCCATCAGAAATCCCACCCACTGAACAAGCTCCTCCCCCCAATCCCCAACACACAGAAATACTCCCCCCACCTCAACAGCCATCGACTGCTCCTACAGATCCAGTTAAATCTCAACCACCACTCTTGCCTCTGACCACTCCAGAGCCTCCAGTGGTGTCACTGAGCAGCAGTGGTGCTGTAGAAGGTAGCTCAAATTTGCCCAACACCACAAAAGAAGAGAGTTCGTTGTTGCGTCTGGGGGATAAGGAGTCCCAACGGCTGGCCTCGGAGACGCAGCGTCTGCTGCAATGCCATCACGAACATGCCATGACAGTGAGTGAGCTGGTGCAGAGTTTCAAGGAGGCCGAGGACCCAGCCTCTCCTCAACCAGAGGAACTCAATCTGTGCCTACACAAACACAACGTCAGGAGGGGAGGCCCTCAGGCACCCAGGATATTCCAGGTACAGTGTGTAAGTCATGTACCAATGTCCATTATTATGTACAGTATCAAGTGCACATCTGAATAATAATTTTAGCTGTATACGATACATGAGATGTCAGCTTGAAGGCACTTGGTCTTGTCTGAGTTATCCCTGTAGCTCAGTTGGTAGGCCATACCAATAGAACACAGAGGGTAATTGTGTGTTTGAATCCCATGCATACCTGAGGCCTTAGGTGAATTGAGCCACATCATGTTGTGATAAATCTTTTAGTTCTGAGTATTTACATGTAGTGTTAGTAGTACTGTAAGTTTATCGATTATTCTTTTGTGTTGGGTCCTACAGATATCCTCCATACCTGGCTCAGTGGGTGATAGCTTGATTCAGTTAAACAGATCAGATTGCCACGGGAAGCTAGCCTTTGACCTGCTCTACCTGTTCACCTACCAGCCCACACCCACACTGACACTACCAGTGGATCACATGGACATCCTCTACCAGCAGTGTAATGGACACAAGTTCATTCCTGCTGTGTATGGGGTCAAGACTCTGCAGGGTGTGATAGAGGTGGCAAAACCTGTCAGCCAACTAATGAAGGTTTGTGTACATATTATGTACATGTATGTTATGCATTCATGCGAAGAATTCATAGCACTTTTCCTCATTCTTTCTTTCTCTCCCTCCCTCCTTTCTACACCTTTTCCCCCTCCTCCCTCCCTCCTCCCTCCTCCCTCCTCCCTCCCTTCCATACCTGATACCCAGTTGGATGAAACCAAGCAGTACTGTTCTCTCACTCCCGTGGGTTGTCGTCGTGCCATGTCTTCCCTCTTAGTTGAACTGCTGTTCCTACGAGGACAAGAGTGTCGCGATGCCACCTCTGACCTGCCACAACTGTTTCAGCAACACTTTGGCTTTCCTCTACCTCTGGCACACCTCGGTGTGGACTCACCTGTTGCACTACTATCACTCCCTGAGATTAAGAATTGTATCCAGGTACTGGCATGTTTAGGAATGCCAATGTACATGTATATGCTGTACTAAGGAATATGGTGGACAGCTGCTTTGGACCACTTGGCCTGGTCTTATATACACTAGGCAAGACTGAGCAGTTGTGGTTATCAGAATAAAAAGCAATCATCCCACCACCTATATAGCTCAAACCCAACATGTATATACATGTGATACATCGGAAAGCATGCCAAAGGCAGTCATTCTTGGGCGTAACCAAACCACTCACATGCCACTGTTTATGTCTATATAGATGATGTACTGTGTACACAGTCATATTGTATCTATACATGTTTGTACATGTACGTATGTGTATAATCATGTTCATGTACAAGTTATCTAATATCACTGTTCAGGTCACTGATAATAAACCTGAGCTCAGAAACGTGACTTGCTTTGCCGAGCAGTTGCGGTTCCTCCTAACACAGAACAATGGTCGTCTTTCACTGGATAGTCTTCAGGGACTGTACATATCAGCATTTGGGCCACCTCCTGACACCCACGGTAAAGACTGGCTGAACACGAAGCTGGTTCACTACGCTCCACATGTTGTGAATCTGTCCAGCCATAAGTGGGCAGTATGGGCTCCGGCCGGAAGGCCGTATCCTGTGAGGAACATCAGCAGTAACCTTCCTCCTCCTTCTCCCTCCCATGGATTTCTGCAACATGGAGGGGCTGGTTCCCAGCACCACAAGCCCACAACACCTCCTTTGGCTAGTGACTGGGTCATAGTGGATGGTGGGGTGTTCAGTGGGGTCCGTGAAAATGAGAGCCAGTTGGGGCAAGGGCAACATCCTGGCCCCTCTAATAGTACAAAAAGCTCTCCTATTGCTAGCAAGCCTCTTCATGGCATAGAACATTCTACCATATCTCCATCTTCCTGCAACTCTCTCTCAAAGGACACTCACCCACTACCTACAACAAGAGAGAAGGAGGCATGTAAAACTGGTGCTGCCTCTCTGCCACAACCCATGCTGTTGGAGCAGCAGACAGAGGTCAAGTATGAAGAATCTCCATATGATTTCCTTCAAAATGACCCTCAGCTACTTGCACAGATGACAATAAAGGAAGAGGATAATGTACCATCGACTGCCGATGCATTGCAGAAGCTGGTTGAAGCTGGTAAGCAAGTACTGGACTTTGAACTCCCCGATATCCCCAACCTCCCCCCACCACTTTTCCCCCTGCCTGCAAATGACGAGTCACATCAGAAGGTCCCCGACATACCTGTTGATGGCTCGGCAGATTATCTAAAAGCTGGACTGAAGCCAGATGAAGTATTACAGGAACTCTATCGAGTTAAGGAGCACGGAGGGGGCATTATCAACCCTTCCAGTATGGAACCATTTCTCAATTACTTTGGCGAACTTTCAAGTCGTGAACTAGAGCGATTGGAGTCACAGGAGGCAAAACCCAAATCACCTACCCCTTCTCCTACACCCACAAAGGGAATGCTGCGCAAGAAGCGAATGATGGCCATACGCTTTCCTGGACAAGATCCCGAGCTTGATCCCGAGCTGCAGAAGACCTTGGACTCTATTCAGCTCCCCGAGATACAGAGTTTGAGTGACGACAGCGATGACAGTGACACGTGTCCAGAGCCAGTTTCTCGAGCTGAACTCTTGGCTGAGCTAATGGAGAAGGAGTTCTTCACTTGCCCTGAAAAGAACGAGGAAGATTCCAACAAAGCTGCTTGTGGTGGGCAAAGGGACACAACCTCTTTCCTACCAAGAAACGGTGGCAATATGGTGGGAACTTCCGTAGATCTTGTCCCGGAGTCGGAGTTGGGGCATCTTTCTAAACCATCATTTCTTCCATGCTATTATGACCAAGGTAAAAATGGACAGCAGTGACCCGTTCACCCACAAACATTCACATAGTTATATATTACCACAGTAAGCTGGATTCCGATTTTGTAACTGAACCAGCTATTACTACATTACACATTAGCTATCCATAACTTTGTTTGCTCAGTTTATATGACATACTTAAACCATGCTTCACCTTTACTATTGCCTACACATTACTTGTCACTCCTCATGACTGTGTGTTTATGGCATTGGCTGTGTTTGGAGCCTTTTACCAGTGCTGTTTTCAGTACCGATAAAAGTTCACCTACCTCACACACCAGTTGGAGAGTACTTTTGTTTAATGCTCAGAGTTGTAATCTCTTTGTATGTTGTATAATGTTTATAGACTAGTGATATTGGTTGTGTACTAAGTCAAATGAGTATGCTTTTATGTGCATGCAAATGTGGTGAAGTCAGGCAAAACATATTTGTGCATAAACCATTGATTCATTTTGCTCCATTGATTTAGAATATCGATATCATAATCAGCTGGTTGAAAGCATATAAAAGAGGGTATACATGTATATATATATACATTAATGATATATACAAATTTATAGACGATGATTCTGGGAGATGATCATATACATACAGTGATGAGAACATTACAAACAAGCATAAATTGTTGAATAATGGGATTGTACAAACGTGCAGTAAGTGTTGCACGAAACATTTGCACAAAACACTTGTTGAGAAGGTGTGCTGTGTTTGCTGCACAAAACGTGAAGTCAATGGAACTGGAACACAGACACTGCTCTCTCTGGAACGTGCTCCAGTTCAATACTCTGGTACCTGCAATAAAAATGGTTCGGCTAGACCAATATGTACTACATATATAGCTACGTTCACCCTTAAATGAGCATGCCTCAATTTACCCTCCATCAGGACAGTAGGTAAAGAAGTTCTACTGTAGGTCTAATGTACATGTATAGCAAATGTCACAGGTTTAGGACACTGCTTGACTCACCACTCAGACAGCTTGTGGTAGTAGTAGCCTTCAATTGTAGCCTTTGACTGCTGGAAGCATATGTAGTAGAATCCAGCAAAGGATGCCCCACCAATGTCTGTGATACGATGGTCAGGAACCAAGAACAATTCCTGATGTGTGTGTATAGGTAAGGCAGACATCAATGGCAAAGCCCTATATACTTGTTGCATTCTGTACCATAAGTTGCTTTTTGTACCTAAGTAGAAAGTTCCAAACATTGGACACGAAGACTTCAGGTGTTCTGATTGAAACATTGGGAGCAGCAAAGTGTCCTTATTTCTAGGTGTCTTGTTTAGTGAGGTGTCCTGATTAGTGAGGGGTCCTGATTAGTGAGGTGTCCTGATTAGAGGTGTCCTGATTAGTGAGGTGTCCTGATTAGAGAGGTGTCCTGATTAGTGAGGTGTCCTGATTAGTGAGGGGTCCTGATTAGAGGTGTCCTGATTAGTGAGGTGTCCTGATTAGTGAGGGGTCCTGATTAGAGGTGTCCTGATTAGTGAGGTGTCCTGATTAGAGAGGTGTCCTGATTAGTGAGGTGTCCTGATTAGTGAGGTGTCCTGATTAGAGAGGTGTCCTGATTAGAGAGGTCTCCTGATTAGTGAGGTGTCTTGATTAGTGAGGGGTCCTGATTACAGCAGCTCTACTGTGCATACATAATACATGACATGTTGTCTGCTTTGTAACTCCACCACTTACTTTCCACCTCATGAAAACAAAGTCTGTGCCATCAATTTGATCATATGAAAAATCATCTGAATTGAATGTCTTCATAAAAGGTCTAAACGGAGCAAACTTCCCCCAATGTTTCCTGTCCACTTCCTCGGAGGCATCCCACTTGCGAGTGAGGAACGGATGACGGCGGCTGATTATTTCTCCCTCAAAGAAGGTAGTGAGGTTGGGGTAGTCCTATGAGAGGAAGAGAAGGTTGATGGTACTTGTAGATGGAGAAAGAGGGAATGGATGAAAAACACATGTGATTCCCCTTTGTATATGGATAACATACGAATATTTACTCACAAAACATTTTCATTGTTATGTCTGTTCCAGACCACTGACATGTGTTCACACCACAAAATATTAGCATAAATACACATACATGTGTAGATGCATACACACATACACATGCTGTGTTGTGTTGTGTTTCTTTTTCTATGGAGTCTCTAGGTCTATGTATATAATACATTTGTGTACATTGTAGCACTCAAATTGGTACACAAACAAGGAGTATAAATTACCTCTGTGAGTCCTTGTATTTTAAGGTAGCCACATACACACGAGTTCTCATAGTCCACGTGCTATTGCAAAGTAGGTACGTTATAATGACAACTGGAGTGTATGTTATGCATGTATACAATTAGAATGTAGAATGTCGTGGGTTCAAGGCCCGCCTGAGGCAGCTCATTTTTCTTTGAAAATGACTGTCTTGGGTGAGTTGCATTGCGTTGTATTACATTGGAAGTCACTTGGTTTAAAATATTTAATGGAGCATAGTTCGTTGACATTAAAGAACAGGTTGTAAGGAATGACCAACTCCATTACTTTCCACCAGTGCTTATATATATGTATATATATCAACAAACTTTGTTTACATCCATCAGCATCATGAAAAATATTACCACAATCTTCCAACTGTCTGAACTGACCTTAAATACCACCTCCACTTGGTACTTGTTACCCTTGCTCTGCTGGTGTCCTTTGAACTGGCTACCACTGTGTAGTGGAGTGAGCGGGCAGCCGGGATGCGTCCCGACCCCTTCCTCTCCTCCCGTCTTCCCCAATGCCAATAGCCCAGGCATCATTCGGCAAAAACTCACATCACATGTATCTGCGCATAGAAACGACACACTGTAAACATCACAGATCCGTTTACAACATTCTCAGCATTCTAACCACTTTTCTATCTTACCACTAACCTTTCTAGAAATGCTGTCCTGTTCTTAGTCTCGTGCGAAGCTGCGGGTAAGCTTATTCTAATAAGAGCCCACCGCCGAGAT
Organism: Theonella swinhoei; assembly: GCA_963970385.1. Lineage (NCBI taxonomy): Eukaryota > Metazoa > Porifera > Demospongiae > Tetractinellida > Theonellidae > Theonella > Theonella swinhoei. Next base: position 1,018,700 of record OZ019965.1, read on the forward strand.
TCTATTAGATGCCCTTCATTAGTGGTTGCTACGTTGCCATGAATTTCTGGAGTCTTTGAAACTCTTGTACCGCGGTGGTGCAATAGTAAGGATGATGAAATCGAGAGGTGAGTGGTGTATGCCCCTTTCACACTTGTTCTCTGTTCCGGTTGTGTAATGCGCGGCATACCTCTGTCAAAACATACACCATAATGTGTAAACGTTGTGCAATACTCATTTCTCATGAATATTAGCTTAGCGACGGTTTAAAAGCTTCGGAGCTATCTTGACGTTCACTATAGAATGAAATGTTCTCATAGAAGCTGTATACTGTGTGACTAATAGTTTCACGAGAAGATGGGATAACGAGAAGAGTCCAGTGTCCCAGGCTGCAGCCATGGTGGTTCTATACGCAATAGTTATCGATAACAGAAGGAAAAAATGACTAACTGAATAGCTTGTGCTTTCAGCCTCTCTTTAACTTAAACTTTCTGTGTTCTAGCTAATCCACTAACTTGTGATTCCAATTTCTTTGACCCTTCAAACTTTCCAACCAATTATCTTCAGGGTCTTTATTAGTATAAGCAAACAATAGCTACAAGAGAGACAGAGAACTTGCTAGTCTCTCTGTGGCAGTAGCAGAGGAAGTAAATGGCGGCCATGTTGAAGTCAGACGACGGGGAGGGAAAAGACGTGGAGATGAAGGAGGAGGCAACCTCTCACAGTAATCCAAGCGAAAGTGTTGACAGTTCACCCCAGTCAAAGGGGGCTGAGGGTGGAGCTGCACACAAGGAGCAGTCCACCAAGGCTTCATCTACACTGAATGGATTCCTAGGAGACCCAAAGGTGAGTATATACTCATGGTTGCTTAGATAATGGGGTCTTGGCCTGGCTTAGAAAAATAAATTTAGCATCAGTTGTCCATGCCCAACCTAGACGGGGTTTTTCTATCTTTTTGTACATGTATGTACACTTGCAGCACCAGCTAACCAGCCCCGATGCTGATACCTTTGAGATTCTTCAGAAGGAGCTGGTCTCCAGGCTGGATGAGGGTCAAGGGGAGACCATCTATGAGGTGGGAGGTGGAGGTGAGTCACTGTCTCTATACTGTACATGTACACATATTTGGAGCACACACAGCCATCTGCAAAGCTCTTCTTACAAATGCACTTCCAAATGAAAGAAACAGCCCTGCTTTATTCCAAACCACTCCCCCCTCCTTCCCTTGTATTTGTGGGTCTGCATGGGTATAGTCCTAAACTTATTTATCCTCCATCGTGTTGACATTTCTCTCCCACTTCTTTCTTGTCCAGGGCCAGCAAGTGGACTCAACGAGGAAGACCTGCGTGCCTCTCTAGCAACAGTGGAAGCACTGGCTAGTGCATGTGGGGCTGATGTGTCTGTGTTGAGGGAGAGACAGGGGGAGGAGGGACATGCAGCTGACTGCTTGGTTAGGAGAAGAGTAGATGAGGATGATTTCATGGAAGTTAGGTACCACATACAAATATAGCATGTAATATCAATGTAGCATGTGTGCATGATAAAATCTGGTAGGGTTGGGCGAATTCCCAGGTTGAAGATTCATGAAGGCCCAGAGCACTGCACTGAGGCAACAAGGCTCTCTAATACACAAATAATCAGACTTGAGACTCTTGATGAACACAACTCACTGATGTTGTCTCTGGAGTCACATAGTATAGTCTGGCTGTTCCCATTGCCTTAGTTCTCTGGGGACTTCATGAATGTCTTGTGTAATACCCACTGAACTTGCTCTAACAGTGAATATCACCATCACTAGACATTGAAGTAAACATTAACAGTTATTCTAAGTGCATGCCACTCAGCTAGTGAATATCTACATTATAGGCTACTGTATACACAAAATAGCAATGGATATACATTGTAGTGTGGAGAGTGCGTTGTGTTTCTTCTTTACACAGAGTGGCTGTGGTGGGCAATGTGGATGCAGGCAAGAGTACTCTGCTGGGGGTCCTCACACACGGAGAGCTGGATAACGGTAGGGGCACTGCCAGGCAAAAGCTGTTCCGACACAAGCATGAGATGGAGAGTGGGCGAACGTCGAGTGTCGGCAATGACATCCTGGGATTCAACCAGGAGGGCAGGGTGGTGAATAAGACAGATGGGCACGGTGAGAACACATGCAATCATAGCTATGGTCATTCCCCCTATGTAAAAGACTTATACACACATACACGTATACTTTCATTCCATGTAGTGTTACTTCTGTATGTTGTATATGTAGTGTACATGTACACGTACAAAATGTTGTTGTTTTCTTACAGTCAAGAGTAATACATACATATACATGTACATGCTACATGTTTAGATACTGATGTGCATGCATATCACTGTGTGTTCCACTGCTGCAGGTTCCCTCGACTGGGTGCACATTTGCAGGACTTCGTCAAAGGTCGTGACCTTTATCGATCTTGCAGGGCATGAGAAATATCTCAAGACTACAATATTTGGCATGACTGGCCATGCTCCTGATTTCTGCATGCTGATGGTAGGCTCCAATGCTGGGATCATTGGCATGACGAAAGGTTAGCATGTACACATGTAAAAGTAGTCACTCAGGTTTTTTATTGGGGGGGGGGGGGGGGAATTGCCCTCCCCCCCTTAAAGTGGCTTTGCCCTCCTGACATGGGCTATGATCAATTCAACACAGGACAGTCTCAATACAATTGCAAGGCTACCCCCCTCAATTTTAGAAAGTCCAGATTCCCTACCCCTCCCCCCCCAAATTTTTTTCCTAATATACAGGGAATCTCACACTTCCAATACATGGGTAGCCTTATACAGACACTTCTTCCTAACTTTTCCCTCACTCCACAGAGCACCTGGGGTTGGCATTGGCTCTCAGTGTCCCAGTGTTTGTGGTGGTGACCAAGATTGACATGTGCCCGGCCAACGTCCTACAGGACACCATAAAGCTGCTGAATCGTGTCCTGAAATCTCCAGGCTGTCGTAAGATTCCAGTCATGGTCCAATCACATGACGACGTCATTACATCGGCCATGAACTTCACCTCAGAGAGGTAGTGTCCACATGTACAGAACATGCATCTTATCACTGTTGTCGTAATGTTGTGATGGTGTTTACATGCCCATTAGCCTCAAAATACTAGAAGAATGCTCAGTATTTTTTGGTGAGCAGAATTGATCCAACTATAGCACTGTCATGTTCATGTATCATGTCCATGTGTACAGTAATATAAGCTAAGCTATATACACATACTGTGCATGTTGTAGCATGGTGCCATATGCTGAGTTAGGAATTTGAAGCTGCTTTACATTTTCGAGAACAATATGTAGTGTATCAGAGATCTTTCCATTCCATAAAAGGCCCACACACTCTCTTTCTCTCTAGGATCTGCCCCATATTCCAAGTGTCAAATGTGACCGGAAAGAACCTCGACCTCCTCTGCAGCTTCCTCAATCTCCTCTCTGCCCGCATGCACACTAATGAGGACAAACCAGCAGAGTTCCAGATCGATGAAACCTACTCTGTCCCTGTGAGCTCCCAACCACCACCACAGCCTCCATACATTATGTCTAGCACAACCAACTTACACAAATATCTGATGTGAACTGCAGCATCACCCTGTACTACTAATGCTTGCTACATTTACAAAAACAAATTGTGTGGAGTGGTCTGTTCATGCATTCATGTACATGTATGTACATACAGCCATGTATAGCACTATCTAATCCATGTACATGTATGACTGGGTACCTTCTGTTGACTTTTTCTCAGGGAGTAGGCACAGTTGTGTCTGGCACATGTATGCAGGGAGTGATCCACATGAACGACACCCTGCTACTGGGCCCCACCTCCCTCGGGGAGTTCATCCCCGTGGCTGTCAAGGGTATCCACAGGAAGAGGATGCCAGTGAAGGAGGTGCGAGGAGGACAGACAGCCTCCTTTGCTCTCAAGAAGGTGAGTAGAAACGTGTACATGTAGTGTGTGTGGTGTGTGGTGTGTCCCAATCACCTTCAGTGTTTACACACAGTTATAGATAATCCATTATAATTATGTAGGTACTATACATCTCAATGACAGGCCTTTCAACTGTGCAATATATACATTTACAATGCATGTACATGTACACGTATATATACATGTTTTCTGCAGATGCGGAGGAACCAGATACGCAAGGGTATGGTGATGCTGGCTACCAGTGAGCATCCAGTGGCATGCTGGGAGTTTGAGGGCGACATCTTGGTCCTACACCACCCCACTACCATCTCTACCAAGTACCAGGCCATGGGTGAGTCTACTGTGTATGTATAGCATCATCATCTAATGCAATGTCACATAGATGTAAATGCGTGATGTATATACATGTACAATGCACATTATGCAGAGACTAGATCTATGGCAAAAAGAACCACTGTTGCATGTGATTTGCACGTACATATGCCTTTTAGTCAGTTTGATAATTGCATGTGAAACTGTTACTGTGCTCTACTAACAAATGTACTCTTGTTTTGTGTACAGTTCACTGTGGCAGTTCCAAGCAGACAGCCTCCATTGTATCCATGAACAAAGAGCACCTCCGGACTGGTGACAAGGCTACCTGTCTCTTCAGATTCATCAAGAATCCCGAGTACCTTCGTCCAGGAGCAAGAATGGTGTTCAGGGAGGGCCGTACTAAAGCTGTGGGGAATGTCACAAAAATATTCCCCCACATCCCGGGGGTGTCTCCCCACGGGAGCAAGCCTAAGATGATGGCCGTGCATCACAGTCACCCTCAGCTGCCCGGGGCCGGCAGGAGCAGGGGGAAGGGGAGGAGAGGAGGGAGGAAAAAGGGAGGAGTGAGGGTTTCCAGTGGAGACCACATCACCTCTGGAGGAAGCACCACATCATTACCTGCCAAAGAGTTGGCTCCCATCAACTCAACCTGATTGGTAGTATATAGCACTTCCCCTGCTCATTCACATGTCCATACAAACTCATTATGTATTGCTGTTTTTGTAAGTTCTCAGTTGAAATTAGCATAGCTAGGTTTTTTCAGTTGCGTTTCCTTTGTAACCACACTAGATTCTCATTAGTCCTCATCTTAGATGTGAGACAAATATTTTGGGGAATATTTTCTTGTACTTTTTCTCCTTTCAGCATGGCAGGTGCACATTCTGTGGACATTTGATAGATAAGATGTCCAGTGCATGTAGACAGTCAAGGGTTAATACATTACTTCTCCTAGCACCGCTGAACCACTGCATGCCTGCTGCGTAGCCTTCTTTGTTTCTTGCAGGAGCTGGAGTCTGACACGTATCCTTCACAAGCTGTGAGCTGCAGCAATGAATGGCTTGGAGTCACTGTGAGCCAGGTGCATGGATGTAAATCTAGCACCAGAAGTAAAAAGACACAATGGAATCCATACTTACTCGGACTTGGTACTACTACTGTTGCTTCTCCCGGGATGACCTGATAGTGCATGTGGGTATGGGGTGCTCAATTGGGGGGTAATACGCCTCCTTGAGAGGTTGAAGTGCATGTACTAGATTGAGGGGTTGAAGTGCATGTACAAGAGAGAGAGAGAGAGAGAGAGAGAGAGAGAGAGAGCAGATACAATTGGTGAAAGGGGTAGTAGTGATGCTTCTTCCCTGCCTTTGCTTCTTCAGACAGGTACATGCATACCTGATGCGATACAATACATGCCTACCTATTCCATGTGCCCCTATCAGGAGCTGTCGTGTAATACTGGGAGACGTGTTCATACCAGTTGTGTCTGAAGCTCCACCCACTTCCTCCCTGAGAAACATCGCCAACCTCACTCAGATAGCAGACTGGTGGTGGAACTGCTGTGGGAGCTGATGGGGATAGCTGCAGAGGGTCTTGCCAAGCTCCTGCCGAGTGGCCACATACTCAGCCAGAAAGTGCTGGCCAAGCTACTAGTGCTGTGGATAGACCCGTCCACTCAGGAAAAACAGGCTCAGAGCTTCGGACAGGTACATGCATACCTGATGCGATACAATTCCTGTACCCCCATCAGGAGCTGTCGTGTAATACTGGGAGACATGTTCATACCAACCCTTGTTGCAGAGTGATTTTGCGTTTGAGATAAGGAGAACTACCACATTCTGCCCTGGATTCTACTGCCATCCATTAGAAATTACGCTTATTTATTGATCATGACTGTAAACACAAAAGAACACAAACTTGAGTTATCAATATATATTAGTCACACTTAATGAGCTGTTTGCTTTAGTCGTGTGATCTCGGCCTCCAGTTCGGCCATCTTTTCCTCGGCCTTCTTTGCCCTCTTTTTCTTCTCTTGCAATTCCTGCTTAAATTTGGCCTGATAAGGATAATATATGGTATAAATACTTACACAAGATCTTTCCTCTAAAAGTGAATATTACAAGTCTTACTTTCATTTCCTCCATTGTCTGTTCAGGTTGCACTCTGTTAATGTAGTGTTCCATTAAATTTGTAGCGATGCCATATTTCTCTGGAGTCAAGGACTTGAACGATGAGAAAATGTGATTTGCATAGAAACAAATAAATGAAAACCATCGGTCGTCTATGATAGTGTCCTTGAATAATTTAATAGAAGGGGTGACAATAGCATCGACACAAAGAGAAAACGGAAAGAAGATGAAACGAAGTTGATCTTCACAGAAGAGAATCGCCAATGGTGGATGTTCTGCAAGATCTTTTGGGTACATGGTACAAAATAATATGAACTAGATAACAGACTCAACATGTACATCATGTGTATGTTAGTATTAGTTTTTATAGTTCTAGATGAGACTAGTCTAGTTGATTATTTTTGTACATTTCTATCTACATGTATATATATTTTCGTCTATTGTTACCTCACATTACTCACCCTGTTCACCATCGTCATCGTCACAGATGTCAATCTTGCGACTCAGGAGGTAGCCAATAGTCTGGCAAACTGCATTGTCATTGAACTTCCTTCGTGTCTTCACCTCAACAAGGGCACACACAACTAGTCTAGATATTAAATAGGCGAGTGAATAGAAAGTGTAATCCGCCTGGATATTGTTGGAGAGATTTCTCTGTTGTGATGGTGTATTTGAGATATTGGTTTTGGCAGATGTGTCCTCTGCCTCAAGGTTACACACGGATACCTCGGCTGTCACCATGGTGTTTGTGCATCGCACGATGCCCTTAATTATCGCATCCATTATACTGAATCTCACTTTGGCCTCAGTCATATCCTCACCCACTGTTGGTAAGAACATAGTGCTTAAGTGCTTAGTACCTTCATTTCAGCTTGAGAAATACTGTAACAGACACACAGACACACACACACACACATGTACACACACAAACCAAGTACCGTCATACTCACTTCGTGATGACTTCACCATACTTGAACATTCCAGTATGTCGGATGAAACTCTAAGTACTTGCACAGCGATACTGTATGGATTTACAGTACACCCATCCGTCTTCGTCCGCATCAGTGCGTCTCTAAAATCCGAAGAAAGACTAGGGTTCTCGGACAAGGGCAAAAATTGAAAATGTTCGCCTTTCTTTAAATCTGTTGCTGCTAATTTCTTTTCCCGTCCACTTTCTGATACTTTCGGTTGCCAGATCGGCTTTGGTTGGACAAGTTTCCCGTTCTCCAAATTCAAAAATTGTAATTTTGTCTCTCCTAAATTTTTGTAATAATTCTCGTTGGTAACAGCCGCTAGGAATCCCGTTGAGGTGCGATTGATAAGTGGTTGGAGTCGGGTAGGAGTGTTACCAGCCATCTGTCTTGGTCACAAGACTTCCACCTGTAAGACGCTAGAATAGTAGGTTCTTTTTCTTGGCTATGGTACGGTACGAAATACCTGGCCACGTGTCCTGCTTTGCCCGCGCGTTCGTTCACATGGCAACCTAGTCTCGTACCGGAAACAGGGTCACCTATTGTTCACTGTCATATTCAGATAGATATTGCATGGTTATTAACCCTCGCGCATGCGCGGGAGGGTTATTGTAGTCGGTGTGTGTGTGTGTGTGTGTGTGTGTGTGTGTGTGTGTGTGTGTGTGTGTGTGTGTGTGTGTGTGTGTGTGTGTGTGTGTGTGTGTGTGTGTCTGTCTGTCTGTCTGTCTGTCTGTCTGTCTGTCTGTCTGGTCGGTGTGTGTGTGTGTGTGTGTGTGTGTGTGTGTGTGTCTGTCTGTCTGTCTGTCTGTCTGTCTGGTCGGTCTGTCTGAAGAAAAGCGGTAAATTGCCGATTTTCGTGAACCATGATTGTTGTGATAGCCAAACATGGATATATTGACAAGCAGTATTGGAGGAAGTCAGGAGCTGAATCGTCAGAAGAATATCAGTTTTAGGCAGCGGTGCCTAAAAGCTGAAGGTGCGCATTAATTGGTGATCGCAACCGCACGACTTGCTGTTAGATATAGTTTTGCATTAGCTACAAGTATGTGCAGAGCACGAACAGAGTCAGAGAGGTCTAATATATTTACTTGGTAGTCATAACTGCGCGAGGGTTACGCACTTTACAAATGCATTTCATATTTTTTCTGCATGTATTTTATGCATATGCCCTTTGGGTCCTGCAAATGATTGTATCTTACCCCAGCCCTAGCCCTAGAAACCGTGACAGTCTCGTGCTCAAGGTCCCAGACTTGAACGGTTTGAGAGTACGACTCGTTCCTTTGAGGCCGGATGATTCGAATTGTGGTGGGGTGGGCGGGGCATACAATGGCTGGGACAGGGGTGGTGTTGGTGTAGCCGAGGGTCTTCCCTGCTTTCTTCAGGCCTGCAAACACTGCGTCGTGATTCTCATTAGCCCTCACCTTAGATGTGAGACAAATATTTTGGGGAATATTTTCTTGTACTTTTCTCCTTTCAGCATGGCAGGTGCACATTCTGTGGGCATTTGTGATTCAGCTTGGCGAGCTGAGTTGCCTCAGTAGTCAAGCATCTATATACAGTAATTCTTCGTTGGCTACTGTTCATGGTCATTACGTATCCTTAAATCCAATGCTAAAACTTTATTAAACAAACAAAAGGTGCTGACGTTTTGGCTGCTATACTGCATCCTCCTTCAAAGCATACACAACAACATCTATATATGCTGGTTACCACACCTAACGTAGCTAATTAAAAGGATCTCTGAGGCCTTGCATTCCTTACAAATACCAAAATTAGGAACTGAAAACTGAAAAGTTTTGTTTTAAAATTTATGCCTCTGTACTAGTATCATTACAAATTAAAACGCATTACTACATTTACTCCCTCCCTCCTTCATCTACACTGTCTGCACTATCCTCGCTCTCGTCTGAACTCTCAAATGCATCTTGTGGTACACTGTATATCCTCACCACAGGCTGCGGGGAAGAAAACACAACTTCATGTACATGTAGTAGCTTCTACAGAATTGCACAGTTCACTCATTTATGCCTGCTTTTGTTCATGCTACCAGCAGTACTGTACAGTGGTGTGTACTGTATGCAAAGCATCACAATAAATATTCGTGCACGATACTTGATCAGAAAGATATTTGGTATTTGGTAATAGACAACATGTATATACATGTAGAGATATTCCAGCTGTACAACTGGTGGGCTCGCTCTCACTTGCCCAATAATCATCACTGCCCACCTTGTTAGGGTCTTTCAGAATCAGATACTTGCTTGTTTTTTCTTCTCGTGGAAATCCTCGGAGCACATCCACAATGGCTTGCAGCACTCCCCACGAGTTGTTGATGTCGAGAGTTGCCATTTGGGCCAGTTCTGCAGGTTTCACCTGCTGTACACCGAGAATTTCATGGTTGGTGGAGTCACGAGGATGTTTCCGTGATACATAGCTAGAGGGAAGAGGGCCATGCAATGTATAAATCACACAAACACAATATAGACTCTCTCCATCTTCCTCTCCACTCTGTTCTCCCTCTCTAGTACACTCCTAGCAGGAGAGGCATCTCACCCAAACTTGATGAAGCTTGTTCCAGCCAGATGAGAGCACAGTGCCCACTTGGCTATCTTACAGCTGTTGTTCTTCAGCTCTGTGGCCAGCACAGCTCCACGTTGAGGGTCCAGCTTCTGGCGCCAGTCCATCCCCCCAGACAGCTACAGTGACAGCAGACAACCATAACACCATGCAAGCTCTATACATTGAGAACATTATTCCTAAATCAGTCACTATATCAAACTGGAAGCCCCCCCCTCCCCCACTCTACTGTACCTAATGAATGCACTAAAGTGCAGAACCCTCGGTGGTGTGCATGTGCAAAACGCCTTGCGTATGCGCATGCACGTAATAGGCTAACTAGCAAGCCAAGTGGCTCTGTACACCTACACTGCTAGAAGCACTATAGCTTTGGCCAGAGCAGTATGCATGCTTGTAATGCCTCATGCATTAACCTCTGGTGCTTTGCTGTACATCGTGCATGCACGCCAAGGGTTAATTAGTGTGCTGCAGAGCCCCCACTCTACCTTAGAGTCCCACTCATTGAGAGCCTTGATAGTGATATAGGTGGGCTTACTGGGAGGAGGCAGTACTGCATCGTACTCACACCTCACCACCAACCCCACCCCATCCTTCAATTGCCACTTCATGTACCTATGTGTAAATAGTCAATACACATGGCCTTTTGGAAAGCAAAAAGTTTCCAGTTTAACATTGTTCTCATTTGCAGCCTGATTAGAGGGGTTCCCCTGCATTCAAGTGTACAGCACACCTGTAGGCCACTGAGGCTACCTGTCCAGCCTCGTCACCAGCGAAGGGGTTATGTTCCCTGAAGTCCATGGTCTGCCCTTCCTGTAAAACAAATGCAGTCAGAACAAAGTTTTGTGATGTGTATAGGACTCACAATGAGCATCTGTTGAGAGAAGTTGTGATTAATGTAGGTAGCCTCCAGTGCCAGTGACGTGGGAGCATTAATACCTGACTCATCGTGAGGAGGTTCCTTGGCCTTCTCACTGACTGTCAGGAGGTCTAAAGGAAATGGGGGGAACATAGACCTGGACACACACACCCCACACCGATATCCTATGCCAGTTGTAGAAAGAGACATGTATGACTGACTCACCAAACTCTGAATTGTCTCTCTTGTCAAAAAACAGCACGTCCTCTACTCTCTGTAGCAACACAACAACAAAATTACTCGTGAATGCTACACATAGCTCCATGTGATGCACTGGGGGAGGGACCTTCTAAAAGGTTTGAGGTGTCCTCACTTCACAGGAGAGCTGAGTATGCACTTCGTCTTGTGTACCATACCTACCTGCACTACTATGTCCCAGGAGTAACTGGAACGAGCACACGTCATGAGTGTGGCTAGGATAGTATCTGTAGCAAACACCTTACAATCACTGCACTCTGGGCTCTTAGTCAACTGTAGAGGAGGAAGAGGATAGAAAGAAGAAAGGGAAGAAAAGCTCACCAGTACGCACTCTCTAACACACACGCATGCACACAAACACACACGCACACACATGCACACACGCACGCACGCACACACACACACATACACACGCACACACACACACACACACACCAGGCCAGTAAAACCTCTCCTTTAATGTTTATTTCCTCCTAGATCCCCAGACAAATTGTGGCACTTGTGTCCACTTACCCTCCTAATAATGGGATCATCAGTGGTGGTGACCTTATGGAACACCCGGTCACATGACTGAAGGGGGAGGGGAGACTTGAGGGATATTCTCTTCTCTTTGGCTACATCGTAGTATCCAAGAGAGCCACACACAAACCTGTGAGCACAACACTTCACATATACTTCATTGTACGTGTTCAGATACACATACATTCACTGCTAATTTGATAGCAGTGAGTGTTCAAGTGTATCAAGCTTACAGTTCCTTGGGAGGTACCGGAGAGAAGTTGAGTTTGGAGAGCTGATTGAATTCAATCTCGTGTACCACTTCCCAGTCACTGCGGACTTTCACTGATGGATCTCGAGTTCTTTGCATGGGCTGTGAAGAGGCACAAGTAATACAAGTGTGACACTTACTTGTGTGTCTGAGAGCAGTAATGGTTTGTGGATACACATGTACCTGGGTTTTTTCATAGCGGTTGAAATTTCCCCATTTCTTCTTGCGCTTCCGGAGCCTCTCTCTATGTAACACACACACACGCACACACACACACAAGTACTCAAACCACTAGACCACACAGCCTACATGTATGGTATACCTATCTCTTTGCCCTCTCAGTGCTGTCTGCTGCTTTCCTCCCATCCTCCTTTCTTCCCTCCTCTCACGATCTCTTCGGATCTTTTGCTGTCATCACACGAGACACACAACAATCACATGTTATACATACAGTGAAATCTCTATATAATGGCCACACTTGGAACAGGAGCAAGCGGTTGTTAACTCTGGGGCCCACAGCACGAATTTGTGCCATTTACGTCAATAACGCGCTATCCGCGTTGCGTAGAACCACAGCTTTCTCGACTTACCTCTTAGGAACGATGTGCATTTCTAACTGCTACTATTGTTAGCTTTTCCAGTCAATATTACTTCACTGAAAACGGATAAATAGGTTAAGAACTTTGCCCTTTTCAGAAAGTGATAGTGGTAACAAACCGGACTTCTGTTTATAATACGGAGCTACATTGCCACAAAGAGAGCTTCGAAGAAAGCTTCCAAGATGGCTTTTTACTCCTCTACACGGGCTTACTTGGCTTATAGTGTCTCTAGAACAGAAGTAAAGGTACAGTGAGCTCTTATCGTCTGTTTGGGCATTGCTATATGAAGCGGGACAAACCAACTGTGTGTGTAGCTTTCACAAAGAACCCAAAAGGTATACTGCTATGCCCCTGCCTACTGTAGTTTATAAGTAGACTCTAGTGACAATTAGGATGCTAAATAATCGTTTACCTGAGAGAGAAAGCCAGTCACTTGGCTAACGTGCATCACGGAACGCTACCGGAAGTTCATTTGCGTTGAATGTGTAAAACTGCGTCATACGTGGAAGCCTGCGTAATAAATTAACTTGGGCCCCAATGAGTGAAAGAGAGGTGGCCTTATTATAGGTTACCTTAAATGTGTGTCACTGAGGGATGCTACTCAGTGGCCACTACATACAGGTGGCTGCCTAACTGAAGTGACCACTAAGTGAGGCTAAAACTATGTATATGGCGGAAAATAAATTTTGTCCAGCATATGAAAATGTGTGTGTTCAAAGTTCGCTGTTACATCTCTTGCCATTTACAGTAAGAGTGTAAATGCTGAACTGACCTGGTTGAATCTGGGTCTACCCTTCTGGTAGAGAGGCTTCTGGATCTTGGCCGTGTCCACTAGTTGGAACGTGGACTCATCCTGCTCATGATGGTAGGTGTATGTCTGACCTCCCAGCCCATACACGTTTACATATTTGTCTGCGTGTTGAGCAAATAAGAAAGTCAACACGTGTGGATGTGGTCGTGCCTGGTGCAGTAAACTCACTTGCTGATCTTCTGTCCGTGTACATATTGCCAGACCAGTCTGCAACCTGTGGGGGCATGGTTTGATCCAATGCCACTACATGTATGTGTCCATACCCAAGGAGGGGAGGACGGATGGAAAAAACGAGGCTTGGGAACCTACACACCCTGTAATTTTGAAGCAATTAACCTCCCAAGGTAAGCTATAAGTCAAAGTATTCCTCTGAGAGTGTAGTGAAATGCACTGTTCACATACCTTGCCCAGACGATCGTCCTTAGAAAATGGCTGATAGGGCGTGTCTCTGAACTGCTCTGGGACTTCACAAGGTCCCCAGCCGTCCACGTTATCGTGAATCTGTGGGAACACGAATGTTCCAAACGTCTTTACCGTGCTCTTGTCCTCTTCCATGACCACTCTTTCGTTAGTGAACGCGTGTGTTACCACGTGTAACAGGCGCACGTGATGCTAACCTTTACACTTCGACCCCTGAGCTCATGAGGAAATGGTGAATGTAGCGAAGGGTGTTCTGCTGAAATGCAGCGACGCAGCCATCAAGCAGTTTATCAAACATCTAGATGAAACCAACGCCCTGGGGAGGAAGTTTATTCTCCATGACCTGGACGACATACACCTATTTGTGAATGGGGACGTATCACGTGCGCTGCAAGGCAAACTTGACGAATTGATGGCGAGAAACTCGTATTCAGAGTTCGGTGGCGAGGCAGCTGGCCCTCGAGTTAGAACAGAGTGACTGCCCAGCGCTCTAAACATCCCTCACATTTTAAATCCTTACACATTTAAAGAATCACTGATACAATTCCCGCAATTTTGAACTGAGTGATGAACTGGTATATAAAAATTTCTGGATGCAATAATTACATAAGGACTAGAAATTGAAACTGTTGTCCTTACAGATTTCAAAATGACAATATTAAACATCACACAAAGCGCTGCTTGTAGGCAATTTATAATTAAGTGTTGAGGTTGGGAGAAGAGAGGGGCTTCTGGGTGTCCTCGGGAAGGCCAGAGTTGAGGATGGGGATCACCAGGTCCTCCATGTTTGGGAGTGTCAATTTCTCCTGAAACAATACAATGGATGATTGTCAGTAATGCATACATAGAGTGATGGAGTTTGATCTGTGTGCTAGTTTGAACAAGGATATGGTGAGGGAAAGCCAAAACACTAGCAGTGCTGAATGGGATTTAGCAACAAGAAGGCTTCATACAAAACACTGCCTGAGAAATGGTACATGTGAAGATGTATCTAATATCCTGGAGGGGAGTAGGGCTCTTGTTAGCCTCATTCTTAGGCCTCTCTGTCCCCTCTTGAAAGGCCTGAGAATGAGGTTAGTGTTCACTCACATCCACAAGAGAACAGAGTTTTCTCTCGATCCAGTGGGTGACTTGAGAGAGGGTGACTGCCTTCTTCCCCAGCCTTGGCTTGGCCACCAGCTCCAGCTTTGGAGTCTCCTTAAACCCATACCTGTAACCAACCAGACAGATAATGGAGTAGGAACATCCACATAACCTATTATGTACTTATAGTTCATTGGGAAAGAGGGTTATTACACGTAGTGAGTGTAAGTTACACAATATAATGTATTATGTACATGTTGTGTACATGGTAGCGACAAATTGGCTACATGTACAGTACTGTATGTACAATGTAGATTACACTATAGTGCACTTGAGAATACGTACGGCATTACATGTAGCACAGCTGTTATTGTTGCACACGCTACTCTATTAGGAGGAAACAGCTGTTATCTACATGGTACTACACCTGACCATTACATGTGTAATACAACTACATGTACACATGTACATGTACATAGAGCACTGTGGGCAATAGATACATGACTTGGGCTAGCTTGCTAGTTTGCAGCTCTTGAGTAGTGGTACTGTGTGTATAGTACATGAAAAGACACGTGGACAGCACACTAGCTAATCACACAGTACGGTAGTACTGTGTATGTAGGGATTGCTATGGTCTATCCCCATTAAAAACCACATTATAAGGATATTGTTCATTTTCACTTTCATCAATGTACCAACAAAGGTATGTTGATGTTTCATAGCACGTCTGTGTCCCAATCTTGTCTCTGTTCATTTTATGCAATCCCTATATTACACTTCATGCTTGTGTATATTAGAAGTAGGAATGAAGGAGAGAAAGACAACCCAGGCAAACAAGACACAGACAAGATATATACATGTACTATACATTATGTACAACGTACCATATTGTGTCACTGCGAGGTGGTGGAATATTCACTGCCAATATTCCTCTCAGCGTCTTAACTTCAACTGTCAGTTCTAGAGGGACGCTGGACACCCTCTCTGCAGCTTTGCGAACCAGCCGCGTGCTTGCCACCTTCTTTGTGATTCTAGTAACAACACTCTTTAGCTTTGCCCTTCTCTCCTTCTTCTTGCTTGTTAACAGAGCACTGGCTTGGGGAGGAGGGGGGCGGGCAGGAGGGAGACCCTGCAGTATATATGTACACGTATATGTACATACACACTCAAATTTGGAATCTTGTACACATAAACATTGATAAATGTAACAAGATATATCACATATATCATGTATACACTGAAAGTTTGTGCAATGCAATATCTAACTAAATTGAAACCACAAATGCTATCCACCTCTATCCTCTTCCAACAAATTAGTTGGAAAGACCCACACTGACAGTAATGTACATGTATGGCCCACTATATAGAATGTAAATAACTTCTGAAATGACCCAATGGGACCCCACTGTGTACATGTATTACTGTAACCTCAGAATCCATGGGGCTGATGAGAGTGTGTGTGGTCTCCTCATCAGACCCTGTATCCGAGTCATCATCAGGGTCCAAACCGGAATACTGGAAGGCTTGTGCTGCCTGACTGTGGCTCAATACACCGCTGCCACCACTTTTAGTACTGGACCTACATAACAATACATGGACGCAGATAGGTGTGCTTTAGTAATACCTGAAACCTACAGATACAGTGTAAGTAAACAGAGTATTTATGTTACATGTACATGTATATATATAACTGCAGTCATTCAGTTTCATGTACACATGTACATATACTGCTCCCTTGCTATTTCATTTCATGTACTACACACAGGTATATTTACTACTCACGCATGTTTCACGAATTTCATCTCCGTTCCTTTCTCCTCTTCTTCCTGCCTTTGACCCAACTTCAGCTTCGTCTTGATGGTCATCACAAACAGTCCCTGGTACGTCACGTCCAGGTACACCCACACTCCATCCACGTTCACATAAGGACCCTCGTAGAGACGATTGACTACTGGCATTTTGTTACCAATTTCAATGTCGGTAAGTTCGAGGCTCTCCAGAAAGCCGGGAGTCTTAATCCGAACGAGTTTTTTCTGAATTCGGCACATGATCCACTCCTTCCAGCGCTGCTCATTCCACACATCCCAGCATAGCCGAGCAGCCAGTACATTGATCCAGTCTGTCTCTAGTGGAGAAGAGACCGGCTGTGAGGTGACTACATAGTCAGACACACTGTTTATAGAGAAACTGTGTGCAGAGGATACAGACGGTGCTCTTCCATTGGAAGTTTTTGAAGTGTGGTGAAGTTCGTGGTGTTCGTTTGGAGAAGAGACCCCCCCGTATGAGGAAACGGAAGACATAGAGGAAGTGATGGAGGTAGCGTGGTCTGGTTGGGAGGTAGAAGACTTGCTCTTTGAGATGCTAATAGTCCCATCGTCAAAGTCCTCCCTGCTTGTTGAATTCGAGAACTGCACACTACCCACATTAGACTTTTGTCTCCTCTGTTGGTTTCTGGAAGGGACACCTGCAGAACGTGTGGTGGAACTAGTGGATGCTCTTACGGAGGGCCCATAAGCAGGACGGAGAGGTTCGTGGGGGAAGTACAGCTGCATGTACTGGAAGAAAAACTTTTGCCCCTCGATCAACTGTTGAGTAGTTGTACCATCTGCAGCCTCACGCAGCCTGCGAAACCACTCTTCCTTTTTGCGAGATGTGTCGGAAAATAGAAAGAATTCAAAGTCATTGATTTCAATGCGAATGGGGTACTTCTTGCTCCACCGCCTCTTGCGATTCAAAAACACATCCTGTGGAACAATAGTAATCCGGCAGTTCTCTTTGTAAAGGTCGTACGTTTCCCTCAACACCACTTCACTGTCGGATGTCCACACTAGAATGTGCAGCTTAAAGTCATCGATTAACTTGAGGTCACACCCCATGCGGTCTCTACGATGATGAGTGGCCAGGTCATACTGTAGAGTTGCTGTAAATTTGCGTGTCTGAGAGAAAAGCAGGGATTAGGGAGGAAGTGGGGGAGGGGGGGGGGATAGACGAGGGTTAGGGGAGGTAAGAGAGTGGGAGAGACAAGAACAGAATAGGCAGAACAAAGAAAAGGAATGCAGAGAATTCAAGTAGACATATGTTGACATATCCATCCATTCAAACTCTGCATCAGACTTTGGAAAAACATTAGTTCAACACCTAACATCACTAATTGACAATGTCAGCACATATGGTACAATTAGAACAGATGTAAAACACCACTAGGCAAATGAACCATGTCAAAATTTAGGTCACTTGGGTCACTGATTGCTACTCCCACCAATGTACTATCATATGACCTACAGTTGAATATCGGTGAATAGGACTTGTTTGCATATATTTAAGGTGGGGGAAAGGGAGAGAGAAGGCAGTGCGTGCATACAAACTGTGAAGTGAGCATATGACTTGCTATATTACATGGACAGACTGTCAAGTTAAGAGAAGAATGACGCAATGACGCAAGCCCTATTGAATTCAGTCACCATATGAATACAAAAGCATGCAAAACATGCTAAAGTGGCTCTTTAATATACACATGTAGAACATGAGCTTGTACACATGTACATGTATCGAGGAACTGGTACATTAACTTACCATGAATCGATTCTTATAGTCTTCCAGTCGCACACTCATTGATTTCATAAAGTCAGGCGAGAGTTCTGGTATGGGAGACTCGGCTGAGGACGCTACCTCTTCCTCATTCTGCACATACAGTACAAACACGGCTCCCAGCAGGAGGTAGAACGTGAGAAACCCAGCCATGAGTCCTGCTAGGTAGACGAAGGGATTGAACGAGTAGTAGATGTACAATATTCCAACTAGTAGTAGGTGTATGTGTAGAGGGAAGAATGCTGGCTGTGTGAAGTCAATCTCAGCTGCTTTGTCATCAAGATCAATGTCGTCTTGCTGGGGAGTACCCACTGCCTCAGTCATGACTGTTGGCACAGGTGGTGGACTGACACTGGAATCCAGGGGGGGAGTTTCCTGATCCTCATGGGACCTCATTTGAACCACTTTGGGAGGGCATACATTGGTATTGGAAATATTTGCAGGCATTCCAGTTGGAGCACTATCCAATGTTTTTGCCAGGTTCACTCTAGCTCTCTCAATCACGGAGTTCTGGGTGGAGGGACTGTGTACTGTCACTGGCGACTTAGTTTTGAGTGGAACCTTATTCTGGCGCAGTTTCAACCTGGCTGTCAGTTGTGGCGACCGAGGAGGGCGAGGGGGGGCTACCTTCCCGCTAGTGTTCTGCCTGGATATGGCAGGAGGTGAGGGACGAGGTGGTGCCTTTTTCTTGCGCTGCTCTCCTGGACTGGATGAAAAGTAGTCTTCCGTGATGTCAAGTGTGTTCTTTGACTTTGTAGCACTGCTTTTCTCTTTAGCCACAAAGTCTTGCAAGTGTTTTGAATCGTCAGGAAACAGTTCATCTTCACTATCAGGCATGTGTGGTTTGCCGGTACATGTAAATGTGTCTTTCTCCGTGACTAGTCCGGCTTCTCCATCATCACTCTGGTCTAGAGGATGGTCACTGGTCGGTGACAGGCCCAGCACGTCCTTTTCCTCGACAAAGAGATGTCTCCTGGCTTGTTTCTCTGGGGCAATGTCTATAGGTGGTGGTTGGTGTGCAGTTGCATCAGTGAACAAATCATCAACAGCTGCTTCTTCGAGAACCACTTTTTCTCCAGTGTCCATCCTTCTGGAACTGTCTATCTCATCTGGGTCAGTATGTATCTGGTCGTTGCTGTTTATAAGTATCTGTGGCTCTGCTGGAGAAATACTCTGACTGTCCCTAGCAGCAGATGGATACAGCTGGTCAGTGACACTGTAAAATGGCTCGTTTGTTTCTGTTTCGTTACTAGACATCAGGGGACTGGGAGAGAACTCTGGCAGAGAGCTGTGAGGGGAGTGGGGAGAGCCATAGAGAGGGGAGTAACGGTGAGAGTGTAGAGCAGCCGAACCACGTTCCAGGAGATCATCTAGAGATGGAGAAAGAGGCCGTACCTCGTCAACATTCTTTGAGTCTTCACTTTGGGACAGGTGAGTATTGGAATTACTGTTCATCACAATAGGAATTCCAGCACTGTCAGGTTGTCTGCTGGTAAGGGACGGCTCATTGTGTGGTAAGGTTTCTCCCACTTCCTCTAGAGACTGTACATGGACTGTGTTGGGTGTCTTATTACTGGTGGTTTCTTCCACACTGTTTACCCCACTCTCTTCCTGAATGGATTGCTCCACTCTCTCCTTACTTACTTCCTTGTCGTGACTCCAACTGCTGGACGGTGATTCACCGCCAAACAGGTCATCCTGCGCCTTGTCAGCTAGGTGGAGAGACTCCAAGACATTAACAGTCTCTGCATCAAGCTCTAACTGATCTTCACTTTCGTCTGAGTCCGTGTGTCCGGAATCTGTTTCTGGAATTAACACCTGTCCAAGAAGCGGGTCCATGCCAGTTTTAGACTGACCTCTCACGTCATCCTCTTCCTCGTCGCTCTCGGGGAAGAATGGTTCACTGTTCGCAGCACTCTTCCTTGCCTGTTTCCCCGGCGCCCCGCTCTTCGACTTACTGATAGATTGGGAGGCGTTGCTATTGGGGGCTTCAGAAACGGCGAAAAGAGGGTTGGAGGAAGTGTGAATGTCATCCAGAACGGCCTCGAACTCGGGGTCTGGTTGCAGACTCTTGTACTGCAAGCTCATCCCTGTTTTAGGTTTTGCATGGCTACCTGCTCCGGGCCTACCAGCGTTTCGAAGGCCCGCCCGGAAATTTGGGACGCCTTGAGGCTTGATGCGGTCTCGAAGCTGGTCCTTGGCTTTCCTTAACATAGCTTGTCTTCTTTAGGTACAAACCCTGAAACCAAACTACCTCAGTGTTTTTTATGTATGCGCTTGTGTTAGCGCACACCGTCACTCCCACCCCACTCCCACTTTTTAACAACGCGCTTATTTGTACAAGTGACGTAATCCGTAGAGCGCTTCTGCAGGTGTTCACACTTAATACAAAAACTATATCCAGCAGCTCTCAGCTCCACACAATGTTGGTTAGGATGCCTCTTCCGATGCAGCCTACTAATAATTTAACAAAAGATACAGAAACAATAGGTACAAAGATGGCAAAGTGCAGCACAACACCAATACACATCAGTAGTACTTTTCATGAACATAAGCAGGTACGTGCAGCATCTGTAAGTCTCATATAGTCTCTTTGGTTGGGATGCATCTTCCGATAACGCCATTTGATTATCACATACACTGAAGCTGCAAGACAAAGTAGGAAAGAGACAGAGGTCACTGCAACAAGATATTTAACTGCAGTCCATCTCTTTTTAGAAGTAATTGTTAGAGGGACTGGTAACTCTACAGCTTGATTGTCATTTCCAATAGCACTATTCTTTAGAAAAACACAGGAAGATTCGAAAAAGCTATCATAGGAAATGCAGCAGTTTGATTCATTCAGGTGACACTGGACACTTTCACATGTATCTGACAGGTCATAAGTAACTTCATTAGCTAGCACATTGTATGACACATCCTCTTCAATACTACCTGAAGAGAAGAGCATGCATACATGATAGTGCTGGGTCTTTGATATGACTACTGCAGATGACCAGCAGACATTTGTGTTGTTTTCTTGAGTGCAATTCACGTTACTTGTGCTACTGCCATTAAAATTGAAAACAAAATAGTCATTTCCTGTTGGCTTACTGTGATGTCCACACTCTTTCTCTTGCGACTCTGTACGAAGAATATAGACAGTCAAATGTCCAACTTTTGTATCTGAAGTGATATTAACTTCGAATGAGACGCTAGTTTTTGAAATCCAGTAGAAATATAAACGTGCATTTTGGCTGGTATCAGAGGTGAAAGATTTATTGATTTTTCTCAATGTTTTCTTCAGAGGTGCATATTTACATGGCTTTTTAGCTAACATAACTGTCACCCGATAGTTATCAAGATCATCTTGATGCTCTTGACTCAATTCTTTAATGCATACTTCACTAGCATACCGGTGCAGATGGTGATCATTTAGACTATAGTTCTCAGTGCTACTGAACCAAATGTCATCATTCAGTTGCACATGATTACCCATATATCCAACATAGATCAGGAGGCCAATGCAAGCCAACAGCAGAGCAGCAGGCACTCCAATCAAACAAATATCAAATATCTTGCATAGTTTCTCTGTATAATCATAGAATGACGTGAACAAACACATAAATGAGAAAGGCTTACATTTATACACAGATGGGGCATATCTCATGTGTTAACATGCTGTATATGTACCAGCAGCTCTGAGACATAGCTGTACACCTCATCTCTATATCTAAGAGTCAGTAGACTCTCTATGTAGGGATGGCACCTTATATCAACCTTTTAATGGCTCATGCAGAACTCCTGAATCCAGCAGTTATGTGCCACATACACACAGCAGGGCTGGCGGAGACGGTGGGGCAGGTAGGGCATTTGCCCTACCACTTTTTGGTGGTCCATACAGGATATGACGTTGCTATGACTTTTATCCGAGATAGTGAAGCAGGCTAGCTGCGTTCGCTGTCACACAAATTAAGCCCGCCAATGTACCTGGTATAGCGTAGTCCAGAGTCATCTGATTGTTGTGCACGACTAATAATAAATTTTACACAAATGAATAAAAAAAGCACCAATGCAAGCCAGATAGACAAGATTTCATTGCGCACGCCGCGGCCATGTAATGCCCTTTAAATTTACATTGAAGTGTGCGCATTTGCATGTGCACGCTCGCATGTCTAATGAGCAGGTTCAGGTGCTGGATATACATACATGTATGTAGAGGTGTCTGGGGACAAGGTTGGTAAATCTGCTTGTCTAAATACGACTGACATAATAGCCATACAGCAGGGGTGGCGGAACGATTGGTAAACGTGTGCGCGCATGCGCATGTCCTTTAGCAGCTGCCCTATCACCGTTTGTGGAGCTGCTCCGACCCTGCACAGTCTATGTGTATTTCTGTAATATGTTCTTAGTGCTTCTGGTGATGAGGCCTTCTTTGGGGAACAGATATAGGGCCAAAAAGTGTAGAAACAAGGAAGCATTTATGCAGCAAGGCAGACGATGATGACATGCAACAGTATATCCTTCAACATTTTAACTCATACACATATTCTGGATTGTATACTTGGGGGGGGGGGCAAGACAAGTGCAAACCTATACCTCTTTGATGTGGAGGTTGGATCAGCTCTAATTGTTGCACAGGTGCTTGTATTTGCTGCTCCTGTCCCAGTGGAATTGGTTGATCCTGCTCTATCTGTTGCTGCTGCTCTTGTCCTGGTCGAATCTGCTGTATCTGTTGCTGCTGCCCCAGTGGAGCTTGTTGGCCCTGTTGTATCTGTTGCTGCTGCCCCAGTGGAGCTTGTTGGCCCTGTTGTATCTGTTGCTGCTGCCCCAGTGGAGCTTGTTGGCCCTGTTGTATCTGTTGCTGCTGCCCCAGTGGAGCTTGTTGGCCCTGTTGTATCTGTTGCTGCTCTTGTTGGCCATGCTGTGTTTGTTGTGCTGCATCATATGGTTGTGGTTGTCTGTGTAGACTTTGTTGGTGTTCTGGTAAGAGCTTTATTTGTGGTGAGTCATCATCCACTAATATATATAGAATGCACATGCAACAATTTGTCAAAGTAATCGTCCATACATATATTCACCTGCATTAAATTCCACCACGTGACAGCCAAGTAACATAATAGTAGGTGTGTGGGGAATTGTGCTATAGTTTCCTGTGGTTACAATACCCAGAGCCTATTATGTCATGCTATCTACACAACCATTGTGTGCTGCGGTTGTGAATGTGATACTAAGTATATAGATCTAAGTGAAGAGGTATAAAGATTGTTTACTTATGGACTCTACCAAATGTCTAAATAGAAGCTAGAAGAGAGGCACAATTACATTGGAAAAGCCTACTAGCCTGCAAATGATACTAACCATGAAACTGTGTGTCTGCATCTCCCATAAGTGGTCTTTCATCATCACCTGAAGAAAAACAATCAGAGAGCTGCAAACCACCTGATTTTGTACGCACATAGTACAGCTGTAACCCAAACTGGTAACACGTCCTATATGCTGAAGTGAATTCTACGACATCTGCTTACCTTTCTTTCTAAACCGCGGCCTAGGTTTTTGTCCGTGTTCGCCGGAATCGTCAGGGTGCCCTCCGTCTTCCGACAGAAAGCTGGCAGATTGGTGAAAAAAATTATCATCGGTGCTTCCATACGCTGTAGTTTTAGACTTTATAGGCCTATATCCTGCAGATGCAGGCCGATTCTCCGCCATGCCCCGTACCCAGAGTAGGAGGTGCAAAAGGTATACCTTCGGCAACTTCTCAGCAGTGACGTCACAGAAATGACGGGGTTAACAATTTTTGCTGACTCAGCAACCTATCTGTTCGCAGCTGCGCAGAAATTTATTACGCAGGTAGTGGGTGTGATCAAAGTCACTCATGATGGAGCTCCACTCCTTGTCCTGGCTGTCGTTATGAACACTCATCTACGTCCAAGAGACTGTAGCCAGAGGTCCACTACATAATAATTGGAGCAGGTCCTGGAGGTGAGCGCGATATCATGATTGTTCAATGCAGTGCTTTTGCGTGAGTCTGATTGTCATTGTCAACACTGGTTTGTAGGGGTAATGTAAGTAGGGTTGAATATTTCCTGAAAAAGACTATTGTAGGGAACACAGCATCCGTGGCTGAAGTCGGTGCTGACATATGGGCATGTAATCATTTGCAGTGTAGAAGAGGATGATGAATTTAGTGAAGGTCGTATCATATTTTGTTGGAATCCATGACATATACCATTCTTGCACAAGTACAGATGAGAAGACCAACACAAACCACTAGCAGAAGAGCTGGTATTCCAATGAGGCAACAACTGAAAGCCCTGCATCTTTTATAGCAATCCCTATATTGTAGGATTTGCAAGCAAAACACAACATGTATGGCTGTGTGAAAATGTATTATATGACAGAATGCAAAGAGCTGTATGTACACTGACCTACCTTCCTCATTATGTACCACTAATACATCCTCAATTTCACTATCAATATCTTATTAGATGATGTTTCCTCGTGTTCAGACGTGTTGGAAGAATAATAAGGTGTGGTATCAGATGATGACAGCAGTTGCATTTTAAGCTTATTCAGTTGTTTTGGACCTATTATAGTTATAGCCCAAAATAGTGATTTAACACATGTACAAAGTCCCATTACAGTTAAACAGTATGCAATGTCAACGTGTATATGTGACTTGCAATAGTGGTTGTAACTGCCCCTAATGGTATATATGAGTTTATATTACACCAACTCATTTTGCATTGTAATCATTTTCACCGAGTCAGCATGAAAGGCATATACGTCATAACAAGTTAATCCAAATACTCAAATTTATACATAATTTTCACAAACATAAGCAGGTACGTGCAGCATCTGTAAGTCTCACATAGTCTTGGTTGGGATGCATCTTCCGATAACGCCATTTGATTATCACATACACTGAAGCTGCAACACAAAGTAGGAAAGAGACAGAGGTTGGTATAGCAAGATACTTAACTGCAGTCCATCTCTTTTTAGAAGTAATTATTAGAGGGAATTGTAACTCTACAGCTTGATTGTTATTTCCAATAGCATTATTCTTTAGAAAAACACAGGAAGATTCAGATATTTCTTGGAAAAGGCTATTATAGGAAATACAGCAGTTCGATTCATTCAGATGACACTTGACATTTTCATACGTATCTGTCAGGTCATAAGTAACTTCATTAGCTATCAGATTGTAAGTCACGGTCACTGATTCTTTATCAATATCGCGTGAGGAGAAGAGCATGCATACATAATAGTGTTGGGTCTTTGATATGACTACTGCAGATGACCAGCAGTCAGTTGTGTTGTTTTCTCGAGTACAACTCACGTTACTTGTGTTAGTGCCATCAAAATTGAAAACAAAATATTCATTTCCTGGCTTATTGTGATAAAAACACTCTTTCTGTTCCTCCTCTTTATGAAAAATGTAGACAGTCAAATAGCCAACTTGTGTGTCTGAAGTGATACTGACTTCAAATGAGATGTTACTTTTTGAAATCCAGTAGAAATATAAACGTGCATTTCCGTAGTAATCGGAAGTGAAAGATTTATTGATTTTTCTCAGTGTTTTCCTCAGGGTTGCATATTTACATGGCTTTTTAGCCAATGTAACTGTCACTTGATGCTTATCCAGTTCGTCTTGCTGCTCTTGAGTCAATTCATTAATGCATACTTCACTAGCATACCAGTGCAGATGGTGATCATTTAGACTATAGTTCTCAGTGCTACTGAACCAAATGTGATCATCATTCAGTTGCACGTGATCCCCCATATATCCAGCATAGATCAGGAGGCCAATGCAAGCTAACAGCAGAGCAGCAGGTACTCCAATCAAACAGCTATCAAATATCTTGCATAGTTTCCCTGTATAATCATTAATGCACAAATGAAGAGGGCTTATATTTACACAAAGATGGGTATGTCAGGGATTCTGTACACTCTCTCTCTATGTGGGGATGGTACTGACATGCCCATTAGCCTTTAACATGCAAAAAGGCTCAAAACTCATGAATGCTGCTGTTCTAAGACACAACCTACTCAACGTATATGGTTTACTCTTGAACATGTACTATATACCATCTCTGGTCAAGCTGCACACCCAGTGTGCAGTACTATCTACGTACTCAAGGCAAGTACAAATCCTACATACCTCTTTGAAATGGAGGCTGATGGATCTGATGTATTTCTGGCTGATGCTGTGGAGGAACTTGTTGGCCCTGCTGTATTTCTTGCTGATGCTGTGGAGGAACTTGTTGGCCCTGCTGTATTTCTTGCTGATGCTGTGGAGGAACTTGTTGGTCCTGCTGTATTTCTGGCTGCTGCCCCAGTGAAGCTCTTCTGCCCTGCTGTGTTTCATCTGGTTGTGGTCGTCTGTGCAGAATCTGTTGTTCTTGTTGGTGTCCTGGTGAAATTCTTATATGTGGTGGCGGTGATTCATCTTCCACTAAATATATAGTATCAGAGGAAAGCACATAGAATACTTTGACAAATTGTTTGTTGCATGAATTACATCACTAGCCTCGTACCCAGGCCCCTCCCAAAAAGCGGGGAGCATTTTGGGAGGGGCCTGGGTACAAGGATAACACCTGCACATGCATGTTACATGTCCTCAATTGTTGACAGACAGAACTTTATAAGAGATGGCAATGGCCCTGCACAAGACCCTTAACAGAAAGGGAAGGTGTCATTATAGTAAAGGTGTGACTTCATAGTGTACAAAAGTAGACATGGTTATTACATGGATGCTATAGTCTGTAGGGTAATCTCATCCCCATCTGTCTCAACTTTTACGGCCCATCCCAAACTTTTTGCTCTTGTTTACAACACGACAACGCATCATATCAATCACATATATTAAACAAAAGCTGTATGGTGATGACCCGTGCCCTAGTCAACTTCAGTCCTTGGCTGAGGATCTGCAGCTGGCTGGAGTTGAGGGGCAAATGGATGGTAAGTTATGTTCCTCAGGTGAGGGAGGAACAGATGGTAAGAATTTGCCTGTATGTACATGTATGTGTGGCTCTGCCCATGATTGTGGGTGCGTGGTCGATGGCAGTAATGCTATGGTAGCTTCATGAGTATTATTACTAGTGGAATGCTAAGCATTGTTGGTGAGCGGGAGTGCGCGCATGCAAAATTAGAAGCACATATGTATATACGGCATTACGGTATGGACAGTGCGGGTTACATATATATATACTATGTTGCTATGGTAACGGCAGGTTTATATATTGCATATACACCTCATCAATATTCAACATAGTATATATCGTATAAACCATGTCCAATCAGTGTATATTTTCAGATATACACCTGCTATGTTTGGAAGTTTATTTGTGATATATCCCTCGGGCCGTTGGCCCTCGGGAAATATCACAAATAAATTCCTCACAGCATGTGTATATCTGACATATACACCTCTTGGCCATGGTTTATACATTACATATATATATATGTATATATCAATTTTTGAGAAATAGGTGGATGAGAATCTAGTAAGTTACTTTATATGGCCTTAGCCTTGTCCCCAGGCTCTTCCTGCAATAAGGGCCTCGGTACAAGGCTATGCCTACCTAGTCTCGCGGGCCAGACTCTCCCCGCGTGAGAGTCTGGCCCGCGAGACTAATGCCTACCATATACTGCACAATGCCAAAAATGTTTGCAAATCAACCTGTAACAGTATTCCACGAAAAATAAATTTGATTATGGCATCATGTGACATAGTGCTATAACCATGTATATAGTATGTAAGGAAATTGTAGGGGGAAGGGATTATGAACACTGAAAACACAACAAATTAGGAGCTGGCAGTGTTCGGAACCCACGCCCATTCAGAAACCGACTCAGAATACGTGCTATGTTCAATAGAATTACCTCGCTTTCTAACATGACCCTGCTTGCGGCGATCGTAATCGTCAGGGTGTCCTCCATCTCCGCTTTTATAGGAAGCTAGGGGAGAAGAGTAGATATCGGTACTTCCATACTTTGTACTTTTACACTTTACATGTCCTGATGCACCCCCAGGATCGGGAGATGCTTCCATTGTTTGCAGTTTAATAGCCAGATGCGCAGAAATTTTTGATTACACAAGTAGATGCCTATTAAGCATAAAGTGGGTGTGTCCAAAGTCCATGCGTGATGATAAGATGAAGCTCCAAGTTTTGTTCTGGTTGTCGGTATGGACACTCCTCTACGTCCAAGAGACTGTAGCCAGAGGTCCACTACATAATAAATACTGTATCATTGGAGCAGGTCCTGGAGGTGAGCGCGTAATATCATGATTGCTCAATGCAGTGCTTTTTGTTGCTGAGTTTCGATCCCATAGCTAGTCCCGAGCACAACTAAAACTGAGACTCTTAATTGTAGTCTTACTTACATGCATATGATTATGTGGATTGCGTAGTCTACACTGGGGCTATAGTATCGGGCTAGGCACTACACTTCGTACAACAGCCCTGGATATGCAGTAGTGTGTTGTAGTATGGAATGTTTACTTCCTTCCACCTGCTCCCACACCTGTACTAACAACCCATGCAGGACTACAGTTGGGGTACTTCTTGAAGAGGGCTGGGAGAGACTATGTCATATTTGAGAAGAACTCTACTGCAGGTGAGCCAGCAATCCCTCTGGTCCTTCTCTAGTGTAAATAGCCACACCCCTCCCCTGGACACTGCATAGATCTATACATCATACACTGCATAACTTCAATTTACACTATAATGTGGAACAGGTATAAAACCTACCTTGACCTCTTTTCTTTGCCTACCCACCAATGAACTACATGAACAATCATGTATATAGTACACTACATGCAAAGGGAAAGAAAGAGGGAAGAAAAGATGTAGACCAAAGAAAGGAGCATTAACCACAAGCACATATAACACAAAATCTATACCAGCCTCAACAGCTTAGAATTATGAGCCTCATTGGCTTAGAAAAACATGTACATGATGTACATTTGCTTGGTTTGCTCTGCACACACCTTTTTCCATGTATCTGTAGCTACTGTTGGTTGCATAATACATACACTATCAGTGTGACATTTTAAAATTGAAACTTGCAGGTTCGTTTTTCCTACATTATCCTCGTCACAGAACACTGATATCTATCAACAAGAGGAATACAGGTGGGATTAATACTTCCCTATCTTGATTTTCTGCCTTCCTGTGGGAACTTAGGGCTATGTGCCTGCCTTCATCAATCCACTTACAGGTAGCAAGAATAAGGAGTTCAGTTTTCGCCATGACTGGAATACTCTGATCAGTGATGATCCTTCACTACAAATGAAATACTACACCACAAAATATTTTCCTCAAGCAGACGACTATGTACGTTACTCACCCATATTGCCCTGTATACTAGCAACTAGGCCCATACTGAGATACAATGGCTAAGAATCATATGTATATGGTGGCAGTTGTGATGCTGAGATTGAATAATTTCCTATACGTTTCCCTATGTCTGTGTCCACTGTGTATGTATGCATACAGGTACAGTATCTCCAGGACTATGCTGAGAGGCTGGAGCTCAACATATGGTACAATACTGAGATAAAGGAGGTCACCAGGCCACCTCCAAGTGAAGAGTACGAGGAGTCTGTTCCATTCCACCTCGAAGATCAGAATGAGATCCTACACCTCTGTGATGTGGTCATTGTAAGGTATGAAAACTACCCTCTACTGCTCATGTGCATATATACCAGTCACACAATTCAGCAATCTCCTACCCATTAAATGTCACTCAATATAAAGGAAGTACCATAGCTCAGGTTTTGAATGTGAAGTGATTGCATGAAAGTGTGCTGCAAAGATAGATAGATGACAGGTATTGTCTCCCCCCCCCCCCCCCCCCCCCCTCCCCCCAGCACTGGACTGTGGGTACCACATATTCCTGACATCAAAGGCATAGAACATGCAGAGGTGAGGGAGGATAGCATGGCATAGTGGGACATTACTTGGCCAATTGGTCACAACTTAGTTCTTCAATTTAGAATAGTTGTGGACAGAAGTGCTGTACATCAGTTGTTCTGTTTAGTTGTGCATGTACACAGCTCAAGGAACTAATATGATTAGTTGTATCGTTGTGTACCTCTCAGGGCTACGAGTCAATGAGTCTGGACCCCACTGATTACGAAGGACAGAAAGTCCTGATACTTGGAAGAGGTCTGTCGTTGTGTGGTCATACTGTAGTCAAATGCTCAGTGACACTAGGCTCAGTCTACCATCCCTATACTATTCTCCCATACAGGCAATGCTGGTTTTGAGACTGCTAACCACATAGTCGGCAATGCAGCCTATATACACATGGCAGCCAGGTATGAGTCACACTCTACCCCGCTAGGAATCTCCATGTTCATGCATGATATGTTCTGTGTGTATGCATTATTTACAGGAGCCGTATTAAATTGGCCTACCAGACTCACTATGTGGGAGATGTAAGGTAAGCATATATTGCAGTCCATGTATATGGTGTGTCTCAACATTCCCTTACAGGGCCATAAATAACCAAATGATTGATACTTATCAGCTGAAGTCATTAGATGGACAATTTGGTAAATATAAACCAGCACTTTTTCTTGCTACATCATCTCTTTCCTTCTCTCTCTCAACCTCCTCTTCTCCCTTCTTTTTTCTTCTGCTCCCTGCTCCTCTCTCCCTCCCTCCTACCCACACTACATATACATGTGTACATGTACATTCACAACAGTATGTGTATATGAAGGTTAAGAACCTCTGATTTAACTTTGACAGGCTGGCATTCACGTACTTATTTCTATGTCCAGTTATGTTGTAACCTCTCTGATTTTCTCCCTACAGAGCTTGATGCTGGTGATCTTACTACCATTATGAAGAAGGATTCCAAAGGCAATATTTTCCTCTCGCCATCTGGTTCAATGGATGATGGTAAGTCAGGGATGGATTGGCCAATGGGTATTTCATCCTGGCTCCCTTGTTTAGAGGGCATTGCAGAGAACAGTCTTTTCTCCTTCACATACAATAGAGTACTCCGCTGCACTGGATTCAAGGTGTGTGTTACATATACTGCAAGGGAGGAAGGAAGTCACGATTGTTGTACATTGTGGTCCATTGTGCAAGTATACGTGATGCTCTTTGCGTGGTGTGTGTATGTATCTTTTCTGTCCAGTTTGATTTCTCTATCTTTGATGAGTCAGTGAGGCCTCAGTTCTCGGCAGCTGGAGAAAAGAAGTTTCCTCTCATTCGACCCACATACGAAGTGTCTGGAGTGCCAGATATGTTCATAGGTAGACAACCACTTGTGGTAGCTGATTCTTATGCCTTTGTTGACTAACATTGCAGGAGGTGTTGCCACTCACTCACTGGATTACAAGAGATCGGCTGGAGG
This sequence comes from Theonella swinhoei, assembly GCA_963970385.1. Lineage (NCBI taxonomy): Eukaryota > Metazoa > Porifera > Demospongiae > Tetractinellida > Theonellidae > Theonella > Theonella swinhoei. Next base: position 1,050,362 of record OZ019965.1, read on the forward strand.
GTTTATTCATGGCTTTCGATACACAAGTAATGATTCTTACTTACGTTCGTAGATCGTGCTTAGAAAGGGAAGGCAACACAACAACAACACAACAGAAAGGCAAAGCAACACAACACAACTTGCCCGAAACAGTCTTTCAAAGAAAATCAGCTGCATGTGTTTAAGAGTTTTGCTGTATACACATGCACATGTACATGCATATGAACATGAACTGATTTCCAAGACCTTATCATCACCAGTACATTTACTTATGACTCAAACTTCTCTTTCACAGTGAGGTCTCTTTTCCGCCACCTGGAGTGGCGGTATAGTGGTGTCCCCTGGCCTTCTGTCACCATGCCCTCCATTGATCTCCCTAACTACATGCTGAAGAGGATCAATGAAGCATCTGTGAGCCTCCTTCCCTCAAGGACTTACTGAAATTGATCTACGTCTCTCCCTCTCTCTCTCTCTCTCTCTCTCTCTCTCTCTCTCACACACACACACACACACACACACACACACACACACACACACACACACACACACACACACACACACACACACACACACACACACACACACACACACACACACACACACACACTATAGGGTCCATATCAAATGTTTGGAGTACTGGCAGATGTGGCATTGCTCAGTGAGTGTAGACATTACACACACTACATGGGATCATTGTGACTTTCATTTTATACACAGGGGACAATGGTACAGTGGTGTACCTGGAGGAGGTACCAATTCAGTCCTTACCAGCTATAAAGGGTGTGTGTATATAGAATCATAATCATCTTCATATGCATATATGTATATAGCATAAACATATACATACATGTGCATGCATGTGTATCACAGCAATTGTTGGCGAGTGGAGTGAGCCCACCTAGTCATGTCAATGGGGCGATTTTCTATATATGTGACGGGCATTGCACATACTGTAATGTTGTACGTGCTTCTAATTTTGCGTGCACACTCTCCCACTCGCCAACAATGCGTAGCATTCAACTATATTTGTGTGTGAATGTTCTGCTTTTTTATAATTAGAGATGACAGGTCATGATGCAGGCAGCTTGGTATTATGGAACTTTGAATATGGCCCTAACTACTCTGGACCAGGGTAGGTAGATCCTTGTACAATGTGTCGTGTATGCTATACAGATATGTACATCACTTGGTAACTTGTTCTGGGGTTCATACACTGACTGTGAGCAGTTATTGCATGCAAGTAGACAGACAGTGTGGGTGGGAACACAATAGTATTGTATGGACATTTTACATGCTTTGGTTTGCAGTAAAGATGTGTTGAGGGAAGATCGAGCCATTGGAGATGCATTCCAGGGAGACCAGAGCAACTTCCTGCACCCTGTCATCTACTACTACAAAGAGTTTCCCTCCTCTTATCGAGGTACTAGATCAATTGCTCGCATTACTCATGCCTTATGAACTGTTGCTACATCCTAAGCATATGGTATTCCTGAGCATAACCAACACATATGTACGTATGTATCACAAGAAAGTGCTCAACAACATATATTGCATGTGTTATCGAGATATTCCTACTGTGGTCTGGTCTGCTATGTGTGATTTATGTATTGTTAGGTCTACGCACTGGAAGTCTGCCACCTGCTGACCTATATCACCACATAGTAGAGAATTTCCTCACTGAATGGTGAGTAGGCTACACCTGAATAGCCACTGAGTAGGCATGTATAAATTGTGTGTGTGGTGTTTAATTTTACATATAAGCAAAGGGAGTAGACATTTACCCCTACTAACTAGGCCTACAATGAGGGGTCTTATGAAGTCATCTTGGATCATATTTTGTACACAGTTCTTATTGCAGGCATGTCCTGGACTACAGTCCTATTTTTCCTTCATGTACTATAGGACCGAGCGCAAGGGTCATGTCATTCCAGTGAGAAGGTTCTTTGAGGCCGTGTTCAGTGCTGATCTTCGCAGCTTCTTTGCCCAAACTTGCTTTCAACTCATCCTTACTCACGGAAGCAACGTACCTCTGTTCTGTCAGCAGCACTATCTCCAAGGTAGCCTCGTGTAGCCCTGCATGTACAAGTATCAGTAGCCTTGTCTTCAGTCAAAATTTCCCCTCCTTATATAACAAGTTTAATATTGAGGTTGACAGCTTAACTGCTGCTCCAAATGGTGGTGTTGGTCTGTCATGTATTTTACATTGGCTCTCCACAGGCCTGAGTGTTTCTACTGGGGACTCAACCATCAACTTTGGCCCCCCAGAACTGTTCCTGGATGCTGTGTTGGCTCACTAATGAACAGTCACAATATACATGTATACCTATGTACATGTACATGATTGTACATGTACATGAAGTAGATTCAGATAGCAATGTAAAATTCCTGCAGTCATGTCAGTGATTGTGATAGTAATATGCATGTATTTTTCTATGCTACACATGTAGGATGAGTAATGACATATTGTCAATAGCATTGATTATTCACACAAGAAGTACATGTACCATTTTCTGTGCATCTGATGTGGTGGATACATGGACTGATATTGAATGTAAGACCATACAGTCTCTGTGTTGTGTGTTCATGTATGTCTTGGTTGTGTGTGTGTCACCACTTCGTCTGGCTGGGCAGTGTTCATGGAAAGAACCCTCACCAGTGGTCTCCTATTCTCTCCCGGGATCGCACTTGACTATATAGAATACAGTATACATTGGTGACATGCTGCTATAGATGTACGTGTGTACATGTATATCTAGCCAGGAACAGCAGCCTAGTGTGGTATGTATATATATATATATATATATATGAGTGGTGGTGATTTTCACCTGAAAGTAGATCTTAAATCGTTCAAGCTGCAGACTGTGTTTGAGAGCCATTCTCTGCTCTGGAGAGCTGTTCAAAAACTCCTCTGGCTGCACATGTGTCATAGTATACACATGCACACAGGTTTCATTGGTGCATGTGAAGATGGTACACATCTTACAGTGAGTCTGAGGAGGTCTGCTGCTGCCTTTCCTGTGAGCCTCACCCCTTCCAGGCCAGCTGTGTGATCAGCCAGTCCAATGGGCATATTGAAGTGTGGCTCAGTGGCAAACATGGAGGAGTAGGAACGACAAGATGTGTTGGAACATTGACTGGAGCTCTTCTGTGCTCTCATTCTACATGTAGTACTGTACAGGAAGGAAGGAAGGAGCCATGCTGTTTCTTTAGGCTATCTGAATACATGACATTGAAGAATTTCTGCACTGCTGCCAGTATACATGTACATACAGCCACATGTGTATGCATTGCAGCTGGTGTGCTCCAATAATAATTGCAAGCTTTGTATTTTGGCATTGATGTACACTTACCATCTGAAGCTGATGATGCGTGCAGGGTCATTGTCTATGTTAAGTGACATTAATAAGGCATAAACAATGCCAGAGAATGAGTTGTCCTTCCCGCTGCCCTGGGTTCTAATCAGCTCCTCTATACTGTACACTTTAGTGATGGTAGAGACTGGGATGTAGAGATGGTGTGACAAGAGGTAGAATGAGCATACACTTCAACTGGTATATACATGTGCATGTATACATGTATACAATGTAGCTCTCTCAGTGTTGTACTGAGCAGTGTGACACTACATGTACGACAGTAGTCATACTGTCAGTGAAGCTGGTGTTTCCTGACCACTCCTTATCTTCCTCAGTCTCCGTCCCCAGGTTCCCCAGACTCTGTGCATACTGGTACAGTTGGTGAGCCTCCCTGCAATCTAGTATAGTAGTAGTGCAGCAATACATGTATGGAGAGTGGACTGTGGGTTGCAATGTGTACCTGGATTAGTGGTGATGATGGTTTTCTGGTCACAACTGGCTACCATGGAGTTGCTGTAACTGTTAAAATTCACTTTTGCATCCACCACAAATATAACTGTAAACATGTAGTATGGACTGGGGATTAGGTTGGTATATGTACATGTATATGCAGAGAAGGAAATCAATGTTAAGTCAGTCAGGTGATTAACTTAATTACAGAGAATATCCCCTACTAATTAAAGAGGGCAGTGAACCACACAGTATAGAGACCAGATATACAGTTGTGAAGGGACTCACAAGCAGCTATATACTGTCGACACAAACATACTATTTTCTTTTGGTGTCCAGGTCTGGGCCAAATCAATGAGTTCCTCATCCCATCTGAGGGGGAAAGATGATGTAATGTGTGAGCCATGCCAACTGTCAAACTCTGCATTTGAACTTCTCATTGCACTACATGTAGTATATGTAGTAATTGTAACTGTCTATTCAGTAATACACACAATACAATTGTGGTATGAGCTCACATGGTGAAGGTGAAGCTGGAGCAGGCATCATCCATCAACCTCACCTCACACTTCTTGATGGGTTTACCACTCCGTGATGTCATCTGCTTAGGGGTGGATACCTGATCATGGGCAATGTATATACGTGACAAATAGATACATGGAAACTATATACTGACTGCAAGGCAATACACACATCTATACTTTAGAGGAGACTCACGTGTCTCACAATGGCAAGTATGTTGATGTGTGATCCCTCCAGAGCCTGGCCAGAGGAGAGGATGTCAGAGAGAGGGTAGTAGTCATTGGGAGGTCGCAGGGGGATGTGTGCCAGTGCAGTGAAGTCGGTGTAGTCCCAGCCAGTGTACAGAGATATGGTAGAGTGGCCCTCTGTTGCATTCAGCTGGTGGCCACTGCAATAACAAAGATAGATATTCTGTGATAGAGGTAGAGAATAGGTAGAAACTACACATACATAACTACATGTATAGCACACTGGAGCACACCATCTGCCTGTACCTGGATGTCCATGGGCTCCATCTCTCCTCACTCTCTCCTCCAGACTTGCTCAGAATCTGAACATTTCTTAACTCCACTGAAATTACAATGATTATCAGCCACAGGCAGAGGGGTAAGAGCAAGTTGAGAACACTTCTCCTACCCCCCTGACAGGTGTATATATCACAGCCTCAAATATTGGGGCCTGACTGCATGCTAGGAAGTTAATGATATGGTCCCTCAGGGTTTGCTGTGCCTCTTATGACTGGAATATACACCTACAAATTATTTAGCCCCCTAAGCCCCCTTTTCCTATGCCTATGTCAGCACCATTCCCTATTGAAACCCATGTAGGAAGGATGTATACCACGTATATTGTAGTCTCACCGACATCGCATATCTTGAAGCTATCTACTAGAGACCTGATGTAGGCCTCAGAGCCCCAGCAGTTGACATTGACATAGTCAGACGGAGAATCACGTATTGTGAATGCAAACTTGAACCTGTGGACACCTGGATCTGGAGAGGTCCCAGAGTGGAGTCTACAATTTATAATGGACGCACAAATGCCAACTTACTCTTCTTGTCTGGAAAGGAGTGGATACTTTGTTTAGTGATCACAATCCCAATGATCACCTGCAGTCATAGAGTTGTCATGTAAAGTTATCAAATAGCCTAAATGATAGAAACACTATCAACCAACATCAATGCCAGGTCATTATTAAAGATCAAAAAACTGTATGTATGTGTACACAGAGTTGGATAGTCCCTATAGAGCTTACAGTGTTGGGTTGGTGTGGCACCAAATCTCTGATGGTCATTCTCCCCCGTCCCTCTCCCCCACCTCCCCCGGGCTCCCCATATCCTCCACCCTGTCCCCTCGTCACACCCCCACCATTTCCCCATCCTCTCCTTCCACCTGTAGACGCAGTGCTAGTACTAGAAGCATGCTGGTGGCCATAGTCTGATCTGTGTTGTCCTTCATCATGAGTCCTTCCCTGCAGGTGAAATGCACAGTGTAAGAGGTCTTTGAGGACCAGAAGAAAGCCAAGAAAGTAGGATGTACACACTTAAAACAGAAAGCAAGGACAAGGTCAGTTATTGTCTCAAAACCTGATTTTCTGTTCTCCATTGCCCTCCATGTCTTCTCCCTCTTCCAGGGCCTGGTCCCCTGCTATGTTGTGGCCGAGGGTTGTAGTCACCATGCCAGAAATTAGACATGCTCTGACTGGCGTATATACAAGATGGCTAGTGACAGAACTATAATATAGTCCACTAGTAATCTATGCACAAAACCCAAGCAGCTGATGTATTGGTACAACCAATTCTTCAGCGCACTATTTGCAGCTGAGTAGGATGTTTGAATTTCCCGCCACACCCGCGCGCGCGTGTAGGCAGGTCTTCAATTCAACGCGCGTTGTTTGACTCGAAAGTCGGAGGTTTCATGGTGAGTGTCAATAACATAATTCTGTGCCTTTGAATTTGTAGTTAAGTGGCCGGATAGCTGAAGCAATATTGCGAGCATAGATTACAGTACTGTGAATAGCGTGCTATAGGATACGCCACATGATCTGTGTCGTCTTTGCACAATGCACACATCAGCAGAAATATAGCTCTAAACACCAGATGTCTTCTCCTCGGGATAGCACACCTCTTCTTCATAGGCCCTATATGATGCCGCTCAGAAGGCGGCCATGGCACAAAGACAAGATGTTCTATTTCAATCTCATCCGCAGAGGCCTTGCAGAGTTCCTTGGCACAGGACTCTTTGTGTTCACTTCAGTATCTGCTCTAAGTAATGTGGGGCAGGCTAGTAAGAGCTGGGACTACAGTGATGAAGCAAAGAGCTTCTCTGTTGCAATCTCAGCTGGCCTAGCACAGGGACTGGCATATGGTGCCCTGGTAGCAGCCATGATGAATGTGAGGTGAGCTGGAAGGATGCTAATACAGAGGTGTTGGTGAAAGCACATTCATTCTATATACAACTGGATATGTTTACTAGCAAGGAAGAGTACTCGTAAAAACAGAAAGAGTGAATATGAAATGGTTGCATGTGATGACATAATCCTCCCATATGCAAGGACACATGCATGTGACACTATACACAGCATGTGACACTATACACGTATAATGTACATGTATGTCATGTATATACATGTATGTGGTTGCAGAAATGCCCTTTGCAAACATGCAGATATGAGCCTAATAATTTCACCCTTTGAACACACCTACAACCTGTTCTCTTATTGTTCACACAAAACTGGCACAGAGAACTACATGTATATATATATAGCAGTTATTGTCTGTGTGTTACTCTTGACGATTACAATCATCTGAAATCGCTAAACCAATGAAAACATCGAATAACTTTATTGTATGTACATTAAGCTGATACCTTATCACACTCATATGATTGGATTGCATTAGCAACATGTGCTGTTTCAGGATGGTTATGTGCATAGGCATGCAAAATATACATACACGCATGCATGCACACACACACACACACACTGTATAAGAGCATGGTAGTCATAACAAGTGTCACATGATGTGGGCATGTAGTACTGCACATTGATGTGTAAACTAATTGACATTCCTGTACATAATAGTAGATTCCATACTCACATACTAGCTCATCCCACAAAAACAATATCCTCTCTCTCATCTCTTCTTTGTACAGTGGTGGCCACCTCAACCCGGCCGTGACTGCAGGCGTGCTAGTGGCAGGTGGAGTCAACATAGTGGCAGCTATTGTCTACTTCATTGCTCAGCTAGTTGGGGGGATCGCGGGAGCTGCATGTGTGCTGGTGAGTTATACATGTGCAATGTATGATACACACACACCACCGTTTGGGCCAGCTGCCTTGTGAAACAAACCTCCACACCTCCTCTATTGACTGTTGTTAACACTCAGCATGCAACGACTGCAAAAGCCCTGGGTGCTAGCGTGATGAACATGTGTGATAAACAACTTTGCTATAAATTTGCCTATGGATTTGCTTGTGTTTGTATATGCCCTAGTAACCACACCAATAGCAACGTGTGGCATCAGGCAACAGATGACATGGTTAATGAATACTACATACCATTTCAGCTCGCCTGCAGTCTGGATTCCAGACCATAAATGTAACCACATACTGTGTACTCTCCACTGGTGTGTGCATGATACATATAGTAACGGTTTCTATTTACTCTAAACATGCACTCTTAAACTGGGACCTCCATGTGAGGCCTTACATTTAACAGTGTACATGTACAGTTCCATGTAAGACCACTGTCTGGGTACAGATGCTGTAGAGGGAGAGGGGGAGGGCAGGTGTGTATTTGTGTATACACAGGATGGTGAGATCAATCAAATTATGTATTTATATGACAGGCATATGACAATGGGACTGCACTGGAGTATGGGGTTACACAGTTGCAGAGACACATAAACCCTGTCCAGGGTATCTTCATAGAGATGCTACTCACAATGCTGCTGGTGATGGTCTTTATACACACTACAATGGAGAGGTCAGAATACAGACCAGTGGCTCCAGTAGTTATTGGTCTGGCATTGACTGCAGCAATAGTCTCAAGGTATGTACATGTACATGGAAAACGTGTATAGCACACTAAGAATCATCAACCCATACACTAAGTTGGCTGACTTGATATTTACTGCCTTTTGTGATTTTCTGGTGCAGACTTGTCTATCAATGTTTTGCAATTTTCCAACTATAATAATGAGATTCATTGAAAACCTTAACCACAAAAGGAAATTGTTTCAATACATTAAGTACATCATTGCCACTTAGCTTGTTGTGTTGTATGAGCCGAGAGAAGGTTAGCATCTCCCTCGATAAGGACGAGAAAAGTCTTCGGACTTTCAAATTACAACACATGGTTAAGGCAATGCCACCTACTTTGTGGCGTCTAACCGGTTTTTTTTCATGGATACATGAAGTATGAATAACAATCTACACGTGTTTAGTACACCTGTCTGAAGCACCCCTATCATGTAGATAGGCCACTCAGGTTCACTCTAGATGGATGAATCCTGTTTGGAGTACCAGACTATCATTTATGGTATTTGCTAAGTGGGATGATCCTGTAATTCATGTCCTATTTAGGGTGTTCCTCAATTACAGTTCATATCTGTAAAGGTATAGTGTTTCTGGAAAAATGTGGTCAGGTGCCACATGAAATATGTGGCTCTGCCTGACATGTGTTGTACATGTCTGTTATAGAGTGCAAGACTCCTCGTCCTTGTTAAATATTCTTAGTTGACCTGATAAAGATGTATTAAGTTAAATGTCAACATACGCAGGCCAAGGTGATCAAGAGGGAATGAGAAAGACAAACTTCTGTCCAGAGTCGAACCCAGGTCTAATGACCAGCAAACCATATAGGACATGAACATACTGAATTACAGGATCAACCCACCTAGCAAATACCATAAATGATAGTCTGGTAACCTCCTCCAAACTTCCTCCATCCTGAGTGGGCTATATACATGATAGAGTGATGCTGCTTCAGACAGGTGTACTAAACACGTGTGCAACTCACAGGTCAGAGGCAGAGAACCTGGGGGAGAAGGGGGGCTTGAGCCCCCCCCCCCCACTTTTTGAACAGGGGGGGGCTGAGCCCCCCCAAAATTGGAGGATGCCAATGGGTCAAATCTATTAAATACTATGTGATAGCTAATAGACTTATGCACTTCATGAACACCAAGCCCCCCCACTTTTGACATGCTGTCTCTACCTCTGAGATTCATACTTCATGTATCCATGAAAAAAAAACGGTTAGGTGCCACAAAGTAGGTGGCATTGCCTTAACCATGTGTTGTAATTTGAAAGTCTGAAGACTTTTCTCGTCCTTATTGAGGGAGATGCTAACCTCCCACACAACACAATATACATAGAATTCATTGCCTATAAATTGAATTGGCTAACCCAAGTGGTTGTGGGTTTAATGCTATGAAATTCATAGTGTACGCATGCGTACAGTTTTACTTCCGCTATTGTAATGTCCCACACATATAGACATAGCAATATAGGCAGGTACCGTAACACAATAGTGTGGGTATGCTGCATTTTCTATGTGGGTAGTTTACTTACCGTAATCATGTACACACTATCCTTACCATAAATGTAATAATGGTAGGTTCTGTAACACAATAGTGTGGGCACTGTACTATCTACACAAGTGATTTGCTAGTTGTATACGTGAGACATATACACACTATCATTGTGACCTGTCCTTTCCACTAGCTATCCTTTGACTGGTGGCTCAATGAATCCCATCAGGAGTTTCGGCCCTGCTGTCGTATCCAAGCATTCACACAGATGGACTGATCACTATGTGTACTGGGTGGGCCCTCTTCTGGGAGGCACTATTGCTGGCTTGTTTTACCGTGTCATTCTCTCCTCCAAACCTCTCATTCCCATTACTGACCCAGACGTGATACCTAGAACTGTATAGCAATATCATGTACACCTGTTCTCTGTACAAATGTTTGTTCTGTCGCATACAATGCCCTCACTCAATATTCATCGGTTTGTTACAAAGCATGTGCCCTTATGTGTCTGAGTTAGCCACCTTTCCTTGTGGACACATTCCCCTTTTATTGACAGTTAGTACACTGAGTGTAGTGTTTTCATATAGAGCATATTCTTGTTTGTCTATAGGCTAGTGATGTGCATGGTTGTATACCATAGTGGGGGAGGTGTGAACCTTGTTAGTTGCTATATCAGGTAAGTCTCAGGAAGTGTATAGTACAGTCATATTTCACGTGACCCTTGAACAGGCATGGATATATGTACTCTTAAATCACACTGCAACTGAGCTCAGATATTTGATATGTAATGAATGTTGAAAAGGATATATACATGTACCTGTTAGTCTGCATGGTAAGTGTTATATAAAAGTATAGGTGCATTGATGTTCTAGTTCCACCATGACACCAGCTCAGTTTGAGTTAAACTCTGAGTAGTTACATATTCGGCATGGCCACTGTATGACCTGCCTTCATTGAATACAAAGTCCAGTGGATTTACTCGAGATCTGGCACTCGATAATTCTTTCATTTTCTGTCTAAACTGCAGTATTTCACCTGGTGGCTTCATGATGGGGCCATCTCTACAATATATATGGCAAGCTACCAAATGTGGAAAATCCTGTAGTAGCATTGTTATGCTGCCTTTCGATATAAAGCGAACAGTAAAATAGACATGGGTTAAAGTACTCCATGAGGCTTGTGCTAGGGCCATCATTAAACTGTCGGTAACGTTGAATCTAGGGCATTGAATGGAGAGCTTCTGAATGCTGCAGTGTTTTAAGTCTGCGGGAGATAGGCTGAATGAGAATTCCATGTCAATGCTCAAGTTTCGCAGGTGCTTGCAGTTGTGCAAAGCTGATTTGAGTACTACCCCACACACTACTGGGGGAACCCCTCTAATGTGGAGTGTGTGAAGAGCTCTCATGTGCCCCACCAACTCGACCAGATGGCTGTCCATATTTCGACAGTGTGGACACGGAATTGACTTAGTGGCTGTGAGAGTGGTCTGAATCTCCAGGACCTGAATGGACTTCATTGCTTTCAACGACTCTTCAATTTCATTCTCGTCACTTGCTGAATATTGCTCTCCTGTGAATTCATCTGCTTCTTGTGAGGCCTGAAAGAGACAGGGGTCAATGGCAAGGTGTCTGAGACTCTCCATTTGTGCCAGACACATCCACATCTCACTAGTTCTCTCCACATAGTTACAAGGGATGTTCTGTATGTTAAGTGCTTGCAGGTGAACACAATTCGACGCAAGGGTAGCCAGTCCAAACAGAGGATTAAGGCACTTCTTGCAACCCGATAGATTCAGCTGTTTTAGACGCTTACAGTGATGGGCAATTATCTCGAGATGACAGGAATTAAGAGAGGTAGCTTCGGTTAGACTGAGGGTAGTTAGGTGAGGAGTCACTGCGTTAAAATGCAAAAACTTTGTTTCGGTCTCAGAGAGCACAAACTCGGGGCTCGAGATGTAGCGAGCACTGGTGAAGTGGTCGTCATTCTCTACAGACTGATTTTTCCCACTCAGGCTGAGCATGCCATGCATACCAACAGTGTCATTTGCCTCTGGTTGTGTGTAGCAGAGGGCCGTGGAGAGGGAGAGGGGAGAGCCATCTAGGTTGAGTTCAAAAATTGGTACATCGCTCAGCAAGAGTTGAGACACCTGCCAAGTGATACGGAACTGGCATACCTCCTCACAGGGTGGAAAATTCTCCATGCACTCTTTCCAAAGATCTTGCAACGAGCTGTAGCGAGACTGTATGCTCTCTTGTGGCGGGACTGTCTGCATGTGCATTGTACTCATGTAGATATTGGGAGGACGGTATTGCACACAAGCCCACTGCCTTAGGAGAAACTCAATGAAATTCTCGTCCCATTGACTCAGGAGAGTCAAAGTGCTGAGGTTTTCCACGGCTCCCATAAAGTCCTGCCATTCTAGTGCTCTACACATGACGTGCGTACAGTGCCCCAGGCCACAGGACGTGTTTAGTGGCTGGAACTCGAGGTGTGCTAGGGAGGGTAGCGAGCGCACAACACTCGCCATGTCCGCCACGTAACACGGGGACTGCTCTAGTTTGAGCGACTGTAGGTGAGTACAAGTGCACAACTCTTTGTTGAGCCCCATCAAGTTGAACGAACCTCGGATGTACAGCCGTTCAACTGCAGAACGACGCGCAAGCATGGCGTTTAGTCCGGGGTAATCCGTAATCGCAAAACCATCTATTGCGATTTCCTTCCATAGGAGAGGGTGGTCTAGGGCCTGACATAGTGTCTTACACACTCGCCGCAGGCGCTGCCGTTCGCGGATGGTTAAAAAACTGCAAAGTCTCACCAAAACCTCCATTGGTAGAGTGTCGACAAAACTCCGTCCACCCAGTGTGTAAGTCGCCACCTGATCTCCTTGGTGCATCGGGTCCACACCGCCTTCCATTTGCCTCAGACGCAACTTCAAAGCCGAGCGACCCTGGTCTGTTTGCAGTCGACAAAACAACATCCGAAAAAGGAGAACGCAAACGTGCAATTCATAATGAAGTGCACTTGTGTGTCTACTGGCTCAGCCCCACCCCTATTATCACCGTGTCAAGATGATTGATCAGTCTGCATGGGTACATCAAGTATCAGGTGATGATAATAGGAGCTAATACTGTCACTAAACTATCCAAGTCCAACATCCAGTGACATCATTGCAATGAACCCAATGATAACCCCTGTAGACGACAGTCTGCCATTGCCACTGGGAGCAGAGAGAGGAGAGAAACACAAACTATTATTGTCATAGAGGCAGAGGTAAGCAACTAACCATTGGTTTGCTTCTGGGATTAAATCATCCACGACAACATAAACCATGGCACCAGCTGCAAAAGCTAGCGCATAAGGCAGAAGAGGTTCTGCTACCTGTGTAATACAACACATTACAGGGTATTATGGGCACCTAAAAAATGGAAGTATCACCAATTGACATATGTGCAACTACACATGTAGGGTTCACAAAGTACGGGGATCAATAAGCCTCTAATGTATTATGTATATGTATATTCACTGCCAACAACAACATTAATTGTACAAAGGTAATGAGAAGCTGCATATAGACTTGGGCACTTACCACAACAGCAATGGTGCCAAACACACCAGCCAGAGGCTCTACCATGCCACTCAATTGGCCATACCTGCACAGTAATACATGGAGAAGAAGATGTATATATGGGAGGAGTGGAGAAGTGCATGCCAATTCCTGTGAGTGCTGGTTATACACGGAAGAGAAAAGAACTTGTGATTATGGCACACAAGCAAGTTGAAGTAGGTCCAGCAGGAAAGAAAATGAAAATTTAGCAAATCCTTATAATAATTAGCCTTGTACTCATGCCATGCAGGGGGAATGTACAAGGCTAATACACAATGAAGGTGAATGGTAAAAGTAGAAGGGTTAATTGTGACTGAATGTTGGAGCATACATTGTAGATGTACAACAAGTGATATTCTTACCAAAAGCTCTTTCCAACTGCCATTCCCGATGCTCTCAGTGGTAGGCTCACAGCAAGGCCTTCTGGAAAGTTCTGAATTCCTATACCTAATGCTAGGTTCCTTGTGTGTGTGTGTGTGTGTGTGTGTGTGTGTGTGTGTGTGTGTGTGTGTGTGTGTGTGTGTGTGTGTGTGTGTGTGTGTGTGTGTGTGTGTGTGTGTGTTTAGATATCACATCCACACACTGATAGTATGCAGTAGCTGTGTAAAGGTGTGTGCTGTGTGACTGTAGGTCATACCTGGCAGACTCGAGAGTGGCTGATGGTGTCTTCCCAATGGCTCCAAACCCCACCCCAACAGCTAGGCCCTCTGACGAAGAATGTTTTGTACTAAATATTCAGACAGTCATGCACAAGGTGAATATTTACATAACTTGATTATCCCCTATAAAGTACAATTCCATTCCATGAGGTGATGCACTACATAAACACATGCACCAACATAAAGTATAGTGGTATTTACAGTTCATGGACTATTTATATTATGTTTGGACCAGACACCTTGGCCACAGAAGCTTTAAATTTGGAGGTAACACAGTGTAACCATGCTTCCTACTCATGTGACTACAGCCAGTTTGGTTTGGGGAGTCTTAATGAGGAGGTAACACTGTGTAACAATGCTTCCTACTCATGTGACTACAGCCAGTTTGGTTTGGGGAGTCTTAATGAGGAGGTAACACTGTGTAACAATGCTTCCTACTCATGTGACTACAGCCAGCTTGGTTTGAGGAGTCTTAATGAGGAGGTAACACTGTGTAACTATGCTTCCTACTCATGTGACTACAGCCAGTTTGGTTTGAGGAGTCTTAATGAGGAGGTAACACTGTGTAACCATGCTTCCTACTCATGTGACTACAGCCAGTTTGGTTTGAGGAGTCTTAATGAGGAGGTAACACTGTGTAACAATGCTTCCTACTCATGTGACTACAGCCAGTTTGGTTTGGGGAGTCTTAATGAGGAGGTAACACTGTGTAACCATGCTTCCTACTCATGTGACTACAGCCAGTTTGGTTTGAGGAGTATTAATGGGGAGGTAACACTGTGTAACCATGTTTCCTTCTCAGTCTAGAGCCACAGGGGTTAGTTTTGGCATGGAGAGTCTCCTACTAATGTGTCTACAGTGACCTAGGGTGCAAGACAGTCTGAATTTAAGTAATATATGCTATATTGCAAGAGTCCATAGCCTTGTCTCCAAGCTCCACCTTCGATGATTTGGGAGGTGGAGCCTCATTTGTTCATGCATGATGTGTTCATGTGGTGGTGGACATACACAGACATACCAGGGATATTGTGAATAGTGATGGCAATAATGAGAAGCAGTATTCTCCTCCAGTTTGTCTCTGCTGCTGCGTTGGGACTATCCTCTGAATGACCCACATCATGAATCAAGGGAGAGAGGTCGTTACCAACAGCACTTCTCTTTGTTCGCAATCTTGGTGTAGTACCACTGTCAGAGCTCTGATGGACACTCTGTACACATGACACAATATATAACACACCAGCCAGAAAAACTGGTCTGAGTGTTTACAGTACCTGACAGAATATACTACCATGTATATACATGACGGTAGAGCCCTGCCTTGGGGGTCTATGTCAGGTGTGTGTTCAGCTATAACAATTAACAAAAGATACACACAGAGACTGTATAGACACGGGCAGTCTATACATCTACAAAGGCTTGATTAAACCAGCAAGCTGTTGTGAATAATTGTAACATAAGCACAGACTTGCCAAGTTTACATCCCACTCCCATGTATTATGGTAGATGTGCAATGTGCTCATCTTCCTTACCCATTCCACTGGGTCTTGAATGTCTCCCTCCTCTACACTGCTTGCTGAATCAGCCCTCCTCCTACTGGTGCTATCACCAGCCCCTGACTCTCTCCCTCGGACAGAGTCCTCCCCATAATTCTGCACACCCTGCAGTCACACACAGTAACATCTATCAAAGAGTGAGGGAGGGAGAGCCATACCATGATAGCAAGGAGGAGATCAGCAACATAAACAAACACTGCACCCGCTGCAAACCCCAGGGCAATCGGGAGGAAGGTCAGGTTGCCATAGAGGCCAGAGGCCTGTGCTAGTTCAATAGCTGGAGATAGGAGTGACCAGTATGATGCAGCTAGCATAACCTGGCACGAGAAGGAGAACATCAGTCACTTGAGGTGATTCTGATACACATAGAGATAGGCATCCTAACCTCTCTAATGGAGGACACCTAAACAGGCCATGTCTTGCTGCCCAGAAGCCAATGGTTATGGACACATTGTGAATATGTATCTGTATAGCTCCACCAATGATAGTGGGTGCATTGTCCATGGCAGTGTACTACTATGGCCGCTTGTGTTCAGTATTAAGGATTCCACTGTACATGTACGTATCACAGTAAGAGCCTTACTCCAGAAGCAAATCCCAGGCTGCAGTCAAGTATCTTTCGCTACAGAGAGAAAGTATACATTTGGCTGCATGTTCTTGTGTCACACACACACACAACCTAACACCACAATGAACTGTTGGTGGTGACACAGAGAAAGAACATGCCATGGACCAAGTGCCACGAACAACATAGCACTAAAAGCACTACCATAATAGGTGTTAGATGAGTACATGCGTGCAGGACCACGTGTGATACATATCACGTGGCATCACGACAAACGCTATAGCGAGAGGCTGACCTGTCCTCCTTGAAAGACCAGCACCAGCGATGCTCCGAGTGCGGTGAGACCCCAGGTAAGCAGGGTTCCCATTAGGGACTGCAACACTGGGTGGTAGCCGCTCAACATCTCCCCTCCTTGTAAACGACGATTCTAATTAAGGCACTCTAATTTACCAATGCAAAACCACAATTTTTGTAAGTATGGAAGCCACTGCCTCAGAAGAGACTGTAGGGATTTGCAGTACAAGTTATTTACAAGATGTTATATCTCTGGAAGTCCTGCTACTCATTCTGCAACTTCTAAGATCTGTCGACAAACTCAGACTGAGGCTTACTTGCCGCAGATTTTATGTGGCACTCAGTGATCCAGTAGCATGGCAGTCCATTGAGTTTGACTATTACCATACTCCTAACAGAAAAGCATTGGATGCAATTGTTAGTTTCTGCTCACCAGGGGTTAAGAAGTTAAGTGTTAACACTCATAAATTAATATCAAGGTTTCCATGGGTACGTTTCACAAAGCACATTTCTAAATGTGCCCCAACTCTAACACACCTTTCACTGTTAGGATTTCAACCATCACCTGCACAAGTCAACACATCACTAGCTGCTTTTTCTTCGCTTTCTCATCTCATGCTTGACACTGAATTTTCGCCATCTTGTTCAATGTGGATTCCAGCTGTAAATTCATTGAAGTGTTTTGAGATTCGAGTTTCAAAAAGTCATGGGTATGTGGTATTTGCAGCCCTTGAGGCCTGGTGGAACAATGGTTTATTTCCACGCCAATTTCAGATGAAATTTGAGGGATGTGCGAGATTACATGCATTCCTCAGTGAAATAGACAGACTCTTTCGGGGTCTATCAGTGCTACCAGATGTAGAGGCTCAATTTTATGTGATGTATGGTGATGGTCCTGTAGGTACATTTCAGCATTGCCCTTTTCTTGAGCTGAAAATTGAAGATTCACACTGTTCAATACCTGTGGCTCAATGCAATGAAATCACATCAGCTCATCTGTTGTTAGTTGTCTCAACACCGCAGAGTGCAATACGGATAGGATATGATGAACAGTTGCCTAGAATATGCAAAGAAATACCCTTCTCCACTGTTGCCTCCACATTGGCTCACCTCTCATTGAGACAAGATTGGGATTTAAGCCATGAGAATTTAATGCAAGTAGCATCTCATTGCCCTCTATTGAAAACTCTCTGCTTGGACTTTTGCAGAAATGCACTGATTGATCTAAGTGGACTAAGTAGTATTTCAGAGAGGTGTTTAGGGCTAGAACTGCTGGGTTTGAGTGGCATACATGTAGAGGGCATTGACCAAGCCCTCTTGTGGACTGTATTGAGTAACTTCAGAAAGCTCCTGTATCTGTCAGTAGAGTTCTGTGTTCTGCCAGAAAACTGCCAACTGCCCGAAAGAAAGATCGATACATTACTCATAGTGCAATTTGGTTCTGGATGGTTTTCTGAATGCATCAGATGTCGCTCAATCTCTAATAGGACTCTGGAAACCATGGCCCAGATAATGCCAACTAACCTTAGAGTGTTGAGGATGGTCTTTCCACCTGGAGCTACTCATACTGCATTAGTGAGTGGATTTAATGATCTTCTCTGTGCTCTCCCAAAACTGCAAGGACTTTATATAGAGAAACGAATGAATTTGATTCTTCCCACCAATCCAATGTGTTACCAAAATATTGCAAAGTTATATATTCATTGTTCTTCAGGAAACATAACCCTTGACTTTGTTGAAGCACTGATTCATTCTGGGCTATTAACCCACTGTTACTTCAACGTTGACTTAATATCAATGGATGCTATGTGTAAATTGATTGAAGCACCCAAATTAGTGTGTTGTCATGTAAGCTGCAAGGGAAGAAAATCACCACCTGAATCAAAGATTCACAAAGCTGCCAAGGTTCAGGGAATACCAGATTTTTTTTACGGCATTGGAAAATTTTCATGTGCTCCGATTGATCCTGATTTTAAGTTCTGGAGCAGCTACTACTGACAACCAACAGATTATCATCGACATGTTTCATATTACATACTGACATGTATGCTTCAATGAAAATATATAATTTGCAATGCAACAAATATACATGGCAGCTCAAATATATAATAGTAGCAAGTATATGCACATGCACAGCAACCAACATATTGTCACCAACAGAGCTAGTAATGTAGTGCATTAATTACACTCTGTCCACAGGTCTAATGGTGCCTGTCCCTTTAATTTTGATGAAATATTCTCGATCAGCTTTCTTGTTCACTCGAACAATTGCATCTGTTACTCTTGATAGAGACTGCATTGCATTATGTGTAAAGTGTAGTCTCTTAATCATCAGCACATGTACTCACATAATTATAGTGAAAACAAGCCTTACCTCTGCACTGGCTTCGTCCATTGCCACACATATCTCAATATACTTGAGCCAGTGACCAGTGAGGAAGTTATGTCGTTCTTCCTCGTGTCTCTGGTAGTCACGGCAGGCATTGATCATGTTGTCTATCCAGTGACGCTGGGCTTGGTTGTATGTGTCCTCCAGCTTCTTTATATCATCTCCTGCAGTTGAGATAGGACATACCACATGCAGTATGTAGCTACACAAAGCTACACATGAGGTGGCTGAATGCAAACAGAGCAGGCCTAATCACACATTACTACACAATCCTAAAATACATTACGTCTGTGTATATACCAGTTGTAATAGTTCCTCTTCTGAGAAGTGAAACTCCATCATCTGACCGAGAGGTTTGCTTTGTGGGGGGGAAGTGTATATATAATCTGATGTATATATACATTACACAATGTATTCCTGCTTTAAAGTATATCTGTGAGTTTCTAACTTCACACCAGATAGTGTAGACCTACCCTTCTGAGCTTTCCATTTAATGCTGCTTTTGCCTACAAAATAATATCAAGAAATGTACTTGCTATGCCACCATACCTTCATTACATACCTTTTCAATACTAGCATCCAGTGCTTGCACCTGTTTTCTTGACTTCTCCATAATTTGCTGATGCTACATACATGTACATAGGAGGCTGTAATATTACTGAAAGCACATATGAAACACAAAGTTTACTTCTTTTCTTTCTTTCTTTTGACTTTCTTTGAAGTCCATGATTGGTTTTTCAATCTCTTTCAACATCTAAATGCATTATACATACAACCTATTCCAAAAAACACACTTATATATTCATCAACCTGAGCAGCAAAATCACTATGGGCCTTGGATCTGTGATACAATTCTGCCTTCAATACCTGCCATGCCTTACCCAATGTACTGCAAAAAGTAAACGTATATATATACATAACTCTTAATCTCTTTGTATCATACCCTTCCTCAATGTCTCCAAAGGCTGACTTGGATAGTTTCAGTAAACTTTTTGCATATTGCTCTTCTAATGCAGCTCTGGAAAGTTAAAGTATTGTGTGGTAAAATACCTTTTTCAATATAGTTTCTATTTACCTCTCTCTGAAGAATTCTGCCATTTCTTTCATGGCATTCTTTCCATTAAGGTGTTTCTCTAGTAGAATATCAAATCCACTCAGCTCACCTTTGTCAGCCTGTGTAGGGTATAAGAAACCTACTCTTGTCACTGTATATAACTTGTGAGAAATAACTATATGAATGCTAGATGGGTAGGTAGTGTGATGGACCATGCGGAATTGAGGGAAAAGTGGCTACTGGGCTTGACCCAGTGACCATGGGTTAATGACCCAGTGGTGTTATTGACCTAGCTATATATACTGCACAACTTACCCAGAAGTGGTCTACGTAGCTCTGTTCCCCAGGGTTTAGAAGTTGCTGTTCAGATGCTCTATCTGAAAATGTCAATCCATTTTCCTGTGAGACACAATATATATGCATACACACGACTCAAAAATATGACTATAGTCTTTGCTTACTATCCTTTGTCCGTTTTTGGGTTTCTACGAAAAAGATAATACAGACTGAAATACTTGTGTGACCATGTGAGTAATTAAATTACTTACCGTTGACCTTCTGTTTCCTCGTTCTGTTTGGAAAAATGTACATATTCATGTAATAGTAAATACACATAGTGCCATATTTCTAAACTTACTGAGTTGTATCTCTGTGGTGATAGTTTGAGAGCTGGGATGAGCTGAGGTAGGTGTGACTGGTGAGACTGGGGAGGGGGGTGGAACATTGGGCACTACCCATGTTGTACCTACATATTCAGAAATTGAGACGGAGTAACTTCAACCACATGAGGGCGAACATGCATTCATTAAACATAATGATTTTGTTTACTAAGTACAAAGGCATGCATGCTAAATTCTTACTAAGCATAAACATGCCATATTACATAAAGTGCAACTATGAACTTTTCACATACTGTGAATATGTGTTAATTGTGTCAAGAACAAATTATTTAACACGAGTCTCTCCCACATCTTACACACTTGTGTGGGTACATATTCCATAGCTATATACAACTACACATCTGCAGTCACAACCATGGGTTTACTAGGCAACCAACACGGCAGAATACACATATCAAAGATGCGGTTTCTGTTGTCAAGCCATATTTAAACCAACGTATGTTAATGTTTTCCTCATGGTAATATCTTTCCCTTGCTCTGCATGTATGCTTAATTGCCCAGCAAGTTAAGACGTCTCAGTAGCTCAGTTGTGGTAGAGCATGTCTGGCACTGTGGGGTTGAACCCTCAAGTAACCAGCATTCTTATGTTTACCATCCCCGCATGCACGGTATGGTGTATCTATATATACAGGGTGCAATTGTTTTTGCATTGAGAATGAGCTAAATACACAAACTTTCACTATCAGCAACCTGTCTATGTTATGAGCTGCATTACCCCTTGTGCACACTCTCTATACTGAATGTTGGGAATTGTGGCATAAAAACACAAACCTTGAGTAGCAATATTGACATAGTAAATTTTATCCTCTGTTGTTGCATAAGCATTCCACTGTGGAGAGCGCAGTATACTTGCCAATGAGGTTGGAGAAGTACCATTCTGTTGAAAAGGGAATCATCACATGCAGAGTAACGAATGCACAATATGATCAGAACAAGTGTGCACCGTACAGGTATAAAAGAGCAAGGACAGATTTACACACAGCATGCGCAGCCTATGAGGTAAAACACGAGTAGTATTTGGTATTTAGCTACGAATGTTTAAACTTACGCTTGTCAGAGTAGACTCTGCAATGCCTTTGACATAGCTAGCAGGGAACCACCCTTCTTTACCGGCAGAGAATCCTCGGCACCACCCGTCAGGAGTCCTTTCAGCTACTAAAACTACAGCTGACTCTGCTAGAGGCAGCGGTACTGTTTGGCCTTCTCCAGAGAAAGCATAAAGTGCCTTAACAAAAGCAGACATGATAGCAAAACCGGTACGTGTATTAGGATCACAATTGTGCCAGATTACGGTTTTAATAGAGCAATTAGCCAGTCGCTTCAGCGTGTGACCGCGTGGCCTAATGGATAAGGCGTCTGACTTCGGATCAGAAGATTGAGGGTTCGAATCCCTTCGTGGTCGTTTTTATCGCAATTGTGAGTATTTTTTACAACCATAAACACTTGAGATAATAGCCCATATCATTCTGTTTTCAGTTCTTGCTGTTCTTGGTGGTGCCTTGGCCTCATAAGCCTAATGGATAAGGCGTTTGAATCCCTTTGTCGTCAAATTTTTATTCAACATAAAAGGTTGAACTTTTATGGCTGACCTCTTGTACGTAGTATCACTTATTTGCACACACATTCTATACAAAATTTAAATATTCATACTAAACAATAGGGGTATGGCATTATGTTATCTCAGAGACATTAGACAGTGACTAATATTGCAAATTGGATTTGATAAGAAACAGTAGACTACATTCTCCTATCTGGAGGTGAGAAAGGTCTGGGATGAGTTGTGACCGTGTGGCCTAATGGATAAGGCGTCTGACTTCGGATCAGAAGATTGAGGGTTCGAATCCCTTCGTGGTCGTTTTTATCGCAATTGTGAGTATTTTTTACAACCATAAACACTAGAGATAATAACCCATATCATTCTGTTTTCAGTTCTTGCTGTTCTTGGTGTGCCTTGGTCTCATAAGCCTAATGGATAAGGCGTATGACCTTTGAATCCCTTTGTTGTCAAATTTTTATTCAACAGAAAAGGTTGAACTTTTATGGTTGACCTCTTGTACGTAGTATCACTTATTTTCACACACATTCTATACAAAATTGAAATATTTATACTAAACAATAGGGGTATGGCATTATGTTATCTCAGAGACATTAGACAATGACTGATACTGCAAATTGGATTTGATAAGAAACAGTAGACTACATTCTCCTATCTGGAGGTGAAAAAGGTCTGGAATGAGTTGTGTTGAGGTCATTAATGACAGTTGGTCCCCTAGTGGGAGGCCCTGTTGCTCCTGTTCTGTAGCCCTGCTTCCATAAGTCTTTTGTAACCACATTAATTGAAACTGTAACATGGCCTTGAGAGTGCACTCTAGTGACTGCAGGAACATAGGGAGAATAGTTACAACCTCTAATACAAGAAATAGAAAGGAGAGAACACACCTTATGGTTGCACTACTATACTTTATGTGACCGAAAGGTTGTTATTACAATTTGTATGTAAATCTACATAGGCACATTGAAACAATACTAACTGACATGCACTATACATACTTGTTTCTCATAAAAGCATTTGAAAGTAAAATTCCAAAATATAAACATTTCCATAATTAGCCAGTCGCTTCAGCGTGTGACCGCGTGGCCTAATGGATAAGGCGTCTGACTTCGGATCAGAAGATTGAGGGTTCGAATCCCTTCGTGGTCGTTTTTATCGCAATTGTGAGTATTTTTACAACCATAAACACTTGAGATAATAACCCATATCATTCTGTTTTCAGTTCTTGCGTGTTCTTGGTGTGCCTTGGCCTCATAAGCCTAATGGATAAGGCATATGACTTCAGATCACAAGATCGAGGGTTTGAATCCCTTTGTCGTCAAATTTTTATTCAACAGAAAAGGTTGAACTTTTATGGCTGACCTCTTGTACGTAGTATCACTTATTTGCACACACATTCTATACAAAATTGAAATATTTATACTAAACCATAGGGGTATGGCATTATGTTATCTCAGAGACATTAGACAGTGACTGATACTGCAAATTGGATTTGATAAGAAACAGTAGACTACATTCTCCTATCTGGAGGTGAAAAAGGTCTGGGATGAGTTGTGTTGAGGTCATTAATGACAGTTGGTCCCCTAGTGGGAGGCCCTGTTGCTCCTGTTCTGTAGCCCTGCTTCCATAAGTCTTTTGTAACCACATTAATTGAAACTGTAACATGGCCTTGAGAGTGCACTCTAGTGACTGCAGGAACATAAGGAGAATAGTTACAACCTCTAATACAAGAAATAGAAAGGAGAGAACACACCTTATGGTTGCACTACTATACTTTATGTGACCGAAAGGTTATTAGAATTTGTATGTACATCTACATAGGCACATTGAAACAATACTAACTGACATGCACTATACATACTTGTTTCTCATAAAAGCATTTGAAAGTAAAATTCCAAAATATAAACATTTCCATAATGTGTATGCATTATGCTGTATATCAGGGGAATAACTAGTATTGAAACAGAGGAGGCAGCTGCCCGTCACTTTTGGTACTACTTAGAAGTTGAATTGCGTAAAAGGTTCATAGCTGGAATCATGTAATTATTGAGCTGATTGGCAAGCATAGCGAGCCCTCCTAGTGATGTGAACGGGCAATTTTCTCTATATATCTATATATATGTATATATATATGTAACCCACACTGTCCATACTGTCTATACCGTAATGCCGTATATACGTACGTGCTTCTAATTTTGCGTGCACACTCTCCTGCTCGCCAACAATGCTTAGCATTCCACTAGTATACATGTATACAGTGGTGAGCTTCAGTTTATATGAAATATCTACCACAGCAACAAAGTGTGTGTGTTTGTGTGCGTTTAACACTCGCAAGAAACTCACTTTCTCTTCCTTCTCCTTGTGCTACAAATTTTGCATCTACAAATTCAGGTTGGCGACCAAGTAGCCAGCTATATGTACATACAGTGATGAAGACAACCATAAAGATAGTAATTAACACAAATATCCGGAACACAAGTTTCTGTGCGTATAATTATTTATGTGGGAGCATTTATAACTGAAAGTTCACCTGATTAGCCTGTGGAATTGTGAACTAGATTCAGGAACAAACATTGGTATCCTCAGTGAGTGACTGTAGGTTGGTGAGCGGATATCAGCAATTGCAATTTGTTATATACATGACTTTTCATCCATGAGATGCTTAGAAAGACAAGGCAAGGCAACACAACAGAAAGAAAAAGCAACACTCGCCCAAAGCAGGTATTTTTCAAAGAAAATTAGCTACCTTGGGTGGGACTCGAACCCATGACCATCCACGTGTAAAATGTTGTCTATGTGGTATGACATGTACATGTACATGTAAATGCTGTCGATGTGGACCAGCTAACCCAGCTCACCTCCCAGGACTGATGGGCAGGTGTATAGCACCATATCCTCTCACCTCATCTCTACCCAATATGTTCAGTCCATACACACTTACCACCAGCTGAGGCCCTAGAGCACAATACAAAGCCACAATGAGTTGGTTCTTGCTATGCACAGCATGCATGATAAGTTATTTATTCTAAGCTTGCATTGCATATGCAATTGCTGATATATTTATTAACCGATCAATCCCATCCCATATGTACATGTACATGTATGTCATTGAGTTTTGCATCCCTATCCCCTCCCCCTAGGGCCTATAGTTGTCATATACATGTATGATGGATGAGTTCATATTTTGGGTATGTATTTAGCATATATGTCCTTGAGTTTTTGCATTTACATGTATATCCCCCTTTCCTATAGGAGATAAGTGTGATGGCCTAGTTGTCAAGAGTAAATAAACAACAACTGATAGTATACTGGTTATGAACTAACATCCAAAAGGATTGGTGCTCTCGAAGCTAATGTCAATGGGAAAATTCCATACAAAGTGTTTGTTTGCGCCTCCTCTCCTAGTGGTCTGAGTGATGCCTTCTGACAGCCCCTGGTAGGGTAGTAAAAAACATTTATTAACCAGTCAATCCCATCCCATATTTCAACTTCCTAACTACTTTAGTTAGGACGTACAGACACAATGTTCCAATCTTGGCCATAAACGTAGCTGTAGTTGCAGTAGAGATCGTCAAAGTCTGGGAACTATATCAGAATGAATTGCACAGTACAGAAGGATAATAGCAAACATGGAGAGGTAGAAGCTTGCCTCTGCAGACTCTATTTGTCCTGTGAACATAACTAGGAATACAGGGTCCTTTCGTGTGTCTTCTTCAGCTGCTGTAAGCTGTGGGTGCGTTGTACGTACAGTGCTTGGAGCAGGGGGTGGCTGTCCTTCCGCCATTCTCTACTCTATTTAACGCGCAGCATTCTGCTAACGTTGTTGCTTAGCAACTTATTTAACCCCGTACTCGCCGAATTGTTTGATGCGCTACAGATAGAAGTCGGCTGCGTGAATTTGTCCCGACAATGTATTCATCTCCTCGTCGCCCTTACAGAGCCAGAACCTCACCTTATAGACAGAGTGACAGACCACCTATGGGTCGTGGTTTCTCTCCTTCCTCTCATTCGCTCACTCCCAGTCCTCGTTTCTACACACCACGCCCTGGTCATCATCAGTCGCCTCCTATACCTCCACCAAACCTTTCAACCCCACCACCTTGGAGTGGTAGCTATCCTCCTGTAGCTGGCCCTTACCTGACTCCTCCGTATCTACCTCCTTCACCTCTCTCTACTCCCTATGGTACGCCTGCTAGTGGCCAGAATTCTCCAGCTTCTTTCTACTCCCATCCAGGCATGCCCTCTCCGATGGTGCCTCCACAAAAGAGGAAGAGGTTCACGCCCATTCGTGGTCATGGTGGGCGACGACATCGATTCTCTCGTGGAGGAAGACATATGGAAAGGAGTGTGGGAATTGATGCTTATTATGATCCATTTATGTTTGAAGATCCGTGGAAGGATCTCCTGTTGCCCTCTGAAAAAACTACCACTGATGAAGTTCAAGTTGTGGACACGTCTACTGATTCAAGTAGTAGACCGAATGATGATAAGCCAGGGAGCCCGTATGTGGAGACAGAAACAATGGAATCGGAAGCTTGTAGCAAAGAATGCAAGACTTCACCACTGGAGACTGCTAGTTCATTGAATTGTAAAAGTACCACTGAAGATACTACTTCAATTCAAGCGACATGAAATTATTCCTGTGTTAAAAAGTTCTGGTACCATTTCCAGCTCTCAGAGGATGTGAGGGAGTGCCTGCTGGCTCCCTCACAGCTCTCACAGATATCAGTTCCCAGACTCCCCCCACCCCACTCCCTACACAAAATTATCTGGGAATGAGACTATGCATGTATGTGTACATTAGACATAAAGGGTGTGTCTGAGGCAAACGTACATCATGAGGAAGAAGGCATAGTGTGGGTAATGATTCTAGCCGCCATACAAAATGTTAGTTTACTTAGCTAATGATATGTGTATACAAGGTAATATTTTCTTCTTTGGGGATAATTTTACAGCAGAGGGCCACCCATGGTTGAATATAACCTTACTACAAAATACTCTGTGGGTGAATATTCTATTTGTCGCTCACTTACCCGTTAATTATTGCGTCATTAATTGTCATTGCCTCGCGTCCTGCCAGGTGTTCACAGAGTAAATTTATGGGTGCTGGTGGTCCCAGTCTGTTAAACCACGCCGCAACTTGTAACGAGAGAGGCTCCCCGTGTCTGTGAGAGGCCGCGGGTTCTGCGTGGGCTGTTGCCAAGACATCTAGTCGACGCGGCGGGGAAGTCTAACGAGCGGTTGGAAGGAAGGCCGCACTCTACGGACTGAAAGACGTCTTCAGTGACTGAAAGAGACACAATTTATGAGCAAAGAGGCGCAGTGCCGTGTGTCTAGAAGACAAGCTCGTGTACAAAGAATTCGTGTGTACCATCGAATTACTGATAAGTTATTAAATTAGCAGATAGGGAAATTACACTGCTACAACTCAACTGTCCTCGGCTGTACCCGTCACTGTGTCGAGGTCAGAATGGAGCTGCGTGTGGGAGGCAAGTATCGACTAGGTAGAAAAATTGGCAGTGGTTCTTTTGGAGACATCTATCTTGGTGAGTATGTACCTGGACATATTGAGAAGTGTGAACAAGTGTAGATTGAGGGTGACTAGTAGAAAAAGAACCACATACATATGTACAATTTAGTCTGTGGATGTAGCAGAAGATGTAGCTGTGAACCATATAGTACTTTCCAATGCCGTGAGGTTCTCACAATAGTAGAGTATACATTTACATGTACATGTAGTTCTGTGTTGTTTGTGTATAGCATTCACATGCACACACACACCTGTCTAGAGCCTGTGTCCTCTGGTGAGCAGAGCGAGCCCTCCTGAACAGGGGATTTTTCTATATATATATATATATATATTTATTTGTGACGGGCACTGTACATAGCGTAATGTTATACATGCTTCTAATTTTGCGTGCGCACTCTCCTGCTCGCCAACAATGCGTAGCATTCCACTAGTTACACATGTACAATTACATGTTGTGGTGTAGGTGTGTAGTCGAGAGGCTGTGTATATGTGAGGGAGGCTTATGGATGGGTATCTAGTGTACCCTAATTGGACAGGAAGACCAGCTGTACTCTCTTAGCCTGGAATGCCACTGACATGGCAGTGTGAACAATTATTTATAAGGCGTAGCTACTTATGATTAGCTGTAAAAGTCTACTTATACATGTACATGTTGCCTCAGTAGCTCAGTTAGTAAGAGTGTTGAGAGCCTAGAATGTGAGTGTTGTGGGTTCGAATCCAACAAGTTTTTCGAAAATGACTGCTTTGGGCGAGTTGTCGCGTTGCCTTGCCTTGTCTTTCTGAGCATCTCATGGAGTGAATAGTCATGAAACATGTACGCACTGCTCTTAATGTTCAGCAATCTACTGTATAGGTGCAGATCGTGTACATGTATGTACACTTATCTTGGCAGTGAAGGCTTGTGCCATATCTCCATGTGAAACTTGTTCTGCTGTGTGTATAATACTCTGCTGGGTTGAGCCTGAGATTACTTAAGGTGTATATTACTCCTGTTAGCGTAAGAGCAGATGTCACTAATCAGCTCCCTACCCAAACTTCCACTATAACGAAAAAAGGTGATTTTTGCTTGGGAGTGTTCACTAAGGAACTACATGGAAAAGTGTTAAATCTTGGGCTACTCTACTCATAGCTGTATACATCTGTTTAACAAAGTACTGATGTACATGTAGCTGTATGTGTAGATGTATTGTTGTGTGTGTGTGTGTGTGTGTCTCCTGGTGTGTGCATGTGGTTGTGCATGGTTGAGTGGGAACGTTTGATGTGTTTGTGTTCTCAGTGGAGACAGTGATCACTGTTTAGTTTCCAGGTATCCAGACCATCATTCAATATACAGTTCTGAGGGTCCAGTGTGTGTGGTTATTGTTCTATAGCCCTGTAACCAGTACATCTACATGTAACTGTACATGTGTTGTGTGAGTGACCTTTCATGTACATGTACATGTGTATGTAGGAGGTGTGTGATGGCCAGCCAGTGACTTGGTGCATGTATATATGTGTACGTACACATTCCACTCTGTGGGTGTTCACCTGTACATGTACATAGTACAACATGTGTGAATGCAAGCATATACGTAGTACATGTGACTAATGGATATTTGGTAATTGCTATAGACATAATAAATGTGTCGGTTTCTAATATTACAATATGCAGTGCTTGTGTCAATGGAATGTGGGGGGTGGTTTAAGTTAGGGCCAACTAAAGGGTTAAGTGAGGCATCTGTAGGCATGTGACAAGGAAACTAGCATGCAAGCAATAGCGCAATGTGTATTACATACACGCAATAAGGATGTGACTGCACTCAAGGGACCATTCAGTTGCAACACATGCACTTGGCTTGGCTGTTACATGATGTCTATTTGATGATGTCATAGCTGTGCATGGTTCCAGGCCTTTCCTGCTCACGTGTGTGTTTTAGTTACCTGCCATATGTCTACACGTACATGTAGCTAGTTATTGTAAAAATGGCATTGTAGTTTAGACCTTCTGCCAAATTAATAGCACTGGGGATTAGCTGAACTCAATTACACCCCAGGAAATGGCCAGTGTACGTGGGAGTGATTGTCATAGTATGCCTGTGATCGAGGAGGTGGTGTGTACTCGTGCTGTAGACTGACAACAATTTGTTTCTGACAGTTGCCATTGCACTACTGCCTACTATACACCAGTTCAAATGTGTCGTGTACTGAGACCTGACCAATGCCAATGACCCCATTCATCTATTGTGTCGCAAACACCAGCCCCCCTTTTCATTCACATGACAATTACTGTGTACTCTGCTATATTCATGCATCTGCTGATGGATTTCTGTGTGTGTGGATTTGTGGGAAGCGTTGTTCTTTGTTGTGGTGAGAGGAAGGAGGAAAGAGGGCAATAGTGGGGTGGGAAAAGGTGGGTAGAGGCAGGAAGGAAGTCTCCCTCTTCATGCTCATTCATTCTCTGTAGCCATAGTAGTGCCTTCTCAAGGGATGGAATGTGCTATGAATTGTGTTTCAATAACTTCCAGAACAACAGGAAGTGATCCCATAATGTAGTGACCTGTGGTCCATACTCTGAACTATAGTGATGATATATTGGCATCGATCTTTGAAATAACATATTACATCTGTGTTTTGGGGAAGTGAACAGTTAACTTAAGTAGGTGTTTGTGGAAGGAACAGTGAACTTTATGTAATGAGATGAGTGCTGTGTACGTGGAGGGCGTCTCTATTACATGTAGAAGTTGTGGCAGGATGCTAATTGCCACAATGTACGTGTGTGCTCCTGTACATTGCTTCCTTGAATGGCACGTGTGTGTGTGTGGATACAGTGAGGTCTGTGTTGTTGACCACCAGTGAAGTAGTACAATGCATTTGAGCTTGTTGGCTCTCCGGCACAAATTGCCCAGTGTTCACATGTAGTTTGCATATGATTATTTACATGTATGTGTGGAGCAATGATGATAGACACTCAGTGTGTCTGATGTGATCTCTGATGCAGAGGTATATTAGCTCTATCTGAGCTCACTCAACGTAACTAGCAATATGTGTGTAATCCTAGTTGTTAGAGTCACACACTGACACCTTACAACCAGTCCTTTCAGTAGCTCTCTTGGCAGAATTTTTAACATTATATACATGTACATGTAGATGCTCAATCAGCTGAGGCTGCTCACCTGGCCTCGCTGAGTCATACACACAAGGCCAATCAAAGCTAAGTGCCTTGCCACCTGATATATAGGCCACCTTAGATACTCATACATATACATGTGTACATGGCATGTGTATAACACACTATGTAAGATACGTAACACTGTCACATAGATAGTGTCTTGTACCAATGGTCCCTCTCATTGCCCCCCCCCCTCCCCTCCTCCCCACACCCACACACCTTCCACACCCACACACCTCCCACACCCACACACCTTCCACACCCACACACCTCCCACACCCACACACCTCCCGCACCCACACACCTTCCACACCCACAGGCACCAATATCCAGACACGAGTCGAGGTGGCAATCAAGTTGGAGTGCGTCAAGACCAAGCACCCTCAGCTTCACATTGAGGCCAAGTTCTACAAGATGATGCAGTCTGGAGGTGAGGTGACATCGTGTGACCTCCATGTACATGTACATGTTCTACTAACTGCTCACATACTGAGTGGGTGCCTATGGTCTGCCCAAGCAAGTAGAACATATGCCTTTGATGTGCTAAGCATATACAAAACATATACTTGCAGATTCCGCACACTTGTGTAATGTACACATGTAAATGCTCATCCCAAATGGTGCAATGCACAGTAAATGCTCTCTGTGTGGGTAGGCTCTGGATTTCATTTCTACATGTATCTCACTCTGTGTAGTATTTGCTTGCCTACACAATTCTCACTACTGGCTGAATTTATGTGTACATGACCAATCATGTACATACATGTAGAGCACTATAACGAAAAAGAAAGATGTACATGGAAAAGCATGTGTATAATAGACTAGCTAAACAAAGGGTTACATGTAGGCATTTTGTTGCCCCATATTTTCCTAATCCAGTCCACATGTACATACATGTCTTCAAGTTGGTATTATGCCCTCCCTGCTCCTCTCTCCTCCCCTCCGCAGTGGGTATCCCGTCCATCAAGTGGTGTGGGACAGAAGGGGATTACAATGTGTTAGTGATGGAGTTACTGGGGCCCAGTCTAGAGGACCTTTTCAACTTCTGTAGTCGCAAGTTTTCTCTGAAGACGGTACTACTACTGGCTGACCAACTGGTATGTACTCTATCTTAGTTCCAGTCCGGCCAGTCAACATGTAAATGTATGTACATGTACATGTAGGTCGATTGGTTTACAAGTAGGTGTGCATAAAGTATTGATGAAATGCTTTAGACTTCAAAGGCAGTACAACCCAACCATGACACAAGACACTCACTTTCAAAGAAATCAAACTGTCTTGGGCAAGATTGGAACTCACAACATTGTTCTTGACATATGCTGTACCAACTAGGCTACTGAGGCAACTTATCTGATAGTAGTGTATGGTGCACTTGTAGAGTAATGCTTTCTGCGCGAGGCTATGTCTTCTTTGCTATTCTGCTCTCTAGAGTTCTTTTCTTTCATGTCTCGCTTACTGTACCATGCTCCCATGTAGTGAGTCATTTCTGATTTAGTATTTTGAAGGATGAAGAAGGAGGTTAGGAAGTGTGTTTTGTCAAGAACATGTGGCAATACACGAGTCATTGGCAACCTACAAATTCCACCATTGTTAGTACCTTTTATTCTCAACAATTATGTCTAAGGAGTATTGACATACACCCTTAACCAGTGGGTCTTTGGCCTTCCGTGTTGACACCTGTGTGCAAACAATGTGTGGTTCTACTACACACATGCATGCACACACACACACACACACACACACACACACACACACTGCAGATCAGCAGACTGGAGTATATCCACTCTAAGAATTTCATTCATCGTGATGTGAAACCAGACAACTTTCTGATGGGCCTAGGGAAGAAGGGAAACCTAGTCTACATCATCGATTTTGGGTTGGCAAAAAAGTACCGCGATGCACGGACCCACCAGCACATCCCCTATCGAGAGAACAAGAATCTCACAGGCACTGCAAGATACGCCAGCATCAACACCCATCTAGGGATAGGTTAGTGAGTCAATGTTATGTGTGTGATACTGAAACCACTTGGAAACTTATTTACATGTAATTTTGTGCAGTGATTGTGTATTGTAGTGTATACATGTACATGTACACATTAGTGCAGGGTAGTACTGGTAAACCTATTGGTGACAAGCTATAGTGTACATACATTGTGAAATCTACACGTATGTCTTGTTTGTCTGGTTCATGTGCTGTGTGTCCTGTTTGTCTGGTCTGGATGTGTGTCCTGTTTGTCTGGTCTGGATGTTACATGTCTTGTTTATCTGGGTTGCTTTTCTTTCCTTCCTACTTCTTACATAGCTAGTGTGCTATGCACATGTCCCATGTTCTTGTGAGTGGAGAAGAACTGCCTTTTAAAGTGACATTTTGTACCTGCTGTCATACAGAGTCAGGTGCCAAATAGTGTTTACATGTACATGTGCATGTCTTGTAGCAGTTGCTTCATTCACTTACATGCACATGTACGTGTGTGTAGTGTCTATATCATGTTGCCTCAAGTCACTCGGTGGGCTGTGGTGTATGTCTCTTTGTGGTTTTACACGTGTGCATGTGATTAGTGCAACTATCTCATGTGACCCATATGGATCCACTATGTCCTCTGTTGTCGCTCGCTAATTACTACTTAGATAGTCTCCATTTCACTTTGTGGGCACTCTTTTGGCCAAACTCATGTGCAATGAATGGGAGACACTGGGAGTGAGACTATATTGTGTGTGTGTGTGTGTGTGTGTGTGTGTGTGTGTGTGTGTGTGTGTGTGTGTGTGTGTGTGTGTGTGTGTGTGTGTGTGTGTGTGTGTGTGTGTGTGTGTGTGTGTGTGTGTGTGTGTGTGTGTGTGTGCCCACACATGGTAAAATCTCAAGTACATGTACCTTTAATTATAAAATATGTGGAGGTCTCTTGCTGTTGCTTTCGTACTAAGTTTGGATCTTACCTCATAGCAGGTTTGAGTTGATTTGTACATGTGTACGTATGCATCTGTGATTTCACTCATAGCACCTGGAATCTATTAGTAGATGGATTTGTTGTGTGTATACATGTGTACATGTACATGTACATGTACGTGTACACATTGTCTACTGTTTACATATACACTCCTCGTGGCTGGCACTGTAAAATAATTTTTAACACAAGTGCCAGGTCAGTTAAAGATTGACTTGAACTGAAAGTCTACGTATAACATGTACATATGTACATACATATATATTGTGTACACGTGTACATGCGCACACCTTTTTCCCATGTACATGTACATACATTGTTTACACGTACATGTATATCTGTAGAGTTCATGTCCAGTGCTCCCACTGTTCTGTATGTACACGTACAATGTTAGAACTAAGATAGGGGAGGGTACAGGCTGCTGTGGGCTGTGATGTACCAGCTTTGTTTTGTTTTCTGCATGGGCCACTACAGAACAGAGTCGTCGGGATGACTTGGAGTCTCTCGGTTATATGTTGATGTACTTCAATCTGGGCAGCTTACCATGGCAGGGGCTGAAGGCTGCTACCAAGAAACAGAAGTACGAACGTATATCTGAGAAGAAAATGTCCACACCTGTAGAGGTGCTGTGTCGAGGCTACCCCAGTAAGTGTGACCCGTGGCAACCATATACATGTACATTCTCATCAGTTAACCTTCACCACATTGTACCCGGACATGTCTCATTATACAATGTACATCTAATGTATTACGTAACTACATGTACATGTCCCACCCGAGGCAGCTAATTTTTCTTTGAAAAATAACTCCTTGGGCAAGTTGTGTTGTGTTACTTTGTCTTTCTGTTGTGTTGTGTTGCCTTGCCTTGTCTTTCTAAGCATCTTATGGATGATTAAGGTCATGTACACATGAGTGTTTGTGAACTAACGTGTTGCTGAGTACTTTTGTTCTCTCCCTCTTTAGGTGAGTTTGCTACCTACCTGAATTTCTGTCGGTCTCTGA
Source organism: Theonella swinhoei (assembly GCA_963970385.1). Lineage (NCBI taxonomy): Eukaryota > Metazoa > Porifera > Demospongiae > Tetractinellida > Theonellidae > Theonella > Theonella swinhoei. The sequence goes on from OZ019965.1 coordinate 1,085,172, forward strand.
AATTCGAGGACCGACCAGACTATGCCTACCTTAGGCAGCTGTTCAGGAACCTCTTCCATAAACTAGGCTATACCTATGACTTTGTCTTTGACTGGAACACACAGAAGCTGGTGAGAGTCGGCGTAATGGGAGGGAGGGGGCTATTAATTTTCAGATAGGAGGCACTCCCCCTAGGCTATTTACTCTGAAGTTGTTATTGGACTTTGGATGAGCCCACCTGGTGGTTCAGGAGGTGTGGTTATGTAATCAACCACCGTCCTCCATATGCCATGCATACTATTGGGGGTACTATGTGCAAATGTAAAGCCAGCCTTTCTTGCTTGCCCACAATGCCGAGCATTCACCTAGTTAAAGTGTATGGGAGTGGTGTCTGAGGGCAAGAGGTGTAGTGTGAAGTGTTCCTCTGGTTGTGATCCACAGGGTAGTGGAGGAGATGTACAGGGCAGTGGTCACAGTGCATCACGTGGAGTGGGAGTGGCAGGAGGTCATCATCAGGGCTACATGACCTCCGGACACCAGGTACACTAGTTTGCCATTGTACATGTAGGAACTATCTCATAGACTCCACACACACACACACTGCTCTGATAGTTCCTTATCCATACACTACACATGTACACGTACATGTACATGTATATGTAAACAAGGAAGTTACTGTTATGGTTAGACGTATATGTAGCTGGATATGACACAGACTCTTGTTCCCAGAATGACAATGCAGGAATGTACATGTACATGTGTGCGTCATCTGTGCAATAATAGGAAATAGTGCAACAGTTTTTCTTTTGATTTCCTTCAGGCAATGACCCCATCATCCCGCCAGGCGGTGGCTGGTACTCCCATCAGACCTCATGGCACCTCACCCTCCACACCCAGCGGAGCAGGTTAGCCACTACCACCACATAGTGAACACCTCTGTGTGTGTGTGTGTGTGTGTGTGTGTGTGTGTGTGTGTGTGTGTGTGTGTGTGTGTGTGTGTACATGTGTGTGTACGTGTGTGTGTGTGTGTGTGTGTGTGTGTGTGTGTGTGTGTGTGTGTGTGTGTGTGTGTGTGTGTGTGTGTGTGTGTGTGTGTGTGTGTGTGTGTGTGTGCCACTACATAATGCTACATGTGTCATGTGAGATCTAATCAACTCAACTGTTGCTCTGTGTATACATTTACATACAATGTATGTAGATGTATATGCACCCTACATGTACATATATGTATGTATGGTACTGACTGTGTGTGTCCCATTACCTCCTCTCACTTCTCCTCTCCCACAACTTCACAAATTTCACTCCTATAGTACCCATGATGCGAACAAGGTCAAAGGACAGAACTTCAGCGGCACAGTGGGTGTCTAGCAGTGGACAGTATGACGCTCACCATGTACCAGAGAGAATGGATACAACCACACACAACATGGACACTATGCACCCATCTGGTGAGTCATGTGGACTGCTGTCATATGTACTAGTACATGTCAGTTCTCAAGGCTGGGCATCTGGTGTCCTGCTCTTTTGTGTGTGCTGTGTTTGTGACTTTGATGTGTGCATTTGGGTGTTTGTTTGGGGTGGGGTGTTGGAAACTTCCTTTCTCCTCTTTCTGCATCTTTTCTTTGCTGGTGTGTTATGCACACATGTTGCCATGTACAGGGCATGCAAGTTCTGCATTTCTTAGTAAATGTACATGTATTTCCAGGACTTGATCTGTGAATTGTCAAAAACTGTGTGTGTGTGTGTGTGTGTGTGTGTGTGTGTGTGTGTGTGTGTGTGTGTGTGTGTGTGTTGATGGTGATTGTGTTACCCTGTACATCTATTGAGGACTACCAATGTGTATACCCTTCCTCCAGGACTAGAGTACGGTGGAGGTGGGGGAGCAACAGGAGGTGGTGGCAAGACCTCTCACACAGTCTCTCACTCCTATCGTATGCGCAACACCTCTCGTCCCACCGATCGGGATCCCGCTACTGCACAGAACACAGACTACACACCACCCACTACCAGATACAAGTCGGGATTCAAGAAATAACTCATTCATCTGTTCACTCACTCACTCACTCACTCACTCTCTCCTCTCACTCAGTATGTATGTACACTTGTATGTCATGCACCTACTGTGGCACACGTCTGTCACTGTAGATGTGTATCGTAATGGTTAATTTATTTGTAGGTTTTCTTACACGGCTGTTAATGTTGACATACATGTATGTGTCACTAAAGGACAGTCTCGAGTTAACTGTCTTTGTACTCTGCACTCTGCACTGTGGAGGTTTGCACTGTTATCATGTCATGACATCACGTGTGTTGTGTTGTCAAGTGTACATACAATGTCATGTAACCGTATAGTGTGTGTGTATATAGGAAGCAAGTGGCAGTCTTCCATTGTCTCACCATTGAAGTTTGTCCTACTGATAGTCTATATATTGGGGCTGCATAATGCTTGTGTGCATGCACTTCTCAGTATACATACAAAATTCTCCTGTGCAACATGCTAAGATGCTCTTCCAAAACGTGTCCATGTGTAGTCTAGGCATGTACATATAGAATCTGCACAGTACACTTCTTGAATGGTTAAATATGTGAGTAGACAGTTCAGGATTGTATGTGGAGGTTCAGGCATGCTAGAAGCTCTGGTAGGACCGAGTCTAGCACATTGAGGCCCTTGTTAGTAGCCCGCACACCACTGTAGGGTCAAGAGAGAAATATTAATGGCTAACTGCATCATGCATTCACAGTCAATGATACATGCAAACAGCACATACACAATACTATGCGTTTTACAGAGTGTGCCAGTGTGTACATGTATATATTCGTGCCGTTTGCATGTATCATCGACTGTGAATTACAACATAGGTGCATGCCTGTACTGATATGGTTGAGGTACATTAGGAGGTGCGTGCCTGTCTTAACATGGTTCGTCTAACTCTTGAATTTGGCACATGTAATATACACACAGTAGCCTAAGTAGTGTGCGTGAAGTACCAGTCATCCACCACAAGGAGGCCATTGGTGATGTGCTCGGCAAGAGGATGGGAGTTGCAAGTGGATAAAAACACGTGCTGTAGCCGCACGGGAACTTCAAACCGTTCCCATATCTGCATTCAGGAAAATGGCTCGGGTTGATTACAACTACCATCACAATGTTTCTAGACAATTTGGGAATTCTGAGCTGTTTTATAATGCTGATGGCAAGTCAGTGCCATCTATGGTTAGTCTTAGACAAAGAATTCTGTAATACACACTGTGTATTGACTCAAGTTGCAACTGAGATAAACATAGAAGGGTTAAAATGACCATTTTTGCAGTTCTAGGCCATGTGCTGACGTTTCTTTGAAAGTGTGGTGGAAATGCTACATACCTCTGTGGTGAGACCTTCAGTAGTTCTCATAGATGTGGCCACCACTTCCTCCAGTCTAAGTCCACATGCAGTGTGTACATATACAACACACAATCTCAACACACTTTCTTGTTGCAATTAAACCCACCTTTCATATGGACTGATAGTTCCAATTTTTTGCATACCATGACCTCTGGCTGTGACCTGGTACCAAATACACACAACATATGTACATGTGTATTAAGCTATGTGCAACACCACAATGGTAGCTGGCATGTCGTGCATATACAGGGTACATGTAGCTGGCATGAACCTTGGCCATCCATGCATTTGGTTCTAGGGTATTGATACTGTGAGTGAAATGACTGTTCCGTGAGGAGCGACAAAATCTGCACATACATACAGACACTCTGTAAAATAGCATTTTGTTGGCCTTAGTGTGCATCACATGGAAAAATACACACATCACTTGAATACCTCGAGTGTGCACCTGCAATCAAGTATTGATTGTAAATGACTTCAGAGAGAGGCACTCTATTTATACAATACCTGGTCCAATTCCCAGGTAGTTGCCTCCTTGCCAATAGGATAAGTTATGACGACTCTCATAACCCTGTATACAAAGTCATGTATAGTTAAATGTTGAGACATCAAATTAGCTACACATACTGGGACACAGAAGTTGGATATTTCATATCTTTTCAGGCCCACTTGATCCAACATCTATCACATGCATACATTAAGTTCGACCAAACTTGTAAAACATACATCAAGATACACTATACTACCTCGATGGATGCTACGTACATATCTGCGACAATATCATCATTTGGTAAAACCTGAGGAACGACGTGTTGAAGAAATAATCAACTTATGGACACCGATGAAAAATTCTTGAGCTAATAAACTCACAACTTCGTTTCTTTTCACTGCTTTTGCTAGGGCAGTCCCCTCCTCTACAGTCAGTTGATAGAGAGACACATGATTACCACAGACAGCCTGCAACTATTAGTGAAGTCTGGTAACAGCATATAATATGCATGATACTAGGTGCAAGAGAGCCAAGGTTTTGTTAGAAATATCTGTGAGTGAGGTCAATATGTGCCATACATGTACCTGCTTCAGTTCTGTCATCCAGTTGCTAACTGTTTGATGAGGTCTACCAAAAATCACATCAATATTGACGTGATCTGGAAACAGTTTGTGTGCCTCTGAAAGACAACTGTCCAACACCATGTAACTTAATTGGTAATGGATATAGCTAACACATACTGTTCTGCCTCTGCTACTGAATGATCTCTGTTCATTAGTTTCAATTCTTCATCTATGAAAGACTATGAGAAACAATGTTGAGAATAAATATTGATTCTGTGGTGTAGCAGTGATTTAGGTGTTGGCCTGGTGAACTTCAAGCAAGCATTCATATACCATAATTACATACACATAGAGCTATGCAACTGACCAGAAGCTCAAATCAGCCTTGAGCTCTGCCATTATCAGCCTAAAAGGTGCATGCATGGTAAGCTTACGCAATCGATGGGACGAAGTGTGGGGGTGTGGTCAATTACTACACAAATATGGGTCCGGCGACTGCCGGACCGCCTGCTACACCTATGTGATTACTAGCATACTTGTACTCCAATTGAGAGGCGTGTAACACCTGCCGTTTTGAAAGCTCTGGTAAAAAGATGAATATGCAAGTAAAATTAGCCAACATTTTCATTTACTTATGACCTCAGCTTATTTGTCTGTGCAGAGGTAGGGTTAGCCTCCAGGGTGATTTCAGCTCCACTTGCTAGCATTGACTTTTCCTCAATACTGGATATAACAGCCTCCACTGTATCCGGCTTAGCAAGACTTGGAGTGCCTGTACAAAGAAATGGATATATATCCTAGCTAGCTGTACAATGATATCGAATAATAGCTATACAGTGATAGGTAATGTTTTTTTTTCAAAAGTAGTTTTTTACCTCCCCCAAAGTACATTGAGGTCACAGTCTTTATACCAGAGAGGGTTAGAAGGCTGGTGAGCTCTTGTATCAAACATCTTGTCATCCGCTCTTCATCTATTTTATTTCTGTGTGAAACAAGGAGGAGATAAATTAGTACACGAGCTGTTAGGAACACACAGCTTGTCTTACCTTACATACTTGTTGAAATTGCAATATGTACACAACTGAGAGCAGTATGGCCACTAAATAATAATTTTAATTTTCAACATCTCATTCAGGACGAAATTCTTACATGAATGTACACAGTTCCAGATGCTTCTTGCTTTATCAACTTCCAGTACTGAGGCAAAATCTGCTTTACTGACTTCATCAGAGCACTACGATTTACGCATGCGCAGAATGACCACGCGTGTGGGTACAAAGTACAACGAAGTCGGCGCGCCTGTGATAGGTGTGAAAAGCTAAGGAAAAGAATGTAAGCTTGTAGATTCAGTGAGGCAGCCTGTGCAGTTGAGCAGAATGTGTGTGTTGTATGCAGGGGTGTACGAGGTAGGAGTAGGAGTCGCAGTAGAGACAGGAGGCGTCGGTCTCCCAGCCCAGCGCGTGGCCGAGGAGGAAGGACGAGAGGTCGCGATCGAGACAGGGACAGAGATAGAGGCAGGGGGAGAGACAAGGAAAGGGAGGACCGGGGAAGGGCTCGAGAGAGGAGAAGAAGATCAAGATCTTCAAGGTTGGTGTGTTTTAATTAGAATTTTCGTACGCTAGCACTGCCATCTCCCCTGATATTCCAGCTCCTCGGCCAGCAGTTCTAGCAGTGGTTCCCGGTCCCGCTCTGGTTCTAGTTCCTCCTCGTCCCGTTCCTCCTCTTGGTCCTCGTCATCTTCTGCTTCGTCTACTGCCAGCACCAGTGCTGCTACTGCCAAGAAAGATGCTCGTGCTAAACCAACAACCACAGGTACCGCTAAACCCACTGTCACAAAAAAGACGAAAAGTCCTTCACGTTCTCCTGAACCCTCTCCCGAGAAGAAGATGGAGACTACTGTTACGTCAACAGAAGCTGCGCCACCGCCGTCTCAACCACCACCACCACCAGCAGCAGTGACACCAGCCACAGCTGATTCCAAGCCCAAAGGTCGCAGTGTTAGTAGAAGCAAGAGCAAGTCACCAAGCCCCTCGTCCAGTGACAGCAGTAGCTCAAGCTCTCGTTCAAGAGAACGCTACAAACGATCACAGAAGTCTAGATCTGCTTCTGCCTCGCCAAAACCTCGCAAACGATCCCCTAGCCCTAAATCTTCAAAAGTGTGTGTGTCCAAATTGACCAGAAATGTGACAAAAGCACATGTGATGGAAATCTTTGCCAATTTTGGTATTATACGCACAGTTGACCTTCCACTAGATCGGCTCAACTATCTGTCTCGTGGCTATGCCTACATTGAGTACCAGTCTCCTGAGGAAGCTGAAAAGGCCTTGCAACACATGGATGGGGGCTGGATTGATGGACAAAGTGTACAGGTGCAAATGGTGCTTCCAATCAAGCCTCCTGCTCCTCGTCCCCGAGCACGTACGCCTCCTCCGATACGAAGACGTTTCCGTTCACCACCTCGGCGTTCACCACCTCGACGCTCCCCGCCACGGTACCGCCGACGCAGCCCTCCTCCTCCTCGTAGGCGGCGTGTGTCCAGGTCTCCCTTGAGACGTAACCGCTCCTACAGTCGATCCCGTTCCCGCTCCAAATCTCGCAGTCGATCAAAGTCACCCATCGTGAGAAAACGCCGCAACCGGAGCAGCAGATCACCTTCAAGTGGCTCCAGATAGAACAAGACTACTACATGTACATAGGTTTATTCTCGTGACATATATGTTGCTCTTCTTTCCCACATTAAATTTTGGTATAGTTGTACAGCTGGATATAGTAGAGTATGTCACTGAATACTTTTTACATGCACATATTCAGTTTCATTACACTGGAACCCATCTTAATGGCCACCCCTCAACAACAGCCATCTGCTATATAACGGCCAATAGCCCTGGTCCTGATTAAACTTAATTAAACTTAACCCCTGTGTAGAAACCCCTCACCTCCATATAACAGCCAAAATGCAATTTCCCAAGGGTGATGTGGCTGCTATAGAGAGGGGTTCCACTGTATTGTCCTGCACATGCACACAATATTCAATTTTAGAGTAAGGTTGGCCCCACTCCACCCACAATGCTGAGCATTATTTATTTTTAGAACCTCTGTTGGTTGCCCATATCACATGTACAGGACGAGTGTTGTGTACACTTGCAATCTACGTGCAGGCTTGCAGCAATTGATATACAACAGTAGCTTGTGAAATTACTATTGAAAATCCTATGAAAAAGGTGTGAACATCAATTTATGATTGTTCCTGTGCCAGGGTTGTCCCCTCTTCACCACCACCCTTCTCCTCTCTGTCCTCATCTGACGCCTTCTCTTCTCCCTCCACTTCCCCCGTTTCTCCTTCACCTCCAGCATCAGGCACGACTGCTTGTTCCTCTTGTTTCTGTAGCGACTCGTCTTGAGTCTGATCAAGCGACGGCATAGCTGGTACAGCAGCGGTGGAAACATCCCCAACACCCTCTCCCTCCTTGACCGGTGTTAGAGAAGAGGGTTCTGGCTGTGTGGTGCTGCCATCATTAACCTGCATCTTGTGCTTGTAGATCTCGCTTGTTGTCATCACCTTCCCTGCAGCCACCATATCAAATAGCAATAGTTCAAGGGCTGAGAACCAGAGTGGCCTAACCAAGTAAACAGCTAGTACTTTAAAATGTGTTTCAGAACAAGGGGAAAATTCACTAAATCAAAAACATCTCATGAATGTTAATAGCTATACCCAACTTTTTGTATTTGTGCTATGTATTTGCCCATTCTTACTTCCTTTCAATGCTTGAGAGAATATTTTGTGAACAGCTAGTGATGAAGCTAATGTAGGTATGTGTGAGGTTTTATTGTACAAATGTGTGAGGTATTATTGTACGAATGTGTGAGGTATTATTGTACCTTGTGCAAGGTTAAATGATCTTCCTTCTGGTGTGGTGGGGGTGGGAGGGGCAAACCAACCCCAAAGAGAGCCCACCACTGGAATACTGTGCAAGAACCCTTGCTGCAGGGAGAGAGAGAGGACGACAGCAGTGGCACAGGTAATGATGGAACACGTACCTCCTCATCCTTCTTCTGTTTCTCTTTAGATAGGTCACTCTGAGCCTCTTCGATGCCTTTCACGATCTTCTGAGACATCCCCTCCAGAAACTGGATGTGTATAAGGAGACTATTATCGTGCACTATACACGAAATACTCAATCCACGAGACTCACAAAGCAATACAACAAAACGCAATGCAACTCATCCAAGACAGTCATTTCAAAGAAAAATGAGCTGCCTCAGGTGGGACTCAAACCCATGTCATTCACATGCACATAAACAAAGGCAGATTTAAATACACGTCTAAAAGGCACGGCTGTACTGTGTGTACATGATGTTCTAATTCTATGTGGGGAGGATATTGTATCACTCACCTTCTTACGATCTTCAAATTCTCTGGTCTTTGTCAGCAGCTCTGAGAGAAATCCACTAATGTCTGTACTGGGAGCCAGCTGGAGAGGAAGGGTGCACATATGTGGTGCAATGCCTCTCTCTACCATGCACATGTATACTGAGAATATATCACACCAATACTATGCTAGTCCGGTCATTTTCGTATAAGAACACAAGAATGCAATCCTTCTACGTCTAGAGGTTGAGTAGCTATATATACCTCTTTGATCATGATGCAGGTGAAATTGCCATGCTGGAATGGAGTGTAGACAGGGTTCTTTGCAGCCAGCTCTGACGCCAGTTCCATGTTGAGTTTGTTGAGTTTGTTGACCTCCTCCAGTGTCAGCTCCACCTTGGTAGCCCAGTCCGTGGGAACGAACCTGGCAGGAGGAGGAGGGAGGTGTGTAAGGAAGAGTGTGTTGCAGTATGTACATGGAAAAAGGATGTGTGTAGAGCAAACCAACGGTGGACAGCTGTTTTGGGCTGGTTGGCCCTATCAGCACGATGTATGTATGTATGCTGTAATGGCCTAGACTTACATATCCTAGGCAGGCCTGAGTAGTTGTGGTTTCAGAACAATAATATTCATCCACCACAAACCACACAAGCCTACCTAGGCAAAACCCCACTGACATGTACACATTTGATGAGTACACTGGAAACAGGTATACCACACAGGACACTTGTGATAGAACTGCCCTGATAAGTGGTGTCCTGATTTCAGGAACTTGGTAAATGTGGCATACATACTGTATGAATCCCCCAGCGAAGAAGGAAGGGAACTCGAGACAGCGCAGGTTGGGCTGTCCTCTCAGAGTAGATTCTATTAGACATCGCAACAAAGATGTTGTGTGTAGTGTTTGCTGCACAGAGAGAGGGAGAGGGAGAGGTGGCACTAGGCTGTACACATTACTGCATACACGTAATACTAGATGAATGCAAACCTAGTCATACAGCTGAAAATAAAGACCTTGTGCACAAAAATTGAAGGATATTTAGTATTCGCTAACACCTATTGTACATTCCAACTGTACGGCTAGCACTATACACTAACCACTTTCTGTTTAAGGGCATCTACAAATCCATCCACGTCTTCAATAGATGTACTGTGCTCTGTGAGGAGAGGAAGAAGGCAGTGAGGGAATGTGAAAGGATGTATAGGACTATATTCTACCATTATCACATGATTGTCACGTGAACATCACATGAACGTCACATGAATGTCACGTGAACATCACATGAACGTCACATGAATGTCATGTGAACATCACATGAATGTCATGTGAACATCACATGAACGTCACATGAATGTCATGTGAACATCACATGAATGTCATGTGAACATCACATGAATGTCCATGAATGCCATGTTCTCTCTCACCTGGGAAGGAATTGATGGGGTCAAATTTGAAGCAAACTCCATCTTTAGGTAGCTTGAGTGTAGTGATCCCCACCTTGGGGAAGAAGTGGTACAGATCCTTGGCAATCTGTAGAGAGAAGGGCTGTGATCACAGTGTCACAGAGACTGAGAGAACATACGTGTACACATTGCCTAGAATGCAAGTATCGCAGGTTCGAATCCCACCTGAGGCAGCCAATTTTTCTTTGAAAAATGACTGCCTTGGGCGAGTTGTGTTGTGTTGCTTTGTCGTTCTGTTGTGTTGTGTTGTCTTGTCTTTCTAACCATCTCATGGATAATTGTCATGTAGTCATATACTGTAAGTAACCTCACCATCATGTTAGTGACATTGGCAGTAGGGAGAGGCAGAGGGTCGACTACCAGTTGAGTGGGTGGCTGTGATTCCTGTAGAGTGTATGAAGATGTAAGTGGACAATCCCTGTCAATCTATTTACACACTGCAGTTATAAACACCTCTAATAGCAGGGGCTCCCTGTCCCTTCCAGTCACCTCTTCTACCGTCTCTTCCACAGCTCCTGTACCTTCCTCCTCTCCAGTCTTGCCTCCCTCCTCCTCCTGTTCTCTCTCATCCCCTGTTCCTCCACCCTCCTGTCTATCATCACTGCCTGGCTTCAATTCAGACTCCACACCACTGACTCCACCTGGAATGGACGTAGAGAGGAGACCCTTTTATCTGGGACTCGAATGTGTGGACAACATTCATGCACATGCAAGTGCACAATATTCTAACTATGACTATAGGTGGGTTCGCTAGTATATATACCTACTAACAACCTACATGTACCTGCAGAAGTTGGCTCAGCCACTGAGCCCTGTACTTGGAGGCTACTGGCCACCTCGAAGTAGTCCACCTCTCCCCCTCCATAATACTTGAATAGCACCACATATGACTTGTGGACTGGAACACCCTGACAGTGGGGAAGGCCAGCAGTAGAGGGACACATGCATATATGGCCAGTGGACTGATGGAGTACATATATTCTGACTTACAAATCTCCTAACTCCTGGGACTTCTTCTAATTTAGCAATCATGTGTTCAGTCTGGAACAGAGAGACAGAAAAATCGGGCCGTTGACATGACTAGGTGGTCTCTCTACGCTCGTCAATTAGCAGTTGGTATGTTAAGTGTGTCCTTACCAAATTACTGCAGTAGGTAACGGTCTCGATCAGAGTCTTGCTACCTGCAGGAACAGTTTTAATACGAGGTCAGCACATCACTCCTTGTCTCCTGTCACTCACCAAGGTACTGTAGACTTAACCAAAGAGGCAGTGATAGAAGTCTGTTTGAACCGTGAGATTGCATGGCTGTCCAGCACACACCAGACACGGGGATAGCCCCCTCGCCAAGTTCAGTGCCTTCTGGGGGAAATTTACCGACAGTTGGCTGGGAAATGGGGCATAAGAGGGTAAATCATATACTGTGAAATGTTAAATGTTAGGGGTGGGATTATGGTACTTACAAGAGCCTCCACCTCAATGATGGTTGGTGTGGTGTGCAGTGTCTGAACAAGAGGTCAAGGTAACAAGTGACACGTTAACTTGTACACAATGTATATACATATATCTTGTCTGTGTGTTATATGTCTTGTCTGGTCTGTGTCACATGTGTCTGGTTTGTCTGGGTCATCTTTCTCTCCTTCCTTCCCACTTCTAATATATCTAGTGTGCTATGCACATGTATTTCCATGTATGCATGTACATGCCAGTGAATGTATGTATTGGTAGTACTAAGGGAGTGGGATACGACCCAGGGGCTACTGAGCAGACCAAACCAAGTCCCAGGACACAGGGTAAGACTGTCCGCCTCTCTAGCAATCTGTAGAGCAACTTGGAGTGTGAGAGAGTTTAACACAGAGGGTGAGGGTCTGACCTGTACTTGTGCTTCTTCAACAGGGAGACAGAGAGAGGAGAGAGCATGACTGTGTGTGTGTGTGTGTGTGTGTGTGTGTGTGTGAGTGTGTGTGTGTGTGTGTGTGTGTGTGTGTGTGTGTGTGTGTGTGTGTGTGCACGCGTGTGCATGCGTGTGTAGTTCAGAAAAACATACAACACATTACAAATTACACACACACGCAAGTCTACTGACCCCTGTACATGCATCCACATTTCATAGTCTGTACAGATCTCCCTCAGTCTCAGCAGGTCTTCAATGTGGCCTGCCAGTGGAGTACCTACAATGTACATAGAGCGTGTATGGCACAACTACCTATTAATGGAATCAATACATGTACATGTTAACAGGTTTTTAGGGGGGGGGGGGAGCAAGGGGGGCAATTAGTGGTTTTACCCGACACAGGACAGTATTGATACAAGGTTAGCCCCCCTCAATTTTAGGAAGTCCTGATTTCCCTATCCTGAAAGGTTTTCTGCCTGAATTGTCATTGTATGAATTGTACATGTACATGTATGTATGTACAAATACATGTACGTGTAAAATAGGAATCATGTCTCCAATGTTAAACTGACCAGCATATGCAACAAGTAGTAGGGGCTGTTTGCCAGCATCTTCATGTTCAATGAGCTTCTTCTCCAGCACTGATATGTCCTGTGTGGAAGGACATTGGAAAAGGAGGGAGAGAAGTATTGGCAATGTTCTACCCTCATAGCCTCCCTTTATAACTCACCATGACGTGAGAAAAACCCCTGTCTGTATTGCAGGGAACTGAAAGGAGGAACAGAATTAGATTTTCTTGTGCTCATGGTGTATCTATGTGTATGTATAGAACATCATTGACTTCCTAAGCTGTGTACCAACACAGACTCTCTGAATATGTACATGTAATAGTGTAATGATACAAGTGAGCAAGGAAGATAAAATGTTTGACTCTGTGTGGAGATTTGCACCAATACATGTATGTGTATAAGCTCTATCTGAGCTATCACAACATGATTAATTAGCAAAGAGTTCTCACCAACACATACAGCACTGAGAGGAAGTCCAAGCTGTGGAAGGAGAGAAGAACTATCACTCAGTATTTAAGTACAGTGTATATGCAGACGCTACTCTAGCCTTCAGTGTGGTGTTATCCAAACAGAATTCATGTTTCATTCATTCATTCACATTCAATGTTTCATTATGTTTCATTCACTCATGTTCCATGTTTCATTCACTCACGTTCCATGTTTCATTCATGTTTCATTCATGTTTCATTCATTCATTGTATGTGATGTGTGAATTCATCATTACCCTGGCGCAGACATGCAGGCAGTCCATAGGCAGACCAGAGTCTCCAACATATATCACAGGAGGCCTGAGACACATATACACTTACATCACCTCTATCTCATGTATACATGTATACAAGTAAGCATATTGTATTGAAAGAATCATGGTACATTTACATGTACAAGAGACGTGCTGTACATGTACATACATGAGTTGGCTCATACAGTTCTCTTACTGCAGTCTAGAAAAGAAATGAGGGGGCAAACTTGGACTCATGAAAATAGAGGGGACAGGAGTTAAGTTGAATGGTAAGTCGGGCTGCCTAGCTTGAGGGGGGGGGGACAAATTACCCACCTTTCCCCATCCTGCTTAATGAAGTGAGTGATAAACATTTACAGGAGTGGGATGGACTCTTAAGGTTGCGCTTCATTCGTAAAAACAAGACCCAATATTCAGGTTGGACCTTCACCAGTCAGTTTACATACCCCCAAGAAACACCCTATCCTTGCATGGATGTACCTCTCAGAAGTGGCTGCTATTCCCTCCACAGAGTAGCCATGGTATGTTCTACACAGTGCCATCTGCAGTGCTATATACATGCAGATATCACACACAGAGAAACACTTTCTGAGTAATATACATGTAGATTTCATATGACTGCACCAAGGGGCCTAGTAATAAGAATTATGGAGCTATAAATGCTGTGTGTAGAGAATGGGTGCAGAGAGGAGGGGGAGAGAGAAGCGCTCAGGGAGGGGGAGAGGAAGAGGAGAGAGGGCGGCTTGTCAGCTGACCTCTTAACAGTCCATCCTTGTGATCATCATGGTACAATGTACTTAGCTGCTTGGAGCTACATCTACAAAGAAAATGAAACACAAATAACAAGACTATCAATACCATCAGCAAGCAGAGTTAATAGGTCAGGGCTCCTTTTAAGGAGGGGGGGGGCAAGGGGTATTTTTGCCCCCATTAGAAACTCTCCCTCTTGGGAATGTAGAAAATTAATACATGTAGTTCACTGTTGACCTCATTTCTTCAGTTGGTGGATTTTTTTTCAGTGTATGTCTTATTCAAAATGCCCTTCCCCAAAGAACAATTCTAGGAAGTGTTGCCACATATACAATGTACATGGCAATGGCCACTGGTGCAGACTCACTTCATCATGTTAATAATCCATTGAGATGTTTGCTGACTCAGTACTCGGCCTATCCTCTCCACCTCCTTGCTGTCCAGAGAGACGTGGAGATAGGAGGCCAGGCCTCGTGCCAGCACCGACAGGTGGGTCCCTCCTGCACGCAGCGATGTCTTGGGGCTGCACAACAATATATGTATAGCACCTCAATATCAGGTGAACGCAGTAAATGTTTGGCATGTGGAGCAAACCCACTTAGTTATGACAACAGGTTGATTTTTTTGAAAATGTCAGTGCTCACTAGAACTCACGTAAAACATTACGGTATGTACAATGTCCAGTGCCAGACACATATAGAAAATTGGCCTGTTGACAGGACTAGGTGGCTCACTCCAATGCCAATAAGATGTATATACAATTTGAATAAGTGGACAAGCTCCATATGTGTCAGTGAATTTCACATGTGATGAAATGTGTTCACCTTTCCACAAGTTTCATGGCTTGGCGGAGCCTCTCCAACACTACTCCCAAATCCTGTGATCTGATGTGTGTGGATAAATATACCTCATTATGTACAGACATGTTCATAATATAGGCAGCATACAGAGATTGGAAGTCATTAATAAAACTATGCACACATAGGATAAAGGATTGTGCAATATCACGTGATCACATGGAATGTGCAATAAAAGTTACACAAAATAAAGCATGATGTAGACACTTGTCATTGCATATATTACGGCCCATGTATCCCCACTTGCAGTCTAGGGAATGAGGGTAGGCCACTGTACAGAAGGGTAGGCTACTCACCCAGCATCTATATTGTCTGGAACAGGAAAGCTGCTATGGATATAGAGTTATGGAAGAGATCAATGTATGTAGCAACCTAGGAATGTTAGATGGAGTATCTGCCATGGTTCATTCACACTATTAGCCTACAGTCCTCAACATACACGTACATATTCCAGTGTAGGAGGGAGTGCGGTCTATGGTTCAGACATGCAGAGTAAGCCCTCAATCTCTGACTGTGTTGGGAATCATTACAGTTGGCACTAATTAGAATTACAAGGCAGGATACTTTTCTTCAGTGGTGATAGGCTGTAGCAGAGACTCCAGCCACTTCTGAGCTGTTGCATTCAAGTCCTGTACACAAGAAGACAGGCCACAGCACTTACATGCACGTTTATACCGTCACAAATATTGTACGCCAGTGAATGGCTTACAGTCTGGTGAATGAATTATGACTATTTGGTGCTTACTGCCTGGTCCATGATTCAATGCCGTCATGGAAGGTTACACACCCAAGAACAGGGGAATCAGCAATGCGATCGGGGCGGACAGCAATTCAATCAGCTTTGCACAGCGCGCGCGCACACGTGTCTAAATTAAAACGGAAATAGATTCGTTCCATAATTCCGGACGTCCTGCGGCTAGAATTAAAATTCCATAGGCATAGATCTAAAGAGTTCCAGTCTTCAGTGACCGAGCAAGCCTACCTGCCAGCTGGCTACCGCTGCTGTGTCAGTGTGTTTACTGAGAGAGCGAGAACGAAGAGTCTGGCGCAGTTCAAGTACGCATGGGCCTAATTCTGAAGTCCTAGCTTGAAAGGGTGTGGCTCTCGTAAGTTCTCTCACCTGTGTTGTTACAAACTCCTCCGTTTCTTTCTTTTATTTCCACCATGCTGACCTACTCGTACTCCAATGCACAGTGCACCTTTGATATGTTTGTAGGCCTGGAAATGTACATGTTGCCTTGCACTGTTGAGAAAAGGAGATATTGACTCGCTTATATTACTGCTTTCCTTGTATTCTGCAATATGGTTGTGTCAGATGTATGCAGGCATGCATCTTGTTTCTTTCTACACATTATTTGCCATAATAACTGCAGTCTGCTAGCACTAACTTTGATCCCCAATCTGTAGTCAAACTACCAATTATCCTCCTGTTTGCAGACCACTCCCCCAGTCTTAGTTAACCCTTGTGGTACAGATTGTGTGTACAGATGTACTTGTAGCCACATTACTGTCGCATGTATAATGCAAGTTGTGTGTACGACAAATCACTTGTTTTTCCTGTAGGCAGTGAACAATGGAGATACTAGATCTTGACAAGGAGCTCATGCCAGTGGAAACCACTGCCATCCACATTGCCGTCAACAGTGGTCAGGTTCAGGGCCTAGTCTCTCTGCTGGACAGAGACTGCTCACTCATTGACCACAGAAACCGGTACGGCTACACTCCTCTGGGGACAGCCTTACACAATGGCAGGCTAGAAGCAGCACGTATACTGATACAGTATGGTGCAAGCCTTGATGTTGAGTATGGAGAGAACACCCAGTGTACACTTGCACAGGTACTAGTCAAAACTCCAGGCTTTTATCCACTTCTGCAGTTAGTACTTGAATCCAATGCTTCCTTTCAATGCGATGTAAGTTCTCTTTTGCCAGCACTTGCCTATGAAGGTGATGCTAACCAATTGGAAGCACTGCTGCACGCAGGGAGGGTCCAGATAGACTGCAGGGACTATCTCCGCTGTACTGCTCTCCACTATGCATCATGCAAAGGTTTCTTGGAAGTGGTGAAAGTGCTTCTTACGTATGGAGCAACAGTGACACTCACAAACTCCAGTGGCTCTACCGCTCTGCATTTGGCCTGCAGTGCAGGGCATCTGGACACCATAGTTGCTATTCTAGAAGTCAATACAGAGCCTGAAAAAACTAACACTCTACTCAATATGAAGAATATTGCAGGGCACACCCCAATCACATGTGCACTGAGCAATAAGCATTTTGAGGTAGCTCAGTACATATTAGAAACACATCTAGAGCACGTAGACTTGAGCCAGCTATGTTTTAATGGACACACACTCGCAGGATTTTGCTTCTACGTAAGATTTTTTGCGGAGCCATCTTTGATTAAGGCTCCATTTCGCAGCTCTCTACCGTGTCTGAGCTCAGAGGAAGCTGACTGGTTGCTGCACGAGAGTGTCAGTAGGGGTGACACTGGAGTGCTGAGAGCAGCAGTAGCACAGGGAGCAAATGTGGAATGCCTGGACTACATGCAGCAAACTCCACTGATACTTGCAGCTAAACTTGGATTGGTACAGATATGCGAGTGTCTCATTGAATTAGGTGCAGATCCTCATCGTGTAGATGTGTCTGGCAAAACACCTCTCGTATATGCCTTTAGCCATGGGAAACATGAAGTTGTATCGTATTTTCTCTCTCAATTTTCCCTCGCTGAATTGGATCACATTTCACTGACTAGACTTTCCTGTAGCCCTGCCATGCTAGCTGTGTTAGTCGCGTACTTCGAGAACAACAAATTGGACCACTTTCCCAATGCCTGGCTTGCATGGTTAGCTCTAATTGCCCCAACTGCTCCAAAACATCTCTTTTCTGCACTTGTGAATGCCATAGCTCCTCACGACTGGATTCACCAGATGCTGACAACCAGTTCTTCCTCTGCTTCTTACAACAGCATCCTCCTACCTTCTCAAAAGGTGTCTAAACATCCAACTCTCCCGACCTACATCCAGGAAGAGATAGTAGGTAAGCCACCAAAACCACGACATAAGCTCATTCGCTCCCTCAGCCAGCCTAGAAAGTGGTGCTTTGCTAGGTCACCTCCCACAACTACAATGCAATGGGCATTCAAGCACTTCCCTCGACCCAAAAGGTCTCACTTTTTTCGTGGAGTGAAACGAAAGCCTTTCAGCATGAATGATGCCAGAGCCAAGCAAAAATCTCCTTCAGTAATACATGAAGCTGCTCTCCACAACTTTGATTTCCTCAAGTTCATTGTCTCCAGTTGTGAAGATGCTGAGCTTCAAGAAAAGGTTCTCCTCTCAAAGGATGCATTTGGGCGGACAGCTCTGGAACTAGTCCTGCCACAGTTTACCACTGTTCTAGAGGCATTTACAGCCTTGGAACTGAGAGAATTCACTGGTTTTGATCAATATCTAAGAGAGAAGTACACTTTACCAGAATCACTGCTGTTTGAAGAGGCTCTGGTACATTATCTCTGTGTGGGTGAGTTTTCTGTGTGTATATGTTTACATGTGTATGGAGTGGGCAGTTGGTTACATATACTTATACACATTAGACCATTGACAGGTTTTCTTATGCTATGTGTTTATGTACATAATGCTGTGATGACTGGGCAATGGCAACAGAGTTGTGTTCCATTAGTCAATGCATTGAGGAAATGAAACAGGAAAATGCTTTCACCTTGCCGTATACTTAGGTACTTGACCTTGTGTATATTTTACAGGCCAGCATATATTGTCATCTCAACCTTCAGCTAAGCTGCAGTCTCCACTGCAAGCATGGTAAGCAAAGCTATAAGCATACAGATTATCAGTCACTCTGATGTACCCATACAGGCCTTTATGGTATCTACAGCAGCAAGTCAATGCTTTCTGTGCCAACTATGAATCAGGTATGTAAGTAAGTATTCATGCATATTGTGTATCTATGTACACATAGCTACTGTAAATTATGCGTATGTGCAGGCTACTTGTTGCTAGATGAGTTTGAGGACAGGAAGGAACTATTGCACCTTCTTCTAGATCATAATTTGTAAGTTGATACAGTTGTATCTACATGAATGTAAGGTGAATGTAGAACTGATTCACTGCATTTCCCTTGTAACAGTTTGCCTCAATGGGGTGAGGAAGTGAGAGCATATCCTCCACCACTCTTTGCAGCCATCCAGCACAACTGTGCATGGGCTGTGGAGCCCCTTCTCTTACATGGTGCAGATCCTGCTACATACTTCAATGGCAGGTGAACACACACACAGTGTCACTCTCACATTGCAGAAAGGCATCCTTACATCATTGCATGGTTTATTGTAAAGCACATTAGCAATATAGCTACACAATAGTGACATATAATAGTATATCCATACACATGGTGGTAGATGACGGAACATTATGGTACTAATTGGTATTGCAGGTTTGCACTTGAGGAAGCCGCCAGTCAAGGTCAGCTGTGGATAGTCAATCTCCTTCTGGAGAGTGGGTATGCACCATTCCTGGCTCTTGCCAACACACAGCTCTTCTCCTCCCTCTCCTCTGCCCTGCTACCTCTTGTCAGTGCTGGCCATATTGAGTGGGTGGTTAACTTAATAGAGGGCCTCAGTCTTAGCCGCTACTTGTGGTGTTCACGTTTCGCACCACGCCTTCTGTTCCTAGCCCAAGCCTTGTATGACGGCTCAGAAGCATATGAGTACATTGTACAGGATTTTGTCACTTTTCTGTGTATTGAAATGTACCAGTGGGAGAAAGAAACCACTCAGGTGTCCTCGGCAGTATTGCGCAATCTATGTCGGCTCCAATACCATCCCTTTCTGCAGCGAAAAAATGTTTGTGAGAGCACAAAGAGTCTCTCTCTGCTCATTGGAACCTGGTACAACATGTCTGGACACTATTGCTCCAAGGATACCAGCCTTGGTGAATTATTCACATTTCTCTGTGGCTCCGGGAATTACAACCTGGTCAGTTTCCTATTGAAAGCAAGCAAGTATAACACTGAAGAGTTGATCAACAAGCCAGATAGACAAGGGCAAACACCCCTAGCACATGCTGCAAGTAACGGTCACTTGAACATTGTCAAATTGCTTCTCAAACAAGGTGCGATTTTGAAATGCAGTTCTGGCATATCTCCAATTGTAGGAGCTCTACTCTACTTGGCCTTGGCTCCTTACAATGCTGGTGGAGATACACTGGGAAGGTCTTGTATAGTCATACGCAACCAAAGAAAGTGTTTGGAACAATACAGGTGTCTCATACCAAGGAACTCCTTCAGTCCTCTGTGTGATGATTTAGCAGGTTCAAAAGAGCTCATTAGAGTGCTCCTACCATCTACGTCACAGGATATATATACCCACCTCTTAACATTCCCAAGTGGCTACAAGCCACTCCACACACTGCTCATTCTCTTTTCCTCAGTCAGAGTAAGCTCAGTTTTATTGCCTCTTTTGAGAAGGATTGTGCAAGAACTGATGCCGTCTTCCTTTCACGATAGCCTTGAGAACAGTTCTGATGCTGATTCCCAACCAGTATTGGGTAGAGCACTCGAGTTGGCTCCAGTTAATGAAGGCAATGAGCTCTTTGAATCTTTTTTACTCCAGTGTATTGTGGATGGAGAGCTTTTAAAGCTAACTGATGTCTATGCTGCATCCAGAAAGGGCTACTGGAATGTCATAGACAAAGTAATATCCACTGGTAGGGTCGTATTTGACATATCCGGTCAAGAAATACGCAAGCGAGCGTTTATACTTTTACAAACCTGCTCTCTTGCCATTAAAGCTGGTAAAAAGGACTTGCTTTGTGCTCTACTTCAAACAGGGCAGTCAGTTCAGTTATTCAACCCCCAATGGTGGCCACAACTTGTCTCAACAGCAATACGCACAGGCCATCCAGAGATTGTAGAGAGCCTTATTTCCATGGGATGTGATGTTGTCATTTGCCTGCAAACTGCAGCAAGATGGGGAAGAGTTGAAACTGTTGACCTTCTGTTTAAATCTTTAGCTGCAGGAGAAGTGTCCAACCATTTTGTGAAAATACTTGCAGTTGCTACACGATGTAATCAAGAACCTGTTGTCCAATTACTGTTTAATCTTTACCAGAACCTCCATGGTCTTGAAATTGATGCTCAATTGTCTAGAAATGTTTCCTTTTGGTTGTGGGTTCTAGCACATGCCACCAAGAATGGGCACCAGCACCTGGCCTTGCAAGCAGTATCGTGTATATCGGAGCACGAGATGAACACAGTGGTCTCAAAACACAGCTTCTATCACGATATCATCTACTACAGTTGTTATTGGGGTCTTTCCGAGCTATTGGAATGCCTTCCTCACTCAAAGGATGCATTACTGACGCGACAGGTGTGTAGATATGGCTCTCCCCTAGAAGCTGCTATGGCCAATGGCCGACTTGGTCGTGTACCTAATCATTATGGATTCCCTCTAAATGACGATCTAGAGTTGTGGCTTGAAGACAGTCCCCTCAATACTTTGTTCTTCCGTGCCTTACAAACAGGTTTATTGCACCAAATGTGTAGTTTGAAGTCTACTTCTGTATCCACATTTAGCCAACAGTCCAGTAAAAATGTTAGCCAGGATAAACTGCTCTGCATGCCTCGTGCATTTGAAGCTTTTGAGAAACTTACCGGTGAATTTTGTGCACCAATTCTTGTATATGTACTGAGGAAACATCAGATAGATTTATTGACTGTTGCTGCCTCTATGGAAGATGCAAACCTTCTTGAACAGGTCTTGCAAACACTTTTAAACACTGGCTACTTCTCTCTCTACTGCTCTCACTCCAACCTGTCTGCACTTACTACAGCCATAATGGCTGGTCACACTGCTTGTGTGGAGCTACTGCTGAGATCTGGAGAGATTTTCACGAAACAGCTGTTGGCTGTGAACAGTGCTGGTCATAATGTCTTGCACACTGCAGTAATGGGTAGAGGACACGATACATGTACACTAACTGTAGTTCTAGACTGGCTTACTGACTCTGCTCCAGACATGTGCTTTGCTCTAGACAAAAAGGGAAGCTCTCCTCTCTCCTTAGCTTTCCATCTTGGTGAGTATGAGAGAGCTGCTAAGCTTCTAGAGAAAGCTCAGTTCAGCAGTTGCTGGGCGGAGAAACAAGAATGGAAAACTGAAGCCAAAAAGGCTTTTGGTTGGGATCGATTCATTAGCAGGAAAACGACAGGAGACCAAGCAACATTATATCCAGTAATGTTTAACATGAGATCTCCATTAGACAGTGGAGTAAAGATGTTTAGGAAGGCTGTTCTCAACTCCAACAGTGAGTTGACTAATGCAATGCTAGTAGCATCATGTGGCATGATCCTTGAAGACATGGAAACATTGACAGTTGGCCTCCTAGATCAAGGTGTACTCTCATTCCTCAGTGCTTGTCCCTCCTATGTATCTCTTACCCAACTCGATGCTACGGATACAGTTTGCAGGACTCTGGGAAAGAGAGACTGTTCAAGAGAGGTAGTGTCTTTAATTGATCTCGTCGATAAAAAATCTCTGGCAATTTCAATGAATAAGAACAAAGTTTTTCTTGCTGCTTGTATGCATGCACGATCAACTTTAGTCCACTACTTCCTTAGAAATACAGGCTCCATACCGGCTGATGTGGTCCAGAATGGTGTACTTGAGGCATTGAATAGTGGAGCAAAAGAGGTCACTGCATCTATCCTCCTTTCAAGCTCTAACCAGAGCATACCTGCTCATATACTATCCTCTATGTCATCAGTAGTACAATTGATATTTGGGACCACCAACAGAGATTATTCCACCATTGTGGAAGACTTTTTTGGGTCCCTAGCACGACATGAAACGGTGCACAATCTTCCACTGTCAGAGCTATGGCTTGTACATCAATGGGGCCCATATCAGAATCGGCTTCTGCAGAAAGTAATGGGAAACTCTTTCAAGACTGCTTCTAATCCGTGGATGCTTGGAGTCCTATGGAGAGATAATCCTCACACAATTCCAATTACAGTTGACTGGGAGTCTTTTGCAGACTGTTTACAAGACCCCGCCCCCTGGCCCCAGTCAAAGCAATATATTCCTATGCTAGTAGAAGCAGTGGTCTTTTCGTCTTCAGTACTTGGTCAGATGTGCCTGACTGAAAAACAAGAGAACACAGTGTACAACTTGGCAGACTTCTTCAACTGCCATCTCCCACCTACGTCTGTTGTAGTCTCCACTGTAAAGTGGCCACATACTCCTTCGGCTTGCCTCACTTCCTCAGACGAAGGCCTTCTCACATTGAGCTACAAATCAGAGGAGAGAGTGTTTGTTTTCCCTTCCATTGAGAGGACTGACAGAGGTTGGGACGAGTCATTCTCCACTGACAGTGGTATGCACTCCTTCTGTTTGACTGACACTAGTATCAACACGAATCGCGACGACACTACCTCATCTACATTTTCTGAAGGTTTTGTGGACCTAGCCAAGTATTACCAGGGGAAAATGAAGCGCAAACATAAGGCAATTTTTCACATAGCAATTGACGGGTTTTCTGGAGAGAGTGATCATGTTACCTCTTTGTGTGTTTTCCAAGCACTGCAATCAGTACTTGACACTTGCTCAGATCTTTTAAGGTTTAAATATGTTTGTTATTTACCAGCTTCGTTCCTATTTACTCACGTTGCTATCAATATTGATGCAGCCAAGAAAGGAGAAGCACCTTCTGTTACTGTGTCCCTTGTTGATTCCGGCCTGGATTTCATAGATTTCAGCATTACACTAGCGATTGACAGTTCTACCTCCCCACTGTGCGTTTCATTACCGTCATATGAATCCATGTTTGAGCAGACTGCATCTGTTGCACTCTGTAAGGAAGTGCAAATTCGGAAAGGTTTGCTGATGAGGGTAGTTAATGACAGATTTGTCCCCCAACTAAAGCAGTGTTTTAGAACTGCTTCACAGCATGTTGGTCCACGTGCAATACCATTGGAGGATGGAAGTAATATCACTCGCGGTCTGAGCCCTACTGCAGTGAGCTGTCTTCAAGTCCTATTGGAGGATGCCAGTGGTGCCACCAGTGCCCTGAGCTGTGCTACAGCGAGTCATCTTCGAATGCTAAGGTCTCTTGCCCTCATTAGGAGGTTTCTACGCTACTTTAGTGACATTCTCAATGCATGCAGACGCAAACCTAAAGTACTAGCCAACATTTTCAGCTGTTTCCAGAGAGGTTTCAACCTAGTTCTCAGTGAGGCGACTGCCACTGGTGTAGCCATCCAACCATCAGCTCCCAAACTGACCATTCACATCAATGACCTAAAATATCCCCTGAGGCAATATGCTCTGCTCTTTCTCACCACATCACTGTTGGTACAAGCACAACCTGACAGAGCCCAGAATATGGGAGGCCTTCTCAAGGATGTCCCATGTCCATTCTTGTCTCACATGGATCTCGGTAAGAGCCAGACCTTTCTCTATCCGAGAGTTGGTTCAATAGCAAAGTTGAGAATACAGCTAGTTAGTTATGCAGAAGAGAAACTCAGCCTTCCCTTGCAGTATAACTGTTGCCTAGAAGTAGTCATTTCCTCTCCCAAGAAAGCGATTCTCAAAGCTAGCTCGTCTGAGGAACCCAGCCCTTTTGGAGCCAACAGCCATTTGCTTGTCACTGCCTCAGATGATGGACAGTATGAGGTATTATGGACACCTCAAGAGGAAGGCCTGCATTCAGTGTCACTGACTCTCAATAAAATTACAATACAGGAGTCTTTCAAGAGAGTATATGTCGAGGAAAGGGAGCAGAGCTGCAGTGGCAAGCGCCAGATCTCAGCTGGTTCTGACATGGTATTTGTTGCAGCACATGTTGGATCTATTTGCCCAGGCAGCCCCTCAAGAATAGTTCTGACAAGAGACACTGTTATCGAGCCTTCCCAGTACCTCAAAGATGTTCCAGGATATTCTACCTTTGTTTCACAGTGTAACGGTAGTGGTGAAGCAGGTTCTGCGTCTCCTTCATCGTCCTATGCAAGATCATCAGACAGGCTGAAAGAGATTGTTTTGACGAGTGGCCGGTTACCTGCTGTGAAGTGTGGTCACCACGAGTCTCCTCTGCCTCTGTTGCATCATGTCAGTGTCACTGCAGCCTATGGCGGCTCTAGGGGTTGGCTACATGCTGCGTCTGCTTCAGTCACAGTTCACATCAGTGATCAAGAGAAAGACAGTAATACTATGGCACACAGATCATCTGTCAGTTTCTCTCATGATGCTGCCTCAGTGGCACTAGGAAATGGGATGTATCGTGTCTCACTGAAGTTCTGTCGTGCAGGAAGATACAGAGTGTTTGCCTCCTGTCCTGTGTGCCAGTCTGTGATGAGAATATACTGGTTGGATGAACAGTCCTTTTTCCCTCAGCCATACTATGTGGTCCCTGGCCCCTTTTCATCAACAAAGAGTATTATCTCTGACATGAGAACTGGTAAGTAATTCATGTGTAGTACCATATCATGTACATACATAATTTGTAACTCCTAATATAAGTGTGTGTGAAAATGTGTGCAACATACGTACATTGTCTCAATTCATAGGTCGTCACCCTGCGAAAAGTCTATACAAGCCTGGCTCTCATGAATTCAACCTCAAGTGTTTTGACAAGTTTGGCAATGCTCACACAGTGGGAGGGAGGATAAAGAAGGCTGTGGTTAGGGGAGCTGGGCAACTCAACGTAGGCTCAGTGCCTAATTTAGAGGCAATAGAGAACGCACCACCACGCCAGGACATTGAGTGCAAGGTACAGCATATGAGCAGCGGGAGATATAGCCTCAAGTGTTTCATACAAGGAGCTGGTTTTCACCCTCTGCTAGTGATGGATGCCCAAGGAAAGGCAGCATGCATGGCTATAATACATGTCAAATCTGACCGTATCTGGCCTCCCCACTGCTGGCTGCATCCCCAAAACTCCTACAAGTCTCCTCCCAACAGAATATTTACATGCTACATATACTTGTATGATCGGTACTTCAACCCTTGTTTTAGCTTTACATCGAACACGAGTGTAACAGTGCTACTTGGCTCACAGTTGCTGTCCGCTGCACTTGTTCAATCGCCGCCAACTCCATGCTGTGGAGCGTTTCAGATTAAATTCACTCCGCAAATCACCGGAACTAGTAGTGAACTTTTGAAAATTTTCATTAATAATTGCCCCATAGGTGATGATCCCAAAACATTTCATATAACAGAAGAGATGTCATTTCGGGAGAGGCTCTGTCACCTCAGGAGCACTACAGAGAGAGAAGGAGTGATGCTACCAATTGTTACAATTGATCGTTCCAACATACTGGAGAGCACTCTACAAAATCTAACAGTGCTGGATTTCAAATTCCGTGTTCGATTTGTAGGGGAAAGTGGTATTGATACAGGTGGGATGTCCAGGTAGGTATCTGTATATTGCATGAAAATGGCCTGAATATGCAAGCTGCAAAGAGCCTTTAGAACAATACAGGTATAATGTGTACAGTGGAACCTCTCTAATCAGGACACTCCGAAATGAGGACACTTCAATAAACAGGACACATTTAGCTGTCCCAAATGCCATGCTTGTGTACAATTTTTAACCCCTGAAATCAGGACACCTTCACTAATCTGGACACTTTCTTCTGTCCCAAGGGTGTCTGGATTAGAGAGGTTCCACTGTATACGATGCTATATTCAGTGTGGTTTGTGTTTTACATGGAATTGAAAGTACACAGTGTAAAGTACAACAGGCTAAGCTCAACAGGAAATATCAGCTGGTTGGTATGCCATTGTGTACGTACTTACTCACTGCTTTTTATGCAGGGAATTCTTCCACTTGTTGAGCCAGGAGCTCGTAAACCCTCAGTATGCTCTCTTTCAGAATGCCAATGGTCTCCACAGACCAAGCCCCTATTCCTCAGTCAACCCCAGCCACCTCCAATACTTCCATCTCTGTGGGAAAATGCTGGCCAGGATGATATGTGATAGTGAGTACATTCATTAACGGACACACACACACACACACACACACACACACACACACACACACACACACACACATGCACACACACATGTATGTACATGGATGTATATCAACCGCTAATGTTGGCCTTGGTCCTTGTTACCATTATGCATGTACTCGCTGGTTCCTCAGACTACCAGACTGTAGTGCGTTTCACTCCTGCTGTGTACAAATTCATTCTGAGACAGGAGTGCAGATTGGAGGACCTCAAGGCCGAGGACCCAGCCCTCTACAAGTAGGTTACTACTGGTGTACCTTGTGCTACATGCATGAGCTATCAGTACATATAGTACTTACCATAATCACAACCTGTTTTGACTGGAGAGTGCAATAACAAGAACCTTATAAGAAATTCATTACTGCTAGATAGCCTCAGGGAAGGCCGAGGAACAAGGACATCAATGAATGCTGTACACTCTTTAGCCCCATCTCGACAGAGGCTGTTAAGTCTCTTTACATATTGTGCTCCACTCTCTGCTTAAAATCCTCAAATTTGCTTGTAAACCTGTGCAGAGGTCTGATGGCAATTGCACACTGTGATAGTGAAGAGAGTCTGGAGCACATGGCGGTGAACTTCACCACCAGTCAGACCAACTTTGGTTCACTGGAGACAGTGGAGCTGGAGAGAGGAGGACAGGAGAGGAAGGTCACACTCAACAACAGAGACGAGTTTGTCAGAAAATTCTACCAGTGGCACCTCAATGGTACATATATATATATATATATATATATATATATATATATATCCTAAGGAGTAGGAGGGGCTTAGGCCTATACATATCCATGTAATTTTCGGCTATATATACACCCTGTATTTCATGCCATACACAATAATATATGAGCCCGAGTCCTCTCCCCTAGGCCTTGCCTATTCAACCCTGAATGTATGTATACATATGCTCAAGGCCAATAGTATTGGTGTATGCTAAATTGATGCTATTCTGTTAGCCACATTCTACTATACTGCACCACAATGTACATATATTGTCAATTTAGCCTGCATACATACATGTACACTGATTTCAGGGTGTATTGACAGTCAGCTGGTCTCCATGCGTAAAGGCTTTAACTTGGTCATACCTCACACCTTTATCTCCTCTTTCTACTGGCACGAGCTGGAAAAGATTCTGTATGGCCAGTCAGCCATTGACATCTCCTTCATAAAGTCACACACTCGATATAATGGCTACACCACACAGTCACCAGTAGTAGTGTGGCTGTGGCAACTCCTGGAGTCATTCTCCCAGGTGTGTGAGTAACCATGTACCGATCTGTATTGGTTGCTAGCTCTCTCATGTGTGGGCTTACTTTTTAAGCTGTGCATCCGGCACAGCAAAAAAGAGGTGGTTGTTTTGACCAGTGTGTTGGTCACCTCAGTTGCATTACATGACTACAACCTGTCTTGGTATGCAAAAGATATGTAGAACATAATTATGCTGATTGCATACATGAGTACGAGCTACTCCTCCATTACACTTTAATACAGAAGTATAATACAGTGGGGTTTTATACGTGACTACCTCTGTGAGATAAGGTAATATTACAAGGAGTATCTCAAGATATACAGACATCATTCCTTGTGGATATCCTATACTTCTTGAGAGTTCGTAGTTACAAAAAATAGGTATGTTGCAACTGACGTAACCATACCTAATGGTTAAAATAACTACCCATTTTTTGCAGTGTGAAAGGTTGTTTATGTGTGTGTGTGTGTGTGTGTGTGTGTGTGTGTGTGTGTGTGTGTGTGTGTGTGTGTGTGTGTGTGTGTGTGTGTGTGTGTGTGTGTGTGTGTGTGTGTGTGTGTGTGTGTGTGTGTGTGTGTGTGTGTGTGTGTGTGTGTGTGTGTGTGTGTGTGTGTGTGTGTGTGTGTGTGTGTGTGTGTGTGTGTGTGTGTGTGTGTGTGTGTGTGTGTGTGTGTGTGTGTGTGTGTGTGTGTGTGTGTGTGTGTGTGTGTGTGTGTGTGATTTAGGAGGAGTGGTGTCAGTTTTTGCAGTTCACCACTGGCTCAGCCCATCTTCCCTTTGCTGAGACTGGGCAGTGGAAGATAGAAATCAAGAGAGGCTCTGCAGGTACACATAAATCAACACCCTTAAAACTAATTGTATGTAGGCTTTTTAGCCCTGAACATGCAAGCTGATTAGCAATGAACAAGTAGTATATCATATACTGTGTACCAACAGATGAATCACTGCTGCCCACAGCTGCCACGTGTTTCAATGCTCTCACTCTGCCATGCTACACAGAGCAGGCCACTCTACAGCAGAAGCTGATGCAGGCCATCTGGTATGGCCAGCTCACATTCCTCACCCCATAAACCACATGATGTAGCTTAATGTGTATGTATTAGTGTATAGAGAGAACAAGTTAGATTATAATATATTTATTATGTGCACACAGTGATGGCACAGTTTGTATATAACAAGTTGCATTATATTTATTGACCATTCAATATAGTCAATTTGTGTTATGTACATGTATGCAGAATGAGACATACATGTACGTACATTTAGAGACTTAGCTAAAAGCTTTTGTTTAATCATGGCATGGCAAGAAGAAACTATGATTCTGTTGTTTCAATGCACCGTCAAATATGGGGCGTCCATTGCAGGTGTCCAC
Organism: Theonella swinhoei; assembly: GCA_963970385.1. NCBI lineage: Eukaryota > Metazoa > Porifera > Demospongiae > Tetractinellida > Theonellidae > Theonella > Theonella swinhoei. The sequence continues at coordinate 1,114,860 of OZ019965.1, forward strand.
AGAGATGTGGATTCCTCTAGCCTCTGGTGCTGAGTATGAAAAGGGAATTGATCATTTGTTATCTCAGATGGGCGTTGTACCTCTTGGAAGTATATAGTAGGGTTTTGCTATGAGAATATTTGTGCAACAGCTCATGTTTAAACTTGTCTCATGATCACCTGTGTCAGGTGTACCAATGTTCTAGGACACTGATGGTTGACATTTTACAAGGTTGCTGATGAAGAAACAACCACGAGAAAGCCCAGAGCTAGACTTATATAGATAGTGCTGTAATGGTGGAGGATTCATCAGTATTGTTACTGATATGCACGAGAAGGCGTGGCTCGTAAATCGCGTATACGCATGCGCAAAAACGAGATTCTAGTCGCATCTTACTGAGTGATGGCGAGCGGCGCCGGAGGTAGTGTTGTATGTACATGTATAGTTAGTGTGATGTTACAACATACTGCCATGCTATTCTGAATAAATCATATCAACTCCATTGTCGTCCAGAACCTCTACTGAAAACAAGCCACGGAAGTGAGGAAAACCTCAGCGAGGATGAGCCACAACCAAAACCAAAACCACCATCCACTGACCCTCAATCGTCAGTGGGAGCTCCAACGGGAACACCAGGCGGTGTTTTAATGATGCCTGATGGCAGCATGGTGTCCATTCAAGGTAGAGCTTCTGGAGATCCACCGAGAAGTGACGTGTCTTCTGTAGAGCACCCCGACAGTCAACTCACAACGCCTGCCCCTTCAGCAGCTACTGATAGTCGGGCATTTAATTCTCTACAGGAAGGACCTTTGCCTTTTAAACCTGCAAACCCCATTCCGGGCCCAGCTCCAGGTCCAGCTCCAGGCCCAGCTCCAGGCCCAGCTCCAGGCTCAGGGCCACCTACCCACTACCCTCCTCAAGTAAATGCTTCGCTGCCTTACTACCAGATGAATGTAGGTGGAGCAATACCCCCCAAACTGGGTCAGTTTGGAGGTGCCGCTGGGCCAGCTCCTGAACCAGGCACACAATTTAATAATTTTGCTCGGCCTCCGTACCAAGTTTCCCCATCACAGCCACAGCCCTTTGCCAGCCATGCACCCGTCCCTGGCCCGGCTCCTGATCATGTTCCACTAAAGCTAGGTGCATCACCAAGTGGACCTGCTCCTGTTGGTCGTCAGATGCCAGTCATGCAACGAAACCAGCCTCAGCCTGCACCACCACCGCCACAACCAGCTGCACATATGTATCGACCGCCGACTTCGTATCAATCTTTTCCACCGAATCAGTACCAGCCTTATCAGCCACCTACGTCAGGCCAATACACCACTCCTTACAGTGCCTATCAGCAACCTAATCCTACCCCACAGGTGAATATATTGATACATGTATGGAAGATATATTAGTCATTTTATTTTGTAGAGAAAGCCCGTGAAGACTTCGAAGAATTTCAATACTGACACTCTCGGTGACAACCAGTATTACTTCTCCATCTGCCTGTGCATCACTCTCACTCTTCTCTGCAATCCTCTAAGCCTCATTTGCTGCATCCCTGCATTCTACTTTGCCTCAAGGGTACATGTATATATAAATGCATTTGGATGGCTATATATGTGTACCTCAATTTGCTACATGAACTACTCCATGAAAAGTGGGAGGGAGGTGGTAGTGAATTTGAATTTAGTTGACTGACTCTGTGTGAATCGTTTTGCGGTCATAAATAATTTGTAAACATGCTACTTTTGGTACAACACTGCCACTGTTACCTCACTGTGCTAAACTCCACCTGCACCTGTGCTATATATAGCTCAAATTTGGTGTAACTATTACGGATTGGAATATTTCCCTCACAGTCTGCTGATGAGAATGAGAAGGACAACTATGAGCAAGCCCTTAGTTATCACAAGAAAGCTCAGTACCTCAATGCTGGAGGATTTATTAACATTATAGGTAGTGGACTTATATTTTTTATAGTTTTAACTTTTAGTCTTTCTATCACATCTGCCTTATTGAGTGACTCTAGTAGCACCTCTGATTAAGAGAAGTGAAATTCTTCTTTGTTTTGTAGCACTATATATCACATTGTGTGCTGCAGGGAATACCTCAATATTATGAGTAAAATTATCAAACATGTATAGTATATAGTGTCTGGAGTCCAGAGTACACAGTGCCAAGGGTAATGTTTACATAAGAACTAAGATTACTCCCATTGTTATTGCTGGGAGCCCACCTAGGCATGCAAGTGGTGTAACCTGTTTGTATATTGAGCAGCTCCCATGTATAATATTTACAAAAAGGATGAAGTTACTACCCTTCTAATAGAATTAAACGTGTTACAAAACTAACAAAAATTAACAAATAGGGTCCACCAACAATGATATTAATGAGCCCTCCAGCATTTAGTAAACCAGCAGTCCTGTGATACTTGTGGGCTTGCTCATAGTTTTCCTTTTCATTTTCATCTGAAGCCTTTGAGGAAATAGACAGGTAGTCAATGTTACAATGATCATGCACAAATAAGCCTAAGTATGTGTGTTATCTCCAAGAACAGCATATCTACAAATCTACTCACTACTAACCCTCCTTCCCTTATAGAGCCATAGTAGTAAAGACATTACTTTGTTGATTACTTTGGGATAATACCTTGAGGCTACTTTGGGACTACTTTGGGACTACTTTGGGGCCACTTGGGACTACTCAATAGGCATTATACACAGAGGGTACATTCTTAGAAATAGAAGAGGTCTTTAATACATGGTCTCACTACCTTCATGGCAAAGTGGAATGCAGGGATGCAGCAAAGAAGGCTCACAGGATTGCATAAAACCATGAGAGTAATGCACAAGGCAATAGATAGGTAGTACTGGTTGTCATCAAATGTCTCCATCTTAAAATTCTCTGACGTCTTCGCTGGGCCAAGCTTTCTCTGTGAAAGAGAAATAATGCCATACTACACTGCCAGTGTTCCGAAAGTGATCGTTGATTACCAAACTTACTGGCTGTTGGTAAATAGGGAACTGGTTGGGGGGTCGAGGTGGCTGGTTGTGAGGGGGTTGCTCTGCTGGGTTATAGCCAAATTGCCTATCCTCAGGAGCCTGTCTACACACACGGTCACCTTTACGATCCTCTGGTGCAGGATCAGCATCTTGCATTGGCTTAGAACTTGCACCATCCTCTGGAGTACTGTTTAGTGTTGCAGCTGTTGGCAGTGTTGCCCCGTATCCCTGTGCTCCTCCGTATCCCTGTGCGCCTCCGTATCCCAGTGTTCCTCCATATCCCTGTTGATACTGTGTCAGTAGGGGCTTGTTCAATTGCTGAGATGGAGGTATGGTTGAAACGGCAGGGGCTCTGGGATCATCAGGGTACGTTCCTTTTTTGTTTTTGTGGAAACAAATCAATCCAACTAGATCTATTATTCGCTCAAATTTATACATACCTTGGTCACCTCTTCCAGACATGCTATACACTGCACTGTAGACCCAACACACGTATCTTGTCGTTCACTACAAAACACGTGGGCTCAGATCCTACTGTGAGAAGAACACAGCCAATTTTTTGTTATCAGCAATCTAGAATACGACACACGCATGCGCGTACTTTTCTTGATATAGTGTGAAGGCGTGACGCAAAAGGAGGTGCGCAAAAGGCATGTCGGACTCTATAACTGGTAATGTATAGATGTGTTGTTCCTGCATTTGCTACCTACACTTAGTAAACCTTGCAAGGTTTAGCCTGAGTGGTTCCCGACATTATATTAGAAAACAGAGAACGAGCCAGGCATGGTATAGATCTAGTTCGTTCTCCTTTCCTGAAAGTACGGGGATACGCAGTCTTATTATGTTATTTTGCAGGAGGATCAACATACAGCCATACCAGTACTGGGACACCACATGCTACCCACCCACCAACACAGCCACTGCTAGACAGACATATGGTAGATAATTCAGTCAATGCACCACAGCAATGGAACAGTGGAGCACATCCAAACTATGGTGCAGTTGGGTCATATGGAGGCTTTGTTGGTCAGAGCAGTCCACTGGACCAAGGTGGCCACCCCAGTGTATACACAGCTGAACCTGGCAATCGTGCCCCTGAGCCTGGGAACCAGAATCATATGTACCAGCGACAGCAGCACAGAGATGTATGAGCAAATTATGTACATGCTTTTATGAACTTCTTATGGAATATACTTTGGCAGTGTTGTTTTGTTGGTATATCACAGTATTGTACTACACACCATGCTTGTATTGTGTGGTGTTTACTACTCTCAGATAAGGCTGGTGGGCGGTGTACCAGTTGAAGTCCCTAGGCCTGATCCAACTTCATTACAGCCTTATCAAGACTACCCTCCTGCTCCACCTACCCCTCACCCTGCCCCTGGTGCTCTGCCCACCTACCTGCACCCTAATTCTCTTCCTGACCATCATTATGCCCAGTACCCAGTGGTCACTCAACCTGTTCAGCCTGCACAGTATCAAGCTGTCCAAGCTGTTCAGCCTGCACAGTACCACGTTGTCCAACCTGTTCAGCCTGTACAGTACCAAGTTGTTGAACCTGTTCAACCTCCACAGTACCAAGCTGCAGTGGTCACCCAACCTGTTCAGCCTGTAGTAAATGTACAAGTAAGTACAGTTGCAAGTTTGGTTTATGTATATACACGTAGTTGGGGGAAACTTCTGGGGCTATACATGCATATCTACATGTGTCGTGTAGTATCAGAAGAAAAATTTCTAAAAAAATATTGTTTTGCATGCACAATTCATCATGTGTACACACACGCACATACACACACATGTGCACGCACACACACACACACACACACACACACACACACACACACACACACACGTGCACGCACACACACACACACACACACACACACACACACACACACACACACACACACACACACACACACACACACACACACACACACACACACACACACACACACACACACACACACACACACACACACACACACACACACACACACACACACACACACACACACACACACACACACACACACACACACACACACACACACACACACACACACACACACACACACACACACACACACACACACACACACACACACACACACACACACACAAAGACTCTACCCATATTTCCCACAGGCGGTCAGTACACAAAGTATAAGTTTGATGGTAATTTCTACCGTAACCAGCTGTTTATCTCTGCACTCTTTCTACTGTGTGGGGTGATGAGTCTAAACATCACTATACTCCCTTGTGCTGTCTTTGCTTGTATAAATGCCATAAAGGTACATACTTGTTACTATACCATATACATACACACACAAGTACTTTATCCAGATCCCTGTAAGGCCACAGAAATGTATAACGTGTAGGCCATGTGGTATACATAGGCACAGCTGTGAGCTTACATGGTTTACTGGCAGATGTGTATCTGAATGTCATTCACATTATATCAGGTAGGTTAGGGCTAGCTAGGTACTAGGTAGGGCTAGTAGGGCTAGCTGGGTAGGGCTAGTTAGGTAGGGCATAGCTGGGTAGAGCTACCTACATGTAGGTAGCTGGGTAAGGGTCAGCTAGTTAGGGCCAAGGTTAGGGCTAGCTAGGATAGGACTAGCTAGTTAGGGCCAAGGTTAGGGCTAGCTAGGATAGGACTAGCTAGTTAGGGCCAAGGTTAGGGCTAGCTAGGATAGGACTAGCTAATTAGGGCTAAGGTTGGATGTTGATAACATAATCTAGTCTGCAAACCTTCAATTTCCTGTTGTATACACTTAGTTTATGGGGAAGATCTGCTATATAGTAGGAATAGTATGCAGAGATAATTACTTTGTGAAATGGACACACAGGCTGCTGATGCCAATAAGGAGAACAGGACAGAGGATGCAGAGAAAAGCCACAGGAGAGCCAAGTACTGCAATAGTGTTACATTGGTGTTGTGTGCAGTGGAGATTGTAATGGTTACAAGTATCACTATAGCTGTTGAAAATGTCATTAGACAGCAGTATGGATAGGTTGATCATGACTCACATGTCCTTTGTTTGTGTTTACATGTCAGAGATTTTTTTTATACATTTGTAGGAATAGACAATTGAGCTCCAGGTAAATTCATTGTAGACCATGTGTATAATTATTGACAAGCATAGCGAGCCCTCCTAGTGATGTGAACAGGCGATTTTCTCTCTCTCTCTCTCTCTCTCTATATATATATATATATGTAACCCGCACTCTGTACATACCGTAATGCTGTACGTGCTTCTAATTTTGTGCGTGCACTCTCCCACTCGCCAACAATGCTTAGCATTCCACTAGTACATATATGGTGATGCTGTACTCCTCTGTACCGTTGAACTACCTCATTATTTGATAGCAGCCATGGGGTCTTACAAGGGTAAACAAGATGATGCAATAACATTGAGAAGGAGTACAACTATAGGGAGGATACATCAATAGACAGTTATCCTACGGTAACCTGTATGATTGGCATGCACAATGATACAGTGCCAGTGATAGGAGCAGGGAAGCAGAGCAATTAGCAGAAGGTGTGATATATCATGCAACTATAGGAGTGACACGTTCAGGGAGTGAAGGAGAGAGTCGAGATTTTGTAATACTTGTTTTTCAGCATGGGCTAGTCGCACTACTTCCGACATGTAGCCATGTACTGAAGCGTTCAGGAAGCCCATTTCACGGGAGAGGACGGTAGAGAGCTCTCGTCGAGAGTGGATCAACTGGCCCAGTCTGTCTAGCTTGGAGTCCAGCTCTAGAGGAAGGTGGTAAAGAGGTGGAATGAACTGTGAGCTTCTTGTATATACGACAAACATAATCATCCCCTGCTGTACATACACAGAGCATGTATATACAGTGGAACCCCTCTAATCAGGACACCCCAAAATGAGGACGCCTCAATAAACAGGACACTGCTGTCCCAAATGCCATGTTTGTGTACAATCTTCAAGACAGCTCACAAATAATTTCATTTTGTAAAAGTGTGTCCGAATTAGAGAGGAACATATATGTACACACATGTGCATGTATAATACAATGTAAACCGACCTGCAGCCTCTGAGTCAGCATGTCCCACTTCATGTCCCACTTGCTCCTCAGATGTCAGTCTGGTCTGCTCCAGCAGTGCCACCAGATCAGAACTGTTGACTGCAGCCAGCACATGACGCATACACTGTGCATACTCCATGTCTGAGCCACCACACACACGAGAGAGAGAGAGAGAGAGAGAGAGAGAGAGAGAGAGAGAGAGAGAGAGAGAGAGAGAGAGAGAGAGAGAGAGAGAGAGAGAGAGAGAGAGAGAGAGAGAGAGAGAGAGAGAGAGAGAGAGAGAGAGAGAGAGAGGCCAGTTAGTACACATACATATGTACACATACATGTATCACTATGTAGAGGACCTATGTCCATACATGTGTTATGGTTTGGTTGCTTTGCCTTGATTTGTTGCAGTATTTAACCCAGCCAGCTGAGCTGCCTTTGTAGCTTAGTTGGTAAGTGTCTCCTAGTAAGTGAGAGTTGTTCCACCCGAGGCGGTCAAGCTTTCTTTGCAAAATGACTGTTTGGGTGAGTTGTGTTGCCTTGCTGTTCTAAGCATCTCTCAGAGTGTTTTATATGCACACAGGTTAATAGCTGGTTGTTACGTACCTTCCTTGCTAGCCAGCACCTTGCCAGGAGGTAGTGTGGTAGAACTGGGATAGGAATTGTTGCTGTGGATTCGAGGCCTGCCAACTGGTCGTGACACAATCACTGGCTTAGTTATAGACACACTGGTAGTTGGAGTAGCAGGGGGCTTCTGGTGTGTGTGTGTGTGTGTGTGTGTGTGTGTGTGTGTGTGTGTGTGTGTGTGTGTGTGTGTGTGTGTGTGTGTGTGTGTGTGTGTGTGTGTGTGTGTGTGCATGCGTGTGTTTCAGAAAGCTTAATGAAATGGACATACAATGTACATGTATAATGTGCTATATGTTACATGCAATAGCTTCATTCGCCTGTTGCATTTACATACATGAAAACAGGTGTGCGCAGAGCAAACTAGGCAAAATGGCGGACAGCTGTTTCGGGCTGGTTGGCCCTCATCAGTGCCGTGTATGTCTAGCTGCTCTGCGATGGCCTAGACTTACATGTACATGAATTATAATAGGCAACAGAACATATTGTTGTAGGGAAGACGTGGGGTGGCTATGGCATCCACACACACACACACACAACAAACACTACAATATCAGACATGCACCATACATGTACCTACACACACCTGCTCTTTGGTGTCTTTAGCTGCTGGGGCGTGTTTCTTTTTGCTGGTGCTGGCTAGTTGTAGAGGGATGCAGAAGTCCTCCAGTAGAGTTTGCATGTCCTCCAATTTCATCAGCCTGCCGGGAGCACCCCTGGTAATTAGGAATTAAGAGTAATTGTAATTGGGTGAGTAATTTCAGAAGTGAACCCTGGACTCAAACATTTGTTCACAAAAACTGTGATACATGTACATACATTGAACACTGTGTATCTGTATACATGCAATATATCTAGTGAGCCAATTGTACATACCTGACGGAGATGACTTGTGCAGACCTGAGGAGTGTGGCCTGCTGGCCAGTGGGCATGTGTGTCTCCAACATCAACCTCCGCAGGGCACTTGACAAGTGGTTACGATTCACCTGTCACATAAAGACATCATGTAAAGATAACATGTAGAGTTCAGTATGTTAATGGCTATTGTGGTACCAGGAGACTCACCTCTGGGAAGTATTTCCGCCATAGTTCTGGTAGACAGGCAAACTGCTCTCCATTCCACGTGCGCAGTACTGATATGTACTGGCCATCACTGCATTGCATCTCGTGTAGAGTAGACTCAAATGCTGTGGTTGACAGACACATACACATACATGTGAACATCAGTCCCCAGCCACCAGAGATCCAGTAGGTCAGAGGTGAGAAGTATTCATTATCTACTCACATGTACTCTGTTCCTCTTCCTCTGTGCTAGTGGCCACTGGGGCAGAGGCCACCACAGTAGGAGTCCGTACAGAACCACTTGGAGACTGGGAGGGGGGGGGGGGGGGGGGGGGGGACAGGGAGGAGTTAACTAAGCACAAGCTTTTTATAACCACTCAAGAAACAAATGGCACACATGCTTCCAGGCTATCGTCCCAGTAAATATGCAGAAGAGTAACTACCCCCCTCCCCCCTCCCCCTTGAGGGTGAGAGAGACAACCTGGTGAGACTAACCAGTAGTGGGGTTGTTGACGTGTTGATATTCTCCAGGTGCTGGTGAACCTCCTCTGGCACAGGCTCCTGCAAGGCATCCAGCAATAACCACAGCTCCTCTGCTGCTATCAGCTTACACATCGGAGACCTGTATACACAATAGCCAGGACAGGTCACAGATACATTTGTGACCATAAAGGTTATACTTCTTGGCAGTGCTCTGTGCTATACAAGAACATGAATGTATAGTTAGTACAGTTCATTTAAACCTGTTAGCATGGAGTCCTAGTGCCTGAAGTTTCTTCAGGAGGTAGATATTGCCCTGTTCTAGGGGTAGGTCCAGATCTCGCACCATCTCAAAGACCTCTGCCTTTGTATGCCCCACTAACACCTACACCATTGGAAGACATGAGGTGGACAGTACACACAGGGTACACGTCAGATGGCATTGAACAAATGTGTCACACTGGAACATGTGTATAGTATCTAGATATGAGGAAGGTGTCCAATGTGTGTGTAGAGTCATGTGACTAAGGACGGCCTGACGGAGGATGGCCTGACTGTCGCCTGCAAGTTGTGTGAGAGTCTAATACAGACTGTACAGAAGGACTGTGAGAGTTTAATGCAGAGCGTACAGAAGGACTATGAGTGTTTAATGCAGACCGTACAGAAGGACTGTGATAGAAGAGAACTCAGCAGCCTTTGCATGGGTTTTTGCCTTCTCCAGATGTACATGTAAGTGCATACACACCCATCTCATATATACATATGCACATGTATTATTATTGAGGGTGTGCTCATAATACGTATGTACACAACAGAAAGAGAGAATGAACAATTACATATGTAGTACCTTTGAAGCAAGTTCCTGGAGACAGAATTTTGGGACTCCCCTCTCATCCACCAGCACTGTGATGTCTGCATCCGCCCAGGGGATGTGTCCATATTGGTAGCCTGCACAGAGACAATCGTGATGTGCACACACACACAGATATGGAGTACATGTACATGAACGATACAGGTAATACACTGTCTTAGTGACATGTGCAGTATTGGATGTATTCTAGTTCACAGACATTAAACTACAACTTATGTATTAACATACATGGCATTTACCACATTGTATGAAATTCAATTCTTACTTGCATGTTTAGATTTGGTTGAAGTCGATTTAGTTTTGGGTTTCATGACTGGTTTAGTGACTGGCTTCAGTACTGGCTTTACTACTACCTCCTCCCCTCTCTCCTCCTCCCCCTCCTCCTCCTCTTCCTCCTCCTCCTCCCCACCCTCCTCCTCCTCCTCCTCCTCCCTCCCTCCCTCCTCCATATCCTCCTCATCACTCATCTCACTCTGCTGCATAGGACCATCATCTCCACGAGACTGGAACTAAAAGCAATCATTATTCGTAAGTTACTTCCATGCAAGCCTATATAATAGTTGGTCAATATGAGGAAGACATATGTACATGTATCTATATCTACATGGAATCTTGTGTCATGGAGTTGTGGTCTGAATATTCACATTGCCACACCCACTGTATTGTGCATGTGCATCTGAAGTATGCTGAGTTCCACAATACTTTGCAGAGTGGTGTGTGTGTGTGTGTGTGTGTGTGTGTGTGTGTGTGTGTGTGTGTGTGTGTGTGTGTGTGTGTGTGTGTGTGTGTGTGTGTGTGTGTGCAGTTGTTTACTGTACATAATTTCAGTTAACTCCTACGTGCAATCATGTTTCTAGTCTAGTCCCAATGTCCTTCAGTAGTCTTCTTACATGGAGTTGTTTACTTATGTAGCTCCTACGTTTATTAAATATGCGGTGTTATAGTTCCCAGGCTAGTCTTCCTCACCTCAATCCTGGTCTTGGTGGACAGGTAGGACTTGTAAGAGTCAGAGAATGCCAGAGGAACGCTGTGCACCTTCTGCCTCTTACGCACACCAAAGATGAAGTTGGACTTCTTGTGTGACGTCGACATACCACTGGCTACACCTGTGCAATGTACATGTAACATATATACATGTACACATCGAGAGGGGGGAGGGGGGGAGGGAGGGGGGAATACATACATCCAATGCACGAAAAAAAAACATACATGTATCTAATGCAAAATGGTAATGCAAGTCAACCCTCGGCCATACTAATGTAGTACAGTGAGCTTCTCAAGCCTTCTTTGTGGCTGGGATAGTATATTCTTTTCATTAGACTGGAGGCGGAGTTCCAATGTAAATGTCATAGTTATGTGCATAATTTCAGTTCATTAACATGCCGAGGATTTGCTCTTCGGTGCTTTCATTACAGTAGTAAACACGTGTTAGAACTCACCGTCTTCAGCACCTTTGGGTCTGGCACTGGGAGCCTTATCCAGGCTCTGGCCACACTCATTACATCGAGCCATCCTCGCAAGATTGACTCGGCCGCAGAACAGACACTGCTTACGACCAAATGTGTACACACCAAAGTTCTTGTTGCACATGTTACATTTCTTACTCCTCTTCAGAACCAGAGTGCCACAGAAAGGACATGGTTTCTTCTTCGTACGACTGCAATTCAGTAACACAAGGTATATATATATGCATATGAACACCATATGAACAGCTAGTGTTCCATTCATTCTAGTTGGCAAGTGGAGCGAGCCCGCCTAGTGGTCTGAACGGGCAATTTTTCTATATGTATATTTGTGACGGGTACTGCACATACTGTAATGTTATACGTGCTTCTAATTTTGTGTGCACACTCTCCCACTCGCCAACAATGCATAGCTAGTATTAGTTACTATTGTCATACTATTGTAGGGGGTACTCTGCAATAAGAATTGTGTGTGTGTACAATACCTGGCTATAGGTGAGGTTGACAAGTGTTTGATTAGAGGTGGAGGAGATTGCTTGCGATACTTGTGTTTCTGCTTCCATTCTCTCTCTTCTTCTATCCAGTTATCTTCCTCACCGTCCTCCTCTCCTTCCATCTCTTCTCCCTCCATGTCTCCCTCTCTCTCCTCTGCCTCCACATCTCCCTCTCCCTCGTCACCCTCTCCCTCTTCCTCTACACCTTCTTCTTTCACTTCCTCTAAGTGCCCCAATGGCTGAGAACTGGTGGAAGTTGTCGGAATCTTGCTAGGGCCTTCTTGACTCTGTATTGAATATTTGTACACACATACATACGTTTGTATCACATGCACATATGCACACACATGTTTGTATTTCATACATCAGTTCTCACCTGCCTGTACTCCCCTCCATCTTTCTTCCCAGCTCTCTCCCCATCCTGGCCTTCCCCCTTCTTATGAACCCTGTGCTCCTCGTCTTTACGCCATTTCTTCTTGTTCTTCTTTGCCTTAGGTTTGTATGGCCTGCCTTTCTCAGTGAATGAGCACAGAGGGATCTGTTCTAGGTGTAGAGGCCCGAGGTTCTCTGGCTCTATGCTGCTCAGATCAATCACTGCAGAGAAAAATATACATTGTACATGTACACGTAGGTAATGTACATATTGGTTTGCAAGTAATGTATGACAATTGGTAAGAATACTAAATGTATAGTGTAGAGTATCAAGTCCTTTACAGGACCTGCACCACAGAAACAGGAAGGGTGGTTTCTGCATGTAACTGCACTATAAGTGCATAAACGGCAGCACACTCTTCCCTACAAACATCTTTAGCCCCCTGACAATACCTAGTTTTTCTACATAGGGAAGTTACATGTCATTGGGCACAGCAAGCAATCCATCTGGGCTGTCGACACCTACATAAAGAGGGTAGTACATTACACACCTCTTCTTCCTTTGGGCAGTTCATTGCGGCACAGTGGGTCCAGGGTCTCTGGCAGTGTCAGGCCGTAGTGGTGGCACATGCCTCGCACATGCTCCAGGTCCATTAGACGACACGTGTGACAGGACTCCAACATTCCTCCCATACGCTTCAAGATATACACCTGTACAACACACCATGTACACTGTTTATAACAGTGTGTGTCTATACATGGAAACACATGTGCATAGCACACCAGCAAGAGAAATTTAAGGTGTAGAAAGAGGAGAAAGGAAGTTTCCAACACCCACCCCAAACAAACACCCAAATGCACACATCAATCACAACACACACAAAAGAGCAGGACACCAGATGCCCAGCCTTGAGAACTGGGGCGGTGTGGTTAAAGATCTTTCATGTACACATGGCATGGGGCAGGCACTTAGCTGGTTCTATGTCAATGAAGACATTTCATGGTATTATGAACCATGTAGACATAAGGTACCACCACTACTTAGTAACACAGTTTTTGCATGCTTCAATACTCCCATACTTTGTCATCTAGAACATATGCTACAGTCACACACTCACTACACTACCAACAATGATGTCCAGAAGAAGGTATGACATTCATCATCAAATACTACACACACACACACACACACACACACACACACACACACACACACACACACACACACACACACACACACACACACACACACACACACACACACACACACACACACACACACACACACACACACACCATTTACCCAGTGTATCGGCAACTTAAAGCTCTTGATCTGGTTCTTGTAGGTGTAAATATACACTGCATTGGGAGAGAGGGTCTGGAAGAGCTTGTTGCGTAACTCATACACAGAGAAGCAAGGTCCTGGTACGTGTAGGGAGCTGGTAGTGGACTGAGAGGTATCATCTTCATCTGTGGAGCAGCATTAATGGTAATAGTAATAGTACATGAATCAGGCACAAGGAATGCACATACTACAAGTAAGTACATATCATTGTACTGTCACATGTACATGTACTTCTTTGATGTGTAGTATTGTGCTGGTTAGTGGGTATGTACTTTGGTGTCAACATTGCTGCATGAAATCACCAATGCATGCAAACATTACACATATACTTTGCATACACATTAACTCACATTATGGCTAGGTCACACTCAGAATATCACACACACAACACACACTGCACTGTGTATATGGATCGACCCTCACCTTCTTCCATGTCATTGTATCCAGACAGTTCCTTTAGTACAGGTTTTCTCCTCCTCCTCCTCTCCCCCCCTCCCCCTCCCCCTCCCTCCCCACTACCACCTGCTGAAACCTTGTCACCTGATGTACTGCCCTGATTCTGTGTGTGTGTGTGTGTGTGTGTGTGTGTGTGTGTGTGTGTGTGTGTGTGTGTGTGTGTGTGTGTGTGTGTGTGTACACAATTACATACCACACCTGTACATAGTTCAGGGCAGCTTAAAACCTAAGGTTCACAAATGCGTCATTAAAGATGGAGCTACATTTACAAATGCACACAACATGAAGACAGTAAATATACATGTACATGTACCTCGGGGGAGTTCTTCTGATGAGAGGGGTGTTGGTGCTTGTGACGCTCGTGTTGTTTGTGTTTGTGTTTTTGTTTATCTCCCAGTGGCACTAGTAGCACCATACGGTAGTCCATCCAGGTCAGGTGGTGGAGGAAACAGTCTAGAGAATGTGTACATTGTATTGTCACCATATGTATTACTTACAGTTCACTAGGCAATGTATTATGTGATTTATGGCACGAGTGGTGGTTGAGAAGTATGAGATGCAGCTGAGTATTTTATCATGGGAGCGACCCTGAGTTCCATAGATCACTTTCTAATGCGCCCCATTGAATTTTCTAATGCGCCCCATTGAATTTTAGTTACATACATGTACACATACCTTTCAGCTTTACTGAGAACATATGTGCCTTCCTGCCAGAACCTCCTGTGGGGAATATTATATTACACTGACACATATTCCTGAGATATACACTTCCCTACTACATATAATAATAATCTAATTGGTTGGTTTACTACAGCTACACATGACATATCACATACACATAGTTGTATGAAGTCACATATTATGCTAGTAGTATATCATGTTACAGTTGAATGATATCACATATTTATGCTACATTAGCCATCTATGATCTATTATATCACACTGACTATGACATCACTGTTTGCTATAAAAGCCCTTCTATCCAGTCACAATACAGGCAGCAAGAGAGCTTGTAAATAGTGGACTAGCTAGAGAAACTAGAACAAGCAGCAGACAAGTGAATAAAGCCTAAAGGTAACCTTCTACAATGTACGTACATGTAATGATCTGCACTTGACTTATAAACTTACATAGATTACTAAATTCACTGGTAAATGTCATACTTTTCAAAATCACTGTTTACATTTAGAGTTATTCATGCATGTATATGAAAACAGTACTAGAAATATTATGTATGCAACAACACACACACCACCACAGACTACAGGCCGCTGTACCCACTGCTACACTATGTCAGATGAGACCCAACCACCTCTTGACATCACCCCTTCACTCATCATCACAGTCACTCCACATACAATGCACAATGTGCAAAGTGAAAGTGGAGAGATGAGGGAAGCAGTGCAGGAAAGAGCTGCCCTGAAAGCTCTGGAGTGCTGGTCATTGGAAAACTCTCTGTACCAATATCATACCTTCTCAAGAGCTACTCAAGAAACATCCAATAGGGACTTGTTACTGAATACTGCTGTATGTGAAACTCCTGTGAACACACTGTACATGTATTATTGACATTGCATGTGTGAGGCACTTATTGAGCAAATTTTGCAATTCATGTACATTTGGACATTATTTACTTAAAATCAGTCCACAACCTCCATGCATGTGCTTTTTGGGACACTTTTCTAACACGGTAAGGCAAGTGTAATTGCAGTTGTATAATATTACAAGTTACAAGCTCAGATGGACCCAGAGCAATGTGCCCTTTGTGTGCAGTGGCTAGGGGTGTGTGGGAGCATGCCCCCCCCCCCCCCCCCAGGAAATTTTTGAATTTTAAATGTTCTGGGGGGGCACACGCAGGCGAGAGTCCACCAGTCCTCCATGCAGTGAGTGGGCATGGTATAGCATGTAAACACATTGCTGGGCTATGGGACACCAAGAGCAGAAAGAGCAAGAGAGGAAACGAGCAGCTGCTATTTCCAGAGCCTGAAACAATACCTGCCACCGAAAAAGAAGACTACAGAGGGCAATGATGGGGCTGCAGCTGGCTCGGAGTCGTTAGTGACACTTCCCCGACTTCAACTCCGTCGTATCTGCTACACAGCTGCCCAGCCTACTGAGAATAAAGACCCCTCACTCCAGGATCAGGCTATGGGCTTGGGATTCTGGGTTTCATTCTTTTCTTTCTAATACCTCCTTGGCTAGTGTGCTATACACATGTTTTTCTATGTATCAGTATATATATATATCATAACTAAACTACACAAACAGAGTAGTTCAGCTAGTAGGTAGAATCACACAAAATAGAGTATCTTGCAAGTGAACTCAAACTCAGTATGAAGTATAAGGTAGGTCCAGCCAGGTACTTGTACCCAAGCCATGTGGATATAGCTTATTTGTTGCATACCTGAAGAAGATTTCCTTCTCTTCTTTGCTCCTTTTCCCTTATCTCCATCTCCCTCTCCTCCCTCTCTCCCCTCTCTGTCCTTTCCCTTCTCTGCCCTCCTGTCTTCTGTGCCACTGAAACCATGTAACATGGAATACGCACTACATTAACAGCAGGTGTATAGGAAAGGGTGTTTGTTTTAGTGCTAGAGGCCACAAACACAAACCATGCAGTTGCATCACTCCTGCTGATTAGTAAGTATGCTGATTTGGTATAAACCAACACAAAAGGAGAAATGAACGTGACTGGCTAGTAATGATGGGCAAAGATCCATCAATGAAGTTGTAGAGGTAACAGCTTTTTCCAAGTAAGGGTATGTGCGGAATTTCATGTGAACAGTGTGTGGGGCTATGTTCACCTCTGTGTGGATATGGAAGCCTTAGGTAAACAACTTACTCAGCATTGTTCACTGTGTGGGGAGTCTGAGGGTGTTGCTGCTTCTGTTGCTCACCATCACCATCACCCACTTCCCCTTCCCTCGTCTTCTCCTCTCCATCACATACTTCTATCTCCCTCCTCTCTCCCTCTCCATCATGCCCTCCTCCCTTCCTCTTCCTCCTCCTCCCCTCCTCTCCTTCACTGCTAGGATCACTGCCGAGTGTTTCCTCACTCATTAACTTGGCATAGCCTGACAGGGAATTGAGAGAGAAAACAATGTGTACAATAACCATTAACTTAGGACTACACACTTTAATTGAGGATTCGTTTATCCATATGCACATATACATCTATCCACGTTGCTAAGCTTACATATAAGAGCTATCCCTGCTAGGTCTTTATCTTTTATTTGGCCCTCCTGTCCAACTTCCGTTATGCTGCGGAGCCACCATTTTTCAAGGTATTATTACTGTTTAGTTGTGTAGCTTGATATGGTAGTTAGGTGTAGGGTGAGTTGGGAGAGTTCACTGGTGGTAAAAGGTACCTTAAACCCACCAGTCTCAACTCTCAAGGTTGGGCACCCTATACCTCCTACCTGAAGTGAATTGTTGGTGAGAGATGCTTGGGTTTTGATGTTTGTACAATGTCTGCTGATTATAGAATATATATTTGTGTCTAAAAACTATTCTTATTTCAAATCTAGTACATTTATTTTAATATAACAGATCTTTATTTTTGCTACTACTAATATTTTTGCTACTATTATTATGTTTGGTTGTCAATCCAATATCATCATTTTTATATTTGTGCAATATGTGACCTATGTGTATATGTTTTTTTTCCTAATTTTAGTGCTTATGAGTAGCCCATTGTCCGTGGTAAGCCCTACTAGAAGCCCAATTTGTAAGTCCTAGTGTAGGTTTTGTAGTGTGCTATGTATATGATATTTCATCTGATTAGTATGTAGAATGTGTGGGTTCTAGTTACACCTGAGGCAGAATGTTTTGATTGTGACTGTCTTGGGTGAGTTGCGGGTGTAGGCCTATTAATTAAAAAGCATGTGACTTTCCATTGTTCTGTGTTTGGCATTGGATGTTCCTCGAGTATACAGAGTTGTATTGCCTTGGGAGTCTCTCTGTCCGAATATTTCATGCACATATGTATACAATGTAGGTGTACTTTAATTCGAGAATTACACGTTTGCAGCATATACAAAGTACATGTTCCGAGCATACAACACAGAAGCACTTTACAACTTACTATCACTCTCTTTGTCAGAATCCTGGTCCAGAGGTTTCATTTTCGGTTGACTAGCCGATGGTTCCTGGACTTCCTGCTGCTCCTCGAGGCTAGCAGTTGGAGAGGGACTCAATGTTATGACCACAGGCTGGGATGAGGATACCCCTGTAATAACAGCTTCATCACTCAGTGTACTCTTAACTGATTGAACTTGAATAGCAGGGTCATCCCCACTCTTTATACTGCTTGTGCTGCTGTGTCTGCTTCCTTCCCTGCTAAGCCCTCCAGAATGACTGAGTGCAGTCGATAGGGGGCCTGGAAGTTTAGTGATGACGACACCCCTCTTTTTCTGTGAGGGGTGTGGAGGTGGGTGTGGAAGGATGTAAGGTGGATTACTGCTCCCTTTTGAGACAAAGGTGATCGGCGGAGTGGAGGTTAGGGGAGGGGGAGCTAGGGAGAATGACGTGGTTGTGGCTGTGTTGTTACTGGTGTTGGTGGAGGAAGATGGCTGCAGGGATGGTTCCACTGGCTTGTTCCCAGCTCCAGTCTTAGCCAGTGCCTCATTAATCCGAGTCTGTACGCTAGACACAACCACCTATATACACACACACATGTACAGAATTCAATAGCATCATGAAACATTTATCACAGCCATCTCAATACAGCATATATATCCACAAGGCATGTATAAACATCCATGTATTAAAAGCAAAGATGAGAGTGTTTGCCAAATATCCAAGCAAGCTCCAGAACATGGATGCAGGAACAGTAGTAGGCACAATAGGTTACATCATGCATGTACATGTACATTTGTGTACAAGTTCATGTATATACATGTATGTCCAGCCAAGACAGTAGTAGTGTATACTGTATGTCTATTCACTGAATTAGAGGCAGTTCCCTAACTACATACATGTACATGTATGTATGTATACATGCATACATGCAGAGTGCCTCGGTAGCTCAGTTGGTAAGAGCATCAGCTAGAATGTGAGTGTCGTGGGGTTGAATCCCACCCGAGGCAGCTAATTTAAAAAAAAAACTGCTTTGGGTGAGTTGTGTTGTGTTGCTTTGTCTTTCTGTTGTGTTGTGTTGCCTTGCCTTGTCTTTCTAAGCATCTCATGGATGATTAAGGTCATGTACAATGCAGTATGTGAAGGCAAACATACATCCATATACACGGAGAAAGAAGAGAAAGATGAACTGTACCTGTAGGTTTGAATCCACAGAGGAGGCAATGGGTGTAGAGGCTGGCTGGGGCACAGGGCACACTTTGGGTGAGGTAATGCTCTGGGTATAGATCACCTGTTGCTGACAGGGAGGAGGTGGCATGCTGGTAAGACCACCTGGTTCTGGTTTTGATGTCGTGGCTAAACCTCCAGGCCTTAGCAGAGAGGGGATTATGGGGCTGGAAGACGTAGCGCTATTAGACTCACTCAATGAGTCTGTATTTGACTGTGGCAGTGGCTGTATGGAGGATGATGGAAGACTCTGCGGGAGGAGGTATGGTGGGGGAGGTAAAAGGGAGCCAATGGAGAGTGGAAGTGGCTGTGAGGTGGGCTCTGGCAGAGACGAAGCCTGGAGAGGAACTCCACTGTTAGGTACAATTGGCGGTGCCAGGCCTTTTGCTGGGAAGGGGATGACAGTTGAGTGCATTGGAAGAATAGGAAGTGAGCTGAATGCAGAGCCTGCACTGGTCATAGGGAGAGTCATGTAAGACACAGTCGATGTTGTGCCATTGGGTTTGATGACTGGGAAATGTACAGCAGAGACAGTGCTGGTTCTGAGCTCGGGCACCTTAGTAGAGGAGGTATTAACAGGGGCGGGGTGGGAGGTCAAAGGTGGAGGTATAGATGGCAGGTGGGAGAGAACAGACTGGAAGACAGGCTTGAGGTCTTTCGGTACAAGGGTGGGCGGAGGGGGAGGGGTGGGGGATGCAGGGCCAGAGGTAAGCTGAGGGGGGTTAGGAAGAGTGAGAAGCTGGGGAGACAGTGAACTGGGAGCGTGTAAGAGAGGCTTCAGAGCATCAATCTTGACCATGGTCTGTGTTCCAACAGACGCCTCGTTGGAGAACACTCCCTTCAGGGTAGCCAGTTGATCACTTGTGATTGGACTGGGTGTTCCCAGTGATGGAAACATGGTAGGGAGTGTGGACGGTAAGGTCATAGAGAGAGAGGGAGCAGTGATAGAAGACGTGGATTGTAGGGACGATGATAGCGTCGATGGAAGTAGCGGCCGAGCAGTGACCTGTGTGCCAGACAACCTAATAGGAGTTGTAGCAATTGGCATGCTTGAGAGGGCGGCAGCGAGAGACTGAAAAGACATGGTGAGTGGAGGAAATAATGCAGCTGGGAGTGACGCAGGATTGGGAACAGAGGCCGATGAAGTGGTAGGAGTCCCACAGCCACCACCAATACCTGGTTTCTGAGGGAAAACGGATTGGAGGACATTAAGTAGATTAGACGAAGACATCTTAAGTGTTGCAGCCAGTTGGTAGAGCTGTGGCAGGAGAGTTGGTGGTGTAAGGGAAGAGGATGTTTTGAGCATCTGTGGTCCCAGACCACTCCCACTGTTGGCAGCCGATGTTAATGGATTGTGTGGTGCAATGTTTGCCAGCTTTTTCTTCTTAATAGGCGGCTCCAGTGAATCCTTTTGCTTCGAATATGCCCGTTTAGATTTACCCTTTCCCACGACATTTGCATTACCATCATTGGTTATTTCTGCAGAGGTTTCACCTAAGTTACTTGTCCCACTACTACCTGCAACACTTCCAAGAGACATCAGTTTGTTCTCCTCTGAGTAGAAATACTGTGAGAAGGAATGCTTTGGATGCTGTCCTGGTACTACAGGTGATGCCACACTTGGTTTCCTCTGTAGCTCCTGCGCTATGGAATTGGCAAGCATTGAAAGAGCTAGGGATGTTGGCTGTTCAGAGGCTGATGTAGATACTGCTGAAGTCTTGGATTTCTTGGCTCTAGGCTTTTTGGGTTTGGTTTGCTTTTCCTTGCTGGCTCCCTCTGCCCCTTCTTGCGTCTTGGGTTGCTTCTTCTTCTTGGGAGTAGTCAGCTTGCCATCTTTACCAGAAGCTTTCTTTCCCTTGCTCGGTTTCTGTGCAGCTGATTGGCCAGGTTTCTTTGTCACTTTAGAATCAACCACTCCAGATGGTGGGTTTTCTGTTGTCGCAGCAACACTTGCATTGTTGGTAAATACCGTAGCCATATCTTTATCATGGAAAGCATTACCACTGGGGGTGGTATCCATTGCTGTTGATGTAGAAATGAACACTGGTGTGGTATTTTCAGCACTAACTGCAGTGGACACCCATTCACTACCTGTGCTAGCAGTAGCAGCAACAGGTGCAGTTGGAAGACTACCATCACCTGAAGAGGGTGCTGTAACAGCTACAGTCGAATTGCCAGCGTCCTCTAAACCGAGGTTAGCTGTATATAGGACAGGCAGACTTTGTGTTCCACTAGTCGTGGTAGAAGTTATCACACTAGTTGAAGGCATTGCTGGACGACATTGCACTATAGTACTAGTACTGCCTTTAGGATCATCTATACCAGTCAACACAGATCTGAGAAATGGTAAGCTCTGGGTTATGTTTCTGAATACCGATTTCTCGCCCCGACTAGTTTCATCTTCAATCAGCTCCTCCGTGACCTCAGTACCACTTTCTGTTTGTACAGACGTGAGAAATGGTAAACTCTGAGTTATGTTTCTGGATTTCTTGCCCTCAGTAGTTTCATCTTCAGTCAACTCATCCGTGACCCGAGCAACACTTTCGGTTTGTACAGCAATTTGTGCAATACTTGTAGTTGAATTGGGGGCAGTTGAACTAATGACTAGGCCTTCTTCGGTAATGTATGGACCTGAAATTCTCTTACCAGTTGGTGAATCCTGGCTCTGGACATTGCATTTGTCTTCAACAACACCTTCAAGTTTGGCGATGCTCTCGTTTGTTCCAACGTTACCATCACCCATTGCCTGTGCATCAGCTTTAGACTCACCGTCAGTCTGTCCTGCTGCATCCTTATGCTCTTCCTTAGGCAGATTAGGCAATGAGACCTCCTCTGGTGGACCTACATGCTGTACTATTGGTGGATCTACATTTACCGGCTGTGTATCTGCACCCACTGCCTCTCCAGCTACATTGTTCTGCTTGGTTTTATTGATTTCTTTTTCGGGAGCATATAGCTGTACATTACTCTTCTCCTCCAGAGTTGGGGACTGTGTGTCGTTGTCCAGCACTGGTTTTGGACTTGGTGCAGAATATGGTGTGCTGTTTCTCTCAACAAGAGCTCCGCTATTTGAATTGATCATTACATGATGTGTGTCATCCATCTGCAGTACAGTTGCATCCACATGATGTGCGTCATTTGTCTGCAGCGGAGTTGCAGCCAGTGGACTGGGCGCAGCATTACATGTGTGGGCAGGGGAGAGGGGCTTAGTACTAACTACATCCTCTGTCACTTCTACTGGCAGCTGCTGACTATGATTATCATCGCTTGTAGTTTCTGGTAACAGAGCCTGTTCTGTAACACTCTGGTCCCCTAAAAAGCAGTCCTTCTCTTCCACAGGGGGCGGCTCCTTTTGTGACATGATAATCGGCAAATCTGAGGGTACAGATGAACTTCTGTGGCTCTCTTCCCCTCTTGGGGAGGCTTTGGATGATAATGATGGGAGTGGGGGCGGAGCATCATCGCTTGTAGCTCTACAAGTGTCTTGTTGTGGCAAATGTTCTTGGGGAGATGGGTTATCATCTCGTACAGGTTTGTGGAAAGATAGCTGTGGCAGTAGAGTTGCAATGCTGCCTGCCATTATGCTACCATAGGTACGTTCAGGTGTAGTGTCGTGTTTGTAAGCCCTTCCACTGCGTGTGGTTGCCATGACGAGAGTAGTAGTACGCTCCTTGTTGCTTGTTGGGGTACTCTCAGTGCTAGAGTGCTGTGCTTCAATCACGTCCGATGATTCGCCCCAGTTTACCCCTTCATTCTTTTTCATCTCCCCCTTTCCATATTTCTCAACAATCATATCCTCCATTTCTTCCTCGTCGTATTCATCTCTCATTTCCATATACTCCTCTGACCCACCTCTTCCACACTGTTTACCCTCTTCCCACTCGGCAGAAACACTCTTCACCTCATATTGATCCAGTTCAGCAGGGTCGGGGGTGATCCGAACTGAAGTACTGCCACTTTCCAGGCTCTCCATTCCATCTCCATCTTCCATGATCATGTGTACACCTGCACTCTCTTCGAGGAGGTCTGAAGGCAGTTTGAACCCACACTTTTCACAGTTTGAAGGAATACGTTCAAACCGTCGAGATTTGCGACTGAAGTGACAGCTAGGACAGGGCGGAATCTTGCAGCGTCGTGCCCAATGGGAAAAGAAAAACTTCTTGCATTTGTAGCACTTTTTTGCCTTAACTTTATCCGCCACAGTGCCACAGTGACTACAAATCTTTAGTTTGGTGCCTGGAAGTCGTGCTACATCACAATCCAGTCTTCTCTTCTTTGTTGGTGTGTCTTCATCCTCATCCTCCTTACTTTGCTGAGTAGCTTTCTTCGGTGGGCGGCCGGGCTTCCTCTTTTTTGGTGTGGTGCTGACTTCAGGCACCACGTATTCTCTCTCATCCCCTTCTTCACCTAATGGCATAATGCCATAAGTTACTCTATTCTTTGTTAGTGTCTCATCATCTTTAGGCTGTTGGTGAGTTGATTTCTTTGGCGGACGCCCTGGCTTCCTTTTTTTAGGTGTAGTATTCACTACTTCATCTCTTTCCTCTTCACCTACTTCTGTTTTCTTTTCCTCTTCCTTCAACATCTCTTGTTTCTGTTTCTCTTCGTCCATGGTCAAGAATGAATCCTCTGACATCAACTGAGAGCTGTCCAGGGAGGGATCAGTTGTCAGACTATCGGAGACAATATCGTCCTCTCCCTCAAGCAGCATCTTTTTCAGGATCCTGGTACTGGAGGCAAAGTCCCTTGAATCTGCTCCACTTACTTTACCCTTTTTGTGGCCTCTTGTAGACACAATAGATTTCAGAAATTGTTTAGTGTCTTCTGCAGGGGCTGCGCTGCTTTGAGCTGGGTCTACCGAACTGGACTTCTGCTTATTCTTAACTGGTCTCCCCCTTTTGGGTTTTACAGGGAAAGAGATAGTGGGGGGTGGGTTTGAGTCAGCACTGGAAAAAGAGGCAAATTTGACTGCCTCTACATCCATGTCCACATCGTTTGTGGAAAGCTTATTCATGACGGAACCCTCCTGTGTCATCATGCCTGTCTCAAATACTATATATTTGTGTGTATACTTGTCCGTCTGTCTATATCGAGATATGTTTATTCTCTTACTGTACAAGTGATCACACAGATTGTAGCAATTAAGTTGATCTGTAAGTTTGCGCACACACAACCTTCATTGCCTACAGACAGTGTTAAAAATAAATGGAAGAGATATAATAATCACATACATGTACACATATGTAGATGTAAATCTCTCCACCCATCCCAATAGTGGAAGTGGTATCTTGTACATGTAATGAAGTGTTGATCAACACATTGCAAACACTACTTGGGTGATAATTCTATGCTATTATGTTAAATGGCTCTGCCTGAAGGTATAACATATACATTTGTGTGAATGCAAGACACGCTGTACAATAGATCAACAGAGTTGGAAGGACCAACTGTTACTCACCTGGTCCAACACAACCAATGATATATATCACACAATGTGTGGAATGAGGCACATGCAAAGTCCCTTTTTTGAACATACACATGTAGAAGCCTCATTCATAGTTTCACAATGAGCTCAGCAATATTATACGTACATGTCATTAGAATACATACACATGTAGATGAGTGCTGCAAGTGTATTTCATATGATAACAACCACTATGTACACACACAATCTGAATCTGATTGTTCACTTCTAACATTACATTTGTGTCACACTAGTTGAATGCTACGCATTGTTGGTGAGCGGGAGAGTGTGCACACAAAATTAGAACCACTATAACATTACGGTATGTGCAGTGCCTGTCACATATAAATATGAAAAACCGCCCATTCAGATCACTAGGAGGGCTTGCTATGCTCACCAATTACACACAACACCCCATTCTCAGGCATTCTGTACCAGACACATTCCTCTGCTCTGAACTAGTACATTTTCTCTTTTCATATACCAAGTCTTCTTCTCGGGGTGCCCCAGACACTATAACACATTAACCGAGGTCCATTATTACACAGTTTATGATCAGTTAATAGATGATGTATGTTTGGGAAATGTACACAGTCCATATATAGTAAATTGCTACAAGGTGTGTAGGTAAAACTATCACCGTTTCTGCTGGATTACACTAGAAGTAGCCATCTGTTCATTTACCTCATCAGCAAGTTAGTAGGCTTCTCATAAGGATATTACACTAGGAGCAGTGCTAAGTAACATAGGTAGCATAAACCACACGTGCCCCCTTGAAATCATCACACTGTATTGTAACCCCCCTATTACAGCTCACTTTACTTGTCTAATTAAATGGGGGTCTAGTACAACACTGTCTGCGCATCGACAAATGAGATGCTCTCAGAGTGAATACACATGTGCATATTTCTCCCTGCCGAAATGTGTGCCCTGAATGCAGTTTGCTATCGTGGAAGATGTTCAAAAGTCAAACAGTTTATTGTGTGCCCCCCTGTCGTTGGAATCTTCCTCTGCCTATGAGTAAGATGAGTGTTAAGAGAAGGACAAGGACATCTCCATGAAGAGCAACATATTGATTGCAGGTGAGGGCGGGACTACTATTCATTTATGGATAAAATGCCTGCCAACACCTGCATTACTAGAGAATGCTATATACATGTATGTACATGCACCAGTTTGTATAGTCAAGCTTAAAGGTTAATACAATTTTGCCATGTTATAAGGTTTATGCTTCAATATTTTATGGCATACACATGTATTTGGCACATGACATTGTGAGCATTTCAGATTACTACATACATACAGGAAGTGAACACAAAATTGTATACATACATGTACATATACATGTACATGAACAATCATGTGCATGTGTACATAGTGTAATAGGCAAATCTTGTTGAGTTGGTTTGATGACTGTAGAAGTTGGTAGGCAATTTGCAAGGTCATTATGGTATGCATACATTACAAATGTGCACTAAATACACACAACCTTTTTCATTTTCCATTTAAAAACTCCAACATACATCAGAATATATCATCCACTGTCACATTAACATAATACTGAAACCTGATACCAAGACATCTGTGCCTAAGATAAGGGTTGTTAACACATGTTCATTTCCTGAACGTATGTTTATGTGACCTTTGAACCTACAAGCATAGGCTGGGCCTTCTGTAAGTAGGGATGGAGCAAGGCTCACCTGTACCAGTAATGATGTCATTAAGATCTATAGTGACACACTTTCCCCATGAAATCACTGTAAACCACATATGAATTTGTACACACTCATATCTACATGTACACTATGTTGCTACTGCACGGCACGTGCTGTAAGGACTTGGGGTCAGAGGGGCAACAAAATACAACACACTGAGAATACATGCACGAACCATCTGTTGTATTGTAGGGATGGAAACGACGATTGATATTGGTATATATTATGACACTGAGCTTCAGGGATGAGTGATCATAGTTCTAGATTACAACATGTTTTTGTTTGGAGACTTACACTACACCTGTAACACAATATTTAGATAAATGCATTTACATACCGTACATGGTTATAGAGTAGTTTGCAGGAGAAAAGAATGTACACTTGATAATTACATGAACATACATCCAAATACTATTGGTCAACATCAATTATACTAGTATATACCTGCACACTTAGTTCCACCTAAGACCACGTGATGTAACACGCGCACATAACGGCTCCACCCCATATTTAACAATAAAGTTGTCAGATAGCAACCGTTTTTACTTCTTTCTCTGGCGTCATTTAAGACCATTTTCCACAAAGAATAAACGGTTGTTGCGTTACCGTTCAAAGTTTCAGTGAAAAGGTTGTAAGACTAAGAGGCTCACATTGTGCTATGAAATAAATAATTATACATTACAATAACTTTTTGTCAACATCACATCATTTTACTCGGTGTGAGTTGCTAGCAAAAGCTATCAAGGTGTGCTGAAAAGGTATTACTACTATGCCACAAACTGTATGTCTCTTACCTGCAGTGGTCATGGAGTGAGAGCCCTGGCCTGTTCAGTTCGCGCGGCACAAATAAACTCTCTTCTATATTCACGGACTGATTCTATGGAACTTGCTCTTTTATGCTTCTCGAGTGACCACTCCACTATCGGGATAGTACACTTATATTCAGTAGCAAATACACCTCAATCTAAGCGGCAGTGTGCCACAAAACAGAGTTTAGAAAGACAGCATTAACACTAGTTCAGCCATTTGACGTGTCGTGGGCCACTGACGTTATTCATTGATGAGACCTGGACCGGCTAGCCAATCAGATTTCGTCTAGGGGAAACGTCACGCGAAGGACGCGTAATTTTGCTTCGCGCTGCGCCGCTCTAAGCGCGCTCATTTCCACATTTATGGCTGGTATGTATGTAATGTGCTAGTCACATGGCATTGTTTGCTGGTGAATATACTGGATCTATGACATAGAGTCCCCAGGATGTGGCATATGTATATGAAACTATAACACTAAAACAAGGGCTATAGTTACATCCTGTGCATGCATATGTTCAGTCACTATATAAAACTCCCAATCATTAATTCATGCCATGTCTCAATCACTAAGTGATAAATTAAAACTCAAAAAATAATGACAGTAAAAATTACATCTGTGGCAATACAAATATCATGACATTAGGGAGGTGATGGGGTAAGTAAGGTACAAGCCAACAGAGGCGAGCACAATAATGATGTTCTCAGTCGTCAGTCATCTGCAGGAACTTGCAGACAGAGTCCCGATGACACTCACCCTGGTTTGTGAACGAAAACTTGTAGTAGCTTCCATCTGCACATATTGCTGCATTGGTATGGGAGATACAGAGTAAATTGTGAAGGCATGTAAGGAGCAAGCAACTGTACATGTCAACTATGCCTACATTAATGTACAAGTGCCCACAAGGCACCAGGATAACAGGCTGCAGAAAGAGAGGCACAGGCAATAAACTGTCACTGATTGTGGGATGGGTCTATTAATTGATGTGTAAAGAGTGCAATTAGAGCACATTCTTATGCCCAGAAACCAGTTAACAGTGCAAACTTGGCCATACTTTCTTACCAATAACAGATTTCTTATCATTTCCAAAGGCACAGATGCAGTGCATGTTGTTGGGAACTTGAAACTTTGTGAAACTCCATCGAGAGCTGAAGTACTTAGGCAATAGACCCCGAGCTTTCACTACTCTGTAGACAAGAATTTAAAACATGACCATAGTCATGCATGTATACATATAGTACTATATTCATGACTGTGGACATATCAGGGGAGTAACAATTTCAGCTATTTACCACACTAACTACAGCAAATTTAATATCACAACATAATGAAAGGAGTGTGCATACCTGGACTGCTTGTTTCTGCCAGGGTCCTCACTGGCAAACACATGAACTGTACCGTGATCACTGGACACACACAATAGGGTTGAGTCCTGGTTGAAGTTAATGCTGTATATGTGTGTGGAGAGAGAGAGAGAGATTATGCTATATACATGTATTAGCCATAGAGTGCTATTGAGGTATACATTGTAGTGTTATAATTATATAGCGCCTACCAGTAAATGTTAGCATTAGCTGCTCCTCTCCTCAGCTCAAGGCGCAGGGCAAGGGTACTGGTATCATAAACTCTTATTAATGTCCCCTACAAACACACAAACACATTAAATTGAATCGCAACTTGTTTACCATAGCAAGTGAGCATTCAGGCATAGATTGTGTAATTAGTGCACAAAAGAAGTACATCAATGCTCAAAACAGGCAAGTCATGCACTCCTAAGTTCAACTCAATTGAAACTAACCTAATTAACAAGAGAATTCATGTGCACAGTAAGCCCCATTCGTTATTATATTCATTGTGCAAGCATGTTGTGAAATCATTAACTGAAGGTGCGTTAGACGTAACATTTACTCCAATATCGTACACACACCTTCTCTGAGGCAGTGGCAAGTCTAGTGCCATGCAAGTTGAGTGCTATGCAGCTGATGGCGGCCTCGTGGGCAGCGATATCCATGGGAGGTTTGCTTATGTCGGCCAGGTCTACCAGGCACACATGGCCCGTCTCTCGACCTGGGTAGGCCAGCAGGGAGTTGTTGGAGTTGGGGCACAAACAGCACAGACCTGTGGAGAGAAGGAAAAGTATTTCAGTTTCTCCTCATTTATAATTTACCTACTAGTGTCTCATTGGGTATACAACTGTACATGTGAATTTGTACCTACACATATGCAGGTACGTGTATAATCATACACATGTAGGCATGGCCATAAGGGACTTGGGAACACTAGGGGCTAACTGACACCACACAACATGTGAGACTTAGTAGTGCATTTCACCTCTGGGATTAGGTGCAGTCTCAATCTGATGCAGCTCTTGAGGATTTCTGGTGAAATTGTATATGGAGATCCTCTCTTCCAATGCTACCACTATCCTGCATGCACATAATAATACATGTACATGTATGTTTAATCAAACACTTATGACAAACAGCTTTAGAAGGCACATCAAATGCTGAGATATTTCCCAAAGTTTCTATTTTTGATTCCACTGTAGTATACACACAATGTGAGCATACACCTAACTTCATACAGGTACACATACCTATCTCTTCTCAATTTCACTGATTTGACTGGCGAGGGAAATTCCAGCTCTGCCACTGGCTCCTCCTTCAAATCATCCCACACAATCACTGCACCAAGGAAAATAAATTCAACACACTAACACAGTGTATGACAGCTCAATTAAGATACACGTACTGAATAGAAGTCTATGCTTTAGATTGTCACTCCACACAATCATCATGTTAAAACACAGTGTACTGACCTTTATTGGGAGAGAATTTTGGCCGGGGGCCGCCCCCCACCAGAGCAAGATAATTACACCTAAATAGCATCTCAACATAGCCCAGCCCCCCATCAGGGAAATCTAGGTGCAAAGGACACAAAAATCACAACATGTATTTTGTTAAATACAGCTGTGTAAATGTGCACCTCGTCTTTCTTTCTCCTTCAGTGGATCACAGTTGTAGATACGAAATCCATTCTCCATTCCACAGGCAAAACACCCTGTATAGAGTATGGTAACATCACTGACTACACATGCGTGATGATGGCAATTTCAAACCAATAATACAGTATTAGTTTGCCCCATTTTTGGTCAGCGTTCGATTAGAAGTGGTATGTACATGTACATTGTATAGTATGTATATTTGCATTGCATTTGTTGATGATTGTCACAGTGTGTTGTCTGGGAGGAGGCACACTACATAGCAAATTCTCTGCTACATGTACCTTTGGCGTACACACACCACATTATTCTGTCCCCCCAAACCCCCTCATGTAGGTGTTTCCTGTTGGTAACAATAAATGGGACTTGCCACTGAGGCATCCCTAGCCACAAGCAGTGGTGACTTCATGATAGTTGACCTCAGAGCCTGAACACATAATGTACCTACATGTAGACTGACTGCAGTTGTTTCTAAACTCACTAACGATTGGACTACGACAAATTCTGCCAATCTCTGTACTTTAACAAAATTCACATGTGATACAATTATTCATCAACCATGGGGGTAGAGTAACTGCATACCACAAATATATTCAGAATCCCCTCCCCTAACATGGCCCACTCAAATTGAAGCCACTGTCACAAACAGTGGTCACAGTTTAATGGTCTCCAGCCCATGGCAACTCTCTTGTTACCCACTCGGGGCTTGCTTTGCTGAACATGTACATGTATATGCAGAATATACAATAACGCGTATGACCATGTCGCAAGGTAAATAGTGTACTGTGTTTGATAAACAATACAAATGAAGTAAAAACATTTCATAGATCAGTTTCCTTATTCACAGGCTCTCTTGTACACACATGTACTTTATATTTTGGACACAGGAGACTGGGAAAGAGGCTTTAATTCAGTGTTACAGGAGATGGTCACAACTAATCACACCACAACTAACATAAACCTTTTGGTATCTCTCAATCTTACCACAACCTAACACAAGCCTAACAGGCTGTGCCCAACACATTCTAGACACCCGAGACACACTGACTGACCTTGATCCTGATTCCAGCCTACAAATAGCAACCCATTGCTACCGCGAGACGTTGTTTGTACAATGGCGTTGCTCATTCTCTATCCCGTCTCTCATTCACCAGCTGAGCCTTGCTTCATGTCATATGCTACTAAAAAAGCCGTCCAGTATCGACACGCCTATATAAAATTCTCGAAATTCAATATGACGTAATACACAAACCGACCTGACTCAGCATGCTCAGTGATCAGTGATGGCGGAGGGAACGTGGGAGAAGGTGAGGCATACGGGAGGCTGCCATTGTGGTGCAGTGAAATTCGAAGTGTGGGCTCCATCCACCCTTGATCTCCTGGACTGCAAGTGAGATGAGGGGATGCATGCAAACTTCGTGCACTGGCTAATGTATTATAGATATGGTGCTTGCACACAGCTGCAGCATATGCGCCATGAAACGCAACACTCATTTTGTTGTTCCAGATAAAGACTTTAAACTTTTGAAGGTCATCTGATTGTCATTTTGTGTGCATGATGCAAGACATGCTCATATGCAACGACAAACTGGTTACTGTTCCAGGGAGAAGAGTTGCTGACCTGCTATACATTCAATACCCACCAAGCCAAGCACATGTTCTGCCGTGTGTGCGGTGTGCAGAGTTTCTACACACCTCGGTCCAACCCTGACGGCAAGGCAGTCACTATATACTGCCTGGATCCAGGCACTGTCCTGTCTACAACCATTACCACCTTTGATGGAAGAAATTGGGAGGCATCTATGGAGGCTGACCCTACAATCAGAGACCGTTCCAAGACATGACTCATAATATTTTTGTGTGTATTCTGAATACTCATTATTATGTCATGCTTGTTGTGCTATTTATAGGTGGTTAATACGACCTTTGAACTCGTGTTATGTCATTACAAATACCTATTTTTAGTATCACTCTATATAACAGCCGCACAGTGTGGAGAGCAGTGATAGTGTTATCTTGCCTGTGTGTCTATTCCAGAGCTATCGACCGTTGGAGCTAATCGTGAGTAGTATATGTTTCCCCAGAGAGATTGCTGATACATATATATCTGTGATGGGTGATGCCTACACGTGCAAAGTCTCAGTCAACTTCTCTTTGCTATCTCGTCCCTCCCATTTACTAGTTGAGCTATGCCAAAGATTGCAATTATGAGAGATCTCTCTTCTACTTATGTGTTTAGGCTTTTGCTCGATCTGTGCAGTGCTCATCATGGACTATGGATCAAGTCACGTGTATCTGTATGAACACTCTGATGAAGAGGTAGTGTATGATGAGGAGTTTAAGGAGGGGATGTGGCTAAGGTGAGGAGAGGGTGTGACATGTTGAAGTTACCCTTCCACCACAAATAGCAATGATTTGTTTCTCCTGTTGTGTAAGTAGCCTCAGGGGGTAGAGATTTCATGCATGATTAATGCTAAAAGAAGGGAGAGGAAGTTGTAGCATGTCAGAGGAGATAGCCCTGGGCCTTCCCCTCTGTGTATAGCTTTCAATTTGGTGTATTATGTTCCAGTGATTCCGATGACGATGTCCCAGAACTAACTCTGGCAGCCACTGTCCATCCCAGCAAGGTAATGTATACATGTGAGGTATATATATACAATGTAGGGAATTTCAGAAAATGGTGTGTTCTCTATTTACTCTGTGTAGGATGCATTTGTAGGCAGTTCAAGACTTGTAGCTCCACAAGGCATGTGGCTATACTAGTGTGCATTAGGCTTCCACTAGAACCATATTTGACACATTGTACTCCATACACACACTTGCTGTAGGTGTACATGGATATGCCATGCACAGGAGGGTTATATTACAAGTGTTTATGCCTTAAT
Source organism: Theonella swinhoei (assembly GCA_963970385.1). NCBI lineage: Eukaryota > Metazoa > Porifera > Demospongiae > Tetractinellida > Theonellidae > Theonella > Theonella swinhoei. Next base: position 1,148,220 of record OZ019965.1, read on the forward strand.
TATCATTTACAAGTATTAGTGATGGTATTCACATGTCAGAGGTTTAATACTGTCCACATGTCAGTGAGTGTAGACCCACATATATACATGTATACCTGTGACCCTTGCCTCGTTCCCAACTCCACTCCCTATTGGAGTGAAGGGAGGCCATGCAATGGGCAGTCACATATACTCAACAGTCCTCTATTCATCATACAGCTTTCCCGAACACCTCCACAAAGCGACAGAGGTCACCCTCCTGCAGAACTCGAGGGCTCTGCCACCAAGTACCAACACCTTCCTAAAGATGATGATAGCAGTGACTCAGATAATGAAGGAGGCAACCATAAAACTTCAGCAAAGGAAGAAACAGTTGAAGGGAAGAAGGTCCCCACATATGCTGCCCTTGATCTCACAGCTCTCCCACTAGCAACTGCTAAGCCAGCTAGTGAAAGGAATTATGTGAAAATTGACCATAGCAGACAGCCACCCAGCCCTCCCCCTCCCCCTCCCCACACTCCAGAGATTACAGTGCAGAAAGCATCACTCACTGTGCCTGCAAGACGTAAGGCACATACGTACAATGTACATGTACATGAGTGTAATAAGTGTGTGTTGGGTCTCAGAGCATACTTTTAGAAAGAGTGGTGCACTTCCTTTTAGGAGGGGGTATTTCACCCAGACCCCCACCCCCTTTTCTTTCTCCCAAAAATTAATATATACATGTAGATGCATAGTTCACTGTTTTCCCACCTTGGTGGATTTTGTATCCCCTTTACCATATTTCTTAAAGAATCACTGACTTCTCATTGTTATTGTACCTCTCCGTGTCTTCATGTAGCACCTCCTGCTCCAAAGAAGGGTATTATCAAGAGTAAGATAAGTCCAGGAGTGAACAAGATGAGGAGGATACGTCAGGTCAAGTGGGATACATCAGGTACACAGACACCATGTATGTTAGGGGGTGTGGCCAACTTGAATTACAGTAAAGCCAAATATTAGAAAACAATGCAAAACTCATCAATGATATTGCTGAAACTAGAGCAAAAATCACACGTTCTAAAATACAAAGTTTTAGTACTACCCAACTAATGGTTCCACTGAGTATATACATGTACATGTATATAGCATGGGTAATGATATATCTGTATACATGTATTTGTAGAGCCACCAACTCTGGTGCCTCAGCGGCGAATAAGACGAGCAGACACGAACGTTCTGGCAGTAAAGTTTAACACCCTGACTGGACCTAGTCACGTGCACACAGGGGACTCTGTGGTGTGCAGTAACCCCAGCTGTACTGCCATACTCTCACACTTGTCACAGCTCAAGGAGAGCACAGGAGACGACAAGGACAACAAGGTGTAAATTTAGATACTGCCTTCAAAGCTTCGTGTACGTGATTGTGGGTGTTTGGTCAATGGCAGTTGTGCTATGGGAACATGACAATGTTTACCTGCAACCTTCTACCTCTCTTCAGGAGTGGATGTGTGAATTCTGTGGGACTTGTACTGAAGTAGACATTGTCGAAGAAGAGAAACCATCAAAGGAAGATACCACCTTCCTCATCACCCCGGCAGCTGTGGAGGGAGGTGGGGTAATGGGTGGGGTTTCTGGTGTGGATGATGCAATGGTTCTATTCTGCGTTGACATCTCAGGCAGCATGTGTGTCACAACTGAGGTGAGTAGGCACATGTAAATTTACACGTATAAAGATGTATATCACTACCTTGCAGCAGCTACACTACACTGTGTAATGTACATGTACCGCCAGATACTGTGCTGCATTGTGTTTCAGGTTCCAGGAAAGTTTGAATTGAAGGGGCACGATCGTGTCCAGAGTCTGAGTTCTCTGAATGTGGACAGACAGAACCAGTTCCTGCCATGGCAGAGGAGGGATGTCACCTACGTCTCCAGACTGCAGGTACAGTATATAGGACTAAATTTTGAAGCACAAAATTTTCACAATGCCATTTTGAAGTCAAAATAATTTTTGTGGAATCTGTATGTTATTAGGCACAATCCTAGATGGAATAATTTCACAAGCTTAATTTTAAAAATGTGTGCCTCAACAATTTGTATACATTATATGTGTACTGCATGCGTCATAGTGGTGATGTCATGATTGTGGTGATGATGTGTTTTCAGGCGGTCCAGGCAGCAGTAGATCACCAGCTGCACTCTCTCTCCTCATCCCACCCTCACCAGAGAGTGGCTCTAGTCACCTTCAGTGATGAGGTGAGGACAAGTATCCAGACACACTCCTAGAACACATGCAATGCAGTCGACACTCTAAAATGTCTTACTTGCACTTGATGTATACACTATACATTGATGCTCTATCATGTGATCCCTCATCAGGTAACTGTGATTGGAGATGGCCGTGGGGAGGTGGTGACTGTGGCGGGAGACAAGCTTTATGATCATGAGAACTTAGTGAAGAGTGGCTCCAGTGCTCCCCTACCTCAGCCAGTCAAGGATACCTGTGCCTCTCTCAGTAGCAAAGTGTTTGCGTGAGTGGCACGATTACAGTGAACTATGTCATTTTTGTATAGGTGTGCACACAAACATTTTGCCAGTACAATGTAGCTATACATTTTATGTACTGTGTGTGTGTGTGTGTGTGTGTGTGTGTGTGTGTGTGTGTGTGTGTGTGTGTGTGTGTGTGTGTGTGTGTGTTGTATAAAGGCTGGAGGAGGGAGGACAGACTGCGCTGGGACCAGCTCTACTGCTCTCAGTCTCTATGGCTTCCAGAACACCAGGATCAAAGGTCACTACTTCAAAAGCCGACTTATATCGAGTCTCCATTAAACAATGCTCATGTATGTAAACAATGTCATAAATATATGCTGTAGGTGATTATATGTACAGATGGACTGGCCAACAAGGGAGTGGGAACTCTTGATGGTAGGAAATACACAATTGCAATACTACCATGTCGTTACACATGTCAATACATGTACACTGTACTGTGTAGGGCATATATGTATGTGTGTGTTCTCCCACAGAGCTGGCAACAGATGAAGAACAGGCAGAAGCTCAGACTTTTTATGAAGACCTCGGCACTTTGGCACTAGAAAAGAAGTCAGTCACACTATTCATGTCTTGTCGGCTCTGTATATACACATTTAAATACATGTATGTACATTACATATAGAAATCCCTACTTACTATACATTACACGTACATGATATATATATAGCAGCACCATCCAGGTACCCTTGGCTGAGCAATAAGTAGTACCCTGACTGATAATTTTTAGGGTAGCTAATATACATGCAGTCCTGTTTTGTAAAGGTGTCCTCACGTTTGGAATTCTGATTGGAGGTCAACTCCTGTGGTTCTCTTACAGACAGTCTATCAACTGTAGTACAGTCTACCTTTATGGGGTAGTTGTTCATACACACAGAAGAGAGTGGTATATATAGTGTGTATACTAACCCTTCTCTTGTTGCAGTGTGACAGTATCTCTGGTATCTATCGAGGGCACAGACTGCAGGATCATGGAGCTGGGTCAAGTAGCTGACAAGACTGGAGGCCAGGTCAGACCCTGCACAAAAGGCCTATTAGCTGTTCGGTTTAAAGAAGTCGTCGTGCAGAAACTAGTTTTTGCATGCAGTTTACATGCAAATGCAGTACATGTATCATGTATAGTGTATTTTATGTGTGCAGGTGACAGTGGTAGACCCTCTCAACATCACAAAGGAGTTTAGCAGCATTCTAGCGAACCCCATCATTGCTACAGATGTCACTACTAAGATCATTCTTCACAGAGATCTGTGAGTTACAACTGCTGTATACATATACAAGTGTAAAACATTTTCACTAAAATGTTGAAGGATGTAGAGATGGAAGTGCTAAAAAGTATAGAAACAACATATATACATGTATGTGGCTGTGTAATGTACCATATACCAGGGCATTTTTGCGAAGTTGAGAAATTTTTCCTCGTGACTTGGTTTGTATGCTCAGGATACAGAGTGTGGGTATAATGCAGGAAGTTTGTCCTATAAAAAGAAAAAAAAATTCCTTTGTATAAAGATTCCTAAACTGTTTAGTAAGCAGTGTAAGGGTCTCAAAACAGTTGACAGATTACAGAATAACGACTCCGAAGATATATTGGTCTTCGGGTTGAGATGCTTTGCTATGTGTGATTCGGCCCATGAGTAGGACACCTTACCTTAAATGCTAAACATTAAAAATCAAGATACACTACTGCCTATAATTATACTGTATGTGTGTAGGTATTTCCGTACAGAAGAAAGCAAAGAGAGTGTGTTGGTGATTCCAGTAGGAAATGTGACTGCTCAGACGGAACTCACTTATGAATATGGAGTCAGGAGAAAGGGAGGGAGGCAGACAGAGAAAAAGGCAGGAGAAAAAGGTGTGTAGCAGTGTAGTATCTCATTCACTTGTGTTTGAACTCCGTGAGTTCATGTAGAATGGGGGGCACCACATTGTATAGTCACTTACACACTGTGCTACTGGGGCTCAGTTGTTGTAACCAACCTGGTGTCAATTTGAAATCAGTATATACATGCCACTCTGTTGGTACTCGTTGATTCATATGTGAGATGGCTAACACCTAGAGTGTGGAGACCATAATGATGTGCCGTGCATTTTGTAATCTCCCTATTCTGTTCTCTATTCAGTTAGCGGTGAAGTATCTGGTGGTGCGGGTGCCAGTGCAAGTGTCAAGTCAGAAGTTGCTCCTCTCCTTGTTGATGGCAAACCCCACTTGCCATTCCAGCTACAGATCAAGTACACTGGCCAGGACGGGTCTCGCTGTATGAGGGTTATTACACAAGCCAAGCCCATCACTACTAACAGAGATGTTGCAGAGAAAGGTACATGTATATAGGGACCACTGTACATATATGCACATTCAAAAGCTCTATTTACAAGGCTGTCTATCTACTGAGCTATATATGAAGGCACTTTTAGACTGTGAACATTTTTCTTCTGTTGCAATTCAGATATTGACATGTCAGTGGTTGGAGCCCATGCGGCACACAGCACTGCAACCCTTGCCATGGAGGGAGAGTATACCAATGCCAGACTAAGTGCCATCTCTTCACAGAGAATGCTACAGAAAACCAGGTGAGGTGGGGCCAGCATGGTAGCTTAATTGGTACGAGCTAGAACACTGAGTATTGTAGGTTCTAGTCCTACCTGAGGCAGCTCATTTTAGTGACTGTAAGTTGTTTGTGGTGTCTTTAAGTCAAACTTCTGTTGTTGTAGCCGTATATCCCCTGGAAATCGACGCATGTACAATAATGTGATGGAGGGCCTAATTCCTTTGGAGAATGTAATGCGAGATCGACAGCAGGTCAGCAGCTACATGTGTATGTATTTGATACACACACATGTGTACTGTGTAGAGACCATGTATTTATCTATAGCCTAATAGGAGAGTGTTGTGTTTAATGTGCCACTTGTGATGACGGTTCTTTTCCACAGAGTGAGCGGATGAGGTTCGGACACGATTACAGCGATGATGAGAGTGAGTTTGCATACAACCAGCCATCTCAATTGATGGCCACAGAGCTGGCCACACAGAGGAAGACCAGGAATGAAAAGTTACTGCGACCATTCACAAAGGTATAAGCACTAAGCAGTGGTTGAACCTGCCACCTACTTGTGATTATTTGAATGTGTACAGAAGAAGAAGGCCATATCAAGGAGAAAAGAGGTCTCAGATGATGTAGCCACGTACTGCTACCAAATGAGGGTGTGTGTGTGTGTGTGTGTGTGTGTGTGTGTGTGTGTGTGTGTGTGTGTGTGTGTGTGTGTGTGTGTGTGTGTGTGTGTGTGTGTGTGTGTGTGTGTGTGTGTGTGTGTGTGTGTGTGTGTGTGTGTGTGTGTGTGTGTGTGTGTGTGTGTGTCTGCATGATACTAGAGTTACAGCTGTATGTTGCAATACTGGAGTTACAGTAATAATCTCTCTTGTATCCTACACTACATGTCCCTACAGTCCAGCAAGTCATCTGATTATGCTGAACCACCCAATGATTCTTCCGATGACTCAGACTGAACCTTTCACTCATAGTTATGTCTTACGTTAACAATTTTTATGGCAATTGATTTGTAGAGAGGTAGACATTTAATTTTATACACTTAGTTTTCTATCTGGTGTAGTATGAATTTCATAGTACAGATGTTTTACACTCAAATATCACTTCATTGATGGTTAGCGTACACATACCTGTTGCACAAACAGGTCACGTACTTGACAGTCTGCAGTATATGTGTACTTTTGTAGTGTTACCTATACATGTACCTGTGTACAGGACAGTCTTATTGAGGGAATATCTATTGTGTATATAACATTGTGTGATATGTGAATGCATAATTATGTGACAGATTGTATGGATAACAGTCATTTTCCCAATGTTAATTTTAGAAGTAACAGTGAAAGTTTTTGTTATATCTGGGATGGGGCAAGCCGCGCAGTGTATATAGCTGCCAGGAGTCACATTACCCTCAGACAGTTAGCCATGGACTCTAACATGAAGCTACAGCTCCATTTTTTATTCTTTGGTGTCGTACTGCTTTCCTGTGTGCATGTCAATTCTCTTGAGCTGCCATGCTACTGTGTAGAACCAGACAATGGTGAAGTTACTGGTGCGAAATCCTGCCAGAAGGAGTGCAGTAAGTGTCAAAATGGATCCCTCGCACAATTTGCTGCTAATTCTAGTTCACTTGTATGGGAGAATAATAGTGTATTTTACTTTTTATCTGGGAATCATAGTCTCCACGAAGTGTTCAATGTCAGCAGCATTGAAAATTTGACTTTGATTGGCTACAGTGGTGATAACAGACCTGTTGTTCGGTGTCTACCAGAGAACAATACTCATATGGGTTTTTTATTCACTCATATTTTGAAGCTTACCATTAGCGGTCTGGGATTCGATCACTGTGGATTCCCCCTTTATAGGCATAAAAATGTCTTTGGAGCTCTTGTGCTACGGTGGGTACATAATTTGCATGTAAATAGTGTGGAGATTACCCACTCAAAAGGTTGGGGGCTTTCATGCTATGAAGTCCATGGAAATTCACTAGTGATTAACACCTCAATTAGTTACAGTCACAGTATTTCTGACTATAAAGGGGGTAACATGAATTTGTACTATTACAACACAGACCAAACTCAGAATACCTCGAGCTTTTTTGCTGTTAATAACTCTAAGATTATAAATGGTTGCAATGGCTGCAGAACTAAGGACAATTCTAGCTATAAAATTTATGGAGGTGGTATTGATGTCGTCATAAACTCAACTGACAGGATTCATATATCACTGTACAATGTTAGTCTGACTGGTAACTCTGCTGACCATGGAGGAAATATGGCATTCACTTATGTAGCACGACAGAAAGTCTGGTACAGTTCCCTTACGATTGAACATTGCCATTTTTATAATGGAAGAGCTAATTATTTAGGAGGTGGACTATACATTTACTTGTCAATGATGCCAACAGCAGTCAGTAGTTATTCTCATAATGGTGGCCCTGTGGTGAAAGTAACTAACTCCACCTTTTGTAGCAACTCTGCAGAAGCAGTTGGTGCAGGTGTTTACATACAATTGCATGAGAACGCTTCCCTTTCAGTAGTAGCAAATATGTTATTCCGAGGTTGCATATTTCATGGTAATGTTAATGTTAATATTAGCAACAATAAAACACAAGAGCGTGGTGGATCTGCAGTCAACTTGATCAATTTTCACATACCTGGCTACATCTCCCATCATATACTTCAGTATAAGGTTTCATTTATTTCTTGTAACTTCATTGAGAATAAAGTAATACCATCACAACCAGAAAGTTCTGTTGGGAGTGCCACATTATATGTGGAAGAAAATGCCTACTTGCTACTTAAAGACTGCTCCTTTTGGAATAATAATTGCACAGGGATAACTGCTGTCCACAGTAATATTGAATTCCAGGGTGACATCACACTAAAAAACAACAGAGGCTATAATGGAGGAGGAATGGTGTTGTGTGCCAATTCAGTCATGTTCCTGAACCTTTCCAACGAAATCAATGTGTACATTGAGAATTGTCATGCAACAAACTTTGGTGGTGGGATCTATGCAGAGTTTGAGTGTACACAGGCCATTCCACCATGCTTCTTTCAGGTCAGTAACTCAAAAGAAATCGCAAAGTCATTGATACATCTTACTAATAACACTGCAGAAAAAGCAGGAACTGCTATATATGGAGGTGCAGTTGACTACTGCTATACTTATGGGCCATACAACAAAGACAATAAATCAGCTGTATTCAATGCTTTATTTCATATAATACCATCTCAAAAAAACAGCCGTTCAAACATATCATCAAACCCTACAAGTGTGTGTTTCTGCCATAATAATGTTCCTAACTGTATAAATCGCACATGGTATCATAATGGCATTGTGTATCCAGGGAGTAAACTGTCGGTTTCAGTTGTTATAGTTGGACAGAGAAATGGGATAGTTCCAGGAATAGTGAAGGCCACACCATACGGTCAAGTAAGTCCAAACACTTCTGAAATTCACCAGAGCTGCACAACACTGAATTATACGATTACATCACCTCCAGGCGGCAATCGAATAATTAATCTGATTGTTGAAGACAGTGATTTCAAGAATGCTGTAATCAACCCACTCTCACCTGCCTCCATCAAAATCAATGTAGTGAAATGTCCACCAGGTTTTAGTTTGAACAAAAAAAATCGATGTATATGTTCAAAATGGATACGTAAGTGGACAAACACCTTTAAAGACCCCCTTATATATTGCACCATAGAGAATGGATCAATTCATAGGAATAGTAATTCTACATGGTGGCTGGGATTCAGTAATAACTCCAACTCCAACTCCACATTGATCTTAAAGCTAAACCAATATTGTCCATTCAACTACTGTGTTAGAAACAGTGTTAAAATAAATGCTACAACCCAAGATCATCAATGTGCAAACAACAGAAGTGGAACTCTGTGTGGAGGCTGTAAAGTAAACTTGAGCAATGTATTTGGTTCCAACGTATGTAAACCCTGCCAGGAATATTCTATATTAGTCGCATTTGGCTTAACAGCATTATTTGCCATATTGGGAATTGTGTTGATACTATTGCTGGGTTTTCTCAACCTGACTGTGTCAGAAGGAACACTCAATGCCATTATTTTCTATATGAATGTAGTGAGAGTAAACAACGCCATTTTCTTTGATTTCCCAAAAGATAACCTTACCATCACTATCTGGCTGAAAATGTTTACAGCTTGGATGAATTTGGACTTGGGGATAGAGACGTGCTTTTATAATGGGATGGGAGCTATAGGCAAAACAGCATTACAATTTGTGTTTCCATTTTACATGTGGTTTCTGGCTGGAGTGATCATATATTTCAGCAAAAATTCTTCTTTGATTACAAAATTAGTCGGGAAAAATGCAGTTAAGATCCTGGCAACAATCATCTTTCTTTTCTATGCCAAAATAATTCAAATAGTCATTGACATAGTGAGGCTTTCCACAATTGTTAGTGATAACAGCGAAACCACATATGTATGGAGTGTTGATGGCAATATATCTTACCAAGAAACAAGACATAGTATTTTACTTGTATTTGCAATTACTGTGGCTGCTGTCACTCTACCATATACTCTAGCACTGCTCTTCATCCAATGCCTGAGGAAGAGATCTGAAATGAGAGTATTGTTTTGGGTGAATAAATTAAAACCTTTCTTTGATTCCTACACTGGTCCATACAAAGATAAATACCACTTTTGGACTGGGTTTCTTCTGATCTTTCGAATCATGCTCTTTGTGGGTATTGCAACTAACGTAACTAAAGGTCCACCACTCAACTTCACTATGATTGCTACCACAGTGTCACTGTTGGTCTTATTCATACAGCCAGGAATCTACAAAAAGAGGAGTCTCAATATTATTGAAACATTCACATACACTAACTTACTGATATTTGTGGCTCTTTCGGCGTATGATATGAATTTCAATTACACCAATAATAAACCCATCATATTATGCATCGGATCAATGTTTCTACTATTCTGTGGAGTGGTCATCTATCATGTGTGCATGAAAATTTCAGACACTCAGTGGTGGGGCAAGATGAAGGTGTGGCTGCTGGATAAGAGGTGGCCATGGATGAAAAGAAAGCCCATCAGATCTCTGATTCTAAATAACTCTGGTATCGATGAACTGAGCGGCAGTGACAATGAACTGGATCCAATATTGGCCGATGCTCCTCCAGTGGTACGATATGATGAATACAGAGAGCCTCTTGTTGAGACTGGAGAGGGCACATAAAAATTATTTTGTATGCATGATAATGTTTCTTTGTTATTAGTTTACTGTCTGTATATAACTTATATTGTCTTGTAAAGAATATCTGTAGATCAAAATATTACATAAATTTGAATGTCTTGCAAAGTCATTTTGACTGCTAAATAGCTTTGACCTCTTGACCCTGGTTGTGAATGGAGTATGGGAATAATAACCCCCATGAGTGTAGCTTTTTGGTACAAGTGTCCTAAAGTATAAGACAAGAGCAGCAACAGGCCAGGATATGAGACCAGTAAGCGCACGCGCTATTGATAATGTCTGGCGTATTAGCCACACCCTCTCACGTGGGCAAAAGAGACTGCCCGCACCACCCAGAGGCAGAGGAGGTTGGAACCCATCACGTGAGAGGTCACGCGCCGTAGACTGTCAATGGGAGTTTTGTATGGAAATGTTTTCTCCGTCTACAAGGTAGCTAGTGTAAATGTAAGCATATCACCTGAAAGTATTAGGTGAGTATACTCGAAATATAGCCAGTACCCCAAGCGTACCCTTCGGGTTTGGTTGTTACAAACCTTGGAGCGTTTTTACTCGGTCTTCCTACAGGAAGCTGAACTGTTAGTCCGTTTACCCTTGCCTAGCTCTACCAAACCTTGGTGTAACTGTTGAGATCGCTGAGCCTTCTTCGCCAAACTCCTGTGCTAAAATACTGATCGGAATCTCCTACCAGTAAATCAATGCGCGTACATTCTTTACAGCTTACGCGGGCGCGATCATCTAATAGCGCGTGCGTAAATCACATGACAGTTACGTAACATTACATTCGGTTCCAACCTCCTCTGACCCAGAGGAGGTACGACAGTATCACGTGATCGCCATCTAATTGCAATTTTTGCTGACACAGCAACGTATCTCCCGTTGGAAATACATGGCGTGACATGGCTTTTACCAGCGTCTGCTGAAGCAACGCAAAGCGAGGATCCCCAAAGGCTAGTAGTCAGTTGTACGTACCATAGCCTATACCTCAAGAAAAAGAGTCGAACTCGGGCGAACACCTACTGTTCCAGCGACTTACAGCGGGAAATAATAGAGGTCACGTAGCACTTCGTGGATATCTATTTTAACTCAGATTTTTCAGTTTCAGCCATCTTTGGCCTATGCTCTATCTGTCTACCGAGTTTTGATAGTACTCAGACTCTATAACTCCGTTAAACTATCCAATGAACTCAAGAGGTCTACGCCTTGCCTCGTCGGTTAATTGCATTCTTTAGTGCGATTCATTACGTCATCGATTTTACTGTCGTACCTCCTCGGCGCACCACCCGTCTTCCAGGCAGCGTTGAACCTACTATCATCCTTTAAAGAACTTTAGCGTATCAGCGCAGTAGGAGGCTAAAGCATGAACAGTGTGACTCTCGTTGCTCGCAGTGGCAGTGAAGGACACACATACGCGCGCTGGCAATTCTTCCGCTGCGCATGCAGGTGTCTACTATGCATTTGCCATATTTGCTGGCCTTCAAAGTTTGTTTGTTTCAGCACCATAAAAACACACGAACACTGTTGCTCCTCTTTTTGGTGTTGCTTGGATGGATTGTCATTGGCGAGATTCTGTAGTTGCTAGTGTGTGTGCTGTGTTTCAGTATTATGAGGGATGCTTATTTTTTATGAGAGACAACTTCACTATTTTATACATGACCTAGACACCACATCAAAAAATCTATTTTATATATCCTATCACTATTACATATGTTAGTGTTATGTTATGTGTTTATGTGTTTTTCCCTTGTCAGTGGTGTTACTTGATGTTGAGGTGTGTTAGTAAGTCTATATAAATGTTCATACACAGTGGAGTAGGAAGATAAAAAATATTGGGGGAGGGGGGGTGGGCAAACCTGACCAATTTGTCTATTGACTAGTAACTCTTACTGTCTGTACTGGATTGCATATGCTTGACTCAAATAAATAGCTGGGTGGGACATCCTAAAATATTGGGGGGTGGGGGGGGGCACAGGTCCCTCCCCCCTGTTCCTACTCCTATGATACATATACACAAAACATTTTGGCAATGAAACTGAATCAGATTGAGCGACCTACTGTATACAGTCATAATCATGTGATGAAAACTGAAAGGAGTGTGTATATCAAACCACTGTTTTCATATTGCATACAATACCCTGAAAGTTGGGTGTATGCTGTGTTTTGGTTCATTATTCAAAACATTGAAAATGTATTTTGTATGGAAACCCACAAGGGGCATGAATTAATGGTCTAACCCCCTACTACATCTACTACATCTGAGTTATGGATGGAGATACTGTTATTCTGCTGCTAATAGCACTTGTTTCTATGATTTTTAGAATACTTGTCACCCCTAGATCTTATACTGTTTACTCTGGGAATATGGATGTGAATTGCCGTGTCCACAGATATCTTGTGAATGAAATGAATACAGTTGTAAACTTACTTACAACTGCTATTTTTAGTCAGGGAATAGGTATTACAGTTTCCATAAACATCTTGTGAAATACTCTGTGTGGAGGCATCCAAATAAACTATGCATGCAGAATATATCATATACACACATATGGGCAGAATATATCATATACACACATATGGGCAGAATATATCATATACACACATATGGGCAGAATATATCATATACACACATATGGGCAGAATATATCATATACACACATATGGGCAGAATATATCATATACACACATATGGGCAGAATATATCATATACACACATATGGGCAGAATATATCATATACACACATATGGGCAGAATATATCATATACACACATATGGGCAGAATATATCATATACACACATATGGGCAGAATATATCATATACACACATATGGGCAGAATATATCATATACACACATATGGGCAAGGGATCACACACAAAATATTGAAAGTGTTTTGAATTTGCTTTCACCTTTGCAATTCACGTGAAAAACATTCTGGAGCCCCAAGTAAGTACATACCTATAGGGATATAGTGCTATTGTAGCTGAGAAGGCAAAGTGCTTCAAGATGTTGGAGGTCTTCTCCCTTCTCGTGGGCATTTCTCTGCTCTGGAACACCGGATTATGTCAGAGTGTAGACCATCACTGCTACTGTGTGATGCCAACATCAGGCATTGTCGACAACATCACTAATCCATGTTACAACAGCTGCCACCCGCTCATGTACTATGCAAATTTAAAGGACGACTTTGAAGACAACAGCACCTTCTATTTCTTACCAGGAATCCACTTGATGAATGGCTCTGTAATGAGTATTGCCAATGTGACAAACATTACACTGGGGGGATACAGCAATAGCAGTGGTGATAGTGCTTGTGGTTTCCCAGGATCTATGCCAGTAGCAACAGTAGAATGTGAAGAAGATGCTGGGTTCTACTTTCGGTACATAAAAAACCTTTCAATTGTTGGCATTAAAATCAATAATTGTGGATATGTATCAGGCCAAGGCAAGTATGTAAATGCAATTATGTTTCACTTGATTTGGGACCTGTGTGTAAATGGTCTTGAGGTACATGACACTGAAGGAGTCGGAATTTATGGCTATGAGGTGGTGGGGAATTCCATCATTTCCAATTCTCTCATTGACAACTCCACTCCAAATGGTTCAAACTACACAAGTGGAAATATACATTTTTACTATGAATACAAAAGTAAAAAGAAATACTCGCATTCTTTGAGTATCATCAATTCAAATATTACCAATGGAAATAATACTCGATATCAGCCTTCGCACAGGCCACATGCCGGAGGAATGTTTATCTACCTTAAAACTACCAATGCAATTCAAATCCTGCTTGAAAACATGACTCTATCTGGAAATACTGGGTATAATGGAGGGAATGTTGCTCTAGACTACATAACGGTGGGTGACTCTTGGCCAAGTAATATTACAATTCGAAATTGTAAGTTTCTAAATGCCTCTGCTCGTGGTTTTGGTGCTGGATTGTACACAGCATTCATAGCTCTTTACAGCAGCACATATAGTGGTGGACATATATCCAAAAGTACTGAGGTCCTCCGTGTTATTGACTCTAAGTTTGAAAACAATGAAGCATTGAACGTTGGTGCAGGAACCTACATTCAGCTACATGAGAATCAACATTTTAATACAGTGGCAAACATATCATTCACCAATTGCTACTTCAAGAATAATTCCATTCGTTCTAAGACAGATGGACGAGGAGGCTCTGCAGTTAACATAATCAACTTCAGAATCCCTGACTACATTCCTCACCCTTTGGCTCAATACAGAATCTCATTTAGTTCATGTAATTTCACAGAAAACGATGCACGAAAAATAACCAATGATTTAATTGGCAGTGGTGCCTTTTATGTTGAGGAGAATGCAATTACTATTCTTACTGACTGCCGATTTGATAACAATGATTGTACTGGATTATCTGCTGTTCACAGCAACTTGCTACTTCATGGAGACATTATAATATCCAATAACACAGCTGTCAATGGAGGAGGAATTGTATTGTGTGCCAATTCAATCATGTACTTATCTGACAATGTGAATGTGACTATAAGTGATAACAATGCCACCCGATATGGTGGTGGCATATACGCTGAGTTTGAGTGCTCACAGGCTATTCCTCCATGCTTTTTTCAAGTGAATTCAACTGTAGTACATCTGAATGAAAGTGTCTTCCTTCAGGATAATAGGGCAGAAGCAGGAAGTGCTCTCTATGGAGGTTCGATAGACAATTGCTACTATTATGGTCCTTACAATAATGCCAGCAGGTCGGTGTTTAATGATTTGTTTGAAATCAAAACGTTGCCAAATGATTCATCAAATATAACATCCAATCCATTGAGGGTATGTTTCTGTGAGGATGACCTCACAGTTAACTGCAACAAAAGTAGCGTACCTCATAAAGTTTACTCAGGAGCTGAGGTGACAATAACAGCAGTTGTGGTAGGGCAAAGGGACGGACCTGTGCCTGGCATAGTAATTGCTCAACTATCTGATACACAAAATAATGATGTGTATAAACTGGATCATTTGCAAAACAGTCAAATTATTAACTCCACAAATTGCACAAATCTGAGTTACACAGTTTATTCAAACACAAGTGGAGGTAATGAGACTATTACGCTCTCTGTTCAAGACAGTGATTTTAGAAGTTTTTCAAGACGCCAACCTAGAACAGTAGATATTGAGCTGGAAGTTATGCCATGTCCTCCTGGTTTCAGTCTGAAATTTTCAGAAATGAGTCAACCAACATGCAAATGCATGGACGAAATACAACGACTCAAGAATATAGTCTGCAACATTACAAAGTTATCAATTTTCCGGCATAAATATGCCAATTGGTGGATTGGATTTGGGAATTACAGTGAAGATTTAGACAAAGAGGTACCTGTGATGTACTGTAAATTCTGTCCATTTGACTTCTGTGTGAATTCATATGTTGTTCGGATCCGTACCACGAAGCCTGAGTCACAAGATAGTCAGTGTGCCAATAATAGAACAGGCACTCTCTGTGGAGCATGCAAGAGCGGCAAAAGTAATGTACTGGGGTCCTCAAGATGCATTGATTGTAATGAGAGAACCATTGTAGAATTTCTGTTGTTGATCCTACTCTTTGCAGTGTTGGGAGTCATTCTTATTCTATTTCTGGGTATTTTCAACCTGACTGTGTCAGAAGGAACACTCAATGCAATTATTTTCTACATGAATGTAGTGAGAGTAAACACTACCATTTTCTTCCCAAAGCAGGATACCTGTATCGTCACCTCCTGGTTGGAAGTGTTTGTAGCATGGATGAATTTGGACTTGGGAATAGAGATGTGCTTTTATAATGGAATGGGGGCTGTGGGCAAAACAGCACTACACTTTGTGTTTCCTTTCTACCTCTGGTTCCTGGCTGGGTTGATAATATACTTCAGTAAAAAATCTTCATCGATTACAAAACTACTTGGAAAAAATACCATTAAAGTTCTTGCAACACTCATTCTTTACTCCTATGCAAAACTTCTTCGTACTATCATTGATATATGGAACGTATCCGATATCTATTCAAGTAATAGCCCACCTTCCAGTGTTTGGGCCATGGATGGAAATATATCGTATTTTCATGATAGAAGACATTCCATTCTGTTTGGATTTGCAGTTATTGTAGCTGCCATTACTCTGCCATATACTTTTGCTCTATTATGTATCCAACGCTTACGGAGAATGCCGAAAATGAAAATATTCTTTTGGGTAAATAAATTCAAACCATTCTTTGATGCCTACACAGGTCCATACAAAGATCAGTATCACTTTTGGACTGGGTTTCTCCTGCTTGTGAGAATTTTCCTCTTTGTGGCTATTGTAACAAACACAACTAATGGTCATATATTCCACCTTGTTCTAATCATTGGAACTGCATCACTTTTGTTCTTACTCATACAGTCAGGTATCTACAAAATGTGGATTTTGAATAAATGTGAAGCATTTGCATTTTTTAACCTGATTATTTTTGCAGCTTTAACGACATACGACATGACATATGCTTACAGAAATGATATTCCTGCCATTTTATGTGTTGGATCAATGTTCCTACTATTCTGTGGAGTGGTCATTTATCATGTGTATAAGATATTCTCAGACACTCAGTGGTGGGGCAAGATGAAGGTGTGGCTGCTGGATAAGAGGTGGCCATGGATGAAAAGAAAGCCCATCAGATCTCTGATTCTAAATCACTCTGGTGTCGATGAACTGAGCAGCAGTGACAGTGAACTGGATCCAATATTGGCCAATGCTCCTCCAGTGGTACGATACGATGAATACAGAGAGCCTCTCATCGAGACTGGAGAAGGCACATGAAAAAATCCCAACACATGTATATCAATTGATATATTTGCATGCATATTTACTCTCCTTTTTGTAGACACACAATGTATTATAACTTTTCTTATGGGACAGAACGTGTTTCTTAAAGTATAAGTATATGTACAGTACTACTCAAATCAATACATGTATATAAGAACATTCTTTGAAATTTTTACCAACCCCGTATTCATTGTATCCAACACTCTGTATACATCATAAGCATAGCCCTTATTACTGGAGTATTTTTTATTACAATTTTGAAGGATGGAAGTGCCGTTAATTGTAGAAACAGTTCTGCAGCAAGATAGCAGGCAGAATAATGACATACCATGTAACCATATGATAAGGGATTGATAGGGGAATTATGCATGTTAATTTTGCCTGCTATCAATCCCTTCTTTGCTGCACAGATACCTCATTTTTGGCACTTTCATCCCTACATCTTTCATTGTGTTCACTATTTTTCATTGTTAAGTTAGTGCTTCTCCAACACATGCAAGCTTGGGTGGGCCTCACCCTCTTTTGATGCTCATGAGTCATGTTACAAACCACTTATATAACAAGGGAATGGTCCAGAAGTGCTAGTCTTACTCTTTGAGGAAAGACATCACGAATGTTTTTGATCATGGTGAGCATCTTCATCAATTTTGTCTACTAAAGAAGAAAAAGATGGAGAAATAGTAATTTAGTGTATGTGATTGCACTTAAGCTACTCTGAGAGTCCTGTTAGACACAATAACGCTGTTAGATCAGATTAAGACCATATAATGACTTAGAACATTTGGTGAAAGTTTTCAAAGGTTAACACTAACATAGTCATGTTGGTGCTATGCACAGAGTCTATACTAACTCTAATATGTCAGACGAAAATCCTCTCAATGGGGTTGTCAAAAACTGATATTGATAGTGGACACCACATTTCAAACATTGCTGATGATGATATAGAACACACTTGTGCATTCAAATTGTCACATGTATGTTATACAAAACAATCAATACAGGAAAATCTAAATGTAGTTTTATAGTTGCAAGTGTATGTACTAACAACATGTGCTACATATACTCTCCAGTCTCAACAAGAGGCTCCCTGTATTCATCATATCGTACCACTGGAGGAGCATTGCCCAATATTGGATCCAGTTCACTGTCACTGCTGCTCAGTTCATCAACACCAGAGTGATTTAGAATCAGAGATCTGATGGGCTTTCTTTTCATCCATGGCCACCTCTTATCCAGCAGCCACACCTTCATCTTGCCCCACCACTGAGTGTCTGAGAATTTCTTGTACACATGATAGATGACCACTCCACAGAATAGTAGAAACATTGATCCAATGCATATTACTGTGGGTTTTTCTTTACTGTCAGTGTCAGTTATGACGTATGCTGTTCCAAATGAAAAAACGATCAAGTTAAAGTATGTGTAAGCTTCAATCGCTGTTAATTGCCACTTTTTGTATAATCCTGGCTTAATTAGTATTAAAAGTACAGAAGTGGTTGTACCAATCAGAGTGAGGTTAAGTATTGGACCTTTAGATGTGTTGGTTGCAATACTCACAAAGAGGATGATCCGTACAATCAGAAGAAACCCAGTCCAAAAGTGGTAGTTATCTTTATAAGGGCCTGTGTAAGCATCAAAGAAAGGTTTCAATTTGTTCACCCAAAACAATACTTTCATGTCAGATCTCTTCCTCAAGCATTGGATAAATAACAGTGCTAGAGTATATGGTAGTGTGATGGCAGCTATAAGGATAGCACATGCAAAGAGAAAAGCATGCTTTTTGCCCCAGAATTGTATGTTTCCATCTATTGACCACACATATGTAGACCCATTGCTGTAGTTTAAAGTTGTGTGATTTGCCGAGTCGATAACTACACGAAGTATTTTGGCATATGAAAAGAGTATCATTGTCGCAAGTATTTTTACGGCATTTTCCCCAACAATCTTGGATACCAGGGGTGATTTTCGGCATAGGAAGATAATCACTCCAGCTAAAAATAGAAGATAGAGCGGAAATAAAAAAAGAAGAATAGTCTTCACAAAACTATCCATTCCATCATAAAAACAAAATTCAAAGGGAGAGGTTAAATTCATCAATTCAACAAACATTTCCAGTAGTTTCACAATTCGATTATTTGGAGAACCGATGAAAATGCTTCTGTTCATGCTTACAACATTCATGTAGAAAATCATTGCGTTCAGAGTTCCTTCTGTCACAGTTATGTCTAAAATTCCCAGAATGAAAACAAATACAATTCCAAGGATGCTAAACAAAACAATTCTACCCAAAACTCTTAATACTGAGTGGTTACTGCTGCAGTCAGCACAATGAAAGGAACCAAATACCATGCTTAGATTTTTTTTACAACCACCACATAGTGGACCTTCCCTTTTGAATGCACACTGCTTATCAGCACTTTCAGGTTGAGAGACATTGATATAAACATTTTTCATATCGCAGTAATCAAATGGGCAAAATTTGCTGAAGACAATCTCTGATCCGTTGTCAGTGGATTGGAATCCTAACCACCATGAGCTTTTAAGGGATTTATGAATGCTGGTTGTTCTAATATCACACTCTATCTCGTCTAAATACATTTTTAAAATCTTTGAACACATACATCCATACTGATCCTCTGTATGGTTTACTTGTAAGTCAAATCCAGGCGGACAGCTCATAAGATTAACTGATATAGTCACATTGTGTATACTGTCAATCACATCCCTGAAGTCGGTGTTTTGAACTGTAAGGTCGATGAATACTTTATCCGTGAAGTTTCTAGTTGCATTAGAGGACAATGAATAAGTGAGGTTTTTGCATTGGTTATTTTCAAGTGACTGAGTTTTATGCTTGTCAGGTACGTTTGATGCTACCACAACTCCAGGTACTGTTCCATTTCTCTGACCTACAACAACCAGACGTACTGTTAATATGCCTCCTGGATATATGTTATACTCTAACTGTGTTAGACTGCAATTTTTTTCTTGGCTGTTGGGATGACAAAAACAGACTCTAAGTGGATTGGATGATATGGATGATGGATCATTTGGTGTGATATTAAATATGTTAAAGAAAAAACGTGTGGAGTTTGTTTCCTTTATCCCAAACAAATAGCAATATTCTATTGAACCTCCATACAGAGCTTTTCCAGCTTTTGCTGAGTTTTGTTCAAGGTATACTTTCTTGTTTTTCACTTGATCTATCTGAAAGAAGCATGGAGGAATAGCCTGTGTGCACTCAAACTCGGCATATATTCCACCACCATAACTGAGAGCCGTATTTTGTGTGATGTTTACAGTGACTTCACCTGACAAATACAGGAGAGAATTGTCACAAAGCACCATTCCACCTCCATTGTTTCCAGTATTATTCCAAATAGTGGTATTGCTTTGTAGTTTAAGATTGCTTCGTACAGCAACTATTCCTGTGCAATGATTATGAGCAAATACATTGTCTTTGAGTACAGTAATGGCATTTTCTTCAACAAACAACGTTCCACTGCCCACAGAATCATCTGATAAGACTGTAACACTATTATAGAAGAAGTTACAGGAGGTCACTGATATGGTGTATTGTGGCATTCTGTGGTGCAGGTAGTCAGGAATTTGAAAGTTGAGGATACTAAGAGCCACACCCCCACGACCATTTACCAAGTGCTTAATAGTGTTACTGAGGAAGTGACACCTTTCAATTGTGATATTTGCACCTGTGGATAGTGCTACCTCTTCATACAATTGAATGTACATCCCAGCACCAACAACATCTGCTTCATTGTTTTGAATATAAGTATCGCGGATATGGACTATGACAACACTATGATTGTAAGCAGTGGATTCATTTTGCCTTGCTACCATTGACATGTACATTCCTCCACCAAGAATTGCTGATCCACTAGAAAGAGTACAGTTGTCTATTACCACTGAACTCGGCCAAGTTGTTGATTGTGTTAAATGAATATACGTGAGAGCTAGATTTCCTCCACTGCGAGCTCTGTTTCCAGTCAATGTGACATTTCTTAGTGTTATGTAAATACTCTCCGTTGTGGCAAGTAATATGTCAATCCCACTAGCATAGGATTCTGTATTGTCCTTTTGGTACTCCGTTTTTCCATTTTGAAAGTTTGAATTAGTGATAACCAAGTAATGCGATACAATTGCAGAGTAGTTTCTGTACTGTATGCGCAAATTTCCTCCAAAGTATCCTGTTTCATTATGGCTTGAGTCAATAGTGGTAGTGTCAATTGAAGAATTGCCTTGGAGATTATAAGTAATGAGGCCATATCCTGATGAATTGTGTATTACTACATGAGATAATTGCAGATTCTTCACATACCTCATTAAAACTGCTTGAGTATAGTTTTTGAAATACAGAAACCCACAGTGTTTGAATCCCATGTTGGTAATTGTGAGGTATTCTATATTCTCGAAGAAAAAACCAGCATTTCTGCCAATGCATCGCACATTTGCATCATCATGATCGGTGTCATTTTGTAACCCAATAAACTTCAAATTGTGTACTCTGGTTACTGATATGTACCTCTCTTTGAGAACATGGTCACCAGGCAAGAACTTGAAGGTTGTGTTGCTTGAAAAATTACCTTGAAATGCTGCATAGTCCATGAGAGTGTGACAAACACCATCAGCACAAGGTCCCTTTTGCTCTTGTAGCTGCCCCACACACTTGCAGGTATCCTCACACAACACACTGTGCTTGAAGAGGGCAGCCAACAGTACCAATGATGACAAGACCAGCATATCTGTATCTCCTGTTGCTGCCAAATGAAGCAAACACTTGTAGATCTATTGTGAAAGTCTTGTAGTATATGTATACTTTGGATGTTTATAAAGGGCCAGAATTCACAGAGGTGAAGTTGTTTTGGTAAACTGCAATAACTTGTTTATCCACATATAGTCCCTAAACAAACTTGTATTCACTTTCCAAATGCACCTACCATATAGTGAAGTGTAGCAATGAGTTTCTTCGCCTGAATTCCTCTTCTCCCCCACCGATCAACATTTGTGCAATAAAGACATCACAGCAATGTGTATACCTTTTTTCATGTGCATTACTTCATAATAAGATCTTATTATGTATGAGATTGGATAGCTTACAGCTGCTTGGGAAGTATATAACACTGGATAGCTTAGAGTGCTTGTAGTGCTTGGGAAATATGCCCTAAGACTATAAAGCAAGGCTTTAAAAAATGTTTTGAGCAGCTGCTAAGGATTTCACAACACCATTCATGTAAGCATGTGTAATAAACAAAACTCTACAACAAAAGTAGCAGTAGCCTGTAACCGGATCCTAAGAGGTCACCAAATGTCATAATTCTGCACAACAATAGCTATGTACAAGTCATTCAGCATAACATGTTTGGGAAGTACATATATATTCCAAGACTAAAGCAGTATGATGATTTGTTGCTTTCAATATTTTATAGCAGAAGCATGAAACTGTTAAGGAAAACAATTTTCCCAACACCATTCACAAGAATATGTTATGAAAGTAACTGATACAGTAAACATTCACATTCACTGCTTTCTACAACAAAAACTATGTGGGTAGCCCTGAACCCTAACATAGCCACTGTAAAAAAACAATGTCATAATTCTGTAAATGTCATTCTACATAACACAGGGCCGGCGGAGACGGTGGGGCAGGTAGGGCATTTGCCCTACCACTTTTTGGTTGTCCATACAGGAATTGACGTGTGCTATAATTTATCACAGTATCTCCTGTTATGAGGAGCATGTTCCCAAGATGTAGATGAAGTGATGTACATGAAAGTGGTGATGAAAAAAAGCATTCAGGAAGAACTACTATATATAACCATTAATATTTTCAGTAGCGCATCACATGAAAACTTGCTGTGCAGATAATTGTATATTATAATCTGTTTCACAAGCTGTGGTCCGGTCAAGTCATCATGCACTCATTACCTTTTCCAAAGCATGCGCATGTACAGAAACTCATGCCATAAGCACCAGGCAGTGAGGGTCTGGTGTAAGAGGGTGTGGCTGGAGAGACTACCATTAGCCACACCCATGTTGTGCTCGTCTGCGGTTGGGCATGCGTCTTCATAGATCGCGTGAACCGTGGCGTTGATGGAACCCTTGTCTCAGGAGAGAGATCTAAAGGGTCCTAGGGGTAGTCCAACTTTTCTAACTCCAACTAATCCCAGTAAGAAGCGAATGCAAAGGAGATTGCTGCACCCTCACGGTAAGAGCATCGCTAGCTCGCAGAAATCCATTATAATTCCGGTCCCTGAACCTATTGTAGCTTAACTTACAGGAAAGGAAAGCTCGGTATTGTGTAGTCGATAGTATCCCCAACTATAAAAATATCAATGAACCTGGATAGGAATGCAATTAGCGTCACATGACTTGTGGCGCTAATTTACGCGTAAACAACCTCCTCTAGTCTGCGCTGATGCAATGCCAATGGCCGACCGATGTTGAAAGGATGTTATCAGCTGACTCGCTATAGTGTGCTATCTTTCTCCGCCCTTTTTTCTAAAGCGCATGAGTTTAACAGTTGTATGTTACCATCCCTGAGTCGCTGATGCAATCCCAATGGCACGTCCAAGTAGAATTTATCCATTGAAGTAGTATTCTATTTATATTGCCTTCTCTAAACAGGATCATATCATGTTTGCATTCCTTTGTGTACCTATGGTAGCTACATGATTTATGCATACTCTTGTATCTAGGCATGTTAATAGTTCTTCAGAATCTCACTGGATAGAGTATCTCACAGGATAGAGTATCTCACTGGATAGAGTATCTCACTGGATAGAGTAGCTGTGTAGATAGCTGAAATGAGGAGAACAAAAATACTAGTATTACTTTTAGTTGTTACCTTTCTCTTAACCTATCACATGTATGTACTTGGAGTGAAAAGACAGAGGAAAAATGTGACATTGCAAGAAGATGACGTGATTCAGTTGCAAATGACATCTGATCATCCTACCTCAAAGTCTCCCAACAAAACAACTCCACTCCTTGTTCACCACCAATCAGTACGTAGTTTCATAAATACAACAAAATTTTGGAGAAAACATGTCAACTTTGTGCCACTCACTGAGCAAGATATAGATGGAGTAAAACTGTTCGTTGTGTTCATAGGCTATCCAAGAAGTGGACATAGTTTCATTGGCAGTGTGATAGATGGACATCCCGAGGCTATTATGGCACATGAATACAGGCTCTTCAGCAAGTGCTCAGAATTTGATCCACAGTCTACACTGTTTCAGAGAAAAGCAGACATTTTTAATAACCTGTACAAATCAAGTGTCTTCAGTGCTTACGGGGGGTGGCGGAGTAACAACACTACTAGTAAAGGGTACAACCTACATATAACTGAGTGGCATGGCAGTTTTACTACTCTTAATGTAATTGGTGACAAATCTGGTGGTATAACTTCTAGATATTTTTACAACAATTACACAATGATGGAGACATGTTATCATCAGCTACTGACCACAATTCAAATACCTGTTCTGTTCGTACACGTGGTGCGCAATCCATTTGATATGATTGCAACTGGACTTGTAAGAAGGGAAACTGGTGCAGAAGATATGAGGAGGATGCTATCAAATGGGCAGAAGATTGAGATTCCTTTAGAATATTACGATAAAATCATAACAGAAATTTTTCAATTTGCTGATGCAGTTACGAGAGTAAAACAATTCGCAAATGTATTGGAAATAGTTCAAGAGGAATATGTCAGAAATCCCAGCTATTATGTGAAATTGATATGTGCATCGCTGCACTTATCTTGCACAAAGGAGTATATTGACACCTGTGTAAAGAAAGCATATAAGGAAATCACTAGGAGTAGAGATCTTCTAGTGTGGCCATCTGACATTAAGAAGAGGATCGAAGACGAGGCAAAGAAATATCCATTTTTCTCAACATACTTTACTTGAAGGAAAGAGATGATACTTGCAAATATTTCACTCTGCTTTGCTTACACAAAACCGTGCGTATGAGATTATGCATAGCAAAACATACGGGAGCTATATACGTAAATCTGTACAGGTTCATTGACATAATTATGCAGATAGAGTCGGTAGACTCTCTATGTAAGGATGGTACCGACTCCCCCATGAGCCTTAACAATGGCTCAGAAGTCAAAACGCGGCAGTTATAAGCCCTTCTAGATACATACACGTACTCTACGAGGATATTTCATCCGTGGTCAGGATATTTTATCCCCTAAGGCTAGTAGTTACATGCGACTTCAATCATCGTGTTCAGTGGGCTGTGTAGCACTCTACCCCACTCTTATAGATTTCTGAAAGCACAAAGATGCATGGCATTGCCTTACGATAAGGTAGAGTCTATATACTGACTTCAGCCAGGGTTTGATAGTGTAGCTGCTAGATCGGCCCTCGGTAGGCTGTAGGCAAGTATTTCGAGTAAGAAATGATGTAGTACGTATCAGTCAATAAAAAAGCAATCAATAGTCAAGTCAACCGTCAAGTTAGGATACAGTAACATAATACTACATGCATTTAGAAAGCTAAGTCCACGTTTCTGATTTGCATAGACGCGATAGACGGGTTGATGTAACAACCACGAATGTAGTTGATCAGCTCTTTATATCTCTCCTCTGTGACTGCACATCCCATAGCTACTGTTCAGTGAGCACTGACTGACTGCTGGACTGTTGGACTGGGTAGCAACAGAAATATTCTGCGACATTCCTTGATCGCCATGCAGGGATAAAATATCCTGACGTGGGATAAAATATACTAAGTATATACTATCCGCCGGATAGTATATACTATCCCCCGGATAAAATATACGGGGGATAAAATATACTGTGACACCGGTTCCTGAACCTATTGTAGCTTAACTTACAGGAAAGGAAAGCTCGGTATTGTGTAGTGTCACGCAAAACGTGGACCGGGCGAAAACTGGACCGGGGGTCCAATTATGGCAACCAAAAGTGGACCGGCCTAGGGCTAAGGCTAGAGGTAGGGCTAGGGCTAGGGCTAGGGCACAGACAGTGCCTATTCGCCTACCGCTGCAAGCTTTTCTATGAGCGGACCACTTTTCACAGGCAAAAATTGGACCGGGGGTCCACTTTTTACCCCGGACCAAATATCGCGTGACAGTAGTCGATAGTATCCCCAACTATAAAAAACCTGGATAGGAATGCAATTAGCGTCACATGACTTGTGGCGCTAATTTACGCGTAAACAACCTCCTCTAGTCTGCGCTGATGCAATGCCATACCGGCCGATGGCCGACCGATGTTGTAAAGGATGTTATCACTAATAATCAGCTGACTCGCTATAGTGTGCTATCTTTCTCCGCCCTTTTTTCTAAAGCGCATGAGTTTAACAGTTGTATGTTACCATCCCTGAGTCGCTGATGCAATCCCAATGGCACGTCCAAGTAGAATTCACCCATTGAAGTAGTATTCTATTTATATTGCCTTCTCTAAACAGGATCATATCATGTTTGCATTCCTTTGTGTACCTATGGTAGCTACATGATTTGTGCATACTCTTGTATCTAGGCATGTTAATAGTTCTTCAGAATCTCACTGGATA
The DNA here is from genome assembly GCA_963970385.1 of Theonella swinhoei. Taxonomy (NCBI): domain Eukaryota; kingdom Metazoa; phylum Porifera; class Demospongiae; order Tetractinellida; family Theonellidae; genus Theonella; species Theonella swinhoei. The sequence continues at coordinate 1,174,900 of OZ019965.1, forward strand.
GAGTATCTCACTGGATAGAGTATCTCACTGGATAGAGTAGCTGTGTGGATAGCTGAAATGAGAACAAAAATACTAGTATTACTTTTAGTTGTTACCTTTCTCTTAACCTATCACATGTATGTACTTGGAGTGAAAAGACAGAGGAAAAATGTGATATTGCAAGAAGATGACGTGATTCAGTTGCAAATGACATCTGATCATCCTACCTCAAAGTCTCCCAACAAAACAACTTCACTCCTTGTTCACCATCAATCAGTACGTAGTTTCATAAATACAACAAAATTTTGGAGAAAACATGTCAACTTTGTGCCACTCACTCAGCAAGATATAGATGGAGTAAAACTGTTCGTTGTGTTCATAGGCTATCCAAGAAGTGGACATAGTTTCATTGGCAGTGTGATAGATGGACATCCAGAGGCTATTATGGCACATGAATACAGGCTCTTCAGCAAGTGCTCAGAATTTCATCCACGGTCTACACTGTTTCAGAGAAAGGCCGACATTTTTAATAACCTGTACAAATCAAGTGTCCTCAGTGCTTACGGGGGGTGGCGGAGTAACAGCACTACTAGTAAAGGGTACAACCTACATATAACTGAGTGGCATGGTAGTTTTACTACTCTTAATGTAATTGGTGACAAATCTGGTGGTATGACTTCTAGATATTTTTACAACAATTACACAATGATGGAGACATGCTATCATCAGCTACTGACCACAATTCAAATACCTGTTCTGTTCGTACACGTGGTGCGCAATCCATTTGATATGATTGCAACTGGACTTGTAAGAAGGGAAACTGGTGCAGAAGATATGAGGAGGATGCTATCAAATGGGCAGAAGATTGAGATTCCTTTAGAATATTACGATAAAATCATAACAGAAATTTTTCAATTTGCTGATGCAGTTACGAGAGTAAAACAATTCGCAAATGTATTGGAAATAGTTCAAGAGGAATATGTCAGAAATCCCAGCTATTATGTGAAATTAATATGTGCATCACTGCACTTATCTTGCACAAAGGAGTATATTGACACCTGTGTAAAGAAAGCATATAAGGAAATCACTAGGAGTAGAGATCTTCTAGTGTGGCCACCGGACATTAAGAAGAGGATCGAAGACGAGGCAAAGAAATATCCATTTTTCTTAACATACTTTACTTGAAGGGAAGAGATGATACTTGCAATATTTCACTCTGCTTTGCTTACACAAAACCGTGCGTATGAGATTATGCATAGCAAAACACACGGGAGCTAGCTAGCTATATATGTAAATCTGTACAGGTTCATTGACATATGCAGATAGAGTCGGTAGACTCTCTATGTAAGGATGGGCCAGGGCCGTAGGAGCAGGTGCGGCAGGTGCGGCGGCCGCCGGACCAAAGTTTGGCCAAAAACAGGCGCCAGGCCGGCGTATGGCGAAAGCGCATGACGCAATCATGGAGCGCAGCTGTCCACCCAGGCTGAGTCGCGTGCCCTCGTCAAGCAGTTTGAAAGCATTTCGTTTTCCTAAACGGCAGTTTGGATCAAGCACGAATAGCAGCATACCGTTATTTCACCCCAAAATTGCACCAGAAACAATCTCAGGTGGTATAAAATGCAAAAATTTCCTGGGGGGCATACACCCAGACCCCCCTAGCGAACGCGCTTAGCGCGCTTTATTAGTCACCGCTGCAGCACGACTGCCCCGCCTAACCAATTGAAATTTGCTTCCTACAGCCCTGATGGCGCCGACTCCTCCATGAGCCTTAACAATGGCTCAGAAGTCCTAAACGCGGCAGTTATAAGCCCTTCTAGATACATACACGTACTCTACGAGTACACTCGCTAAGTGTTACAAATGAAATTGGCAAAACCGCCGATTTCTTCTTTCAGTTCAAACGGCCTACCCCAAACTTAGCACAGATACTCACCTTGATTTTATATGAAATATTTGCCTTGACCAATAACCACCATGCACATGCGTTTCATCATTGCAGGCATATAAGGGGTGGGGCTTAAACGCACACAGCCGCACAGGGGTGGGGCTCAAGCAAACAGGCGTAGAAGGGGTGGGGCTCAATCGCACAGGCATAGAAGGGGTGGGACTCGTGCATGCGCATTAGATATTGTGCCATTGGAATAGGAACACTAACCCTATAAACATATTAACTCAATTAGGTGTGTATACAGTCAGCAGAGAAATGTATTCGTACATAAACTATGCTATACATCAGTGCACAGGCCTCTGATATCATATCAAGTACATACACAAATACACCCACATGTGTATGTGTACCCCCAGAAGGATTACTGTACACAATGGAAATATACTGTGAGACATACAATAATGAATTCATTGGTCCTTCTTGTTGTGATAGTATATAGACACTTGCAATGTTTGACAAAAAGGCCACACTCCTTTATCCTCAAATACAGCCACATAGCAGTAATAGGAAAATACTCTCCTCATCGTATCTCAGTTTTGCCATGAGTCCATGGGTTCTCTTCTGTTGTTTATCGCACAGTATATATCCTGGGTGTACATCCCAGGCACATCAATGCTCCTTCCTGATGTAGTGCAACCACTAGAGTTTGGAGGTGTGACAATGAGCTGGGGTATGGTACACGTTCTGATCAGCAACACAGGAGAGCAACTTTGAGATATATGCTATCAGTTTTAGATGTCTCGGTGGCTGTAGCATTGATAATTGCATCCACTGACTTGTAGACATCACTTACTTGAAGTGGTTCGTCGTTTCTCGAATCAACACTTGCTCTTATGTTTCGTCGAAGGTCTTCAATCATTGATGTTAGCTGCTCGATGACGATGGTGCGTCTCCATCGAGCAGCTAACATCAATGATTGAAGACCTTCAACAAAACATAAGTGCAAGTGTTGATTCGAGAAACGACGAAATCAATCAACTGTCACTTCCAGTATGGTCAGCGCAATACCACCACATGCAAGCAAGAACGCCAATACTGTGATGAATCCTCCAATATACACGAAAGACTTCAAACGCATCTGCGAGCGAGCTTCTCCTATGTCCTTTGTGAGTTTGCCGTCTTCGTAAGTACAAGACGCTCCTTGCTGGGGTGTGCCGATGCTTTGGCGTGTCGCAGGCGGCTTGGCGTCGTAATACAAGTCACCCACTGTGGCATAAGGCCTTCGCTTCCACTGTACAAGCTGAATCGTAGGCTCCCCCAAACCAGAATAATCGCTCGTCACGTCAGCCGTGTGACTGCGCATGCTGTCAAATGCAACTGTATATTCCGTCAGTAGAGTTTTGGACCTCATCTATGGAAAAGGACAAGAAACAGCAGCTTTTTATTTACGGAAAGGAGCAGCAACTGTGAATCACTCACATTTTCCAGCGTGGTATTAGAGCTGCGAATTTCTTTATTCGTGAACACGCTTCTTCCAGCTGAGCTTTTAATATTAAGTCTCTGTTAATTAAATTAGGGTGTGGTTTATAGGAAGGTCCCTGAAGCAAGGTTGGACACTAGACATATTTATCTACTGCACCTGTTGTTATTCATCCCTCATCTTGAAGTTATATCCACCCAGTATCATACATAATCAAGGGTGTAGACAAGTGGGTGCTGGGGGGTGCTGAAGCACCCCCAAATATTTCAGTGCTAAGCTAATTACAATGCGTAACATAAGCATCAGATGTCGCAGCATACTTGTTTACGCTTGCAAAGCGTTTTCTAAGCACCCCCAAGCAAACGAAGTTGTCTACGGCCTTGATAATGTGCAGTGATCTTATTGACGTATATACTCATCTCCTAACCTTTGCAGTGGTTCTCGTACTCCATATCAGACAATAGCTGATCTTACTTTCCAGCATGATACAATGATATAAAGGTCATCCCTTGCAGCAAAGACTGCAGGAACCACCACTCCACCAATTAAGTCTGAAACTACTGTATGTGCCATTGGAGAGCATCAACTTTATCATGTCATCAAGGCGGACTATCAAAATAATTATGCACACGCAGTTCCCGGGATGTCACTATGACACCTAAGAGTTCTGCTAATCAGACTAAACACCAAAGTGCATGTGAACCATCATAGGTCTTTGTCCTTCATGCACATCTGCATGTGAACAGTTGTAGAGCTACACACGTTTGTCAACAAGTGCCATAGTGGGTCTATGATCATACCTCACAGAAAACTTAGAACCAATATTGTGACATCATCATCAATGTGACTGCACGTGGCTAGGAATGTCTATTCAATAATTGGCCTGTTAGGCAGCAGACACACATTCAAGATGGAAAATACAAGGAATAAGAGTATGCACATCATGTATATGCATGTTTGTATAATGAACAGCTTATTGTCCATCCTATAGCCCTTGAATTAAAAGTAGCTAGTCTGGTGATCGGATGCCACATCTCTGAGAGGTGGTACACTAGTGACAGCATATGCTGCAATGATATGAGGTACACTCCCTGTGGGTGCTTGGTCATTTTGGTTCATAATATCCACAACCTCGTATCTGGAGTCACATTCTGTGTTAAAAGTGGGTTCACATTCACTCTGTATTGGAGTAGTAGGTTCAGTATTATTTCGACTATTTTGCCCGTTAGCACTGTTAGCATAGAGTTCATCAGTGTTGTCTATTATGTTCTCCTTGCTCTCTCTCTTCCTTTGATGCAATAAAAAAGCTACTAGAAGAGTGATGACAACACAGATGAGGACTGCTAATGTTGCAACTATTACTAGACTAACATGGAACATCAAGTTGCTTGTACTACTAGAAACAGCGGAGTCAATATTTACAAGGATGGATGGTGTTGGCTTGAGGTAGGTGGTCATTGCTGGAGAGTTAGTAAGCATGGGGTCTACAAATACAGTACTACCAGTAGGAATAGGTACTGTACTATCTTGATCAACTTGTATACTAGTAATCGATGTATGGAGTTCGATGATGTTCTGTGATGTTGGATTAACTGACTGTAGAATAGGAAACATTGCTGTAGTAGTAGTAGTAGTAGCATCAACATCTGGGGGGTTTGTATTTATAGAAGGCAATACTTTAGTTGTTTGTAAAGAAACAGTTTGAAATTCTGACGTTTTTGGATTTACTTGAAGGGTTGAAATAATTCGGGTGGATTGAAATTCTGACGATTTTGGATTTACTTGAAGGGTTGAAATAATTTGGGTGGGTGTTATAACTTGACTTGTGATTGCACTGGTACTTGCTGCTACTACAAAGGGGAGAGATAAATAGCTGAGGGTAATATAATATATAACTATTAATAACTAACACTTCTCACCAATCTCAACTGAAATGAGAGGTCGTGCAATTCCATCTTGCCAACCATCATTGTTAGTGTTGACAGTAGTGTGTGATGGCTCCACCTGACTACTGCTCACTACAAAGTAGAAATTCCCTGACTCTCCCCTGCGCTCTAAGTCTACACGTAATCTGCTGTAATCTAGATGTGGCTGAAACATTCCCAGGACATCCCCTGGCTGGAACGGTAAGGGAGGATCAACACTGAATTCATATATTCCACTACTCCTTTCTACTGCAGGTATAACGGTGGTGCCATTCAGTTTCTGGTAGGTGGTAGCTCCAGTAGGCCTCCAAATCTGCATTTCAGGATAATTGATTCTGCTGAGAATACTAGAATAGGTGCCCCCCACAATCCATTTCACCACCTCTCCTCTACATGTGAACTTGATGCTTGGGAATATGTATTGAACTCTGTGGTATCTCACTACCGTGTTTTCAGAGTTACTACTGAGTAGAGCATTGATTCTCTCTCTAGTCATAAACCCACAACCACAGGTAGGGGGATCTGAAGTGAAATATAAACCTCCATACTTCCAGCATTCAGTCACAAGTGTATACATGTATGCTATAATGGATTTACCTGTTTCAATGGAAATCAGAGGGTATTCATTGCCGACTGATAGGTTAGAATGCAGCAGGCTAAATGTTTGCATTGATGTACTATCATTGTCTCCTAGTGGGAGGTAAAAGGAGGGTATTAGTTCAGAGTTCTCCAGGTACAGATTTAATTGACTTATGTCCTTGTCTGGTTGGAAATAGCCAAGAATATCTCCATTCCTGAAGTCCAGTGGAGGATCTACAACATATTCGTATACCTCATTGTCGCTTGGACCATCAACATGGATGCTTGTTTTACCAACTTTATCATATACACCTCCTCTTAGCCTCCAGATCTGTAGCTCAGTGTTAGTGAGATTATGACCTTCCCACTTTGCAGCTAATATCCATTTTGTGAGGACTCCATTGCAGTTGAAGTTGATGCTAGGGAAGATGGACTGCCTTTTATCCTGAAATTGTGTCCCAATGTTTCCTTCTAGTGTATTAATGTGGTAGAGACTAGCAAAGCCTGTAGTACACTCAGATACTGCACCCACACCATATTCACTGCAAGTACCTGTCAAAAACGAAAAGTAAATTTATCCTCTCCTATCCAGTTAATACTCAATAAGTTGCCATAGCACCAATGCCATTGACCATTTCTGTATAATTCACCAATGAGATACAATTTAACTTACTTTGGCTTGTCACAAAGTTGCTGAAGGTGATTGCTAGCATGAAAAAGTGCCAGATTTCAATCACAGCCCATTGAATCATGATCATTACTTTAAAGAACTGTAGCCAAAACAGGCAGAAAGTGTGTTTTAAATCTCCAGACTTACCAACCACAATACTCTAGTATGGCTGCATGAACAGGTTAAAGAGACATATTTAGCCTTTGTTTTGACTATAGACTACGAAATATGTACATATATGAGTGTTTGCAGCCACAACACTTGTATATACCATCACACTACGGGATGTATGCAGAGAGTCAGAAAGCAGAAGAACAGGATGTAGATACATGCATATGCATACACAATGAAGTTACTACAAATGATGAATTAATCACAGGGCTGTATGTAAAGTAGGTAAAGTCTTCAATCGTAACTTAATCAGAATCACTAAATTAGTTGTACTGAATAATGTATTCTGCTTCTGTCACAGTTAGCCCAATTCAGGTTGTCAAATCACCCACCTAAATTTCTTACTATGTACAATCCCAAGAGCTACTCTCCTACATATAATGGTATGTGCTTGAAAACAGACTAATTATTTGGAATTTTACAGACACACAAATTCAAGATACACACATGTGTTAAATGTAATGCTCATGTCTCAGGGGAGTCATAAATATATAACACTTGGCAGACGGTTGGCTGTCAAAGTATGGCCTTTGGTAGATGAAGTGTGTATGTCAGCAACAGCATAGGCCACAGCACAATGGGATGGACTGGATTCTGGTGGTATATTTGGGGTAGGGGCATTGTAGATGGGATCATCAAATGTGGGTTCTGGACTAGCTATAGAGGGCTCTGGAGTTGGTTGTCCATCAGTCACATCTCTACAGACTTCATAGTGTCCACTACTGGAGTTGGAAGAAGTTATCACAGGGTTCTTTTTCTTCTTGGGATTACAGAGAATGGCTAGTAGAACAATGATGAGAATGCAGATGAGGACCAACAGTACACCCACGACTACCACACCCACATATAACGATGGTCCATATTGATTCTCAGTACTAGCAGAGTTTATTGATATAAAGACTGATGAAGATGGGGAGGAGTTAGGTGTTGGAGTAGTTTGAACATTTGTGAGGGTCATTGTGTCAGCCGCAACACTAGTACTAGTGGCAAATATTTCTGTGAGGCTGGAGAGCATTGCTTCAGTAGACAGACCTGAAACAGAAGGCAAGTCAATTATGGTGAGTACTGTATCCTGGCCATGTGTTGTGACTGGACTTGAAGTTGCTCTAGTAACGGCTGGTGTTACACTTAGTGCTGAGGGAGAGATCATCATACTTTAGTAAAATAATCGGAGAGTTGGTAGATTGTCTATATAGGTGTGGGACCGATGCAGCAGGTCACTGGACCATTATCGCTGCATATTACAGTGGCACATTATAGGGCCCTGTAGTGTATATAGTACACTTCTTTCTCTCACTCCTTCAGCAGTCTATGCTTAATTTACCAAGGAAATAGAAACAGCTGCACATCTCATAGTATCACTCTGATTATTGGCACTGCAATTCCTATATACATGTAATATTTTGTATAATATCATGCATTAAACTCACCAATCTTAACTGAAATGAGTGGTAATGCAATTCCATTCATCCATTCCTCACTGTTGATATTAATAAAGGTATGGGATGGTTCCACTTGATCACGCTCCAGTTCAAAGTAGAGGTTCCTCATGTTGTACCCAATATCATAGTCCACCAGAAGTTTGCTATTATCCTTAGATGGTTGAAACACTCCCAGGACATCCCCTGGCTGAACTGGTAGAGGAGGATCAACAATGAACTCATATATTCTACTACTCCTTTCAGCTACAGGTATAATAGTGGTGCCATTCAGTTTCTGGTAGGTGCTGTCTCCAGTAGGCCTCCAAATCTGGATTTCAGGATAATTGACCCTATTTTTCATACGATCATACTTGGCTCCCACAATCCACTTCACCACCTCTCCATTACATGTAAACTTAATGTCTGGGAATATGACTTGTTCTTGTGGGAATGTTTTCCTCTTAAAGCCAGTTAGTAGTGCATTCATTCTCTCAATGGTCACCAAACCACACCCACAGTTAGGTGGATCTGTATATAATTGCAAGCTAGTATATAGCTAGTACAATTCATACTATGTCATATTATATGCTACAATAATTGTGTACATACCAGTTTCTGCACCAATGAGTGGATAGTTATTTCCTATGATGTGAGGACTTTCCAGGTCAAAGGTAGTAGTTAACGATACCAGTGCATCATCTGTGTTGTCACGAAATGTATCTATTTTGTCTGAGATTTCAAGGTATATATCCAACTGGCTGTCACGTTTCTTTGGCTGAAAATAGCCCACAATATCTCCATCCAGGAAGTCCAATGGAGGGTCAACACTATACTCATATATCTTATTGCTGCTTTCATTCATAACTCTGATAGTTGTTGCTTCAACCTTCTGATACACACTTCCATTAACATGGAGCTTCCTCCAGATCTGTAGTTCAGTGTAGGCTTGTGAGTTACCTTCCCATTTTGCTGGGAAGATCCACTTTGTAAGTCTACCAGCACAGCTAAAGTACATTTTAGGGATTAGCACTTGACGTCCTTCGTGTCTTGTGAGCTTTGCTTGTCCCTCCACTACATCTATGTGGAAGGTGGTGCTAAAGCCTGATGTACATTCTGACACCTCATCTATGCCATATGGCCTGCATATGCCTGCAATAACAATAAGTCATGGATAGTGCAAAAAGCTGTTGAAAATCCATCTAGAATATTGCTGAAAAAGATCCCATAACTGGTTAGTCAGTTCTCAGTCTCAATTATGACACTCATAGCATTGCTATCTATGTTTGTAGCAATGCAGATGCATATTTGAAATGGACTGACCTGAAGACTCATTGACAAACTAACCGTTCCTGAACTTACCTTGACAAGCAACAAAGTCATGGATGGTGACAACCAGGAACAGAAGGAAAATAAACTGCAAGGACCTAGTCCCATCTGCTGTATCCATCTCAAGTACTATAGAACTGGTTAGTATTTCAGTGTATACTAGCTTTATATAATCTGTGGCATTGGATAAACTGTCACAAACAGGATACACAGACCACCACGTCTCAATACATTATGTTAACGTTTTAGGTGATGGAACTGGTATTATTCCCTAAAAGGTGTGCATCCCACATTACTACACCCACCCACATAGACCCACCCTTTACTATCCACTAGCAAAACAGAATCACATCCTAACTTGCTCATGGATGCATTATCATGCCATAAAGCACATAGCTAGTATATGACTTAGAGAGTATCGCACTAAATATCATCACTTAAAATGCAATTAAATATAATAATAGGCTATACATGTAGTGGTATATTGATGATACAGACTAGTGTGAAAAGTATGCCTGGAGCAAGTTACAAACAACATTGTGCTAGAATTATCTCATATATGCAAGCCTTGTACCCAAGGTATTGATCTGGGTACAAAGCAGTATTAGTCATCAGTGGGTCCCTCAAATAAGTCATCAAGAGGATCTTGGGGCAGGTCCTTGGTCTCCTCAGCTCTCCTCTTGCTCAGACTTTTCTTGGAATCCACTCTGCTCTTGTATCTGAATGCTGCAGCCATCTTTGTGGTACGACGGTGCTGTAGAGAAACAAACAAACTCATGCATTGTTTACACATTTACTGAATTACATTATGTACATGTCCAGGTACTCCATATTGGAGACTGCAGCTTAAACAGTTCTGAGTAGTTATGTAAAGATGCACTAATAACTTGAACACTAGCCAAAACAATACTTGTGTGACGTCCTTTGGGGTAGTTTACAAAATTCATATAAACCTAATCAGCAATATTGCAGTGCTTATACTAAGGACAGCATAATCTACTTTCTGAGGGTTATCTATATATTGAAGGTGATGAGGATTCATATGTGAGGCAGTCACTCACGGCATTAGGTGTGATGTAATGGACATTTTCATAGAGAGTAGAACCTCCAAAACTGCCTTCAAACACTTTTATCAGCTGCAAGACAAAGCGTGGACCTGCAAAATTGAATTGGTACACATTATACAGACCTGTGTGTGATGATGTTTACAGAATATATAAAAGTGTGTGTTTGGATAAACATGGGAAATGACATGGCAATGTAATGAGGCTGAGGTATCCTCGGTTGAGGGTGTTCCTATACACTTCATCCCAACACATACTCACCAATCTCTGTCAAACCACCACTGTCATCAGCTATCTACAGAGCACAACAACATGATTGTTTAAAGCCCAGCAAACCTACATGCACTCATGGATATGTACACTTTACATAAAACATGATTATAAATTTTACTCAGTTGCAGTTGAAGGTATAAAGATTCTCTGCAATTGCAGATCTATGCAGATGTTCTTTGGTCTTTGTTTTCTAAAGATTCTCTTGGTCAAGAATCATGCACATGAGAAATACATGTAAGTAGATACATGCAAATCCAAGGTGAGTACTAGTTTAAGTTGGCTGTGTACAATAACATGTGGTTTAGCCTATCACCATAGCAGTGTATTTTACCTATTTTGTAGCTGCAGTGCATAATCTATGTTTACATGTATGTACACCTACACATACATTATATAAGGTGTGCTCCACACCCACCTATTAATGGCCAAATGGCTTCTGTATGCATATTTCCACCCTGGACACACGCACGAAGCCAGCGTCCCAGTCATGCCAAGTTATAGGACTTACCCCTCTAATTTCAATTTATTGAGCCAAAACCCTCACACACACCCATACAAGGGTACCTAGGTATAATACATGTATGTACGATCAAATGCCTTGTGCTACCTGTGCCCACACATAATTATTGGAGTGTGGATGGATGGTGAGTGCCCGTCATGATAATTTGCATCACATGCCAAAAACATTGCATTAAAATATTGTAGGGATGAAGTGCCAGGAAATAAGTACAGTATATATGCATAAAGACAATGATGATAGCATGCAACAATATTCTTCAACAATTTCTTGTTTCACTGGTTTTCACATCAATATGTAACCTCTGATTTTTGGCCCAGTTATAGTGTCTTATTTCATGAGTTCTGAGCAGCAAAGGCTAATGTGCATGTTGGTCAAGCATCACCCCTTTCCACTGCTCTTGAGTCACAGCATTTGAGAGCTCTGAACTGTTTATAGCATAAGGTTAATGGCACCATCCCTACTGACTCTTGATATACATGAAAAAAGGTATGTGCAGAGCAAACTAGGCAAATGGCAGACAGCTGTTTCGGGCTGGTTGGCCCTCATCAGTGCTGTGTATGTGTAGCTGCTCCTAGACTTACATACCCTAGGCAGACCTGAGCACATGAACCACACTATACAATGTAGAAACACACACCATAAACACCTCACCTGGTAGTTTCTGAACCAAATACGATTGTCGAGAATTCCTAAATGTATAATGTGGTCAATGAATGGCTTGCTCCTGGGATGATGGTATGGAGTACTGAACACCTGCGTGAAGAGTTCTCGCAACAACTCTAGGTGTGGAGCTCCACCAAATCCCTATATAAAGCACAGAAATGGTTACCATTGCAAGCCTTGAGTACAGGACAGGGAAGGGTGGCTCACAGGGTCAAAGGAGAGCAGGGGTCTGGAGCCTCTCAAACAATTCCCAGTCAGTTTCAGTTCATTCATTGTGTGAACTGCAGCATGAATGACACAATTTTTCTCACAAAAGCTTTTTGTCAAAGTAAACATATAGAGCACAATATATATTCCTTATATCTAACTATGCACTTATCCAAAGTTGAATACAAGGCAATGAAGAATAATGTAGTGAGAGAGAGAGAGGGGTGTACATGCTATATACATGAATTCTTTTCTGATTTGCATTGAGAGCAATACAATGTTGCTGAGCTCATTTTAATGCACTATGAATGGAATGCACCTATCTATAGGAACAATGTATGTGAGTTACATGTGTACCATTTTCCACAAGGAACTTGGCCGAGGGTCCATCAGGTACATTGGATATCCTGCAGTAAGAAAAGTCATATGCAGTCAGCTACGATAGAGCTATTAGAGGCTCATGTACATGGTATGACATCCTTACCACATGTAGATATCTTTCTTTTTCCGCATCTCAAAAAATAAACACTTTGTACAGTTCTTCATCTCACAAATCTGAGAATTGAAGGCACCATATAAACCTCTTGTACAATGGACCACTGATAACTAGTGGAATGCTACGCATTGTTGGCCAGCGGGAGAGTGCGCATGCAAAATTAGAAGTACGTATAACATTACGGTATGTACACAGTGGCGGATCTAGGGGGGTTTCAGAGGTTTCCACTGAAACCCCCTTTTGCTGTGACTGTATAATAGCTCACATCTTACGAACACGCGCAGCTGACTTATTGTCGATTTCATGCTAGATTGTGTTCGTCGCGCCCGAGTGCTAGCACGCCATAAATATTTACGGACGCCTAGCGCCTATATACGCAGCGATTATCGAACTTCAAGGGATTTCCATCTCTCAACTCTTAACTCTTTAGTACACTCTACTCTATAACTGAAACTGGGCAGGGGTGACAACAATGTACGCGCGGACGTAATCGCGCGTGCATAAAATTAACTGGGTGTGGCTTTAAAACGCGCGCCATGCTACCCCCTTTGCAAAATCCTAGATCTGCCGCTGGTACATCACCTGTCATAAACATATATGAAATATAAATTCTTAGTTCGCCTGGTGATATGTAGAGAAGTGTAATATTCCAGTATGGGAGTACCACCTGGCTGTATATGAGAGAGAATGGGGGGAATGATTTTAACTGGGAGTTGTGGCTCAGTGGTTAGTGCACTGGATTTCCAGTCACTGATCCTGAGTTCGATTCCCGGTGGAAATCGGTCTTTCCTGCTCTCTCTTCATCCTTTATGCCTGAGATTACACTTCTCAACACAAACATATATGAAAAAATCAGCCTGTTGACACAACTAGGAGGGCTCGCTCTGCTCGCCAATTAGCTATCTACAGCATGTTATAAGACTTTATATTGAAGATAGCAGTATTGAACAGCTCAATTACTGTAGAGTGTATCTGAAGTGAAAGGCCCTCTGTGTGTGAGCGTGCTGCCAATTTGTAATGTGCTAAAATACATGTGTAGATACCTCATTAATAACTGGTAGCTTGTCTCTCCTGTCCAGTTTGGAATCTAATGAATGGAAGTTGGCTGGCATAAATGACCAAGAACTAAACCTGTGTGATTTGAATCTCTAGGGGCTTAGGGTGAAATGAGCTGGCACAGAGTGTTGTAGGTGACTAGCTCACTACAAAGGCCTCTACCTCACAAATGTGAATTACATATGACCTGCCTGGAGTGGTAAATGAAATAGCAATGGGCAACCGAAATTTTACACAAAGAAGGCTCTCCTTTTTTTATTAATGTACACAAGGTAGTCACAAGCTCTATAGTAAGTTACAGCACATTCTCGTGGGATTCATTGTTTGTACACACACACATACATGCACATGTTTATGAGGATATGTGTGCCTAGGGATATCCATAAACCTGCAGAAGCATTTCATTCTGTATTAACCAACACAAATAACTAACTAGAAGGGCACGATATGTGAAGCATAATACCATTAACAAATGCAACAGGGCTAATAATTTCTGCAAGCATTGCAGGTACAAATATGCACAATTATATATTACATGTATTAATGTACATGAATGGTGTCAACAATATGTAAGCATGTATGTACCTGCTCTGGAATGAGGCATGAGAATTTTTAGGTCATTTATCAAATGCCGACATCTGTAAAAGTGACACATGATATGCATAATTCATACATGGTCAAAGTGCAGATGACCTTCCACGCCCAATTGTTATATTACAGTGGGGATAATTAGATTAATGAGTCAGTCTGCAACCCATCTTTTGTGGTGTGTGTGTGTAAACCACATATCAATAGAAATCAATAGTGCATTACTGTACTGGTTTAAGGACAACACTAAAGCAAACCCAACTCATGATATAGTGTAGCACTACTAACCTATATGTGATACCTCTGGCACAGAACACAAGCACTCTCTGCTTGTTCTTCCATTTCTTTGGCTGAAATAAGAAAGGAATATGTACATGACCAGGAAAAAGCATAACCAAGCAGAATACATATTTTACCCTGATCGAGGTGTTAGGGGGTACACGTGACATTCCAATACCTTTTTGGCTGGGGTTTCCTCGGTCACTATTGCACTCTCTACCTCTGAAGTAGTTTCTCCCTCTTTTCTTCTTCTCTTTCTGCTCTGATTTGCTTCCGCAGTGCTAGGCTGGCCCGTAGCTTCGTCCACGTGGAACTCCATATTGCACAGTCAGCAGAAAATAATTTGGAATGTAGCTAGCCACGCCCCACCTTAATACAAACACCTTAGCTATGAGTAACTCGAAGTCAGTAGCATTGAGTAGTACCCAAGACTAAAACGTCGTGGCAGGATTTGCCAAAGCCCGTGAACCTGACTCTGTCCATGGCTTACAGAAGAACTCCTATTCCGGGTGCCCATTGGAGCGTGCGTGAATTACAGGTGGAGGAGAAAATTGCCATTTACAACCGAAAGAAAAACGCCGATGGGCACTTGAAAATGCTCAATGTGAGTTCGTCTGCCCTGACATGAGCAAGAATAATGTGTGCTGTTTGACGGCTAGTTGCTACAGTTCGTAAACCGAGGTGACTTGCCAGCTTATAAAATTGTAGAAGTGCAGTCACCTGCATAGTCGAGCTGTTGTGCAAACCTTCTATTAGCGGTGTCCCTTTGGATTAAGAGTTGTGGTAGATTGTTTAATCCCATGGAAAGATACATGTATATAGATGACTGCCCAATTGTACATAGCACGTATAGGCCTACACGAAATAAGTTTCTAGTTCTTTTGATGCGTATCGCCTATGATAATTGTGGTCAATGTTGAATGACCACATGAACGTATGTACACGTGTGTATCTATTGTGCTAGAGTGGTCTGAAAATGTAAACTGTTAACATTTGGGACATTCATAATCTTCACCTACAGACAACAGTGATATAGATAACCACCCATTGTCCGACCATGTGAATAGCTCTTGGTGTATACTGCATGGTCACCCCTCCACCATGTATATGTACACATGTGTGTGCTACTGCCCAGCATGTGCTCATGCGTGCTACCAGCCAGCATGTGCTCATGTGTGCTACCAGCCAGCGTGTGCTCATGTGTGCCACCAGCCAGCATGTGCTCGTGTGTGCTACCGGCCAGCGTGTATTCAGCAGAGTAACAGAGCCTCGTAGATGCCTAGTATCACTGATTACACAGGGAAGGAGGAGTTTTATAGGTTCCTGTGTACTGGAACTAGACTACTGATCAATCCTACCCATTGGGTGTACAGTCTTTCTATCTAATTGTGTCACTGATCCTATGACAATGTCTGTAAAGCTATGTGTACATATACATGTGCTTTTGCCACTAGATCATATGTTTTGTGTCAAGTACAAACTGAGCTGCTTCTGCTGTGCACGTGTGTATGTGTGCTGGGTCACATTTACATATATGTATGTGCATATATTGAGGTGGCGTGTGTTGGCACATCAGGGAGCATTCTTTATGCATGATTGGACAAGCGCATATACATATGTAGTTATACACCTGGAAAATTTCCGTTTGTATGTATGGTGTCTGTCGCCACATACCGAATATCCTATTTATGTGTACTGTTCCAATTTTCACCATCATGTACATGCACACAGTGTTATTTTCCAGCATATGACTAAGTTGGTTTGCTCCCACTTGCCCAACACAAAATCATTTGCATTCATCTAGTAATATGCATTCTAAACATTTACTCTTTTGGGATTAATAGTTGTTGTAGGTAGCAAGTCCTGTAATGATGCTAGAAATGTAATGCCAGTAATGATAAGTGTTTGTGGACAATATTTACATGCATATGTGTATTGACCGGTCACATGAGTACTAACCTAATGTGCATATGAAACAGATTGAATATGGTGTGATTTGAACCCATTTTAGTGTACTTTGGTGCATTACCCACTACCAGTAGGGCCATGTGTACAGTAAAGTGTGTCCTTAATTGCAAGCATAGGAAGGGATTGGTCAGGTAGTGTTTTATGAGTAGTACTACCACTGAAATTAAAGTTCTTGGTGCCTGCATCTCGGTATAGGAATGCTTCAAGTGTAATTCAACCCTTCTAGAGTTGTACGTACCCATTAAGAAAGTCTACTTGGTACTGTACACAAGTACACTTGTCTACGTGTAGCATACAATGTACATTATGTCCAATATGTGCAAAAATGCATGCAGTAGGCCATCTGTAGTTGATGAAGGGGTAAGTACAATCACTTGCCACCGTGGACACCATCACACCCTCTGGTGACATGCAAGTAGACCGGCTGGTTTAATCTGATATTTCCCTTATGTAATCCTTGTGGTATTTATTCCTTTATATCATTATTGTAATTAATCACCTAACATGACTATTAATTTATGGTAGTCTAAAAGTAGGTCGTCTTCCTTCAGAATATAATTTCACTAGGGATTAAGGGTCACACAAAATATTCCCCTGGAGGGAGAAGGACTAGATTTAAGGCTACATACATTCTTTTGTGCGAATGACAAGCTTAGCACTGTACGCACTACGTACATGTAAGTTACCAGATCAATGCTAGATAGAATTGAAAGTCCCAGCTATGTCAAATCCACTTACTCTTCGGTACTGTAACTGTGAGTGTATAAACATAATATTTGTTCATGTTTCTGGTAAGTTCTAATCTATTACACAATGCTCAAAGTGTCACAGTGATTCTATATACATGAACAATCACTCCAAGAGATGCTGAGGCAACAAAAACAGCAAAACAGAAAGGCAAAGCAACACAACACAACTCGCCCGAAACAGTCATTTTTCAAAGAAAAATTGGCTGCCTCAGGTGGGACTCGAACCCACAACCATCAGCTTTCCAGTCAATATAATGCTCTTACCAACTGAGTCACCGAGGCAGCTCAGCTGGCTGGGCCGAATCCTGCATACAAATCAGAAAGCATCTCAACCTGATAAACAGGTGAAGTCAAACTTAGTATTTACATGTAGGAGATGTATCATGCACAGATAAAGTATGTAGCTATCTTGCTCAAATTGTAGGCACGTAGAGGTATGTGTTAGTTCTTTAGCGGAACATACCATTTTATCCACATGCACGAGTTCCTAGCAATTGCTGCTTAATTGAGCATAGACTTAAATGGCTAGGTTCACTCTACCATAATGTAGCGTAGCATTAAGCTGGCATCCACAATGTACTGTAGGTATCCACAGTGTAGAATTAAGCTGGTTGTCCTGAAGGTGTAGCTATGTTATGTTCTTGTTTTGAACAGGTGTGCATCATTCTTATTAGCTGTTGACGTTAGTTTCATGGTCCGTCACTCCCACACATCCTGTAGAGTCTAGTTCATGGTATTTAGTATGCTAGTCTCTGGAGACTGTGGTCTGGGATTATGGGTTTACATTAGTCTCATTCAATAGCCTCCCTTCACACAGCACACACATATGCAAATGCATGATGAAGGGAGCTTGGAATAAGGCCAGGCTCCTGTACTACTGTCTGCTGACTATGATATTATTAGCATAGTCATCAATGAATGAAGCAGTATGAAGCTCACTTTGTGTGATGCTGTGTACACTTTGTGGTGATAGATGTGGTTTGAGTACTACTTAACTGAAGTGGGTTGTATGTCATACTACATGCTAACTTAGTAGCTTCTACTAGTACATTCATACATGATACATCAATAGGATTCTTATAGTTGGCATGCAACAAGAATAACATGGTGCCTACATCTGTATTCTGCATGCTGCATGGCCCCGTTCCCCTGTTTTGCTGCACTTGTTTCTATGATTTCTTGGGCACTACTATCCCTACGTACATCCTTCAATATTTTAACCCTCAGCGCGCATGCGCAGGAGGGTTACTGTAGTTGGTCTGTCTGTGTGTGTGTGTCTGTCTGTTAAGTCACATCTCACCTCTGGAGTGTCTGTTTGTCCTGAAAATAATGTCACATACTCAGCGGGCAATGGAGGTCAAAAATTTTCTCTGAAAATGATTCGTTCAAAGGTTATGGCATCATTTGTCATGCTGTAGCCTCCTACCGTGCTGATGCACATTTTTTGATGACAGAGCCCTCTAAAGTTCTTTAAAATGCTAATGTAGGTTAAACCCTGCCTGGATTACAGGTAAATGTAATGCTGTGAGCTACAATACTAACCTTCTAAGCTTGTGCCTGGAATCTTCTGTATATTCTCCGTTATCAATAGCATGTGCACTTTCAATACTCATACATAGTCAATGATGTAAAATTATATGAGTTTTGGTGTACGATAACTCATCATGCTGCGATTCAGGGTTTGCACTTTAGTGCTTTTCATTGTAAAATTAGTGCATGAGCGGAGGGGTCTGCACTTCAGTGCATTCTTAGCACACAAGATAGCAATAGTCAGCCATTTCAGAGGAAAAGCAAGTAGTGTGTACATTTACATGTGCATGGGATATAGCAGTGAGAGGGAGTACTACTTGGAATATTTTTTCCAAGCATTACTCAATTACTTGGAATGTACGTACATGTATGTACCATCTTTCCTTATAGTTTGCTATGCTTCTTAATGAGATTAGCAGGCCTCATGTAAGCTGCATGTACATTGCTCGGATGACTGCATTCTGCATGTGCATCTGCTATGTAAGATTCACTGTGTCCCTGCATCAGCTCGTCAATTTTACGTGTACTTGCATATGCATCAGAGCATATACTTACACTGAGGCCTCTGTAATATCGAATGGTATAACAACCATTATCATAGTATCACCTTATGCCAGTCAATGATCCTTGACCTCGGTGATGTTGTGTTTACTTTAGGAGGCTGGTTATGATAGTCAGGTGGCTGGTGCCTAGCAGGCTCCGGTCTGTAATAACTTCAGTCCTTCCCACTCCTCTACACTCAATTAATGTGGTATCTATGCAGTAAGGTATGGAATAATGTAAACCAATATGCTTATTAACAACACAAGTAACTATGTATACGTCATAACAATGAAGAGAGGGAGAAACAGTTAATGTGCTAGTAATTGGGGTGAGTATGTGTCAGGTGGACCTGCTATATACAATGTATTGCTGTGGCAGTCTCGTGATAGTTCATATACATGCACTGAGTTCTGTAATGGAGACGGACTGACTGTCTGTGGAAAAATGACGAAATAATGAATAGTTGTATAAGTGATTGATTACAGAGTATCTGCTACAGTCCACCCTGAGGCTATTTACTGAGTGAGAAGGATGTAACCAGGTCGAATTCCATTGAAATACTGCTCTGTTGAAGAGTACAGTTTTGGTGTATGTAAACGTACACCTACATACATGTACAAGCATATGTAGTATGTAGGTATGAGTACGCAGTAGGTAGACAGTGCACTTCCTGTAGGCACCCTCCCTGCAAGCTTTGGAATTACATTGCACAAGAGATTCCAGGCACCAGGTATGATGTTGCTGTAGACACAGTGATGTGTGAATGCGTACATGCACATTGTGGGGTCTATATGCTGAGCCACACACAAAGCACATTGCTGTATAATTAAAGAGAAAATGTGCGAATTTTCACCTGAAAGTTGGCAAAAGTATGTACACATACATATTCATAGCCAAGAGAGAAAATGTTTGAGTGATCAGCTTATAATTATGAGTAATTCATTGACCATTTCACATGTACATGGAATGGCAGTCCGTGCATACATGCTATATGAGGTACTGTGCAACACTACTACCGTGCATGGCATCTTGTGCCAAATAGAATACAGTAATCCCAGCCACTGTTAGATATTCGATGCACAGCAGATTACATGATTCTCTATTACTAACCACTGAATTGATAGTTCTAAGTAAACATGTACATTGTATACACACAAACATCCGTACACACAAACAGACTTGTTGCTGTGTGCAGTGTAAAAGTGTTATTTATGCTTGTTCCTGGAGATGACTACATACACATATGTACATGTATGTGTACTGATGTCGTCTGGTATGCTAAGTGGTAGGGTGGACCTTGCCAACTGTGTGGTTACAGGATGTGCCACTGGCTTCTAGTACTGCCAAAAGAGCTTCCCACAACCTGGGCTCGGTGGCTATATAGACCGAAGGCAGTTAGTTTCTCACATACCATTCCTACGACTGAATAGGCACCAAGTGACTGAGGCATTACCTGCATATGCGAGAGCTTGTGGATTGATGTGTATCTATTAGCACAAATTTCTCTGTTTATGCAATTAGGTAGTTAATAAGTTAGCAGGAACAGTGTAGTGTTAGAGATATCAGGAAGAGTGTATGTAGTTACTAGTCATTGCATATAGAAGGGTAGCTTTGCTGCAAGTTGAGGTATCATCAGCTGTGTCCAGCCATGGGCAATGTTCCCCTGTGTACTGTATCTCAGAGAGATGGTGTGCCACTAGGTAAATATAGTAACATGCCATTGCCACATCCTACGCTGAGATATCTGTCAGAGAGTCCAGACCTGCATGCCCCCAGGCCACGTTGCCCCGGGCTAGCGGAGGAGGGGGGCGGAGAGGGAGGTGTGGTCGGGTGGCGTAGGTGGAGTGAGGATGTGACAAGAGACAGTGTGGAGGGAGAGGGATGGGAGGAGGGAGAGTGTGACATGATCCTGGGCTTGGAGTTATTCCATGAATCTGTAAGTGGCTCCCATATTAGCTACATATACATGCACGTGATTGTTCACGCATTGTGTTTAGCACATGTGTCTGAAAGTATATACAACAAACACATGTAACTGTGTTGCAGGGCTATTGCAGCTTATTTCTCTAGTGCACACACAGTCAAAACTTACACAATTTAGAGAGATAGTACTGTGTCGGTCTATATCTGTGCTAAATATGAACACAGGTACACTTGAGAGATTAATCATATTCATAGCATTATGGAGCAAAAATAGTCTGTTATGAAATACGAGCCATGAAAGGTAATTCCATTTGTCAATAAATTAGTCTGCAATTCCATCAGCCTTGTGTCATAATTCCCCATGGGTATTTAATACATCAACACATCACAGCATTGCTGACATGCTTAATTCTTCCTGCTATACACATGTTTTTCCATGTACATGTACATAGGTACAGCGGCCTTGGGGGCAAATATATGCACAAACATATATCATATCTTGTCTGTGTGTTATATGTGTTTGTCTGGGTTGTCTTTGTATTAGCTAGCACATGTACATATGTATCTTCACCTTCATTATTAGGTGTTTTACAAACTACATACACTAGAAATCTACATGCCCATGTACATGTACATGTATGTCCACATTGTAGCTGAAACGTCATGTTGTTGTTGAGGTATATAGTATAACAATCAATCAGACATACCTTGGTCTTCATTTAGTGACATGCATTCATGACATGATTGTACATGTATGAAAGTTACTTGGTTACTTGTACATACCGTTGAAGTTCAAGAATGTAAGCGTTTTTCCAAGTATACATGTGTTGTTAACTTCCTAACTAACTTCACTGTGTATTTCTATACCCTATCACGTAAGGGTGACAGATGATGTACCTCTCAATGCAGTAAAGTAGGCTCCCAGGTACATGTATACATACATCATCACTGCACATTTTATAGTGTTCACAGTTGAAGCCTATTCCCACTGTTCACATACCAGCACCTATAACTACAGGCCAACATAGTTGTCATAGTGGTTAATCTTGTGTAGTGAAGCTGTTCTCTGTTGCCTCCATCAAGACCTTTATCCCATTAGTGTACCTACAAGTGAACATTACTCATGTATTTTGTCATACTGGTTATAGTGAAATCAAGACCTTTATCCCATTAGTGAACCTACAAGTGAACACATTTGTCATAGTATTTATAGTGAAGCTTTTGAAGCTGTTATTCCATTACATCTTTATGTGTATGAAGGTATGCATGTACTTACATGTATATATGTACACAAATAGGCACCATTGATCTTATACATTGCAGTTACAGTGTATCAGTGCACCTGTCCATGTAGCATATATTCTGTGATTGTTTTTTTACTATGAGTATTCACAAAGCAGAGGACTGTTTACCAATGTAGTCAAATTGCCTCTGGATCCCACATTCATGATTTGTGTAAGGTAAAAATTGCATTCCAGTTTGTGAATTTCAACAGAGGCATCATTATAGGAAAACTGGTGCTATGAATGTACGGCAGAGTGTGCCGTGTTGGGTCTAGCCAGAGTCTGTCTCGACCCCAGGAATGTGTATTGGGTCACAGTTAATGCACAAATATTTTCAACAATAAAACAATTCATAAACAAAATGTTTGTCGAGCTAGAGGACAGCTTTTGTTTTGAATATACTTGGTTTGTGGGTACGGACATATGTACATGTAAAAGTGTGTGTTAGTTACAAATACAGGTATGACCTCCTGCTGAGATATATTTTCCTTGAATATGAATTTTTGCTAGTTACCTATTGCCATTTTTGGTTGATTTACATTTTTACAGCTACACTTAATATACATGCACACATGCAATTAGGAGTCAATTTGTTCTCTATATATAATATATGGTGTGTGTTATTTGCCATGTTGTTCAGTGTGTGTATGTGGTACATAGGTGGGTAGTGCTGGGAGTTACTATTCAACACAGAGTAGAGCTTGGACTCAACTTACTAACTACAGTACACAGAGCCTTTGTGATTAAGAGTTTTGTGCCAGAGTATTAAATTACTTTGTTGGAGAAGATTCCGCTGCTCTTGCTTTAGGGCTTAAAATTGATTTTGCACAGTTGTTAATTTCAACTCATCTCCAAGTGTTTGTGGAGAGTGTGCGTACACATAAGGAATTGTACATACATGTCATTAGTCGCATGGTGACAATGTACATATATGTGTGTGCGGTAGTGGTTTTTAAGTATTCTGGCTCTTTCCCAAGGCCTTTGTGATGCCGCCATCCTCTTAAGAGTGTTTCCTGTAAGTAGTCACATTGTTTACCAACACATGCATTCACACAAACAGGACCAGGTCTACTCCGGCCTGTTGAGGTTTACCTGCTCTCCTGAAGCCTCTAACATAGCCAAGTCACATGACTTGCACGTGACCAGCGAGATGACATGTGGTGATGTAATCCCTGTGCTGTGCAGACACCTGTCTCCTCACCTCAATGGCATTGCAGACCTCCCAAGAGAGAATTTTGGGTGCATCTCACTTGTGCAGGGAGAGAGTAAGTGTACATCATCTTACATAACAGTTTAGAGCTGTGCTCTTGTCTCTGTTTTAATTATCATAATGAGGAACATTTTGCTTGTGTTTCATTTTTGGAGACATACCTATGTAGCTGTGTTGCCAGTGGCGTCGGTGGGACAGACAAAACTGGGTGGATAGATGTGCCTACACAAATCCTCTGTTAATTCATTGCCTGTATAAACATATTGCGGTGGAGCCAGAATTTTATAGCACTTGGACACTCATAACCATTCCGTTATTCTTGAGTTGTTCACTTATGTATAAGTATGAAGTATGTAGAAGCACAGCCAAATGCTATGTTTGGTCATGTAAACATTTCAGTCACATTTCTGTAACTGTTATGTTGCAGTGGAGCGAGTCCTGGAAGATGGCGACAAACCATTACAAATTGCTCTAGACTGCTCCACAAAAGGTCTAGCCTCGCCTAAATTTGTGTTTCGACCACCCAGTGATCACTCTGATGGTATCAGCTCACATCGCATGCGGACCAGCCATTTCACATCGTATGTGGGTGCACTCACTACACATTCCAATCCCAACCTTGCTGAGATTTCGTCATCCTTCCCCACTGCCAATCAATCGCCACATCTTCCAACCAACCTTGACCACCATCGCTGGCTCTCCACCGATGGAGAACAGAACAGTCTCTACGACAGCTGCAATAGCCTCTCGAGTGGAGGTCACACTGCACGCAAACAACACATGTCAAAATCTGTTACTGCACTGGATCCTAAATCTTCACCACAGAAAAAGAAATCAGTACAGATTCTGTCTGACAGTGGTGAGCACAATACACCTCCGACCTCCACACTACAGCTCCTACAGCCTCCTGCCGCAGGTTCAAGTTCACCATTCAGCCAAGGAAAGTTGTCACGTGCCAAGATCTCTGTTGGTAATATATTCACACGATCTCTACGAGTTCCTAAGAAGCTAAAATCCAAAGGAAAGCTCTCAAAATCGTCGTCCATCGACAATGGCATTGATAGTGGGTCCCAGGGCAGTCTATTCTACATTCCCCCCACTTCACCTGAAGAGAAGGAAGCATCTGCAAAGCTCTCTGGACTTGCCTCTCCAATGCTTGCTGAGCAGAGATTGACGATGAGTACTGTCATGTACATCTACTACAGAGATGCGCGAGAAGCTCTAAGCTATAAGAGTCTTCTTGTCTCACAGAAAGCCGATGCTCAAGAGGTCGTGACAGAGGCCTTGAAGAGGTTTGATATGACAACAGCAGACCCAAATGATTTCAGTCTGTATGTAGTGGTGGGTCAGTGGCAGGATGTGTCTCAGAGTGTCGAGAATGAGGCACAAGGTGCTGCACTCAATGATGTGTCGCTCATCTTGTCTCCTCGGCCAGCAATAACTTCCATTGAAGAGTTTGTTGTGTGCTACTTGAGAGAGATTGATTCACACGAATGTCCCTACAACTTACAGTTCTACTTTGCCATGCAGGAGGGCTACACACAGCGTTTTGAGCTACGTCAGCGAGGCCAACACATTTTCTCACAAGTAAAGTCGCAGTCTTACGAGGTGCTTGACACAAAGAGAAAGCACGAGCTGGCTGTAGAAGAGATCACTCCCAAGAGGCTCTCGTGGGCCAATGCGGAAGTATTTTGCAAGGGAAATTCGCCACTCTTTGGCGACACGAGTCACCGCACACGAGAAAAGCGTCATCCAAAAGTGACTGAATCGCTGAGCAGCGCAGTTCTGGAGGGCTCGGAAACGGAAGAGGACATACTGGACGAGAAAATGGACCGGGAAAGAGAGGTGTCCATACTCGGTGAAGGAGGCGAAGAAGTGGTGAGCAAGGTTAAACTGAGGAGGGGGAAGGTTCGGAAGGCCCGCACAGACCAGTTATCTGTGCATGTGGATGAAGCAGGTTCGTGTGTTGTTGAAGTGTCTACCATCGATCACCCTCATCCCAGACAAGCCTTACTCTCTGCGACTAGCTCTTCACCAGACAGTGGTGTAGTAAGCTTCAAGGACAAGAAGCCTCAACATGACCAGGAGGAGTTCTTATCCACCACAGACCAGCTCTACAAGACAACAGACGCACAAATCAGCACTCACACCAGCAGTACCACTTCTTCCCCTGCTCATTTGAAGACAGCCTTCCTGCTTAATCTCAAGATACACAATCCAGAGAGAGAGCTCCTGATAGAGCCCCTCGAGGCCACCACTGTACACTTTACTGTAGCCAGAGACAACTTGAATGGTATTGAGGCTAATAGTGCCATACAGCATGTGTATCTTCACCACCCCGACCTTTCACACACCACTCAGCCTTTGTGTTCAATACAATTGCAGACAGACGGTGTATATTTGGAAGAAGATAAGCATTTTCCAGCGAGTAAGGTGTACATCTTGCACCCTACCCATCCAACAGTGCTGGTGCATCTCAATGGTAACTTGGTGGCTGAATCAATACCACTATCCCATGGAGACCTCCTATCAATCTGCAACGAACGCTTCTTGTTTCTGTTTCAAGACTACTCCTCACTGTTCCTGCAGCCCTCACAGCGATACAGCTGGAGGCCACAACCCCTCAATCACCTGATGCCTTCTTCTCCTCCTGTCATTGGTACTCCGCCACCATCATCACCCATTGTCAGAGAAGTGAGGTCTGCGTCTCCAGAGAGGAACCATCGTGACGTTGCCTGCCAGACTCCAACTCCACTGCAGGGAAGACGACACACCACTTCAGACGAGATTCACCTTGAACACAACGAAGGTAAACAAGTTAGATCAAGTTCAGCTGACTCTCCACATAGGAGAGGCAGTGCTACCCCAACAAAAAATGCTGAGTACAACTCACTGAAACGGCCTAAAAAGTCACACCATCACCCTCCACTCTCCTCCTCTGGCTCCTCCATCTCATCCACAAAGTCGTCCCCACCTTGCAAGTCTCTCTTCTCCTTCAACCTCAGTGAGGAGGGTGACGTGCTTCGCTACCTGGTGAGCGATCTTGACGTGGATACAGTGTCATGCTACCTGGGTCCCGCCCTCCTGCTGGCCATGTGTACAGAGTACTGCCACAAGTGCCATGGTCCAGCAGCCACTTCTGGATTCCTGCAGAAGACAGTGGACTCCCTGCAAGAAGTGGTTTGGGTGAGTACATAAATGTACATGTAGAAGTTTATACATGTAAGTACATGTACTGTATATAATTACTACATGTACAATGGTAGAGGCATTCCTGCTGAGGATTCTGTAATACACATACAATAACAGTGTGTGTGCCTCTCAATTACCCTTGCTTTAGGCCTCTGTTTATTGCAAACACGAAACCTCTCTGAAGTGTTTACATTGTCAGTGTGGGCCAGTTGACTCAGCTAGTTTCCAAGTGCAGGCATACCTAGTGAGTACTGACTCTGATTCAGGAGCCAGTTGTGGTTTGGATTGAAATTCCAATCATCCCATTATTAATATGCACGATCAAAATATGGTCTGAATTGTAGATGCAGTGGTGTTGTCTAAAGCATCTTGTTAACCTTATGTCTTTATATTGTGTGTTGATCTACACAGGACTGCACTAAGAAATTGACTAAATGGAAGCCTGACCCAACCATGTAAGATATGTACTCATATATGGCTGTACATAGAATTGCAAAAACACTTGTACAGATGGGATGGGATGGCAGCTTTTTCATGCGACTACTCAGTTGGTTCTCTCCAGGCCTCACATTGCATGTATAAAGTGATTGAAAGGGTGCTTATAAGGAAGGTTCATACATGTGATCAGCTTCATTCAAGGGACAGAAAAGGCAAAAGATCAGTACAGAGCTCCTTGAATGACACTGATCCTCTCAACTTGTCCATTTCATTGATGTGGTCCAACTGTGTATGACTAGCTGTTTATTTGGCAGGGCATCTCGTCCCTTGTCCCACTGTGAGGACCTGTTCCCGCTTCTCCGGCCAACTGTGTTCTGGATGGCCAATGCCCTGGAGCTGCATCACCTCCTCAATCACTCCTGCAGCCCCTTCACTAATCAGCTTACCAAACAGGGGGAGAACCCCATGAATACCCTCCATGATATTCTGGTGTATACCTTTCAGCAGATGTTCTACACTGTTAGCAAGGTACTACTTACTACATGTATATACGTGGCATAACAGAGTTTGTGTGTGTTGTGGTGCATGGTCAATATGGAGAGATTAAATTATGCCGTCAGCCATATCTGACCTTTATACTAAGTTGGAATTCACCTGTTTATCTGGTTTGTGATGCTTTGGTCAAGGTGCTTTGGTTGCTTTGTATTGTACATGTATGTGTGATTTGAGCCGCCGCCTCGATAGCTCAGTTGGTAAGAGCGTTGCCTAGAAAGCGGACGGTCGTGGGTTCGAATCCCACCCGAGGCAGCTAATTTTTTCTTTGAAAAATAACTGCCTTGGGTGAGTTGTGTTGTGTTGCTTTGTCTTTCTGTTGTGTTGTGTTGCCTTACAGCATCTCATGGATGATTAATTTATGAGACTAAACAGTCTCAGCTTTTGCTGGAATGTGTGTGTGTACACAGGTTAATACATACTCTACACACATAGGTGTTATACCACTCACTACCACTGCTACTGAATGGACAGAGAGGGGGAAAGAAGCGGACAGAGGGGGTGGGGAAAGCTGGAGATGAGGTTGTGGAACAGGCAGTGGACTTCCTCCAGGCTCTACTGGATCTCATGACTGACCTACACTTGCACCTGGAGGTCAGAGGGCAACTTCCATAAGATATAACACTAGCTCAAACATTACTCTAACATGACTGTATATGTCAGCTCCCTTCCTACGCAGTCATGCAGACATCATGTTCACATCCAATTAATGTCTATTTAGTCTACTGAAGTGATTCAATTTACTACAGTAGTCCATACCCATTCTCAGCTGCCTTCCCACTACTGCTCCACCCACTGTGTACACTGTGTTCACTACAGGTGGTGTCGTGCTTCTATGCAAACCTCTTCTTCTTCATAAACACTGCTCTTCTCAATTCCATGATGAAATTTGGACCAAAGCGAGGACTCTTTACGCACTCCATTGGAGCCACACTTAGGTAATAGGCATGTATATAGCTAATACTCATAAGGCTATCATGCCATTGACCTCACACCCACAATCATGGGCGGAGCCACACATACATGTACACACAGGCAAATCCTTACCATCTGTTCCTCCCTCACCTGAGGAACATATATATAGCTAATACAGATGTGTATATATGTACAGGTATAGTTTTATGTGTGACAGTTGAATTTTATTTATATGTAGCCATTACTCTTACTCTTCTCTTCCCTCCTTTCTCCTCCTCCTCCAGATCATCGTTGACTCTGTTGGAGGGTTGGGCATGTCAGGTGGGCTTCAAGGATGCTGTACTGCATCATCTTGCCAAGCTCTCCTCTTTACTGGACATTTTAGCAACTCCTCCTCACCAACTAGTGCAAGTGAGACCACATCCCTCTCTATCTTGCATGAATACTCACCCCAATGCAACACACACTGTTACTCTTCCTCTTTTACTCTAATGCCCCTTCTTCCCTCTCCAGCTATCTTGGGATGAGTTGCGTGATGAATTCCCTGTACTACATCCAGCTCAACTGCATCTCATTCTATCTCGCTACATCCTCCCTTCCTCCCTCTCTACACCTTCTCACTGGACACCCACACCCACTGACACCTCATCAGCACACAAAACCAGTAATATATTTCATATCAATCTCCTGTACATATAATATATGTATGAATACTTTCTTAGCGTATGTAAATAACTGCCTTGGGCGAGTTGTGTTGTGTAGCTTTGTCTTTCTGTTGTGTTGTGTTGCTTTGCCTTTCTTTCTAAGCATCTCATGGATGATTAAGTCATGTAACTTTTCTTTACTGCTTTGGGGTGAGTTGTGTTGTGTTGCTTTGCCTTTCTGTTGTGTTGTGTTGCCTTGCCTTGTCTTTCTAAGCATCTCCTGGAGTGATTAGTCATGTATGTATATACATATGTATGTTTATACTGTGTGCTAAATGTATGCTGTATATACATGAGGAGATTTGAACATTTTTCCTAGCGTGTGTAAGGGAGTCATATGACCGTCATCCTGGATTCACTCTTCCAACTGGGAGCTATATGTTACAACTGAACAAGATACCTCCTCAACAGGCAGAGTTCCAGGCTCTAGTGGATGACCTCCGTGCCACTCTCAAACACAACTCAAGTCAGTCACTCATTGTTCACTCACATAGTGTACGTGTCATTTGATCATGTGATTTTCACATGACTATGCCTATATAACTTTATACACACTCCACTAGTAGCTACATGTGGAGGTATGTATGTATGGATGCTTCTGGATAACATATGTACACGTACATTTAAAATTCACATATGATATGTCCTTCTCTCTCCTACATTGTGTCTCCCTGACTCTCCCATGGCACTCAGTAGAGAGGTAAGCACACACAAACTTACTTGCATTCATGCTTAGCTTGCCATGCTGTACTCATGTGAAATGGACATACAAAATTTATTCAGTATTGTACAATCCAACCAACCAACCTATGTGCTATATATTACTGTCTCTATCTCATTGTGTATCTTGTATGCAGTGTTGATGTTGTGCCAATTGTGGAGAGTGCCC
This sequence comes from Theonella swinhoei, assembly GCA_963970385.1. NCBI lineage: Eukaryota > Metazoa > Porifera > Demospongiae > Tetractinellida > Theonellidae > Theonella > Theonella swinhoei. Next base: position 1,205,381 of record OZ019965.1, read on the forward strand.
CCAGTGCTCAGGTACCAACACTGCTCACCGATATCACAACCTCCACCTCCCCCTCTCATCACAATCACCACCTCCACCACGTAAATGGCAATGCAAGAGGAGATGACAGACAGGAGGTGACACCAGGCAGAGATGACGATAGAATAGAAGTCCAAACAAGAAGCACAAAGTCTCATTCCCATGACCACCTCACTCACAGTGAATGGAATTACATTGACGTCTCTGTCATTGGAAGCAATACAGAGTCACAAGAGGATCTGCTGGACAAGAACCGTCGCAATCAGCACAATACAAATGTGTTGGCAGAAAAGTCAAATTCGGGGTCAAAGGTTGCAGACCTGATTAGCTCCTATGAGGAGTCGGCCAAGTTGAGTCAGAGCTCATCGGATAGTGTGAAGGGTTCAGTGATGGAGAGAAGAGAGAAGACAGAGACTGGGGCGAAGGGAAGGGTAGGAAGGGTCGTTTCTATGGTGACAGAGCGCTCTTTCCAGCCACAGACACTTGTGTTACAAGAAGTGAGGAACACAAAATGCACGCTATCACACAGAGTGTAATTAAATGGTAAATCATGATATGTGTTCCCCCCAGGTGGATGGTGGTGATGATTGCATACTAGTGGAGTGGGAACCCTCCATGTTCCCAGATGGAGCTCACCCAGTAAATATTCAGAGAGGGGACAAAGGCTTTGGAATTAACCTTGTAGAGCAAAAGGTTAGAACACATACCCACACAGCTGTGTGTAATAGCCAAGTATATACACACTGATGTATGCATGTGTACGATGTGGCATACCCTTTTATACTGCAGGATCCAATCACAGGAGATCCAGCTATATATGTGCAGCATATTCAGCCTGGCAGCACAGCAGATCAGGTGATTAATGTCAATGCATGTATGACCCAGTCAGAGTGCCTGTACTTCTTCACATATATGCCTCTCTATTAATGTGCAATCCATCTGACTCAATGTGTATGTACAGTGCAATGGCTTGAACGCTGGAGACAAAGTCCTGGCTATTGATGGGCGACTGCTGGATGGAGCAGACTACCTCATGTAAGGATGGAATACTTGGTAGACAGATAGATGAAATATGTGTATATTCATGTGTATTGTGTATCTCATTTCTTATCAGAGCTGAAAAGTATTTGAAAGAAGCAGAGGACGACGTGCAACTTGTTTTGGCACCAAGACCACGAACATTATACTCCTAATATCAATGTACACCAATGTATGTGTTTTGTTTTTTAAATATCATATTATGCCAGATTCAAATTCTCACCCAGAAATATATTTTTAAACCATTTATTGTTTCTGTCAGTCAGGTGCAGCGTGTGTGTGCATAGCGATGATTTAATTCACATTTCTTTTTGTATTTGTGAAGTGTGTGAAAATAATGTATCACATGGTAACTGCATAGCTATACGCTGGTAAACGCCCACATTATTCATGCTGACTGAGCAAACGAAGTTCGCTGAGATGGGAGTTTCCCCACCCCGTCCACTCCCCCAACCCTCAAGTTCAACATGGCGTGTCTTACAGTGACTTTGCTGATGATGGCTGGATTCCTAGCAATGGCAACCGTGCTACAGGTCAGGGAAAGTTAACGCACAGCACTGCATGTTTAAACGTAGTCCTCAGCGCTAATTTTTCACATTACATGGTCTGCTGTCTGCTACACACATACTGTGGACAATGATGTGGCTGTTGTGTTGGTTTCTTACTCTGATGTCAGTTTAATGATCCACACCCCTTTGTATGGACAGTAAGACAGTCTAGGCCAACATAATGCATGTGTGATAGTGATTTTGATCTTTTTTTCACAGGCAGTATATGGTCTTCCATTGGTACTTACTGTGTGGGCATGTGTAGCTAATGTTGGTGAGATTGTGTAGTAAATAGTACTTAGCATACATGTGCTTTAAAGAAGAAATCTGTGAAATGGAAATTGCTAAACTGTACTTTATAGGAAACATGTTATGGAGGTTCCTGTGTGGTGTAGTTCTATTAGTCACCATATGGTTTGCTAGCACAGTCCTCTACTCTTCCATGCAAGAAGGCAAACTGGGCTGGGATATTCTGTGCTCTGAAGAAGGAAGGTACTATACCTGTGTAGTGTCATATATGTTTTATATGGTGTGAGGATGTAAGACCTGGGTTCAGTTTGGATTGAACTGTTCTTTAATTAAATTTCTCAGGGAATCTGCAGGACTGGTGGTTGTGGTGATTTGGCTACTGCTACTACTACTGTTCAATAGGTTTGTGTGAAATGTATAGCGTGTGAAGAACTTATGTGTGCAGCACCTATCACCTTCAAAGTTTGCTGGTATGGTAATTCCTAACTTGTCATCTCCCCCCATTTCCCCAGCCCTGGTTTGAACTTCAACATGGCAGGCATTTCATGTTCTAGAGTGGGGATGCTGATGATGGTTGGATTCCTCTCACTGGCAACTGTGCTACAGGTCAGGGAAGGTTAACTCACAGCCTTAAGTACAGCACTGAATGTTTTATTAGAAGTATATGTGGTATGTAGTCTTTTTGTGTACATTATACATGGTCTGCTGTCCGGCTGCTACACACATACTGTGGACAATTATGTGGCTGTAATCTGATGTCAGTTCAATGATCCTGACCCAGTTGTATGGACAGTAAGACAGTCTAGGCCAATATAATGCATGTATTATTGTAATTTGTATCAACCTTTCACAGGCAGTTTATGGACTTCCATTGGTACTTACTGTGTGGGCATGTACGACTAATGCTGGTGAGATTGTATACTTCCTAGTTTACATGTGCTTACAGAAGAAATCCATGAAAGCGAGTTACATTTACTATTTTAGGAGTCATGTTGTGGAGGTGTTTATGCATAGTAGTTCTATCAGGCATCACATTGTTCGCTAAAAGAGTCCTGTACTCCTCTATGCAAACTGCTAAACTGGACTGGGATATTCTGTGCTCTGAAGAAGAAAGGTACTATACCTTGTTTAGTGTCATAAATATTGTTATAGTACATACAATATAGTGAGGGTATGAGGCCTAAACTGTTCTTTGTTCTCAGGGAGTCTGCAGGACTGGTGATTGTGGTGATTTGGCTACTGTTACTACTTTTATTCAATAGGTTTGTGTGAAATGTATAGCATGTGTAGTATCTAGGACCCTCAATTTAATTGTCTTCGGTAGCTTAAATAATTTTAGGCTTAAACTCTAGTCAAGAGACTCAAGACCCACATACGTGGGTGAAAGGAAGGGCCTTATAAGTGAGGTGTCCTGATCTCAGGGAGATGCATGGAACTGCACCTACTTCATTGTGTGTTACACAGAGAACTGATGTTTTTTCCACGGTCAGTAATTCTAGTTAATAGACCCTCCCTCTCTTGGTATTCAAAGGATGTGTAAAATGTGCATGTGTATGCAATGCTTATGGAGGAGTGTATAATTATGTAAACGTTAGAGAGGAGTACTTCTTATTTACATGTCTGGGATGACCTTTCCCTCCCCTTCCCTCCAGCTCTGGTTTGATGTTTAATGTAGCAGCTATTTCATATCCTGGGGTGGGTATGCTGCTGATGACTGGGTTTCTAGCATTGGCAGCTATGGCACAGGTTAGGGAAGCTAACTCACAGCTAGCTGTAACTATAGCACTGCAGGTTTACTGGTGTACGTAGCTACATAGTCCTCTACATTACATTACATGGTCTGCTGTCTGCTACATACATACTGTGGACAATGATGTGGCTGTTGTTTCTTACTCTGATGTCAGTTCAATGATCCTGACCCATTTGTATGGACAGTAAGTTAGACACTCTAGGCCAATATAATGTACATATGATGGTGATTTTAGCCTATTTTCACAGGCAGTTTATGGTCTTCCATTGGTACTTACTGTGTGGGCATGTGCAGCTAATGCTGGTGAGATTGTATACTGAATATTTTCTCAGTTCTTGGCTTACATGTGCTTACTGAGGAAATTTATGAAAGGGAAGTTACTAACCTAAACATGTACTTTTTAGGAAACATGTTGTGGAGGTTCCTGTGTGGTATAGTTCTATTAGGCATCATATTGTTTGCTGGGAAAGTCATGTACTCTTCTATGCAAGCTGGCAAACTGGATTGGTATATTCTCTCCTCTGAAGAAGGAAGGTATATATGATGCATTTTACCTGTGTTGTGTCATAATAATGATACAGCAAGTATATGTTTCTCAGGGAATCTGCAGGACTGGTGATTGTGGTGATTTGGCTGCTGTTACTTCTACTATTCAATAGGTTTGTTGTACCTATGACTCTCAATTTCGGGTGTTGGGTAGCTTAAATTAATTTCAGTTTGAACCTCTAGTCTAGAGTGTCCTGATTTTAGATATTAAAGTGAAGAAGGTCTGGAAATGTGTAAACTCTCTCATGTTACACACACAGACACTTTCTGTCACAGGCAGAGCCTAGGATAGCCCAGAATCACTGTGGACTAAGTAGTGATACGGCCAAATTCACTTAGTTGATATCACAATTACCCTTACTGCATGACAGGGTGTTCATTTAATGCCTGTCATTCTATTGTTTACAGAGGGAGATATTGGGAGCATGGCTTACTGGCATTTGCATTGGTGCCAGTGAGTGCTTGGATTGCCTTGAGGTACTATCAGTCACTGCCCAATCACTGTGGGGGACTGATATAGTAGACAGATTAACTATTGATTTAGATTAGTAATGTAGCATTACACAGTAGAGATTCTATAACACATTTTTTCCATGTTACATGTGTATATGGTGATTCCTCTGCGCGGACGCCGCTTTAGTGCATTCATTGGGCCATGGGGAGACCGGTACGCGGTGTGCCAGTGCGCATGCGTCCCCGCGCCACGCGCAAACGTAGCCGGCCGGCCTTGGCTCGCGGAATTGGAATCAGACAGTCCAGATGAGCCCCGCCCCGCCCTATATATTTTCCCTGAGGTGCGCAACGTAAAAAGGTGCACTCGGTCCTCACAGCAGTTGTGTATAGGTCTTCAGAATGAGGCAAAAAATGATGGTGATAGTGGCTATAGTAGTCATCGCTACAAATGAAGCCTACCCAGGACGTAAGGAATATTGTGTATTCCAGAAAATCATCTGGTCATGCACACCTTACATTTGGCCTTTTAGTTATACTCCACCATCCTGAAACACGGACTGTACCAGCTGCTGAAGGTTTCAGTGAAACATTTGCATGTACTGCACAGGGAGATGTGTCGTGGTACATTAATGGGCGGTGGGTCTCACCAAGCTATGAGGATGACCTCGAGAGAGAGGGCTATACATTCACTGAGACTACAGTAACTGGAGCCCCTCATACCACCAAGAACTTGACAATGACCGTACCAGCCAATGTGTCATTGAATGGAACTAAGATACAGTGCAGAACATATGGCACTGATGGCGTGTCTGTTCATAGTAATGTTGCATGGCTCTGGATAGCAGGTGAAATAACACTTTAGGGTTGACACCTACCCAGCCACTGCTATATCTTTAAATAAGCAGAATTTTGTGTATAAGGTATTAACGTCTAGTATTAAAAATGGACTTATGGAGGTCAATGAGACATTTATGAGCCATTGAAGTGTTAATTATTTCTGAATAGATTGTGAAACTCATAGAATGTTTGTTTCAGCTCCATAGGTTTTGAAATCTTGTAAAATATTTGTTTCAGCAGCTCCACCTCAGGTCCCTAATGTGAGCCTGGAGTTAACCAGTTGGAACACTATGCAACTGTCTTGGCTGGCCCCATTCACCACTGAGGGATACCCTATTATCAAGTACATTGTCTACACTACCAATACCACAACAAATCATACATCTCATACTGACATCTATCCTACTGGAGACAGAGAGACTCACACCATCTCAGATACTCCCAGTGACTGCCACACACTCCAGTTTGAGGTTCTGGCTGAGAACGCTGCTGGCAAGAGTGCAGCTGGAGTGATATCTGGAGGCTTTCCCATTGGTTGGTATATATGTTGTGCTCTATCTCATGACACATATCTAATGTTTTTTTCCTCAATTACAGCTGTTAGTGAGTTCTCAGTTGAGGTGTCAGTGATGTATAATGTCCACCCACAGGCTACTATTACCTTCCATGTATATAAACTCTTTATATGAACGATGCACATATGATCCTCGCACCTCTTTTATCCTGCATGCAGCTTCCTGATACATGTATTGAGTCTGAAGTACTAGCCAGGTACATCCTAGAAGTGAAAAACTCAACTGGGTTTGTGATCCTGGAAACTATTGAGGACTACCAGCACAGCAGGCTCATTGAGGTGATAATGACACTGGAGGAATCAAGCTCCTATATAGTTAATGTGACAGTATACATTCCCTCATATGCTGATCTGGGTAGCCAGACCATTATCAAAGAATTTTGTAAGTTATGTTTGCATACAAAATGTCCTATATTACATTTCTAATCCGAATTCATGACAAAAAACATTTATACTGTGTATGGCTACATCAATTGTATTTCACATAGGTTATTCATAGACTCTGTAGGATTTCCAATAGGAATGTATTTTCTTCATCATTTCAAATTACCCGTGAAATAATCATTCAATTAAGCATATATACCAATCACTAATTGTAACCAATGGGACATACATGTAGATATTCTTTCATGAATGTAGTTACTCAGGCACCATATTACTTACTAGACATCCTCGACATTACATATACATACTATAGATATTTGCCTCTAACTTAAATAAAAATCTGTGATATATACTATTTCCCTGTAACTTAGGTAGCTAATTATACTAATAAATGTACTAATTACACTTTGGAATTCCTCTTTTGTGTATATATACATTTATCTCAAGAGCGATCATGACCACAAAATTACATAATGTTTTTATGGAGGTATACAGATTACTCTCTCTATTACAGACACTACAGGGAACATCTCAAATACTACTACTGTCACAAGTATAGCAACATGCTAATTGCATTATGTGTTTAATGATCCATTGTTCATGTATTACTTCAGAGCCAGAGGATACCACTCATGTGCCTCTAATAGTAGGTTTAGTAGGTGGTGTGTTCCTTGTGACACTACTGATTGGTATTGGTCTTGTTGCTGTTTGTATCAGACTGCGGAGACAAAAGACAAGTATGTTTGTTTGCTATAACAAACTGTGCATAATTGTTGACAGCTATAATTTAGAACGTATAGGGAGAGGTTGCCACTAATGGCATTGTATTTTGTCCTCTTTAAGAGTCTTATTGTGTGTAGAAACACCCATACGCCATGTTATAGGCTTATAACTGCAGCTTTCTGGAGTTCTGAGTGGTTTCCTAAGTTACGGCTCTGTGGGAGTGTTGGCACCATTCTTATAGAATTTACCAACTGAGGTTATAGTTGTAACGTTATGTCTACCTATAGGAACACAACAAGAGGCAGATGCACAACAAGAGGCAGGTGCACAGTCCACTTCAAAAGGGAGCTCTCCACTGCTTTGAATCCAGCACTGCATGTAACTGCAATGAAAGACCACTGTAAAATGTTAAATACTCGGCACAAAATTACATCCATATACATATACCTGCACTATACCTTGTGAACTTATACTCTAGTGTAAATATGCTTTGAAGTGTTGCTTTGTTCTGACTTTTTTATTCTTTTCCATTTTTTATATCTGTTCCCTAACTCTTTCATAACTGTGTATATCCTATGGCTACTTATACACATGTAGCTGATAATGCGTGAGTGTACGATAGCTCATGTGCTATTGCAATGCATTCTCGATAGGTGTTTTAATGATAATTGCAGGAATATCGACTGCAACGCAAACCAAGGTACATGTTAATGGCATTATGAATAAATGTAATTTTGCACATGTCTCTAAATATAACTGATATACATGTATATTATCTTGGGCACAATTGTACAATATATTCAACTACTTAAGCTTATAAAGCACAAGTTTTAGTCTCTTAGTTTTAGTTATTGGAACAATTCTACTTTAAGTATAGGGGGGGTACGGAATGTTGCGATCCTTTAGGTCAGATGTAAGTGTGTCATATATTTCAACATGTGATGGACATTCGTTTCCAGTATCTTTTAATATTTGGAGGAAGTCGTAAAAGGCTCTTTTCCCCTTTTTCTTGATCATGAAGAAAAGGCTCTCATTTGCAGTGGCTGATGGTAACGAGAGGAGTTTCTCATATTCCTCGTCCTTCAATATCTTGTGCTGATAGAGGTGCTGCCGCATTTCACTCTGTGACATTTTTCCAATAATCACACAAAATTGGCTTTGCATAATATCTGTCAATGAAACTGCAAAGAGAAAATTATTGCTTTTATAGGATGTGTCTCAGAGCATAATGCTCATGGGAAAGTGATCATATGCATGTGATATTTTGTATTGTATACCAAGGCATGCTATAATGAGGTCAGCAATATTAGAGTTTGGGAGTTCTGTTTTATTTCTTAAGGTTCATGGGCACGTCGATGTCATCCCTACATAGAGAGTCTACTGAGCTATATATAGAAAACAGATTGTTTCTCTTACCTGAATGAACACTGATTACATCGGAGTGGCCACTTGGTGCCTGAAGCAAAAAATAGTATTATTCAGACTTTCATATTATGCTCAAAGTCTCAAACCTGACTCCCATCTCTGGAGGTATGCTGGTATATCTCCTCAACAGAAAAGGAAGAAACTACAGAAAAATATATACACAAATATCTTGATCAGCTTTCAAAAGTGATGAGTGCATGGCAAAAATTTACCTGATCTTTGGAGAGGAAGTTTCCTCACCATGAGAGGTTCTTCATGTGTGAGGTTAGCAGGAAGTATGCCTTTGAACTGAAATACTGCCAGACTGTCCTCTGTGGCCATTGTACCATTTATCAGGATGGTGTATTTGGGAGGATATGTGTGGTAGAGGTTGGTCATTCTACCAAAGTCCACATCTAATGGTGTGATCTGTTAGTAGCAAAAAGAGTACTATCTATGTAGCTGCCTATTCATCAATGGTTATAGGATTTGATAAGCAGTAATATTTTATGTTTTAGGGATGTCCCCTTTTATAAAAAAATCATATAGAATTATTGTGCATGTATGCATGTGCCCACTGACAATGCTCACATTGCAGCATCCGTGAATATACTCATGAAGCATGTGCATACATGAGCTTTGTATAGCCAGCTAGGCTAAGTATTGAATTCCACAAACACATAGCATACATTCATGACTATCATTGGGACTGCTGTATCTGCAGATAAATATACTCAGGCTACTGCATGTTGGGAATGAGTGTCTTGTAAACAACCTTAGTCACAACCTTAGTCAACTAGAAATCAATGCTACTTTTCAATATACGCTTATTTTGTTCTACATAATGCACATAGTGTATATAGTATAAAAGCATATTCTCAGAAGGTGCTGAGGGTACAGGCTTAAGTTAATGTGTACGAGTGCTGGCCGACACGTCAAACAGGAATGTAGATAGACTTAAACTCTTAAACTCTATATCACCTGGTTATGTGTAGTTTCTTTTGATACTGCCCATTTTCCTGGTAGTAGTCTTGTAAAGTCAATTGAGATGCTCAGCTCTCTATTAGATGTATTAAATTGGAATCGTGTTTCATCTTTGTCTACAATGTCTTCAGCTTTAAACTGCTCCTCAACCATCTACACAAGGATGAGAATATATACACATGTGTATACATCCTGTTAAATGTATACTCACTGCAATGCATGCTGGAAGTGCATATGTTACAAAGAAGTGCATCTTCCATGTATTGCTAGGATTCAACTTTGCAGGCCTGACTTTGACCATGCAGTATTCTGTGTTTGCTATTGACTCCTGACAGATTTTGCTGCTGATGCAGAAGCAATAGCTGTTCTTTGAGAGCTTTGTATGGAGAACCCCTTCATTGGGGGTGATAATGGACTTCTTGTGAGCTCTTTCAAATGCTACAGTTCCTGACAGCTTGCTGCAGCATAAAAAGCGTAGATGCTTTATGCCATCATTGCCAGTGACTGCATGGTGAATTTTGATTTCAATTTCTTTCTTCAAAACAGCTTGACTATTGCTGAAGTTGACTTGCACCCAGAGTATTGGGGAAACTGGAATGGTGTTCTCTGGGTACTTGAAAGGACCAACTGTGGCCGCACCTACTGTGATTGTGAAAGTAGTGCCTTCATTCACAGCTCCTGGTGGAATGTAAAGGGTGATGCCATGGAGAGTATGTTCATATTTTCCACCTTTAACATCACATTGGATCTGCTCAAGCTTTCCAATGAACTTCCATTTGTGCTGGGCAATTGGCTGGGATGTAATTTCCTGGACTGTCTGAAGTGTGGGGAGACTGCTGTGCGTACTTTGCAGAGACATAGTGTCTGTGGTCTCGGCTGTAGAAGAACATGCAGCAGTGTCAGAATATTGCTCCAACTCATACGATTGGAAAAGTGGTGAAGGATCAACTGAGTGATTGGGTGATACACTACTCGAGGGCGGAGATGGTGTACTTGATTCTTCAGGAGCTATTTCAGCTTCTTCTTCAGGTTCATCCATATCGTCTTGAGGTGGTATTGTCATCTCATACTGTAATGGATTCTGTAGGGAAAGTAAATTATTATTGTTTAGTGCATAATATATCCTTATAGTAGGTCATACCTTTAATACTGAATGAAACTGGGATGCTGTTTGAAAAATGCTTATTGTTGAAAATGCTTCAATTACTTGACCATACTGTGGAACATTTAGATCTGACATCAGGTCTTCATCCAATTCTTCACTTGACTTGTCACTGGAAAAAATGTCTAGAGTGTTGCACACAATTTCACATTTATCTTTCATCTGTTTCTTAAGGTCTTGAAGAAAGTTGTCACTCACTGGTGTGTTTGTCATAGTGGGATCCAAAAGATCTTTCAAATGCACAGGGCTGAGGTTCTTGCACCAAATGTATGGTTCGAGACATAGGTCTTCTTGGATTCTGCCAATGTCACTTCCTTTCATAAGATCGTTACATAGTTTTTCAATTCTTTTGCCATGTTCCATGACTTGTCTTTGTTTCCTGATTGGCATTGGTACAGTTTTGGATATGATGAATTCACTTATCTCCAATGTAGGCTGAATCTTCTTTCTTTGTTGATGAATGGCCAAAAGGAACATATTCCTGTACTGAAGGCACGTGACCTCTTCTCCCTTCCTGCATCGCATATTCAGATTGACCATTGAGCTATCAATGGTGACACAGATTTCCATCTTTGACTTCCGTTTACAATATAGCCCCAGGTGGGACATGATCACTGTTTCTATCTCACCCTCTTCAGTAGCAGTAGCATACAGTTCACACAGCATGTGATACAAAAAGCGAGGCATGAAGAAGGGCATAATTTGTTTGGGTCGAGGAACAATACACCAAGCAAAGCCCGATGTGTATTGGGTATCAGGTTGCCATGTTTGGAAATACTTGGTGTTGAGCTGAGTTTCCTTGAGAATGCTTGGTAAGAAGTACTTTGTGGCCTCTCCATCGAAAAGGACTTCAATTATCTGAAAACGATGAAGGACATTCAGTAGAACTTCTCTATTCAGTGGGAGGGGAGAGAGAATTCCTAGCAGTTTTTCGATTTCCATCACAGCTGGATTACAGTCATTTCTGAGTGATACTCTCTGAAAACTCTTTGTGAGGGTGGAATCAATCAGTGTTATAAGCTTAAATTCGTCATAGATAATACAGGGATTGTGAGGACTGAAATGCTGCATTGTAATAATGGCTTTTCTCTCATCCAGAATCTCAAGCAAAGGCTTCAGTTCATCGGCACTTGAAGGAAGAAGGCTCAATAAGGAGTTCGATTGGACTGTGGAAGCATTTTTAATGAGGTGTTCAATGTCACTGAGATTCAATACTGGCGTCTTGTTGCTCAAATCTTCCATCTCTTGAAGGCTATTGAGCAAAATGTAGCAGGAGCTAGGTACATCCCTCTCTCCCCCTACGGGCCTTATCTCACGGCATTTTCGGTGTAGTACATTTCTGAGTTGGCGCATTCCGGGAGATTCACTCCTTCGGCAATCCATGCTGAATTTTCCAAGGAAATTGAAGTAGCTGCACAGTTCACTGTGCTTGCTAGTAACTCGTGTGTAGGCAATTCGCAATCGAGTGTGATTGTCGAGACGCAATGCACCCACCTTGGCATAGAAGAGAAAACTAGCCACCACGGCAATGCTGGGTCGAATGCTAGGACTGATTGATCTAAACTGGTAGTGAATAAAGCTGAGCCAAAAGAGTAGTGAAGCTTCCATTTCTTTCAGCTCATCCTTACAGCTCAGTGTGATAATGAAAAGAGAATGAGCAGGCTTTTCAAGAGACAGAAAAATGCCTTCCTGTGTTGTCTCCCGGCAGCTTGAAAGCTCATAGAACTTAGCTCTCCCATAGCCATAGCTAGAGACATCACTGGGTACCATACCACCACTGTGGTGCTTGACTCCTGCTGTAGGAAAGAAGGTACCTACTGTACGCTTCCAGTAGCCCTCTACCTGCAGAGACTTGATGAGTGTGCTCTTTCCTGAGTTTTTGTTGCCCATTACAAAAATGCTTACAGGATGATCCAAGGACTGCTCTTTGCTCAGTGATGGGAAATGCTGCTTGAAGTCAGGAAACCTTTTTGCAGGATTGCCCAGTGAGAGCTTTATGAAGTGCCTGGCTATGTGGTAGTGTTTACCACTCAAGGCATACCCGAGGGGAGTAATTTCTTTTCCGTTAGGGATTGCCATGCCATTACTACTGCACTTACTCAGCAGTAGGTGGACGACCTCGAGAGAACCAAATCTGGATGCCAGATGGAGCGGTGTGTTTCCTTCTTTGTCTCTTCTCATTGGTGCTCCGCGCTGGTAGTGCTCCAGAAGGGTCTCGACTACGTCCCGTCTTCCATTGGCGCAGGCAAGGTGCAGCGCTGTTGATCGTTGGTACCTTCCTTTCGCGACTTCAACGTGTGGGTTGCAGTGAGGGAGTAAGAGTTTAACTATTTCAAGGCGACCATATTTTGCGGCGTAATGTAGTGGATACCAGCCATCACTGTCCTTTTCCTTGTGGTCTGAAGTGCTTGCATCCAAGAGGCTCTGTGCCTGCTTTAAACGAGAGTCGGGATTCAGCGAGTTGTCCTCGCAGAGTTGTGCAAAGTTCGCCATTGCAGCCAATCTTCACTATTACACAATCGCTTTTAATTTTTTGTAGGAGGCTCTGTTGGTGGGCTCTCGTGAATACGTTACCAACTCTGAAAGGGGCGTATGCTTAGTTAACCAATCAGAATTGCTGACGTGCATGCGTAATTGTCATGAATTTTGCTTAAATACCTCAGCTTGGTGTTTTCCTTTCAACTAACGGTCTGTTTGTTATACAGGACAGTTTTTAAAAATTTGCGCATGTATATCATATGAATTTTTACAGTTGGATCAAAGGATAACACATTCTACAGCATAGTTGAAATGGTAAATGCAGTATTGTTTATTTATGTTTTTTAGTTTTTATATGGGGAGGATAAATAATGTGATTATCCTTTAGGTCTGTGGTAAGTGTGTCATATATTTCAACATGTGCTAGACACTCCCCCGAAGTATCTGATAGTACTTGGAGAAAATCATAAAATGCTGCTGTTCCCTTCCTCTTGATCATGAGAAAGAGCCACTCATTTGCAGTGGCTGGGGGCAATGACAGTAGTTTCTCATACTCTGTATCATTCAACACTTTACGCTGATAGAGGTACTGCCGCATTTCAGTCTGTACCATTTGTCCAATAATCAAACGACTTCTGGTTCGCATTATGTCCTGGATTTTCTCCTTTAATTCATCTGAAAATTCATAGAAAGAATTAGTGTAGCTACTTGCATATCGTTAATCATAGTATCTAATAATCTTATTTGAAATCTGAAACACTTAAGGCCGACATTTCAGATTCCTAGATATGAATGCTTGTATGACTTTGTCAAGGAGGAAATATGAAGGCATTAAAGTATAATGGATTCAAACAACACCACATATCTGATCACTCAACCTGTTAATTGCCATCTCTATATATGACTGAGTAAATATATACATGACTGACTCATTCATTTCCCATGGATCCTCAGTCATTTGTGACATCTCTCTTAAATATATACAGTTAATGTACAATTAATCAGCCACTAAATTGGAATTTTGGCTGAATGATTAGCCATGAAAGGAGTCGCTACATATGTAACCATCACTTTTCTGCAGTGGCAAGTATATATACTATGTTATAAATCTGTCAACTGACCAATATAATATCATACCTTTTGACATTATCTTTCTCTTCTGCATCCTAGGGGTTTGAGCAACTGAGTAGAAAACATTACCTTATTATTGATAAATAATGAGTGGAGGAATGCTATTTATTGCGATGTTGGTAATATGTGATTGTACTATTAATGTGCATGAATATACTTACATGAGGCAGAATGAGTATCCAGATTTGGCTGTGTCTGACGATCAGTCTCAGTCTGAAGAAACAAGAAATAAATGGAAGGTTTCGAAGGATAAAGGGGACAGTAGAAACATGCAGATATTAAAATTTGGAATGCAACAAGCATTTTCAAAATATATAAGCAATCCCATCCCTAGCTTAATTCCAGGCCCTCCCTGAGACCAGAGAGGGTCTGCATCCATGCACAGTGGTGTTTTTCACCAGTGAGTGTGGTTTAACTTACCTCAGTTGTATTACATGACTTAATGATATGTAGAACATATATGAGTACAGTGAGTTACTCTTCCATTACATTTTAATACAGCAGTACAGTACATTGGGGTGTGAGATATGGTATACAAGGAGTATCATTGTCACTTGAGATACACTGACATGGATATTATACAATTTCGGTCAAAATATGTTCCAACTGAAGTATAACCACATGTACATAATGTTTAAAACGACTACCCATTTGGGTGAATGGGTGTAACTTGTGTCAATGGAGGTATGTGGAGAATGCAGTGATATAAGTTACCTGTTGACGTAAATCTTCTGTATCTGTAGTGGGATAAACAATAGTCAACTTGTAACACCACAGTTGTTTATGTATAGGTATAAGTTTCTTACCTCCTAAAGATCTGGTACTGACACTGATACTGTCTGGTTTCGTGGTAGTTGGGGCCTGGAATAAACAGAATTCCATTTTCAAAGAGCATGCCGAGTACAGAAAGAAAGACTTCTGCTGGCAAGGAAATTCCTTGGACTGAATTTAAACTAGCTGACACAACATATACAGAGGCAGAGACACCATGTCAAAAGTGGGGGGCTCAGTGTTCATGAAGTTCACTATTATACATTCATTCTGAAATTTTACATTCTTCATTTGACCCATTGACACCCAAATTTTGGGGGGGCTCAGCCCCCCCTTATCAAAAAGTGGGGGGGGCTCAAGCCCCCCCTGCCCCTCCAGGTTCTCTGCCTCTGAATATATTATAGGTGTTTTACCAACTGAGCCACTGAGGCAGCTAAGGTAGCTATGCCCAATATCACACATAGCTAGTATACCAATCAGATGAACAGATGAATGAAAACCACTATAAAAGCCAAACTACATTCATGTACACATCAGATATTCACAAAGACAAGGGAAAACAACACAGAAACTAACTAAATATGCAACTTGCATCAACTGCATGAGGGTACCATTACAACAAGTAATAAGATATTAAGGAAATAGTGCATTCCTAATCCTCTATGTATTCCAACATAATTATCCATTCCCTAATAAGTTTGAGTACACCTGCTCATATGTATGCCTCATTTACCACAGTACACTCTAAATACATACACTAATACAACTGTAATCATACAACTCATACAGGTCAACATTTAACCATATATACAACTGGTGTATTTACTAGTATAAAACAGGCGTATACCTGACTTTCATCTCTAGAAATAATCTGGTATGAGCCCATCGTTTCAGGATTCAATTTGGTAGGATCTAAATGAATAAAGTCTTGATATATACATACATGACTTGGTTATGAGGACTTTGCAATATGACTACTAGTACTTGTAAGAGTCATTTATGGTTGGCTCAGTTGCATCCATTTTATGGTAACTTTATAGACAGTGGCAAAGGAGCTGTTTATTATCTTGGTAGTTCTAGCAGAAATCATTGGATATATTGACATTCCTTCTCACCTCATCTTAAAGATATGAATTAAGTAGTGCTCGCCTATCACCCAATTCATTTTGGTATTGGCAGATGGTGCACTATGTACCTCACATTCCTTCCCATAAAGATTATGGTTACATAGAACTACACTACACAAGATAAATAAACAGTCCCTCTACCACCTGCTCTAAAGTAAATCAGCAACTGAGGTGACCATAACCTTCATTATTGTAGTGACTTACCTGATTTCGTCATTGCAAGAGGTTCCTTATTTGGATGTGAAGTTATGACCTGGAATAAAGCATAGAATCATGTTCCTTTACTTGAAAAAGATAAATAAGTTTTATATACCTCACTCCCCTCCGGATCCATAGAAAAATAATGTTCAGATCTAGACTGAAGAGACTTTTCAGAAACTGTAATATTCACAGTATGCATAATCAATCCTGATAGACTAAGTGTATTATTATGAAAATCATCCCTTACCTGATCTTTGGAAACAATATTTCCTCACTATGAGAGGTTCTTCGTGCGTGAGATTGGCAGGAAGTATGCCTTTGAATTGAAATACTGCTGGGATGTTTTTTGTGGCCATTTCACCATTAATCAGAATAGTGAATTTTGGAGGGTATGCATTGTGGAGGCTGGTCCTACCAAAGTCCACGTCAAGTGGCATAATCTGTCACAACAGCAAAAGAATGTTAATTACATATATGTGTGTCAGAGTATATGTCTTCTGTGTAGTACCAGCCACTTTCAGGTAAGTCCCACTACAGATATGTAAGTCTTGGTGTATACAACACAGATACCCTAAAAAGCACGATTAACCACAATGGATGTTCACGATGGATTTGGGTCCATGTTAGCCTTTGGCGACCACTTGGGTCCCTTCAGTAATCATGCTCTATGTAATGTGTCAGCGATCAGCCAAGATCATTAACATAGAGATGATATTAATATTGCTTACAGCTAGGGCCATTTTATACAGTGCGTGGATTTGGTTGTAAGCACTTTTTACAGTAATGCATAATGTAAAAGACCAGTTTATGCAAGGTACAGCTACTATTAATGAGCAGACATGAACCATTTAGGGAAAAGAGGATAAGTTTAATTTATGAACTGAATTTAGGATAAGAGTTGGAGCAGACAACCTTTAACCCAAGTATCATGTACCTTTTGATATGCTGTTTCGGACAATGCCCATTTCCCTTGTGGAAATCTTTCAAAACCAATTGAGATGCTTGTCTCCCTTCTTCCAGAAGTGTCAAATCGGAATCGCGTTTCATCTTCATCGACCTTGTGTTCGTGTTTAAACCGCTCCTTCACCATCTGTGAATGAGATTTGTGATAAAATGCAACTATTACACCATGGATGATTTCCTACTCACCGTAATGCATGTTGGAAGTGCATATGTTACTATGAAATGCATCTTCCACGTATTACGAAAATTCAGGTTCAATGGTTTAACTTTAATCATGCAGAATTCCATGTTAGCAATAGCATTAGAACAAACTTCACTGCTGATGCAAAAACAATAACTCTTCTTTGAAAGCCTTGTGTGGAGAACTCCTTCGTCAGGGCCAATGTTAGATTTCTTGTGAGCTCTTTCAAATGCTACAGTTCCTGACAGCTTGCTGCAGCATAAAAACTGTAGATGCTTTATGCCATCATTGCCGGTGACCGCATGGTGAATTTTGAGTTTGATTTCTTCTTTCAAAACAGTTTGACTATCGCTGAAGTCTACATGCACCCAGAGTATTGGGGAAACTGGAATGGTGTTCTTTGGGTACTTGAAAGGACCAACTGTGGCCGCACCTACTGTGATTGTGAAAGTAGTGCCTTCATTTACAGCTCCTGGTGGAATGTAAAGGGCGAATCCATGTTGAGTACATTCATATTTTCCACCTTTAACATTACATTGGATCTGCTCAATCATTCCAATGAACTTGATGTTGGACATGGGCATAGGATGTGACATTACATCCTGTGTTGCATTAAGTATAGGGAGATTGCTGTGCACACTGTGTAGAGACACTGTTTCTGTGGTCGCAGTAGTAGAAGAACATGTAGTAATGTAGGAGCACCCATCAGATACTCTCTGGAATTGTGAAGAGTTATTGTGTGATAGACTGCTTGATGGAGTGCTCGATTCTTCAGGAATGCCACAAACTTCTTCAATCTCATCTGTATCATCCTGTGGCTGTATTGCCTTCTCATGTGGTGAAGGATTCTGTAAGGAAAACAAATTATTGTTATAATTAGAAGCATTTTATTCTCACAAAAGATCATACCTTTAATGCGGAGTAAAATTGAGCTGCTGTTTGAAAAATGCTTATTGTTGAAAATACTTCAATTATTTGACCATACTGTGGAGCTTCATTAAATTCTTCATTTGACTTGTCACTGGAAAAAATGTCTAGAGTGTTGCGTACAACTTCAAAGTTATCCTTCATCTGTTTCTTAAGGTCTTGAAGAAAGTCGTCAGTGACATGTGCATTTGTCATGGTGGGGTCTAGAAGATTCATCAAGTGCACGGGACTTAGGTTCTTGCACCAAATGTATGGCTCAAGACATAGGTCTTCCTGGACGCTGTCATCGTCACTTTGTGCCATTAGTCTGTTACGTAGTTTGTCAATCATTTTTCCATTCTCCGTGACTTGTGTTTTTTTCCTGATTGGTATTGGTATGACTTTCATTGATATTATGTATTCGTTGATCTCCAATGTAGGCTGAATCTTCTTTCTTTGTTGATGAATGGCCGAAAGGAACATATTTCTGTATTGAAGGCACGTAACCTCTTCTCCCTTCTTGCATCGCATATAGAGATTGACCATTGAGCTATCAATGGTGACACAGATTTCCATCTTTGACTTCCGTTTACAGTAGAGCCCCATGTGGGATGTACACACTGTGTCTATCTCACCCTCTTCTGTAGCAGTTGCATACAGCTCATAGAGCATGTGATACAAAAATCGAGGCATGAAGAAGGGCATAATTTGTTTGGGCCGAGGAACAATACACCAAGCAAAACCCGATGTGTATTGGGTATCAGGTTGCCATGTTTGGAAATACTTGGTGTTGAGCTGAGTTTCCTTGAGAATGCTAGGTAAGAAGTACTTTGTGGCCTCTCCATCAAACCAGACTTCAGTTATCTGGAAGTGATGAAGGACATTCAGTAGAACTTCTCTACTCAGTGGGAAGGAAGAAAGAATTCCCAGTAGTTTTTCAATACCCATCACAGCTGGATTGGAATCATTTGATAGTGATATTGAGCGAAAACTCTTCAGGAGGGTGGAATCAATCTGTGAGATGAGCCTGTATTCATCGTAGATAATATAGGGGTCTTGTGGGTTGAGATGTTGTATTGTGACGATGGCTTTTCTCTCCTCAAGATTTTCAAGGAAAGGTTTCAGATCATCAGCACTCGAGGGAAGAAGGCTCAATAAAGAGTGGGATTGGACTGCAGAGGCGTTTGTAACAAGATACTCAATGTCACTGAGCTTCATTACTGGAGTGTTGTCATTTGATTCCTCCATTTCTTGAAAGCCATTGAGCAAAATGTAGCAGGAGCTAGGTACATTCTTCTCTCCCCCTACAGGTCTTATCTCACGGCACTTTCGGTGCAATACACTTCTGAGTTGGCGCATTCCGGGAGATTCGCTCCTTCGGCAATCCATGCTGAATTTTCCAAGGAAATTGAAGTAGCTGCAGAGCTCACTGTGCTTCCCAGTAACTCGTGTGTAGGCAATTCGTAATCGAGTATGGTTGTCGAGACGTAATGCACCCACCTTAGTATAGAAGAAAAAACTAGCTACCACGGCAATGCTGGGTTGAATGCTAGGACTGATTGATCTAAACTGGTAGTGAATAAAGCTGAGCCAAAAGAGTAGTGAAGCCTCCATTTCTTTCAACTCATCCTTACAACTAAGAATTATGATGAAAAGGGAATGAGCAGGCTTTGACCGAAAAATACCTTCCTGTGTTGTCTCCCGGCAGCTTGCAAGCTCATAGAACTTGGCTCTTCCATAGCCATAGCTAGAGACATCACTGGGCACCATACCACCACTGTGGTGCCCAACACCCGTTGTAGGAAAGAAGGTACCCACTGTACGTTTCCAGTAGCCCTCTACTTGCAGAGATTTGATGAGTGTGCTCTTTCCTGATTTTTTGTTGCCCATTACAAAAATGCTTACAGGATGATCCAAGGACTGCTCTTTGCTCAGTGATGGGAAATGCTGCTTGAAGTCAGGAAACCCTTTTGCAGGATTGCCCAGTGAGAGCTTTATGAAGTGCCTGGCTATGTGGTAGTGTTTACCACTCAAGGCATACCCGAGGGGAGTAATTTCTTTTCCGTTAGGGATTGCCATGCCATTACTACTACACTTACTCAGCAGTAGGTGGACGACCTCGAGAGAACCAAATCTGCAGGCCAGATGGAGCGGTGTGTTTCCTTCTTTGTCTCTTTTCATAACTGCCCCTTGGTCGTTGTGTTCCAAAAGAATCTCGGCGACATCTCGTCTTCCATTGGCGCAGGCAAGGTGCAGCGCTGTTGATCGTTGGTATTTTCCTTTTGCAACTTCAACGTGTGGGTTGCAGTGAGGGAGTAAGAGTTTAACTATTTCAAGGCGACCATACTTTGCGGCGTAATGTAGTGGACACCAACCTTCGCTGTCCCTTCTCCTAGGATCTAGCGTTTTCCTATCCAGGAGGCTTTGTGCACGTCGCACGCGAGAGTCGGAATTCAGGGAATCGTCCTCGCAGAGTCGTGCAAAGTGTGCCATTACAACAATTAATACTTCTCTTTCAACTGGAACTACACGTATTTACGAGCTTGCGGGAGGCCTGGTATTTCTTGTGGGTGGCTCTCGTGAATACGTGCCCAGACCCAACCCAAAACATTCTCGAGCGTGGTCGCCATTGCGCATGGGCAGCAGTAAAGTGACCAATTAGATGTGCTGACATAGCCTCGTTCCCTCCTCCGCGCATATAATTCTACGTATGACCTTTGACCCGCCAGAGAGAAACGGCAGGTCAAAGGTCATACGTAGGGAGAGCCTGGGGACGAGGCTAGTGCGTGCTGACATGATTAGGCCATTAATCTAATGACCTGCGTCAATTCAAAAGAGCTGCTCAAGGTATATATCTTCAAAATTTAATATACATGTGTATGTCAAATTTTCTATGTTCGTGAGTATAAATAAATGTGTGTATACTAGTCTATAGGCGTGCCGCAGAGCCACCGAAGTATACAGTTTGTGCTGCATAAGTATACAGCACGTCAATTGGGCCACATCCTTACAAGTACTTTGGATGACACTGCAGACATAATGAGAGTTGTTAAAGATATAAATCGAAAAATAAACTCACTCCTATGTTTATTCCATTTTGTTGATCCTCATGTCAAAACTTTTCTGCTCCAGAGCTATTGTTTATCTCTATATGGTAGTTGTCTCTGGTCATTAAATGCTCCATCAATTAATCTTATTGAAGTTGCCTTAAATAAAATTTTACGCAAGATCTGGCGCCTTCCTGTATGCTTAATGTACTTCCACTTGTGGCTCTGTATAAGTATGCAGCATGCCTACTTGCCTAGAGCTCATTTAATTGCTTGCTATACACTTTATGTAAGATGTTCAACAAAATACTTGTATTCATATGAAGTGTTGGTTGATGTTCCCTGTAAAAAGGTGTGTATGGACACAACCACCATACATATGTGAACTATTGATGCATAGCCTTTCATACTCAGCTTGGTTGCTGCTACATGTGTTTAAGTATGCAGTGTCAAAATGACTGTTTGTGTTGCAGGATAGCATGAAGTGCCACAAGAGAATCATAGTCTCTGCTGTGATTACAACCTTTGTAGTGATGATACTAGCTACAGTTCAACTGTATGATAAGTTTGGTGCTGGAAGAGGATCCATATGTTTGAAGTGTGGTAGTTCTTTCTCAAACAGTACTGATGTACACCTGTATTCACAGCTTCACAAAGAAACATTTTGGGAAAAGTGGTTTGGAAGTGTTCAAGTCAATCGAATGGTTAGACATTTACATGACTTCAGTAACAAGTCTAATGCAACACAATTATTAGTACAAAACAATTCTACATCTTTAGCACCATATGAGGTAGCAAAGGTGATAAGAGTACCTGTCAACTGTGTAAAAAGGAACTGCCGTGAATTTTTGTCAGACAGTGAAAAAGATAAAATGAGTGTATGTGAGAGAAAAGCAAAGAGTGAAGGATACCAAATCAAAGACAGTGACTGCAAGTTTTTGCCAAGCACTGGCCGCCATCCAGTTGCCTTGAGCAGTGCACCAGGTTCTGGAAATACATGGACAAGAGGTCTCCTTGAAAAAGCCACAGGAATATGCACCGGCTATATCTACTGTGACAATTCCATGAGGGTTCATGGGTACATCGGTGAGATGATCAATAGTGGCAAGGTACTGGTGGTGAAGACACATTCACCAATGGCCAAGTGGAGAGGTAGCAACAATAAGAATTCCAGTGCTGCTGATGCCTACTACTCATCAGCTATTTATATTCTCCGTAACCCTATTCATTCAGTAATAGCAGAGTGGAATAGAAGGTCAGCCCAGCTCAAATTGGGGAAACATAATACAACCATTTTTCAACAAAGGCATACATATGTTGTCCCTGAGAAATTTTTTAGTAAGTGATATATAGCTACACATAGGGTATAGATCTATAATACATGCACTGTTATGCAAGAAAGTGTGTTTTGTGCTGCAATTACTTAGATCTACATGTATGCCAGTCTTGATGTAAGCCCAAATTTTGTGTGGTTATTTCAGTAACCATATCGTCTATGGCCAGTTGTTGATGCAATTAATACAACCATGCAAGGGCTGAATTAACCACATTTAGTGTGTATGCACTCACATTTCCTTCTGTACAGAGGGAAAAGCATGGGACCATTTCCTGCATTGGTATATGACAAAGTGGAAGCTTCGTCTCCACCAGTGGGTGATAGACCAGGACACATACCCTGTGCACATACTAAGATATGAAGACCTTAAGAAGAACACTGTAGAGGAAGTTAAAGGAGTTCTTGATTTTCTCAAAGTATATTACAACTCTGACACATTGGCAGAGGTATTGAAGGAGGATTATACTGAGTTCCGCCGTCCACACAGTGGAGATAACTTTGAGCATTATTCAGTGGAGCAGAAACAGTGGTTGAGAAGGTCGCTGTTGGAGACAATGGAAGCAGCAGACAAAGCTGGCAAGTCAAAGCTGCTTCGACTTGATGAGTATCTCCCTCCAAGCAAGCCCTAGAAAATTGACTGTATATAGGGACTCAACAACTAAGACCCAGCCTTACTCAATGCACTATTCCAAATATTGTGTATTGTTCTCTACATGTATGTATACTTTTAGACTGTTTTTTACAGTGGTATGACTGTCATTTTTCCTGACTGAGCTAAATTATTGGTATCTGTCATTGGTTCTCCTCTGATGTATGTACTGTGCGTGAGATCTGGACATTTGCAATTATGTGCTGTTATGAAGATGCATATAGGATATACCAAATCAATGAAAGTGATTGCAAGTTTTTCCAAGCATCTAGTTGTCACTCCAGCTCTCAAAACACGCAGAGACAAGAGGTCTCTACTTGATAAGGCCACTGAAAGTGACAGTCATACAACAGAGATCAATTAGTTCAGTGGTAAGAGTGCCTGGCCAGTAACCAGAAGGTCCTGGGTTCGAATCCCTGATTTTTCTTCAACTACATATCTACCTTCTGGGGTCTTAGAAACTTGTTGACCAAGTTATTAAAAAGGCAGTGATAATCTAGTTTTGAGCAATTTTATATGGCCAATGCAGGCCCGTACGTAGTCTGGCTAAGCCACACCCCAATCCCACTCAGGCTTTACATCTTGGTATCCCAATTCCCTAACAGCACTTCTAGTAGCTTCCTGGACTTTATGGGAAGGGTAGCGTGCTACATACATCTCTGTCCCGGCTTTGCAAATATACCGGGTTAAATTTGGAATTTACTAATTTGCTGTTCTGAAATCTGATTGGACTGCAATATTTCTGCAGCACGGTACAAACGCGGTATAGGCTTGTCACCAGACCCCTTTTCCGCGTGCGATTGGGGTGTGGCTTAGCCAGACTAGCCCGTACGCAGGTTGTTGAAAAGGTAGGTTACATATTGGTTGGAACGGGGTTTGCGCGCGCAAGCGCGCCACCTAGGAGGTTATAGACCGTTATAGACTTGCCTACCTCTCACTCTCTTATCCTCGATTGTCCTCTCGTTCTCTGCCTGTACCCAACTTAGAGCCGTCTTCGTGAGCCGTCTTCGTCTCCTCGTTCGTCACTCCATGGAGAATTTGTCCCGCATTACCAATCATCAAGCCTCAAAGGACGAGGCTCTCAGAGATCTCCTTGCTCTACCCTTACAAAAATTGAAGGAACTGAGAATCTGCCTGTTTGAAGAAGCTCGAACCAAAGCTCTCACTCACAGAAGCGACGTTCTGGTAACAAGGAGGAGCTCTGCCCTGCGTCCTGTCACCTTCGCCCTGGCAGATGATGTTCTGACTTTAGCAGACTCCATTTCGAATCACAAGAATGTTCCCAGAGTGCTCATGAAAAATGGGAAGCGAGGCGTAACTGCCCTGGACACTTGGAGGGAGTCTGACAGGTGCCAAACTCTTGTTAACAACTCCTCAGATCTGGCTACAACCATCTCACAACAATTCCAACCCACAAGCCCCTCCTCTCAAGCTTATCCCCCCACTGAGCCCTCCGACTCACAAGCACACATTTCCAGTGAGAGCACACATGCTGAACTACCCGCTGCTGAAGCATTTGCTGCCAACCTAATCATGAAAGACATCAATTCACTAAAGTCAGAAGTCAAGAATTTACAGTCACAATTGAACTCTCTAGAGAAATTCGCTAATATCGGTGTTGTGAAGAAAGAGCTCCAGCAAATGAAATCTTTGATTTGTGATATGGCTACAAAACGCTCTGCAACTTCCTCTACCTCTACACCTAACTCTCAAACGCTGTATAGACACATAAGCACTCAAATGGCTGATACAAACAAACTCACTTCCACCGCTCCCCCCCTCATATCCATAGCTGCTTGGAACTGCAGAGGACTGGCCACAGGCCTACCCTATGTAGAGTTCTTGGCTGATTTTCACGACATTGTTGTTCTCAGCGAACACTGGCTCTGGCCTTTTGAGTTATCAAAACTCTGTGAAGCCTACCCAAACACCTGTGGCCATGCTGTCGCTGACAGGAGATTGTCACCTGACTGCAATCTTTCCAGAGGGTGTGGTGGAGTGGGCATCATTTGGAAGAAACATATTAAAGCCTCCCCTGTATCTGGAGTTGATTCAGATAGAGTCTGTGCTATCATTGTTGAATCCTCACTAGCACCCATGCTGATCATCGGGGTGTACCTCCCAACAACTGATTGCCCCTCTGATGATTTTTGTCATTGTCTTCACACAATCGAGGACCTTGTCAATAAGCACAACCAAGGCCCCGTGATCATTGCTGGTGACTTCAATGCTCACGTTGGTCCCAATGGAGGGCCAAGAGGTCTAGACAGCCAAAATCATCACGGGAAGTTTCTCATGGACCTAGTAATCAACAACGACCTCTTCTTTTCTTCACTGAGCTCCCTCGCTACTGGCCCAGCCCATACATACTCCAGTGGAAACACTAAAACAACCACTGACTACATCATTGTTGATGCACTTCATGCACCTCTCGTTTCTAAATGCTCCACCCTTGACTTCCATCCTCTCAACTCTTCTGACCATCTACCCCTCTCAATAACCCTTCTCCTGCCAACAGTTCCTACTGTTCATGCTCCGCCCTCTACCAGACTGGACTGGCCTACAGCTGTGAGGATCAAGTCCACTGACACCTATGCTGCGGCCTTAGGTGACTTCATTAGACCCCTATTGGGGAGAACATACAACTCCACTGCAGAGATTGATGAGGAAGTACACTTAGTGTCAGAACAGATTCTCCGGGTCGCTTCATTGCTGATCCCTACCATCAAACAAAAGAGACTTAAGAAACGCTTCTCTAACAACTCTGACCTAAGATCCCTCAGTTCTCGATGCAAAGCTGCCTGGAGCAAATGGTGTTTGGCTGGCCGTCCTAGGGAAGGCCCAGAGTTTGATGAGAAAAAGAAACTTAAAAAGCTTACTAAGAAGTGCGCAGACAAGTGCAGAGCCAATCTTGAACGTCACTCCTGGGAAAGAAGAGAGAAGCTCTTTAAAACCAAAGATCCTAGACGGTTCAGGGTACCATCGCACAAAGCCTCACTAGGAGAAAGGCTCTTCTACAATGGTGAAATCATATCTGATCCCTCAACAATCCTATCATGCTGGACAAACCACTTCCAGACCATATTCCAGTCCAAGGCCACCTCGAACACCGATGTTGCCACTGCCCTCAAGGAATTGAACCATCTCGAAATCCAGTCAAGAATGATCTGTGATGACATTGTGGATGACGACTTCTCAGTGGAAGAGATTGAAGGTTCCCTGAAGAAATTAAAACTGGGCAAAATGGGGGGCCCGGATGGGCTTCAGCCCGAACACCTAAAGTACGGTGGCCCTCTCCTCGTCATTTGGCTTAAACAGATTTTCTGTGCCTTTGTAAACTTTGAGCATGTTCCACCTAACCTTCTCACTGGAATCATTCGACCCATCTATAAAGGCAAGGGTAAAGATCCCCTGTGCTGCCACAGCTATAGAGGCATTACCATGACCTCAGTCATCATGAAAGTTTTCGAATACACTATTCTTGACCGGATTCTCCCTGTGTTGCAAGAAAATGGCCACCCATCTTTAGTGCAAACTGCTTATAGGAAGCACATTTCTTGCCAAGATGCCATATTTGCCACACAAGAAGCTATATACAGCCTGCTTCAGGAGGGTAGGGTTGCTTACCTCTCTCTGTACGACCTGGAGAAAGCATTCGATTCCATTGAGCACCCCATCTTGCTACGGTCTTTGTTCCAAGCTGGTGTTAAAGGCAAATCTTGGAGACTAATTAAAGCCTGTTACTGCAACCTCTCTGCAGTTGTGAAACCAGGCCGCTTCTCCTCTCAATCTTCTCCGTTTCCAATCTCACGTGGGGTGCAACAAGGCTCAGTAACCTCTCCAACCTTCTTCCTCATGGTAATGGATCAACTTCTCCATCAATTGCTAGAGGAGAAGGCAGGTGTGTCAATTTGCAACCTGTTTCTGGGTGGTGCAGCTCATGCTGATGATGTCAGGGCTATTGCTTCCTCAAGTACTGATGCAGAAATTCAAGGGAAGATCATAGCTGATTTCTCTTCTTGCAATGGCCTCACTCTCAACTGCTCGAAAACAGAAGTTGTGAAGATATCTCGCACACACCATCCGCCCCTCGAAGATATTCACCTTACAGATGCCACCACTCACACTGTTCCCCAGGCCAAATGCCTTGGCTACCTGTGGTCTGACTCACTGTCATGCAAACCTGGCGTTAAAGAAAACATCTCCAGAGCAAGAAAACAATTCTTTGCCCTAGGTGCCTCTGGCTGTTTTCTGGGATATTCCAACCCCCTGTCAGCAAGGGAGATCATTGAGGTGTGTGTCTTTCCAACTTTACTATATGGCGCCGAAAACTGGATCCTGGATGAATCTTCCTTAAACCTGCTCGAGTGTTTTCAAGCTGAACTCGGTAGAAGAGTTTTAAAACTCTCAAAGTTCCATTCCAGACTCTCCGTACTAGTTGGACTCTCCTGGCCATCTATGACAGCCAGAGTCTTTCTACGCAAATTAAGTTTCCTTTGCAGGTTGCTCTCTGCTAATGACGACTCCATTGCCCATCAAACCTTTCGAACTATTGCTGGTAAAGACGTCTACAGTCTCTCCCTAGTTAAGCAGTGCGTTTTCCTGGACTCCTGCCTGGGCTCTGATGCTACTGCATGCATCCTCAACGATCCGGACAATGCTAAAGCGTCCTTTAACAACTTAAAGAAGACTATTCTAGAGTGTGATAAAATTCTAATCTCCCAGGATGTTAACAACCACCAATCTGTCTCTCTGGCTAAGAAGGTCAACTGGCTCCGGGTCTGGGAGTCTGCACGGGACAAGGGGCAGTTCTGGACCAAGATAGCACAATCCTTCTACAAAGTGCTTACTACTCCCCTTTTCCAGGACAGACAATGCTGGCTTTGCAATAATGTTCTCCCTCCTGACATGGGCTTCATTGCCCACCTTGCTAATGGTGATGCTACCTATGAAAGCAGTCTGAATACTCTCCTCACTGAACTCAGCTCTAACTCTGAACTAACCTCTCATTCCTTCCATTGTATGAAATCTCTTGTCTATCTGTTCAAGTCACATAACTCTATCACTTAGGCATATATGTCACTTTCCACTTCACTTGTTAAGGTTGTGTATGTCACTTTGCACTTCACTTGCTTAGGTCACTGCTCATACTTATGTACATCCCCTACATTCCACTGGGGGCAAACCATTATCCCTGTAGAGGGTGTGGGGGCATGCTCCTTCAGCAGACGTCGGATTTAGACCTTCTGGTATCGCGATTTTGGAGTAATAGAGTCCCTACAAACGTTCACTATACTTGACTAGCAAAGACTGTTACTATTTCAGGGATAAGACCTGCATATGTGCATCCAAAGCTGATGCGGCCGCACTGCAGTAGAAGCGATCGTCTCGAGCGCAAGTTAACGGGCGGGAGTAAATTTGATGGGTGGAGCGTTGCGTTGATGGGGAGTGGGCTCGCTACGCTCGCCAATAAGCAGTGTCAGAATGACGGTTTGTGTTGCAGGATAGCATGAAGTGCCACAAGGGAATTATAGTCTCTGCTGTGATTACAACCTTTGTGGTGATGATGCTAGCTACAGTTGATAAGTTTGGTGCTGGAAGAGGATTCATATGTTTGAAGTGTGGTACTTATTTCTCAAACAGTAGTGATGTTCACCTTTATTCACAGCCTCACAAAGAGATATTTTGGGAAAAGAGGTTTGGAAGAGTTCAAGTCAATCAAATGGCTAGACATTCAAAGAAATTACATGACTTCAGTCCTTTCAGTAACAAGTCTAATGCAGCACAATTATTAGTACAAAACAATTATATATCAGATTCTTCAGCACCATACGAGGTAGCAAAGGTGATAAGAGTGCCTGTCAACTGTGTAAAAAAGAACTGTCGTGAATTTTTGTCGGACAGTGAAAAGGATAAAATAAGTGAATGTGAGAGAAAAGCAAAGAGCGAAGGATACCAAATCAAAGACAGTGACTGCAAGTTTTTGCCAAGCACTGGCCGCCATCCAGTTGCCTTGATCAGTGCACCAGGTTCTGGAAATACATGGACAAGAGGTCTCCTTGAAAAAGCCACAGGAATATGCACCGGTTTTTTGCGCTGTGATGCTTCCATTAGGGCTCGTGGGTACATCGGTGAGACTATCAAAAGTGGCAAGGTGCTGGTGGTGAAGACACATTCACCATTGACCAAGTGGAGGGGTAGCAACAATAAGAATTCCAGTGCTGCTGAGGCTTACTATTCATCAGCTATTTTTATTCTCCGTAACCCTATTCATTCAGTAATAGCTGAGTGGAATAGAAGATCGGCCCAAAAATTGGGGGAACATAATTCAACCATTTCTCAACAAAGGCATACATATGTTATCCCCAACTATTTTTTTAGTAAGTGATAGCTACACATAGGGTATAGATTGATCAATACAAAAAGTTTTAACCCTAATTCAGTTGTTATCTTAGTTACAAGTTGAGCATAGACTGTGTACTATATACAGTGACTAAATTCTTTGTTAATGAGTGAGAAACCCAACTATGTAATTGATATAATTAGAGTGGCATGACTTTAAGTAACCTGGCCTCTGAAAACAACCTCCTTCTGCATGATTACACCTGTATGCCAACAATATATACATGACAACTTGGGAATGAATATATTTCCCTCTCATTAACAAAGAATGCGTGTAATGTAGTAGTACATAATGCTTTATAACAGAACATGCAACTGAGACCACAGCAACCTTTACTCTTTATAGTGATGCATGTACAGTGTTCTACTGGTACTAAATTATAAGAGGGAAACTTGATAAATTGCTATACATTCCTGAGTTGCCGTGTGTTTGATGCAAACAAGGTCTTCAAATTACTAGTAAGTGGTGGTTTTCAGAAAGCCAGGTTACTCATAGCTTATAGTTTGCACTTCTGTAGACTTTAATTTTGGAATACAGTCTATACTCAAGTAACAACCACAGAAGGGTTAAAACAACCTTTATTTTTACGGCATGTCATGCAAGAAAGTGTTTTGTGCCTAAGTTAAAGCAAGTACTTACATGTATGCTAGTCTTGATGTAAGCCCAACTTTTGTGTGGCTACTTCAGTAAGTGATGCAACCATGCAAGGGCTAAATTGATAGCTAATGTGTAAACTCACATTTTCCTTCTGTACAGAGGGAAAAGCATGGGACCATTTCCTGCATTGGTATATGAGAGGGTGGAAGCGTCGTCTCCACCAGTGGGTGATAGACCAGGACACATACCCTGTGCACATACTAAGATATGAAGACCTTAAGAAGAACACTGTAGAGGAAGTTAAAGGAGTTCTTGATTTTCTCAAAGTATATTACAACTCTGACACATTGGCAGAGGTATTGAAGGAGGATTATACTGAGTTCCGCCGTCCACACAGTGGAGATAACTTTGAGCATTATTCAGTGGAGCAGAAACAGTGGTTGAGAATGTTGCTGTTGGAGACAATGGAAGCAGCAGACAAAGCTGGTAAGTCAAAGCTGCTTCGACTCGATGAGTATCTCCCCCCAAGCAAGCCCTAGAAAATCGACTGTATATAGGGACTCAACAACTCAGTCCCAGCATTACTCAATGCACTATTCCAAATATTGTGTATTGTTCTCTACATGTATGTATACTTTTAGACTGTTTTTCACAGTGGTATGACTGTCATTTATCCTGATTGAGCTAAATTATTGGTATCTGTCATTGGTTCTCCTCTGATGTATGTACTGTGCGTGAGATCTGCAATTATGTGTTGTTATGAAGATGCATATAGGATATACTAAATCAATGAAAGTGATTGCAAGTTTTTCCAAGCATCTAGTTGTCACTCCAGCTCTCAAAACACGCAGAGACAAGAGGTCTCTACTTGATAAGGCCACTGAAAGTGACAGTCATACTACAGAGATCAAGTAGCTCAGTGGTAAGAGTGCCTGGCCAGTAACCAGAAGGTCCTGGGTTCGAATCCCAGCTTGATCCTGAATTTTCTTCAACTACATATCTACCTTCTGGGGTCTTAGAAACCTAAGTTATTGAATCTAAAAAGGCAGTGATAATCTAGTTTTGAGCAATTTTATATGGCCAATGCAGGCCCGTACGTAGTCTGGCTAAGCCACACCCCAATCCCACTCAGGCTTTACATCTTGGTATCCCAATTCCCTAACAGCACTTCTAGTAGCTTCCTGGACTTTATGGGAAGGGTAGCGTGCTACATACATCTGTCCCGGCTTTGCAAATATACCGGGTTAAATTTGGAATTTACTAATTAGCTGTTCTGAAATCTGATTGGACTGCAATATTTCTGCAGCACGGTATATACAAACGCGGTATAGGCTTGTCACCAGCCGCGTGCGATTGGGGTGTGGCTTAGCCAGACTAGCCCGTACGCAGGTTGTTGAAAAGGTAGGTTACATATTGGTTGGAACGGGGTTTGCGCGCGCAAGCGCGCCACTTAGGAGGGTGTGGGGGCATGCTCCTCCAGCAGACGTCGGATTTAGAGTAATAGAGTCCCTACAAACGCTCACTATACTTGACTAGCAAAGACTGTTACTATTTCAGGGATAAGACCTGCATATGTGCATCCAAAGCTGATGAGAAAACGCGGCCGCACTGCAGTAGAAGCGATCGTCTCGAGCGCAAGTTAACGGGCGGGAGTAAATTTGATGGGTGGAGCGTTGCGTTGATGGGGAGTGGGCTCGCTACGCTCGCCAATAAGCAGTGTCAGAATGACGGTTTGTGTTGCAGGATAGCATGAAGTGCCACAAGGGAATTATAGTCTCTGCTGTGATTACAACCTTTGTGGTGATGATGCTAGCTACAGTTGATAAGTTTGGTGCTGGAAGAGGATTCATATGTTTGAAGTGTGGTAGTTCTTTCTCAAACAGTACTGATGTACACCTTTATTCACAGCCTCACAAAGAGATATTTTGGGAAAAGAGGTTTGGAAGTGTTCAAGTCAATCAAATGGTTAGACATTCAAAGGAATTACATGACTTCAGTCCTTTCAGTAACAAGTCTAATGCAGCACAATTATTAGTACAAAACAATGATTCTTCAGCACCATACGAGGTAGCAAAGGTGATAAGAGTGCCTGTCAACTGTGTAAAAAAGAACTGTCGTGAATTTTTGTCAGACAGTGAAAAAGATAAAATAAGTGCATGTGAGAGAAAAGCAAAGAGCGAAGGATACCAAATCAAAGACAGTGACTGCAAGTTTTTGCCAAGCACTGGCCGCCATCCAGTTGCCTTGATCAGTGCACCAGGTTCTGGAAATACATGGACAAGAGGTCTCCTTGAAAAAGCCACAGGAATATGCACCGGTTTTTTTGGCTGTGATGCTTCCATTAGGGCTCGTGGGTACATCGGTGAGACTATCAAAAGTGGCAAGGTGCTTGTGGTGAAGACACATTCACCATTAACCAAGTGGAGGGGTAGCAACAATAAGAATTCCAGTGCTGCTGATGCTTACTACTCATCAGCTATTTATATTCTCCGTAACCCTATTCATTCAGTAGTAGCAGAATGGAATAGAAGATCAGCCAAAAAATTGGGGGAATACAATTCAACCATTTCTCAACAAAGGCATATGTATGTTGTTCCTAACTATTTTTTTAGTAAGTGATAGCTACACATAGGGTATAGATTGATCACTGCAAAAAGTTTTAACCCTTCAGTTGTTATCTTAGTTACAAGTTGAGCATAGACTGTGTACTATATACAGTGACTAAATTCTTTGTTAATGAGTGAGAAACTCAACTATGTAATTGGTATTTGGTATACTTTAAGTAACCTGGCCTCTGAAAACAACCTCCTTCTGCATGATTACACCTGTATGCCAACAATATATACATGACAACTTGGGAATGAATATATTTCCCTCTCATTAACAAAGAATGCGCGTAATGTAGTAGTACATAATGCTTTATAACAGAACATGCAACTGAGACCACAGCAACCCTCTTTATAGTGATGCATGTACAGTGTTCTACTGGTACTAAATTATAAGAGGGAAACTTGATAAATTGCTATACATTCCTGAGTTGCCGTGTGTTTGATGCAAACAAGGTCTTCAAATTACTAGTAAGTGGTGGTTTTCAGAAAGCCAGGTTACTCATAGCTTACAGTTTACACTTCTGTAGACTTTAATTTTTGGAATACAGTCTATACTCAAGTAACAACCACAGAAGGGTTAAAACAACCTTTATTTTTACGGCATGCAAGAAAGTGTTTTGTGCCTAAGTTAAGGCAAGTACTTACATGTATGCCCTTGATGTAAGCCCAACTTTTGTGTGGCTACTTCAGTAAGTGATGCAACCATGCAAGGGCTAAATTGATAGCTAATGTGTAAACTCACATTTTCCTTCTGTACAGAGGGAAAAGCATGGGACCATTTCCTGCATTGGTATATGAGAGGGTGGAAGCGTCGTCTCCACCAGTGGGTGATAGACCAGGACACATACCCTGTGCACATACTAAGATATGAAGACCTTAAGAAGAACACTGTAGAGGAAGTTAAAGGAGTTCTTGATTTTCTCAAAGTATATTACAACTCTGACACATTGGCAGAGGTATTGAAGGAGGATTATACTGAGTTCCGCCGTCCACACAGTGGAGATAACTTTGAGCACTATTCAGTGGAACAGAAACAGTGGTTGAGAATGTTGCTGTTGGAGACAATGGAAGCAGCAGACAAAGCTGGCAAGTCAAAGCTGCTTCGACTCGATGAGTATCTCCCCCCAAGCAAGCCCTAGAAAATTGACTGTATATATAGGGACTCAACAACTAATTATAAGACCCAGCATTACTCAATGCACTATTACATCCATTGTGTATCTCTTCACACTTAAGCCTTAGGAATACATTTTCACTGCACAACACTAATGCATGAGGACATTCTTACTGAATAGGGATTCTACATTAAAGACCCAGTACTAGAAGTGTTCATTGTAAGTCAACATATGAACTGCAACACACCCTGGGATACAATTTTTTTCTAAATGAGGATATTGATTTGAGCAGGTAACGAAGCTACTAGTGTGCAATATCGGAGAGTCGGTAGACTCTCTATGTAGGGATGGGGCCGACACGCCCATTAAGCCTTAACAAATGTAACGGCTCAGAACTCTCGAATGCGGTAGCTCTAAGCCCTTTTAGAAACATAACATGGCCTACGAGTGTTTCTATACACAATACGACTCTCAAAGGTGGTAAAATACACCGCTTCAATGACATACGTGAACCCCAATTTGTTCAACATCATCTTCTTCAGCAAGGCCACTATTCGTTGGAAATTAGTTTCTCATCCAGGCAAAACAGGATGCAGGCGGGCGGACATTACCATTATGGCATTATTTATAGATCTAAGTCAGTTTCCCTCTTGGTAGTAAAACCCACGAAAGGTGGATTCACTATATGTATGCGCCAAGGAACCGATGTTTTGCGAGCGGTCCTGTTGTACACGGTGAAGTTCACATGGTTCAGTATTTCGCAGAGCAATTAGCACGCGCCCAAAGTTCAAGGTTCAAGATGTGCGCATGCGCAGTAAGGAATGATGTCCTAATGGTGAGTTTCATGCGGGTGCAATATTTCATGCGGGCGGGGATGAGAAACTAATTTTCAACGAATAGTGGCCTGAACAAGCCTATCTCACAAACGGTACAAGCATGAAACAGCTTCATATTCCCCTGCGGAGTGCCTTTGCTCAACGGAATCTTCGTAGGACCTTTCCTGCATAAGTAGAGCTAGGAATACATGTCGTATACACGAACACCATTTCCTCAATTATTACGCGCGTGTGATTTCACGTGACTGCCAGGAGCAAAGGGGTGGGGCTCGCGCGCGCGTGAAAATACTACTACTCTGTTACTACTGCATGTATTTCAATTTTAGCAATGAAAAACAAGTGAAACAAGTGTGAAAAACATTTCATTAAAATGTTAAAGGATGTACATGTAGGGATGACAATGCTAAAAAGTACAGGAACAAGATGCAGAATATGCAGGCAAAACCAGTGATGATGGCATGAGAAATAAGGAGCAGCGTGAAGGCAACATCATAACATACTTAACCCCTCCCTGCATCTTTTTTTTATGGGGCTATGCATGTTATGATTGTTGCATACCCATTCCTTGCCTTTGTCTTCATGCTGCTTCTTATTTCTCATGCCATCATCACTGGTTTTGCCTGCATATACTGCATCTTGTTCCTGTACTTTTTAGCATTGTCGTCCCTACATGTACATCCTTTAACATTTTAATGAAATGTTTTTCACACTTTTTTTTACTTTGCCTAGTGCTCTATCTTGGTCGTGAAATCAACATGAAACGAGGCTAATACCCACTCACACGCAGTACACGACTTCTGAACTTTGCACATGGTGTAGCCCAGAAACATGATAGACACCAATAGAGCTCATTCAGGACAAACAATAAAGTCATACTACATGTAAAAACCCGTGTAAAAGTATTGATACATGTACATGTAGAGAACAACAACTACAATAATTATACACATGTTGGGAGAATAAAATAATCCGTAAGTGCTACACAATACAAGTCTACTTTATACTATGCACCATCTCCTCTTTGTTGATAAGATGAGTTGTTTTACTAACTAGTGCCATGAGTGAGTTGAGATTATGTGACCACTCGTTTAGCACTTCGTTTGGGTCCTTGGTCTCCCTGAACGTCACGATACCTGCAGGACGGTCGATGCGGGCATAGATGGTCCCCTTCACTACTAACTGTGATAGAAAGTCTTCTGATTCCTGTACATGACACAAACAGAATGAAATGTTTTGGTACAACCCAAGCAGGATTTCTTTTAGGGGGGGCGAGAGGGGGCATTTGCCCCCCCTTAAAAAAGTCCCCCCTTAAGTCAAACAGACTTTCCTCACATACAGCCACACGTGTTTTCATGTTACCCCCCATGTGTATGTATGTGTACGTACGTGTACGTACATCTCTAGTGTGCAGATATACATTGTCTACATGGTGGCTAAGAGTCATACATGTACATTGTACATGCAAAAGTTGTCCACCGTTTGCCTGACTTGTTCAGAGTTTTCATGTACATTTAAGAGTAGTGATAGTATATGCAGTGTAACTCACATCAATAGATAGTGACAGCAATTCTGATAGTCTCTGCATAGAAATCCTAGTGTAATACTGAGCAACCACACGTAGGTTCTTTAGAAAGAGGAGATATATCAGAGACTCACAAAGAAAGGCAACAGCTTTCAAAAAAGAAAATGAGCTGCCGATCCACAGCATTGCATTGTAGGCAGAAGCTTTTCCCCACCTGAGGCAGCTTTTTTCTTTGAAAAATACTGCCTCGGGCAAGTTGTGATGTGTTGCTTTGTCTTTCTGTGGTGTTGTGTTGCCTTGCCTTTCTTTCTAAGCATCTCATGGATGATTAAAGTCATGTGTAAGCTTACACTAACATGGATCCACACACGTACACTCACATGCTCAATGACTCTTTTTCTAAGGTCCTCCCACTGCTCTCTGCCCAACTCCTCATCAGCAGCAAACACACCAGTAGCTGGGCAATCAGGCACACCTTCTCTCAAGGCTACTCCATATTTATTCTGGAATGTGGCCCAGTCCAGTAGCTCACGTCGTTTGAAACACTCCAACACTTCACTGGGAGGTAATGACATATGCAAAGTGTAATGAAAATACTTTGCCATAAATCAATTGAGCAATGGTTTGCAATGTCCTTCACTGAGGTGGTACATGGTACTTTCATATGCAACATAGAACAGTTGAATTGGTAGACCGATATTCAAAAGATATACACAAGTAAACGTTCTCATGAAGGTTTTCTTTTTTGTTTTTTTTTGCTTTTTTTTTGTACTGCATGGAGGTATTTTTCAAGGGATTTGTAGCTCTGTATTATAAATGGAAGCCTCACTGCTATCACTTCAGGAAAATGGCAAGGTTCTTGACCTACATGTGTTTATCTGAAACTGGTGAGTAATAAAGCTTTGCTAGCAGTGGTCAGAAATGCACAGCATTCCTAGGAGGTAAGTCGTGGAGCAATCTCATTCCTTGTTAGTAATGTAAATGGCAACATGTTGCTGTTGGCCCTAAAGTGTACGTACATGTAGTATCTTAACCTGTAGATCGGTAGTTTCTCCAGTTTCTTCTCTTCATGGACTCGATGCAAAAGGTCAGATTGCTCATGGTCATATGGAGCCAGCAGTACATATAATACCATGTTCTTCAGTGCCTGTACACAGACATGCAGGTACATGTGATACTTCTGTGAGTGATCAGCTAATGTTCATGTTTGTGTACATGAAGTATTCAAACCATGAGACTCCCAAACCACAATACAAATCCAAGTCACCCAAGACAAAGAAAAATGAGCTGGCCTCAGGCAGAACTCAAACCTACGGTTCTATATAGTCAGATGCTGTATAGGCACATACATAGAATAATGTGTGCACAGAGCAAACCAAGCAAACAGTGCTGTTTTGGGCTGGTTGGCCCTCATCAGCACTGTGTATGCCTAGACTTACAAGTACATGCCCTAGGCAGGCCTGAGTAGTTGTGGTTTCAGAACAATAATATTCATCCACCACAAACCACACCAACCTACCTAGGCAAACACCACCACCCAACTCAGGGCTGGGGTAATGAAACCACCAAATGTATATGTTCATACATGTACGAACATATACATGTGCATTCCCACAACTCACCGACTTCCACTGGGTCTCATCATCCTGGACGCAAGAGGTAGTGAAGATGGCCTGGTAGTGTCTGCAGATGGCCAGGTAATCATGGTCGTGCTGGCATAGCTCTATCATTAGACGGTAGTACTTCAATTTCAGTTCCTATTGCCAATTAATATCCAGTCAGTTTATAGTGTACGTATACATCTATGGCATAATCTATTTTTAGAATACACATACATGTAAAGTTATCAAATGGCCAAAATAATGGAAAACATATTAACCAACATCAATGCCAGGTCATTATTAAAGATCTTGAAAAACTCAGGATCCAGCTGGGACTCGAACCCAGGACCTTCTGATTACTGCTTAAAATAAGGCTAGCAACACTTATGGAAGTACATGTAAATCTCAACATGCCTATACATGTAGATGTATACATATACACACGGCTGACCTGTACAATATCTGACTCTGCGGAGGAGAAGAACTTGATGCTAATCTTCTTGCTGATGATCTGAGTACGGATGTAGTCCTTCTTTGCTAACCCCAGCCTCATCTGCTCCAAAATAAACTGAACCTTCTCCTCCCTTTCCATAGAACCAAATGTCTCCACCTGTAGATATTGCATTTAGTATCTCACTCACACACTCCTGACAAATTTATACTAGTTGAATGCTACGCATTGATGGTGAGTGGAAGAGGTATGGACAGGTACGTTTGCATGTAGCGCGTGGGCAGCCCCGGGGGCCAAATTGCATCGTCGGATACATACATATAGAAAGCCCACGCCAGCTGTACGACTAGGTGGGGTTGCTCCACTCGCCAACTAGCAGTTATACACAAGTCAAGTATATATAACAAAAGTGCCAGGAGGAGGAGCAGTATTAAACAGCAGGTTTCTTTTAATTCACAATTTGTATGTGAAGGATTTAATGGCTTACCTGCAGTTCTTGTAGTATGGTTGCAGCAGAGGCAATGTCTCCATCAGCTTCCTTGATCCTGGCTAACTCCATCGTCAGCCGTGCCCTTGGGACCTCCACATAGATCTACAGGCATACATGTAGGTAATCACCCACCAACAAACAATGAGTTGTATACAGGCCGAAAATATACATATACATGTAACAATACAT
Organism: Theonella swinhoei; assembly: GCA_963970385.1. Lineage (NCBI taxonomy): Eukaryota > Metazoa > Porifera > Demospongiae > Tetractinellida > Theonellidae > Theonella > Theonella swinhoei. The sequence goes on from OZ019965.1 coordinate 1,244,654, forward strand.
GAAAGTATTGACATTATTTGTCTATGGGAATATCTGGTAAACACACACCTTTCCTTCAGTCACAGTTCTGAGGGTGTCTATTAGTTTCAATTTGATCTCTAAGTCTGGAGTCTGCTCCACAAAGCGACAACACTGCTCTACCATCGATGCTACAGCCTGATAAGAAAATTCGAAAGTATAAACAAGGTACGTGCATATATCGACTCATCATATGTAGTACTTGATGGATATGCAGACAGCAAATGAATACACACGAGGCGGACATACTGTCTTCAGTTGTCCTCTCTTCTTGGTGAGTAGCAGGATATGCTCATTCAGTAGTTCCCACTCTTGCAAATCAAAACACATCTGCACAATGGCCCTCAGAACCTTGCCAGTTGATGGAGAGTCGCACGCCTGTAATATAACGTGTATCATCAAACACACCGGAATGTAAGCGGACTGTTACTAACCAATCTAGTCTGCTTCTCCAGAGAGAGAAGACTCTCCAATGCCTCCTGCACTTGGCCATTCTATAAACAGACAGCTTAAAGATTCATACATGCACAGATACCATTTATTGCACGATGGAGTACACTTCACTTCTAATAGTGGCTGTTGTTTCTAATTAGAGCCCACTTAAAATGGAATTCTACTTGAGTACAAGTACACTACACATTAATTTTGTATTCATTATAAACTTTATAGGTTCATACCTTCGCCATCTCCTGCACTTCAGGCAACCTTCGTTCTACAGTATCACTGTAGTCCACCTCCATCTTCACTAGCCGTCCTGAGTCCGCCATCTTGGTCTAGACCAACTCCCAGTGAGCTCACAAGGCAGTTCAGATACAGACCATTCACTGATTCAGTAGTTCTCTCTTTACCAGAGATAGAAATCCAGAGGTGTAGAAGACACTACACGTGGCTGTAAACAGCACGTGAGCTCTAGAACGGGGTTTCCCCATTGAACTGCTAGGCTGGTTCGCATGCACCACTTCACCGAGGCTAGGGTATAAACTCACGGCACAGTGACTCGCACCATGGCATACAACTCGGGCGTAAGTAGTAATGATCGTATTCTTGTTAAACGAATCCTGATCCCTTTCACTATTACTGGCCAGACCGAAGTGTTCATGTACACTTGTTGTATGTAATGTATGTATACACGTACTCTAATGTGTCACTGACAACGGATTCGGTAGGGGTCAAAAGGAGATGTAGGTAAAATGTCAGAATTTGACTCCCCCATCCAATCAGTTGGGAGAGGGGCATCTAGTAGTAGAACCCAGGTTTTAGTCCAGTTCTTATCATTTACCTCCTACTCCTCCATGTTTAGTAGCTCACTGTGTATGTCCATGTAGCACGGTATACGGCAAGGCATTACAAGGGGCAGTTTTGATGATACACATGTAGATTTCACACAAATATATCTATGCACTAATAGGAGCCCCAGTTGGTGCTAGAGGGCTACCTCTTCAAGTCTCCAGATTCATCCAAAGCCTCCATCACAAAGGTGTGTGTATGGTCACATATGTGTACATGCAAATGTCGATGATTCCATTGCTTATGGCCACTCAAATGTAGCACACCACGGCTAATTCAGGTCAGTACGATGCGGACACATATTGCGCATGCATCATCCAAGCATTCATCATGTTGGTGTATGCTGGGCTCCAATGAGCAAGTTCATTATTCCTTTGTGTATATCTTGGCACAGCATGTTTTGTACACTTTAGTTCTATCAACGATAATGTCCCAAATTGTAATGTCTTTCCTATGGAGCTTTCTGCTTTGGGAGGTCTCATGTTTGCTTTACAATCTGTAGCTGTTGACATAAAGTAAATGTATACACACACAAGATGATACAATAGCAGGAGCTACGGGGGTAAAAAACACTGTGAAGTGTGTCTTAGAACTAAAATGAATGGTACCATTCTACTGGGAAATTTGTCTAGTTTGTGATGCGAAACTAATAGCAATAGAATTCCAATTATGAAAGGTATGTGCTTCATATACCTCTACATGTGGGGTTGTGTGCATTGGACATCTTTAGAAATGGCAACAGAAGTGGTTTAAATTGTTGGAGAATGGAGACCTTCAGTACTTTGACACGGAAAAGGTGAATATATACATGCATTTGTATTGTGAATATTGCTTAGTTAAAGGGAGCAAGTACAAATCACAATGTAATAGTAGATGTACACTTAGCAGGTCGTGAGCATGTGTGGCATGTATATAAGTAGCAGTCTATACAGTGGTGCTTTATAAACAATAAGACATTGTGTTTCATAATGTACCACTAATTGTAAAGGGGGTAACACAATTCCAAGGGGTGAGGCAGAGGCCCACTTGTCCCCTGATATAAACTCCAATATGCAATATACATATACATCTTTTCACATTTAGTCCAGTAAGCCAGGTGGCACAATCCCTCTCGTGAATTGCCGTCGAGTGTTCGACCCCAAGAGTAAGGTCTTGCAGGTCAACTACTGCCTGGGTCTGGAGGTGGGAGAGGCTACCCACTTCATCAGGGCTGACACTGCAGCACTCTACAATCAGTGGCTGGATGTGAGCAGCTTGCTGTACGCATACATGTGTTGCAATGAATACCTTCTGTAGGTGATAGCTGCATTTGCAGAGAAGAGCGATGCCCGTCATGCTTCGAGTTCTCCTGCCACTTCACGTAGTCGTACTAAGGGTTCAGAGGTCAAAGTTCAACAAGGTGATAGCCTCGCAAGTAAATCCCTTACGTTATCGACTATGGTAGGTGCACAATACATTAACATGTACAATGTACTGTACCGATACCTTGTGATATAGATGAAATCAGCAGAGAAGAGTGGATGGCTATACAAGACAGGCCCCAATAATAAGGTATGCATTGCACGTGTCATTTTCCACATGCAAAGGGATTGAGAGCCCAGGAACAACACACATCATCTTCTTAGTTTTTACCTGTGTTTTCTTAAATACCATATAATTATGTATCTTATATAATACATGTACCGTAAGGGTATATGATCTAGTCTAATGTCACCTGCATGATGAGAGGTATGTGACCGCCCATATTGCACAGCACATTGCAAGAATGTATATAGAATTACATGCACAATCCCTGTATGCATACATGTGTTAGTAAGAACATCACCTGGAAAGCTGATGGTCGTGGGTTCGGGTCCCACCCGAGGCAGCCAATGTTTCTTTGAAAAATGACTGTTTCGGGCGAGTTGTGTTGTGTTGCTTTGCCTTTCTGTTGTGTTGTTGTTGTTGCCTTGCCTTTCTCAGCAGCATCTCTTGGAGTGATTGTTTATGCAACTGTCATGTTTTTCTATGCAGGGATGGAATCATCGCTACTTTGTCCTGTGCAATGGTAAACTCAGCTACTATAAAACTGAAAAATTAGTGAGTATTGAACAGTGGAGGCTAACTATACATGTATATACATGTACATATACACCCAAATAAGCATACTTGTATTAAACTTTCTCTGACACATTTGTAATTTTGTATACTGCTACGTGACTTGACTTGCTTCTTGTATGCACACATATATAGGCTGAGAAAAGTCTAGGTTGCATATCTCTACGAGAGTGTACAGAAGTGAAGCAAGCTTCTGTCAAGAAAGGATATGGTCTTACTGTTCAGGTATGAAGGTACAGGTCATTCATTTACCAGAAGATGATTGCATACTTAGCCAATTTGGCGTGCAATGTACAGCCAATTTTGTGTTCAATTATAGTTTATTGTGTGATGTGGAGACATTTAAGTGGTAATACAATCCATGTAGCCACATCTCCAGATTGTGTATGGATGGAGAGGCCCCAGGAAATGTGCTTTATCATTTAGATGTATGTGAATATTCAGATATCCAAAACACCATACATTGTGGTCCGTTGCATAGGCCATTCAGCCATCAAGCAGCTTATGTACGTATGTATTTGCTATAGCAGTAGCCCTAGCCCTACCCTTGTGCGTGTGCATCAGGTAGCCATGGTAGCCTCTTATATCCCAGAGGAGGTACGTCGGTATCATGTGATCGCAGTCTAATTGCAATTATTGCTGACACAGCAACCCATCTTCCATTGAAAATACATGGCGTGATGTGGCATTTTCCAGCGTCTGCTGAAGCAACGCAAAGCGAGAACCCCCAAATGCTAGTAGCCAGTTGTACGTACCATAGCCTATATCTCAAGAAAAAGAATCAAACTCGGGTGAACACCTACTGTTCCAGTGACTTACAGCGGGAAATAGTAGAGGTCATATCGCACTTCGTGGATAACTATTTTAACTCAGATTTGTCACTTGCACCCATCTTTTGCCTATGCTCTATCTCTCTACCGAATTTTGATAGTATTCTGACTCCATAACTCTGTTAAACTATGCAATAAACTGAAGAGGTCTACTTCTTTCCTCGCAGTACGCATCGGTTAATTGCATTCTTTAGTGTGATCCATTACGTCATCGATTTTAGTGTCGCACCTCCTCTACCTATATCCACACTTAGTTGTGAGTCTGGGTGTGGCTCTGAACTGTAGTAAGCTAGAGATGACAATAATACTACTCATAAGGCTACCAAAACACCACTGCCATCGACCACACACCCACAATCATGGGTCGACACACACATACATGTATGCATAGGCTCAAGCTAGAGACGACTACAATATGGTCTTGCACCTCTGCTTTTGATGTCAGTGTTGCAACTCCCTAGCTACAGGCAATAAACAGAGTCACTCCCAGAGCTAGGTTATTGGAATGAGCCCACCTAGTAATACATATATAGAGAGTCAGTAGATTATGTATGTAGAGCTGGCACTGACACACCCATTAGTATGGCTCAAAACTGCTGAATGTGGCAGTAATAAGCCTTTTCAGATACAAAACCTGCTCTATGACCATTTTTATCATAGAGTCAGTAGACTCTATATGTAGGGATGGCGCCGATGCGCCCATTAAGCCTTAACAAAAGTAGCTCAGAACTCTGGAACATGGCAGCATTGTGTCGTCTTTTTTGGCTACATTGCTCTTTTGTGTCCGTTTCTTTGAACCACTAACTGTTGCAGGCAACTGGACCACTCAATAGGCAATATTTGTACAAGACAGGATGTAGGAGTCACTGACTATCCTGCTTATAGGTATGCAAGGGAGGTAAAATTCTGCACAAATGTCAGTAGGTTTATACGTGTTGTTACACACAGTAAAAATCAGTGACACAAGTGTATAAACATTTTCACTAAAATGTTGAAGGATGTAGGGATTGAAGTGCCAAAAAGTATAGAAACAAGGTCAAAATGCAGCATGCATGCAGGCAAAGGCAGGGGATGATAGCATGCAACAATCATATAACATGCGTAACCCCATATCCCTACATCTGTATACCATGAAACTGGCGTTAGTAATCGCTCTAATTCTTTCACGAGAATCGTTTATACTGGATGCTGTCAAACTCCAGGTCTGCAACCTCAGAAGTGTTAGTTTTAGACGCCATTTTCTTGTTTGCTCATGTGCCAAACACATGAAGTTAGTTTTGTGCAGTTTTGTCCTGAACGTGTTAGTCGCACTGTTTCGTCTTTTTGGCTACGTTGCTCCTTTGTGTCCATTTCTTTGAATGACTAACTGTTGCAGGCAACTGGACCTCGCAGTTGTACATGTACATGTACCTATGCACAGCAGAAGGGGTGGAGCTCGCAACACGCAATTGGAACTGTACAAAAACGGCATTAACTGTGACAGGTTACACATTGATGTAACTAGATACAATGAAAACCAAGAGTAAAAACAAAATTTTGAAGGATGTAGGGATGGCAGTGGTAAAAAATCAGAGAAACAAAGACTGTATACATGTATATGCGGGATGTTGGCATGTAACAGTCATACTATGTGTAACCCCCCTCTCTTATTAGTATGGAGGTCAGGTGTGGTATTACTGTTGGTATGTCATCATCCCCTGTCTTGCTGCATACATATAGTCTTATTTTTTCCGCTCCATCTATGTGATTCTTTTCATGCAACAGATGTTCAAAGCTAAATGACTGGACTGAGATTACGTTTGTGTCTTGGAGGATAAGTTGGTTTTTGAAGATTGTGAATTGGACTTGTCATTGGTCGCTGAATACGAGGCCCTGATACAAGAGTTGGTAAATGATCTTGTTTTGTTGGTGAATGTGTGTTCCCTACTTTGTACTCCTCTTCCTGCGAGTGTGATCGAATTATTCCCATTCTTGTTCCACGCTTCCTTGGACGGGGAGTAGGTGTTCTTGTGTGTTCAAAGGTTGGAGGATCTTGTGTTACTTTTAAACTGTCTTTCTGTGTTATATGTTTTCTATCAGGGGAAGTAGACGAAACTACATGTAGTAGATTTCTTGGCTTAGGAACTGGCGGTATTTTTGTTTTCACAGGATATACATGTATTCGTGGATCTTTGTGACGCTGCAATTGCATTGGCAGTAAATCTGGGTCTGGTTTAGGACAAAATCTCAATAACTCTGCTTCTTTTTCTTCCTGTAGTTCTCTAATCTTCTTCTTTAATTCTTCTTCTTTTACTTTTAATGAAGTGAGTTTGTGTTTATAAATGACACTGTTTAGTGTTAACCTCATGTGGTAACACCTCTCAAATATATCACTTTGTGGAGATACATAGTCAGTGCATGTAGTCAACTCTGTGAGCTGTTTCTCACACATACACCTTCCATATTCCAGTACCTTCTGTTGGGCTTCATTTTCTTTTAGTTCTACAAGAAGAGTTATTTCCTCAGACACCCACAATTTAGAAATGTAGTGATGATTTTTCAGTGGAAGAGCATTGTAGTATGTCTGGTCAAGGGGTTGCTGTGAGAATATGAGACAGACAATTAATTATTGTTAGCTGTAGCTGCAGTGAATGTTCTAACTACATTTTTACTCACTTTTTTAAGCATCAAACCAACATCTGCTGACTCCACTGGGCCACTTAATTTCAAGCGCTTGATTTTTAGAGGATACGTTTGAATATCAAGCTCTATAATTTTTACTTTTTTGCCCATTTCCAATAATTCTTGCTTTTGGGCATCACTGAGAGAATTCTGAAACATGTTTAAGTTCTCTAAACATTTGAGCTGTTCTCTCATGTCATACAACTCTCCTTCGAGTTTCATGAAGTTTTCCTTGATCTCCTGTTCTTCATCCACAATATTATCCTAATATGGTACAAGTTACATATTCATTAGAGTGCAAGACAATTGCTTGATTAAATACGTATCTTACATAATATATAGGAGGCTTTTGTACACTGTCACTGTCTTCTGCAAGACCTGAGTGGATAAAGATGCCTGTCTTTGACCTTTCGTTTATTACATGTATGTTGTTATTTTCTGTACAATATTGCAAAGGCACATTATTAATTTGGAAGTAAATGTTAAATAGCCTGGCCTTATGGTAGCATGTGAAGATATGGCAAACTATGGAACACGCTCTTGCAACACCACTAATTGTACTACTCAGGACAGTACCATAAGCACATATGTATAAAAGCTAGCTGTTTAACAGGACTTACAAGTTTTCCACTTGATCGTTTGCCAAATTCTATTTTCTCCCATCCTTTTCAGTGCTTTGAGAACGTCATCCCATGATGCTGTAACATTACTTCTGAGCCAGTAGCTGAGAAGTCCCATTCGCCTCCTCTCTAAATCGTGTGGAAATTCTCTTTCTGAGCTTTCCACTATATATGAAGGGATACCTAGGTAGATACCAAATGTAAATACATTTGTTACTTCTCTTGTTTCACAATGAAGGTTTATTAGATTCAGATCAAGAGGCTGAGGTTCAGGAGAAAGTGGACCTGTGGTCAATTCAAGAAGCACAGAACCTGTATAACATGCTGTGTATCAAAAATGGAAACATGTGATGGCTTACTCTCTGGCAGTGAAGACTTGCTTGTGTGTATGCTAATAGTACTACTTTTTGCTGAACCAGGTAGACTTAGGGTTCCCTTTCTTGGACACTCCATGATGGTTGGTTGGTTTAGTACATCATCCTCCATTGACTCATATTGACTCATTGGAAATTCACGATCATCACAGGGAATGGGTACCACTTCAAGGTTAGCATCCAGAGGAAGCAAGTACATTTCTGTACTTCCAGCCACCTGTACTTTGAAACAGTCTTCTGTAAAAATGTTTTCTATTTTCGTGGGCTGGTTTCTTTGAGGAGATTCATGAACCAGACTTTCTTTTGGAACTACATCTGTCCAAGGAAGAGACTCATGTGGTAGCATTTCCAAGTCTTTTACCAAAACACATGCAATTGTGGGATCAGTAGTGAAATTGGCATTACATTTGCGAGGTAATTTTTGGGTCATCTGAGTTGATACATTTCGTACAAAGAGTCCTTTTTTGTCTGAGGACAGTACTATCAGCACATCTGATTCAGATATTGGATAATGTAGCTCATTACACAAACAACTCTTTTCTACACACAGCACCTTTGGCAAAGTTCTTTGTTTGATCACCTCACTTACATTCTGGAAATTGACTTTACTGTGTTGAAATCCGACATGTATTTCAGAATTTAATGATACATTCACTAAACGTGTGAATTGGGAATAGCAGTAGTAGAACTGAACAACTTTTCTTTGAATTTTCTTATGAAGGTATAATCTTGTACCCTTACTAATCCCTTGTTTAGAGTTTGTGGTGTATGTCCCACTGCATACTCCGACTGCCCCTGGTATGACTGTTACTTCTTTTAAGGAGAGAGTTGCATTGTCCTCATCCTGGAAATTGGATGGTGATCTTGTCCTTCGGAGAGAAATAGTTTCTCCTGATCTACTTTTCGTCATTGGCAGTGATGGTTGTGGCCAAGTTTTTCCAGAATCCCATGTAGCCATTTTTAAATGGTAATGACAGTGACTATTCCCTATCAAACTGTGAGGCTACGTATATATGTATAGCTCCTTCCCCAAACTATGTTTAGTCACTAACTTCTTGTGTTGAGTTGCTTGCACTCTTCCTCTTTATATGCATGAATCAGAAATGTAATGATGCAATGCTATATTACTGAGCACACAATGTACATACATACATATGCTGGTTCTAGTTACAGTCATTATTCATCAACTGTACAATCCTTATAATGAATTTATTTAAGAATATGGATGTATTTTCACTGATCTTTATACTAATAATTAAAGATACTGCTAAATGTAACTGTGTGGTCTGACTTGCATAGTTCTTTACGTGTATGATGCTTGTCAAAGAGAGTTACTTTCCAGTTACTCATCTTTTACTGATCATTATTCATGTGCATTATGTGCACGGAACTGCACAATCATGTATTGCTGACATTGTCCCCTCCCCCACAGCAGTTTTGCTATTTTTCTAGTGGGAAGAACCCAGGTGGTTTCCCGTTGCATGCACATGTTTAATTGATCTACCAAACTGGAAAGCTTTGGTTGAACTGCTTTCTTAAACAAGCTCTTTTGTGCAAAAATAATGAATTCATTTGTAGGCTATTTTAGCTTGTCTGTGTGACTAGCAGTGTAGCCTCTGAGTCATTAATACATTTACACATAGATTGAAAACATGTGTAAGCACACTATATAGAAGCATTAAGAAACGAAAGGAAACCCACCTCAACAGATATACAAACAGCCTGAGTGTGGAAAAAGACATGTAACACATACACAAGAGCAGAACACCAGATGCACAGCCTTGAGAACTGTGGATGGTGGGTTTAAAGATCTTTCATGGTATCCCCACACACCCAGTGTCCAACTAACATATGTACATTGACAAATATACTCATATACAACTACAAGTATGTACACATATCAATTTACATGCTATGTTTGTTGTGTGCAGGTTCCAAACCGCACATACCACATCTCAGCTGACACGGAAGAGGATCGAGAGGCGTGGATAACAGCCATCAGTGCCTCGTTGCTGGATACCACCAATAAGGTACAATAATACATATGTGCTTCTATACATTGGGTGTAAACTATGGAAATGTGCTTCGTGAGACACACTAGGTACGCATAAAGTCAGATGTATACATGTAAAAAATTGTGTCATTGGTATGACTTTATGAGCTCTCTGCAATTGCACATCTTTATGTGTAACATACCACTGTACCTACACCTGTGCTCCTAATGTACATGTATGTATATGCACGCCCAGCTCTCAGTCACCCCAGATGTGCAGTCTGTGGTACGCAGTGGCAGTGGTAGTTCCCAGTCCTCCATCACTAGTAGGGAGCTCTTCTCTTCCACCACACTAGGAGACACTCAGACCACTGCACAACTCACTGGACATGATGAGGGGTAGGTATATACATGTAGAGATATACTGCTATGTTCAGTTTTGTCTTCTGCTATTATGTATGTATATGATGTTGGACTTGTCCAGAGGTTTGGACTTGTCCAGAGGTTTATCACTGACTGAGGAAGATGAGGGAGGAGGTCAAGGACAGAAGCCAGAGAGAGATAGTGTGGTGCAGCTACTGGAAGCTGAGGTATATGGGTCAAATAACCAACTAGGTGTTGTTTTATTAGCTGCATGTTGTATATCTTGTATGTGGGTTTCATTTCTTATCTAGTGTGCCATACACATGTTTTTCCATGTATATATTAAGTGGTAGTTTAATCGGGCCTGTAATATTATGTAGAATGTGTTCATCAAATTACAGTACCATTCATATGTTAGTACATATTCAACAGGTGGATGCTTTAAGAGGCCAGGTGTCCGGTCTACGTGATGAACTGAAGTCATCCAATGCCGTCACTGTCCAGCTCCAGTCACAACTGCAGGAATCTGTCAGACAAAGGGAGAGGGAAGTTCACAGTATCACTGTGGAGAGAGACAACCTTCACTCCAAGGTACACATGTATATATGCCTGTCAACGATCAATATGTGTATGTACAACATGTGTATATGCCAATATGTGTATACATGCACAAGGTATATGTGTGCATATCTCTGTATGATCAATGTGTATTAGCACATACAGTGTATACGTTGTAACTCAAGCAGTACATGTGTTTGGGTGGCACTGTTGATTAAATAGGGCACTAGCAACAGTAATTTCTATACTGTATTTTGAGCTGATGAGAGTAATTTCTTCTACTGGTAGCAGTTTTTACAAGTTTCAAAGTTTAAACGTTCTTTCTCTGCACTTGGTTGTAGCTGTCTGAACTGGAGTCAGCCAAAGTGAGTCTGGAGAGTGTGAATGACTCTCTGAGGCTGCAGCTGGATGAGGTGCGAGACCAGGGGCAGGATGAGGAGATGAGGGTGCGGGGGGAGCTGGAGGAGGCTCAGGCAGCACTTGCTACTGCTGAGGAAGAGATTAAAGTCTACCAGCAGGAACTCACTGACACACAGGTAACACGAGTATGGTATATAGCTGTGTATTAGTTCTGAAGAATGCTAGCTTCTTGAAACGCAGACAGGTACAAGTATCTAACACATTGATACAATATATTTACATTGTAACAGACACCACTGAGTATTCGAATGGTGTACGTACATGTATATATACATGAGATGTACTGGGACATATTCCCTCCAATGTTATATGTGTGTTGTATGATATACAGTATGTTGTACATGTAAGTAACTCACTTCACTTCTGTGTTTTTCAGCAACTCCTGCAGGAGATCCAGACAGTGGCACAAAATCTGCAGTCTGAGCTGAACAGAAGAGACAGCCTGACGCCAGACGCCATTAGCAAGCAGAGAAGTCTATCCACCTATGCTGCAGAAATATTGTCATCTATGGACAGCCAGGTACTGCTGTGAAGACAGTCTTTAAGCACATGCATATTGCAAGGTACAGTAATTACATGTAATCCCTATTACTACTGCACACTTTGGGAACTGGTATGTGCATACGCATCTCAAAATATGCATGTACATGGATCCTAGTACAGACCACACAAAGATAAAACATGTTAGAGGATGTAGGGATGATGTTATAGGATGTAGGGATGATTGAGGTGAGGTGTGATAGATCTATGTAGGTAACAGCATGGGCTCTATGTCTTGTTTCTCTCTGCACCCCATTTCTAATATAGTCTCCTATGTACATGTACGTATTTCTGTGTGTAATCCAACCAAAAAGATGGGGTACGCATGTTGCATGCAATCATCCCTGCCTTGCTTTCAATGTATGTGTTCGTTTCAGGTGGCTGGTGAGAAGTCAGCCATCAGGAGGGAGGAGGGAGATGGTGGACCAGCAGACCACCTTTCACCTCGACCTGTCGCTAGGAGGGAGGGAGAGGGAGAGGGCAGAGGAAGTGGTGACCGACTGGCAGAGGAGAGACTCAAGTGGCTGATGGAGATGGAGAATCTCAGACGTGAATGTGAGCAGAGGCAGGAGTCCGAGAGGAATCGCTGTGCAGAGGAAGTGAGGGTACTGAGGGGGAGGGTGGGTGTGCTGGAGGAGAAGTGCAGGGTGATGACAGGGGAGGTGGAGGAGGGAAGGATGGCAAAAACTGAACTCAACCAAGCCAGAGAAAGGTTAGCTCTGCACTAACTGCATGAGTACATGTATATGTGCATTGACATGTACATTTGTAGCCATTAGAGAGCCTGTTATCCCTCTTCTACTTCACGTACAGAATGCTGCACATGTATGAATGTACATGTATATACAGTTTGATCGATATGACTTCTTTTGCTGTCCCAAATACTGTTTTAGTGCTTTGAACCCCTCAAATTACACTAGGACCTAGAATATTTATGAACACATTTACAATTGTTCAGAGTGCGTGTGATGGCGGCTGAGTTGGCTGTGGCCGTAGAGAAAGTAACACAGCTACAGGCGGAGAAGGAGAAGGCTCTGGCAGATCTCAACAACATCCGCAAAATCAACAGAACCATTGAGAGGTCGGTGACACATAAATGGAAATACATATGCATAGCACACTACCTATGTAAGAAGTAGGAAGGAAAGAAAAGACATATAACCCCCAGACCAGACAAACAGGACACAACAGCACATGGACCAGACAAACAAGACATAGATTTTACCAACCATACAAAGATAGGACAAACCCTACAAATAAAAACATACAAAGGAAACATTCAACACACAGATGTATTTACAGGCCAAATAACCAATCAAGGTACATGTAGTACATTATTTCTAAACAAATAGGCAAGGTTTAATCTAGACATATGTCCTTGAGGGGGCAAAATCAATAATTGTAGAAACTTGGGGGGGAGCACATTTGGCAGAGGAGAGGGATATAGCAGTGTACTATGCAGATGATATACAAAATCACCTCACATGGTGTCATATGCTTGGGGGGGGGGGTAACTGGAATACTTGGGGGAGCATTTGCCCCCCTGTGCCCCCCTGGATTAAACCCTGAATAGGGCTGATATTTGAACCTATAATGCTCTTTATATACAACTGCCGTGAGCAAGTTGTGTTGTGTATGTTACATAGACTTCAGGAGCCACTGAGGTCTGAGAATTTCATGTACGTATTATGTCCATGTATATGATATGTGTGTGCTGAGTAAGGTGCATTGAGTATTGCTATTTATGGAGACTGTGTATGCGTACCATTTAGTTAACATGTTGTGATGCCAATAGGTACAATGTGTTCATAGAAGTACTCATAATATGCTGTAATGTGTGTGTCAGTAGACTGTACATTTCATAGGAAACTGAATGAGGTCAGCAATGCACGAGATAATCACCTTGAAGCCAAGGTTTGTAGGTATTGCACCTAGACACCTTTGTCAACTGTCCCTCTCCCTCCTTCTCAGCCTGTATCTCCTCCTGCCGTGGAAGAGGGGAAACTAGAGGAGGTGACAAGACAGCTGGACCTTGTGCAGAAGGAGAGGTCAGTTGGCATATAGTGTGCCATGGATTGGGTGACTGGGAGCAAGCTCACGTAATCGTACAGCTGGAAAATTTCATGTGTGTCATATCCTTCCGTTGTCAAATACCCTTACACTTTGTCATCATGTGGATGTGCATGATGTCATATCCAGCTGTAGGACTAGGTGGGTAGACTCCCACTTGCCCACAATGTTCTTAGTCACATCTGATAATGGGTGTCTGTACATATATGTGCCTTCATCCCATTCTCCCACTACAAACTACAAAGTACTGTACATGTACAATGCAGCACTGAATACTCTACATGCATGCCATGTGCTCTTCACTTATAACACCTGTGTGATTACATGTGGCTATTGAGGCCCTTTTATTCACTCCAATTCATACCCGCCCCTAATATGGAGTTGGGATACCGACACTTAGTATCTAACAGGTTCATTGATAGACACAATGTCACAGTCATATTCTACATCTTTATGTCTACCACTCCCTGTGACTGTAGGGACCAGCTCAGGACACAGTTAGAGGGGTTAATGTCCACCAACAGGCTGCCACACCTTAGAGGTAACATTTCCCATGGAATGCAGCACTATATAGCCTGTTCAATGTACATGTGTTGTGTTAGTCTTTTTTATCAAGTGCATTGTGTGTGTGTGTGTGTGTGTGTGTGTGTGTGTGTGTGTGTGTGTGTGTGTGTGTGTGTGTGTGTGTGTGTGTGTGTGTGTGTGTGTGTGTGTGTGTGTGTGTGTGTGTGTGTGTGTGTGTGTGTGTGTGTGTGTGTGTGTGTGTGTGTGTGTGTGTGTGTGTGTGTGTGTGTGTGTGTGTGTGTGTGTGTGTGTGTGTGTAGGTGAGAGTGTGGGTGAGCTCTCTCCATTGTCACTGAGGAGGAAAGCTAGAGCTACTGTTGCTGCCAGCAATCACTCACATGCAGGTGACCTTTTCTTGTACACTCATAACCTTTTATGTAGTATATACGTACGTGTGCATGTCATTAATGGCACTCCATGTCACTCTGCCTGTGTTAGGCTGTGTGAACACTGTGCATGTTAGCTCTGTTCTTATTGAGTGTCTTGCATGTACAGTTGCATGGCAGCCTCTATGTGATCTCTCTTGTGCCAATGTACATGTACTGTGTAACAGGCATTGTTTGCTATACTTTGTAGCTCCGAGCACTTACACTGAACGCAGTGGTTCCTTCAGTCATGTGGCCACCTCACTGGCTAATCCACACATGCTCAATGAAGGTAAAATGTCTGTTTTTGACTACCGAGTGACTTACCTTCTCTTCTGCCTGCTGCAGGTGCACCACTCAAACCTCAACGGCCCTCTAAAGCAGTGATCAACAGCAAACTGATAGTTGCCAATCAGGACAGGGGCAACTCCAGGCATAGGACATGGGGCTCCAACATGTTCCAGAACTTCTTTCGAGGTACAGCACTTACTATTTTATATCTACTTATCATTCTCCTATGTTTTCTATAGGTCAGAGTTAACATCTCTCTTTATAGATGATATACAGACAATTCTTGATAGATTTTTAACCTGTGTGTTAGGTGTGCTTATAAATCAATGAAGATCATTCGTTAATCACTTCTAATTGATTTCCTGGGACATGAATAATAATAAACTCGGTGCTCGTGAATATGCTGATTGCATGCCTGTATTGGACTGTTAGATCAAGACTCAATAAAATTGGTTGTACCATATGCATGTGGATATTGATGCCTGGGCTATATACAACTATGTGTGATTGCCATAAATATAAGTTGGTAGTGTATGTATATAATTTCTCACGGCAATCCCAATGATTGTGGTATGTGCATATAATTATACAAACATTGTATATGTGTGCCTACATAGAGTAGGTTCCCATATATAGATGAATATATATGTGGCAGTATTAGTACAGATGCAGTATTAGTGGGTGTGGTGTCATATAGCTGTCTACAATGGTGTAGTGGAATGTATTAATGGTGCATGTACACAGCATCTAATGCAAACTGACCTAAGTGTTTGTATCAATTATTATGTTGGTATATAGTGTCCTGTAGATGCATGCACATGTTTTACAAGCTCTACACTACAACCACAGAGAGTAACCTCATAGCACGAATACACTGTAAGTGCTTTGGCTAACATTTAACACTACATGCCTCTCAATGTATCTTGTCCTGTCACCACTTCTCGTACTCAATTACAAGGTTACGTAGTGTATATAATCATGTAAGTGTGTTAGCAGCTATATAATGTAGTAGGTATATAGTCCAGGAAGAACGTGGAGTCAGGCATTCTTCTTTATATGCAAGTTTTCTCTCTAATAGTTTTAGATTGATTGTAATAGGGGTTGTAAAGACTACAAATGAGCTTTTGTGCTCAAGAAACGTAGCAAAGTTGCAAAGTGAATGGGCTGAGTTTATAGGTAACGGTGGAGACTGACACTTGAGAACACTTCAATTGAGATCACCAACCACTGCTAAAACTGGAGATCGGTGCATGTGCACGTTGAATATAGTACTAAGTTAGAGGAATGACTTGGAGGGTGGCTGCTGTCATTCTGAGTGCTCTGCTCTGTGGGATGATCAGTTCTTCATTGACAGCTGGTGTGGGAGATACAACTTCGCTACACTGGAACAATGAAATAGTCAGCAACCACAGGCTGAGGTCAGCTGAAAGTACCAGGCTACACTACTACACTAGGGAAGAGGCTGACAATCACACGGCATCCTCCTGGAATTGCTCCCGGTTGTATGATTCATCATATGGCTACAATGAGAGCAGCTGTAGGTTTGTGCGAGAAAACTGTCGGGCCAAGGCTCACCTTTTTGACTACCTGGCGTTCATGAAGTGTGATGTGCCACAAAAAATAAAGGTACATTGCTCGGTAAAGTAATGTAGTATGATATTGCATTGCTTGCTATACACATTTTAGGCATTAGGTTACATATTTCTCGCTATATGGTGTATCTACCTCATATCTCTTCTTTCTACAACAGTAAGTTATGCCTGCCAATACTTGGGTTTTTGACATTGTGACATTGTGCTTATACTTCTACATATATATAGGTAGACAATTTCTTTGTCCCTCCACTGATATATCTAGCAGAAAAGTTGAATCTGCCTCCCAGCATTGCTGGAATCACTCTTTTAGCTCTGGGAAATGGTCAGTCAATGTATTTACATTTCATAACATTATGTTATGCTGATGGAGTCAAAAAGAATGTATTTAATGATTAAACATAGTGCTCCAGAATGTTCACTAACACTGTTCTAGCTGTACATATATACAACATAAGTGCAGGAGAGATCCAATTGCATGTCTATTGCATGTCACTGGACAGCTGACCAACATGTCGACCAAGAAGTCATTTAATTAAGCTGCTAGCAGATTGAGTGATGGGCATGTCAACATTCTGTCAATTGAGGCATTGCAGGTTGAGCTATTCTTGTTGTGTTGGCACACAGTACAAGTACATAGCAGTGCCTTTCGAAACTATATGACTAGCACATCTGTTGCTAAGTGGCTCTATAATACTGGAATGTATAGTATTGTGTCAGTCAATACAGGCACTGAGGAAGACTGTTTGAAGTCTCTATTTGCATTGTGTTATAGCTAGTCCGTGTGAATGGTTCCTTTTACATGTGTTGCATATATTTACCAGGTGCCCCAGACATTTTCTGTGTCTATTCTGGACTCGGTCAGGGTGACTTGGCACTGGTGTTAGGGTAAGATATAAACAAAATGTTCCATTTACCCACAACACCCCACACATGTGCAGTATAATATGCTTTTTGTCACTATATGCTTGCAAGGCAGTGATGCATTCCATGCATTCATGTGTATATCTCTACAATAGCTCACTTGCAGGAGGGGCTATGTTTATCACTTCTGTAATCATGGCTACCGTGATTCTGGTCACAAGGAAGGGAACTAGCAATGTCAGTAAGTACAACACACCATTTAATTAAAGGCATACTCTAGATTATAACCTTCCCCTCCCTCCTTGTAGGCAAAGTTGACTTCATTAGGGATAGTGTGACATTGGTAATAGTGATTACAATAGTTGTTGCAGTTGCATTTGATGGAGTTGTAAGTTACATCTAACTCTTCCTGTCACCATTCACTGATCTGTCCACCTTTCTCACTCCAGGTGTATCTCACTGAGGTACTGATATTTCCATTGCTCTACCTCTCCTATATTGCTGTCCTACTGCTCATTACATTTCTTAGGGTACACATGCATATAACACCATATATATAGCAGGCAAATTTTCATGGAAGAAAATTTTACATTTCTGTGTTTTCATGAAGAAATGCACTGTGTACTATGCTTTGAAATATAGGTGTGGCCCACAATTCATAAAAATTTTATTGTAAATTGTCAGCATTTCACAACACTTTTTCTGTGAAAATTTCCTGCTATACAGAACGTGTATATATGTACATATAGCCACTCTTCCTTTATGGCCCACTTGGCATTTATGAGCTCCTTTGTGATATATAGCACGTAACTATATGTTTGGCTTTGTATATAGCAAAATGTGAATGTCTGGAAATATTGCAGAGTTGGTGGAGAAAACGGTTGTCCATAAATTTCAAAGAAATTGAAGAACAGAGCATCCTGGATGATGACAAGAGTGAGACAATTATCATACGTGATGAAGGTAGTGAATCACTGAAGCAAATAGAGGATGAGAGAGTGAGTTCAAGCAGCTCCTCTGTAGCATCACCACTGAAGCGGTCGCTGGCACGGTCACTAGCAATCTCACAACCCCTCAGAAGTGAGCATATGTAGCTATTGGATAGACTTTGAAGCACACATACATATATCCATACTAAAAATGATTGAAATGACATATTGTAGTAAACTTGGTTCATGCTACACATCTACAGTGATATCTAGGTCATGTGATGAGCTGCAGAAAACCACATCATCTGAAGTAATGCCTCAATCTTCTGAATCAATCAGGTCCTCTACATCATCACCACTGCAGCAGCACTCACTGGCACGGTCACTGGCACTCTCACAGCCCCTCAGAAGTGAGCAGATAGCTACTGAACATCGCCCATGAAATCACACACCTCCAGTTAAATATCTCTATTCACTTGAAGTGGTAGCTATAGTTTTTCAACAAAACAGGACTGCATGAGATGCAACACATATTGCTAGTTCTCCACTAATCTCTGATCTACAGTGATATCTAAGTCATGTGATGTGTTGCAGAAGAGCACATTATCTGAGAAAAAGCCTCTGTCTGATGTCAGAGAGAAACCACATGTAGAACTACAGGCACTCACATGGGTAAGATATGTATTATCAACAATCAGCAGTAGAATTTTTCCAATCTGGCCTGTGTGGTGCTTACGTTACATCAGTTATTACATGCGTGGAATGCTCTCTGCAGCCTGCTGGCCATCATATTATTGTGAAGATCATCTGGGCAATACAGTGGCCATTCAGCCTGCTGAGATGGCTCACCATACCACCATTCTGCCCCTCAGTACGTGATTAGTCAGTCAGATGTATTTTGATCATTACTTATACTTGGTTCAATCATGAGTGCAATCACTGGAGGGAGTAATATCATCTAAGTATGTACTATGACTGAATGATCTGGTTATTGTGGCAATGTGCATGATACATACCTGTGTTGTTGTACACAGGATGTCACATGGACCAAATGGCACTATGCATTTGCTGTGATATCATCTGTCCCCATGATGATGCTAATTCTACTGGCTGCTAAGGGATGGCCAGGATTTCTGATGAAAGTAGGGGTTGTCCCATTTCCAGTCATTTTCATTGCAATAGGTTGGTGATATATACATGTAAAGTAATCAGACTGAAGCTTATAGAGATGAATTTGCTGTTTTACATAAGTACTCAAACATGTGTTTTAATGATGTGTCAATCCTAGTGCTATTTGCATGCCAGCAAATTACATCTTGTTTCTCTACAGCAAAAGTACAAATGCATTACATAGATCATGCTATTGCTAATTTACTTCACCTCTCTCTCCCTATGACTGCAATATTCAAACAGGAATAGTGATTTCAATAGTGATGGCAGTGTTTCTGAGGCCCAATAGACCCCCACACTGGGTGATGCTGGCAGTTCTTGTATCTCTGGCATTCTTCATGTCAATTGTGTGGCTAAATATCATAGCCAGTGAGGTTGTAGGTGTGCTGACTGCACTGGGCCTTCTTCTCAACATCAAGAGTGGTCAGAATATACTGTAGGAATATGTTCTGATGTATAGGGAGTGTACATATTGCAGTGGTAGATGTAAAAGTGAGCAGTGTATAGTGGTGGCCATATTTAGAGACCCAAGTCTGTCTCTGGGCAGCTGCTGGATGTAATGTCAACATCCTATAATATGTAGTCATTGACTGCCTTGTTCTGTAACCATACATACTGTTATCCACTGGTTCTCTCTCTCTATATTGCAGCTATCCTGGGGCTGACAGTACTAGCTCTGGGTAACTGTATGGCAGATTGGGTAGCTGATAGTGTAGTGGCTAAGTCAGGGAACACGCAGATGGCCTTTGCCTCCTGTTTTGGCTCTCCGATGCTCAGCCACATACTTGGACTCAGTGTGGCATTTGCAGTGAGTTTCATCATGAGGCATTCTGCTGCATAGACTATATATGCATACCTTATCTCAACTTTGCTAAATCTCCACTTCAATTATGTCCATTCTTACTCCTTAGGTTCGAATATCTGTGGACAACAATGGAGCTCCATATGTGTTTGACATCAATGTACCTCAATTTTCAGCAGTGAAGCTGGCCTGGATCTTCCTTGGCATTGCATTATTGAGCAGTATAATCATGTTTCCGATCTTCAAATTTAAACCTCCATTGTGAGTACAGACATCCACATAATAACAAACAACATGCATGCAGTGGGCATGAATAGCCTACTTAGCTACACACTATTGAATATTATGCATGTCTTAAATCTCGTATTACCATCCACTCTTCCCTCTCTCTCCCCACAGATTCTATGCCATCTCCCTTATATGTTTCTATGTTGTGTTTGTACTAATTGCTGTGCTAAGTGAGATAGGAATCATTCCCCTTCTCTGGTAGCACCTGCTCATTACAGCTAGAATCACTTCTTTCTTTTATTAATTATCTCTTGCACCTTTGTGTTTTCATGGTGTTACAGAATTAACTAGTTTAACATTCCACAATCACATTGTGTATAATAAATCTTATTTATCTGGTTTGTTATTTATTACTGTGTCTTTTGATGTGTACTGCTAATGTGCAGTATAAGATGTAAGGGTAGTTTCTTGTAAATAAGAAGAGTGAGTATGTGTTGAAGAAGTTGGATGCATAGTTATATATACACAGATGCATGCATGGTATATAGGCTGATTCAAAAGGTTTATTATGTTGCTTGGTACCTAGCTGGCAGGGCCAAGTCTTTCAGCTTCAATTTATTGAACGCCTTGCTGACAGAGGCCGGACATGCCAAAGCTATAGTGCGTGGGAGGGGCTTGTGTTGTGGTGTGTCGCGCCGCGCGAACGACGCATTTGTGATAAAAATGCAACTGTACATTGTGTACGTTCTCGCTCTCCTCCGTGTCGGTTTAGCTTCTGGAAGAGGTGAGACTTTAGCAGAGAGTTTATCTAAAAAATTTGTGAAACTCCATTCTTACTGTCAGATGGAAATCCAGCAGACGAGTGTACCGCGGACTTCATGAGTCGGGATAGGATGGATGCCTTGCTGAGCTTGGTTGGCCCTATTGCACATGCTAATGGAGAATCTCAAGCAATTTACCCTGACACAAACTTCACATGTAATGGCAGTATTTTGAGCTGGACATTTGGGGCTAAATGGTTTGGTCTTAGTTCATCAATTGAGCTACAGATATGGAGGAGAAGTGATGATAGAGCCTACACTAAAGTCGGGAATACTACAATCATTATAGCAAATGAGAGTCCAACAGAACTCTACCAGTTTCCTGTGTCGCCTCCCCTACCTTTTGAAACAGGAGATATTCTGGGCTACTATCAGCCTGATATACGACAGACCCAGTTGCAATTGCACTATGAAGAAATTGGACGAAGTCAGTCTGGTTATTATTACACCACATCCAGTGCATCCAGTGTGCTTAACCTTGACCTTGGTAACCTTAATTCAAGATTTCGGGTACTCATTGATGTAACAATAGGTGAGTTACATTCCACATTACTAAGCTTTATTTAATAATTACCTGCTTCTATAAAACTGCAGACCATCCAGGTTGTAAGTGTGGTTTCATGAGTGAAGAGAGGATGAGACTATTACTAGGGATAGACAGAGTTAATGGAAAGAATACTTTTGATTCAAAACGTCAACAAGTCACTCCAGATATCAGGTTCACATGCGATGGGATGATTACAAAATGGATCATTGGAGCTAGTTTAGCAAGAGGTTCACTCTATCCAGAGTTACAAGTGTGGAGGAATATTGGAAATGATGTATATCAGAAGATAAGTGGAACTTCTATAGATATTCGAACTGTACAGCATATCTATGAATATAGTGTTTCCCCACCCATACCATTCCAAGCAGGGGACATTCTTGGAGTGCTTATACCTCAGAGCACACTAAGACTTAATCTCCTGTATGAGTCTAGTGATAGTCTCACCAACTACTATTTGACTACTGATATTACCAACACCATTGATCTGGAAAACTCGTCAGTACTGACATCACATGGCTATCCTTTGGTGTCAGTCAAAATAGGTGAGTAAGCTCCAATCATTTTATCCTCCAATGTACATCTTTCCTTTTCTTTTTAAATCAGTCAGGAGCCAAACTGTTTCTCACTGGATACCAATGGTGATATGTAGTATGATTTGAATAATAGCTGTTTAACAACATCAATAATTGTTAGTCTTAGTCTAGACTTTTCCCATTTATGTGAACTTTATGTAGGTGTGTTTGTGTATGCATAACATACATGTATAACACATGCAAATAGTGAAGGTCTAGATGTTGTTTACCTAATGAAACCCTTTCAGTTACTTTCATCTACTCCTCAGAAAACCACAACAAGTACACCCTCTTCCTCTTCCCCCACAATCCTGCACCTGAACTCACCCACTGTTAATTCTACTGTGCCCACACTGAGTACAATATTGTATGTATCACCCACTGTTACTTCCTTTACACCCACACTGACCACAGAAAGGGATGGCAGTCTGTTACTGCGTATCAGCATAGGAGTTAGTGGTGCAGTGGTTGTGCTAATAGCTGCTGCTATCACTATGATCTCTGTAACTGTCTACCTGAAGAAGCAGAACAAACCCATGCATGAAGCGGATACTATGAAAATGGCCGACAATGTTGCATATGTCACAAGCAATAATGAGATGGAAATGAGTGGCAATATTTCATACAGTATAAATAACGGTGCCAGTTTCAAGGACGAGGACAATAATGAGATGGAAATGAGTGGCAATATTTCATACAGCATAAATAACGGTGCCAGTTTCAAGGATGAGGACAATAATGAGATGGAAATGAGTGGCAATATTTCATACAGTATAAATAACGGTGCCAGTTTCAAGGATGAGGACAATAATGAGATGGAAATGAGTGGCAATATTTCATACAGTATAAATAACGGTGCCAGTTTCAAGGATGAGGACAATAATGAGATGGAAATGAGTGGCAATATTTCATACAGTATAAATAACGGTGCCAGTTTCAAGGATGAGGACAATAATGAGATGGAAATGAGTGGCAATATTTCATACAGTATAAATAATGGTGCCAGATTCAAGGACGAGGACAATGCATATGACTATGTATCTACCACTGCTGAAAATGACATTGGTATCACCACTTGTCCTAATGAGGCCTACACAACAGCTGATAGTATCCTTGTATCCAGCAATCAGGCTTATGGAATGGTGCACGACTGATTACTTATAATTCTTACTATTCATTATGTAAGTATAAAAAAACATTTCATTAAAATGTTGAATGATGTAGGAATGGAAATGCCAAAAATCATAGAAACAAGGACTGTATATATGCAGCAAGACAGGAAATGATGGCATACAACAGTAATACCACGTGTAATTCTATACTAATAAAAGATGCAGGGAGGAGTTACGCATGGTATCACACAGTACGGTAGTACTGTGTATATAGGGATTGCTATGGTCTATCCCCATTGAAGACCATATATAAGGTATATTCTTCATTTTCACTTTCAATTTAAAGTTGATCATGATATCAGTGTAGAGAGCACATGAAAAACAACTGGTATACTGGTATGGTTGATGTGATGTAAGATAAATAACTCCAAAAGTGATTTCCATATTACTACACTATTTTGCTATGTTCTCTTCATGTTCTTCTCTTGAAGAAGCGTAGCTCAATAACCATACAAGTGTAAAAACATTTTTACTAAAATGTTGAAGGATGTAGGGATTGAAGTGCCAGTAAGTATAGAAACAAGGTCAAAGTTCAGCATGCATGCAGACAAAAGCAGAGGATGATAGCATGCAACAATCATAATATGCGTAACCCCATATCCCTACATCTGTAAATACTAAAAGGGTTACACATGTTATGATTGTTGCATGCTATCATCCCCTGCCTTTGTCTGCATGCATGCTGCACTTTGACCTTGTTTCTATGCTTTTTGGCACTTCAATCTCTACATCCTTCAACATTTTAGTGAAAAGTTTTTACACTTGTAGTATTTACAGATGTATGGATATGGAGTTATGTATGTTATGATTGTTGCATGCTATCATCCCCTGCTTTTGTCTGCATGCATGCTGAACTTTGACCTTGTTTCTATACTTTCTGGCACTTCAATCCCTACATCCTTTAACATTTTAGTGAAAATGTTTTTACACTTGTTTCACTGTTTTTTACTGTGTGTAGCAACACGTATAAACCTACTGGCCTTTGTGCAGAGTTCTACCTCCCTTGCATACCTATAAGGATAGCTAGCAATTGGCAGTGACTCCTACATCCTGTCTTGTATGAATATTGCCTATTGAGGACAACAGCGGGTCCAGTTGCCTGCAACATAATCAATGAAGTTGAATCTTTACATGTGGAAATATATCATTACCAACTGGGGAATAGAGGTATAATATTTTTTCGTTAAGCCTTGTAGTTCTTGTACTACTGATCATTATCTCTCCCAGTAATGTATTATGAATGAGGAAAATGAACTCAGCAACCATGGTAACCATCAAACTGAAAGTCAGCTTGTGTAGAGCTAATAGCAACATAACAAAAGCATATATTGTTAACCCTTGTAATTCTTGTAATATTGATGTTAACACTTCTCTCAATGCTCTGCCCTCAGGTGGCACATGCATGCCAGGATGACTGTGATCAGTTCCTTCTCCACGATAGACAAACATTGTGACCTGTGATCCCACTTCGCCTGGAACCATACGTGTGGTGTGCCAGGCCCCGCAGCCCCCAGGAGCAACAACTGACTTGAGCAACTTCTTCTTAGTCGACTCAGGCTGCTCACGTGTAATATCCCGCGCATTACTACCATACTGCGCATGCCCTCCAATAATTATGTGTGGGCACATGTGGCACAAAGCATTTGAGCATATATATTATACCTAGTTACCCTTGTAATACAGTATGGATATGTGTAAAGGTTTTGGTTCAATAAATTGAAATTAGAGGGGTAAGTCCTATGACTTGGCATGACTGGGGCATGGGCTTCGTGCGTGTGTCCAGGGTGGAAATATGCATACAGAGGCCATTGGCCATTAATATGTGGGTGTGGAGCACACCTTATATAATGTATGTGTAGGTGTACATACAGATATATGTACTGCTACAAAATAGGTAAAAATACACTGGTTGCCATAACACACATAGCTAGTATATGCTAGACATAGGTGTATAGTACCACAGTATGCTAATTAGGTTGTTATGGATTTTTGTAAACCACCCAAAAAGACGTCACACAAATATTGTTTTGGCTAGTGTTCAAGTTAGAGTACATTAGTGCATCTTTACATAACAACTCTTTAAGCTGCAGTCTCCAATATGGAGTACCTGGACATGTACATAATGTAATTCAGTGAATGTGTAAACAGTGCATGAGTTTGTTTGTTTCCCTACAGCACCGTCGTGCCACAAAGATGGCTGCAGCATTCAGGTACAAGAGCAGAGTGGATTCCAAGAAAAGTCTGAGCAAGAGGAGAGCTGTGGAGACAGAGGACTTGCCCCAGGACCCTCTTATGACTTATTTGAGGGACCCACAGAAGACTAATAATACTACTGTGTAGCCTTGTACCTAGATCAATACTTTGGGTACAAGACTAGCATAATAATATAACATAATTCTAGCAATTTGTTGTTTGTAACTATTAGGCATACTTTTCACGCTAGTCTGTATCATCAATATACCAACTATATGTATAACCTATTTCTTTATTTAAGTGGTGAATTTGCAGTGAAATACTCTATTAGTGACGTCCAGCATATACTAGCTATGTGCTTTATGGCATCCACGAGTAAGTGTGTAGTAAAGGGTGGGTCCATGTGGGTGGGTGTACTGTAGTAATGTGTGATGCACACCTTTTAGGGAATAATACCAGTTCCATCACCTAAAACGTAGTGGTCTGTGTATCCTGTTTGTGACAGTTTATCCAATGCCACAGATTATATAAAGCTAGTACACATTGATATGCTAACCAGTTCTAGTACTTGAGATGGATACAGCAGCTGGGACTAGGTCCTTGCAGTTTGTTTTCCTTCTGTTCCTGGTTGTCACCATCCATGACTTTGTTGCTTGTCAAGGTAAGTCCAGGAGTAGAGGGTCTGGGGTTAGTTTGTCTATAAGCCGTATTAACTCTCTATTTTAAATATGCATCCTTGCACTGTTTGTGTTGTCACAAGCTATGAGTGTCACAATTAAGACCAAGAATAGGTTTCATCTCAGAATGTGACAAACCAGTTATGGAGTCTTCTCAGTAATATTCTACAACAGTTTTTTTTTGCACTAGCCATGACGTATTCAGAGGCAGAGAACCTGGGGGGCAGGGGGGGCTTGAGCCCCCCCACTTTTTGAACAGGGGGGGCTGAGCCCCCCAAAATTGGAGGGTGTCAATGGGTCAAATGTATATGATAGCTAATAGACTATGCAGGATGTAGTCAGGACAAATGTGTGTTTAAGATAAACTACCCACTTCATGAACACTGAGCCCCCCCACTTTTGACATGCCGTCTCTGCCTGTGTTATTGCATAACATTTTATTGCAGGCATATGCAGGCCATATGGCATAGATGAGGTGTCAGAATGTACATCTGGCTTTAGCACCACCTTCCACATAGATGTAGTGGAGGGACAAGCAAAGCTCAAAAGACACGAAGGACATGAAGGACATCAAGTGCTGATCCCTAAAATGTACTTTATCTGTGCTGGTAGACTTACAAAGTGGATCTTCCCAGCAGAATGGGAAGGTAACTCACAAGCCTACACTGAACTACAGATCTGGAGGAAGGTCAATGTTAATGGAAGTGTGTATCAGAAGGTTGAAGCAACAACTATCAGAGTTATGAATGAAAATAGCAATAAGATATATGAGTATAGTGTTGAGCCTCCATTGGAGTTCCTGGATGGAGATATTGTGGGCTATTTTCAGCCAAAGAAAAATAACAGCCAGTTGGATATATACCTTGAAAGCTCAGACAAAATAGATACGTTTTGGGACACCACAGGTGATGCACTGGTATCATTAACTACTACCTTTGACCTGGAAAGTCCTCACATCATAGGAAGTAACTATCCACTCATTGGTGCAGAAACTGGTATGAAATTGTAACATAATATGTGACAGAGTATAACTTGAACTGTTACATAGATGATGTAATTATAATCAGAGAGTCGGTAGACTCTCTGTAGGATGGCACCGACATGCCCATTAAGCCTTAATAAATGTAAGGGCTCAGAACTTTCAAACGCGGCAGCTATAAGCCCTTTTATAGAAACATAACATGGCCTACGAGTGTTTCTAGACACGATAACACTCTCAAAGGTGGTAAAATACACTGCTACAATGACATACGTGAAATTGCTAAAACCCTGATTCCTCCATCTTCTTCTTCTTCTTCTTCTTCTTCTTCTTCTTCTTCTTCTTCTTCTTCTTCTTCTTCTTCTTCTTCTTCTTCTTCTTCTTCTTCTTCTTCTTCTTCTTCTTCTTCTTCTTCTTCTTTTAAAATGTTGAAGGATGTAGGGATGACAGTGCCAAAAAGTAGAGAAACAAGTGCAGATATATGCAGTAAGACAGAGGATGAGGGCAGTCTATATGCAACAAGACAGAGGACGAGGGCATGCAACAATAGTAGCATGCATAACCCCGGGGTTACACATGTTATTATTGTTGCATGCCTCATCCATATATACTTCACTTGTTTCTCTACTTTTTGGTACTGTCATTCCTACATCTTTCAACATTTTAAATAATGGTTTACTCTCTTGTTATATACAGATCCACCTAACTGTGGGTGTGGTTTGGTGACCATTGAGAGAATGAATGCACTGCTAACTGTTGGAAGCTTTAAGAGGAAAACATTCCCACAAGAGCAAGTCATATTCCCAGACATTAAGTTTACATGTAATGGAGAGGTGGTGAAGTGGATTGTGGGGGCCAAGTATGATCGTGTGAAAAATAGTGTCAATTATCCTGAAGTTCAGATTTGGAGGCCTACTGGAGACAGCACCTACCAGAAACTGAATGGCACCACTATTATACCTGTAGATGAAAGGAGAAGTAGAATTTATGAGTTCATTGTTGATCCTCCTCTACCAGTTCAGCCAGGGGATGTCCTGGGAATGTTTCAACCATCTAAGGATAATAGCAAACTTCTGGTGGACTATGATATCGGGTACAACATGTGGAACCTCTACTTTGAACTAGATCGTGATCAAGTGGAACCATCCCATACCTTTATTAATATCAACAGTGAGGAATGGATGAATGCAATTGCATTACCACTCATTTCAGTTGAGATTGGTGAGTTTAATTATGTATATACTAAATGTTGAAAGATGTAGGAATTGTCTGTGCCAATAATCATTGTAGTATCATAGGTAGACTCTATGTAGGGATGGGCATGCAGCCATCATAACATGCGTAAACCCATGAAAAAGATGCAGGGAGCGGTATATTTTGCCTACTTTGAGAGTTTTATCATGTTGTAACTGCAGCGTTTGGGAGTTGTGGGCGGTTTCATAATGTTAGGGATTGATGGGCATGTCGGCGCCATCCCTACATAGAGAGTCTACTGACTCTCTGATAAAAAAGAACAGGTGGGTATATCCACTGGGAGGTATTCATATCCCCAGGAAACACTACAATAGTAAGAATAACTGAATTGCACACAAGCACCTACGCAATTTGATTGGCCATTGCTGGGCTACAATGGGTTCCTTCAGTGGTACCTGATATCCCCTCAGCTGTTTACTGTAATCTGCCCTCGGGCAGTATAGTATAAACAGCTTCAGGTATATCCGGTACTGCTTCAGAGCTTGTGGGTTAACCTTATTCAGTTATGTGAGACCTATTACCACAGACTATGATATTAATGATTTGGAAAACTCGTCAGTACTGACGTCAACATCAGATTTGGTATCAGTTGAAATAGGTGAGTAAGCCTTAGCCCAATCATTTATCTTCCAATGTACATCTTTCCCATTTTTTAAATCAGTCAGGAGCCGAACTGTTTCTCACTGGATACCAATGGTGGTATGTAGCATGATTTGAATAATCATTATAGCTGTATAATTGTTAGTCTTAGTCTTAGACCTTTCTTTATGTGCAGTTTGCACAGCACAGATGTGTGTGTGTGTGTGTGTGTGTGTGTGTGTGTGTGTGTGTGTGTGTGTGTGTGTGTGTGTGTGTGTGTGTGTGTGTGTGTGTGTGTGTGTGTGTGTGTGTGTGTGTGTGTGTGTGTGTAACATATAACACATGTAAATAGGGAAGGCCTAGATGTTGTTTGAAACCCTCTCCATACTCTACTCCTCAGAAAACCACAAGTACACGCTCTTCCTCTTCCCCCACAATCTTGCACCTGAACTCACCCACTGTTAATTCCATTCTGCCCACACTGAGTACAATACTGTATGTATCACCCACGGTTAATTCCTTTATGCCCACACTGAGCACAGAAAGGGACGGTAGCCTGTTACTGCATATCAGCATAGGAGTTAGTGGTGCAGTGGTTGTGCTATTAGCTGCTGCTATCACTATGATCTCTGTAACTGTCTACCTGAAGAAGCAGAACAAACCCATGCATGAAGCGGATACTATGAAAGTGGCCGATAATGTTGCATATGTCACAAGCAATAATGAGATGGAAATGAGTGGCAATATTTCATACAGTATAAATAATGGTGCCAGATTCAAGGATGAGGACAATGCATATGACTATGTATCTACCACTGCTGAAAATGACATTGGTATCACCACTTGTCCTAATGAGGCCTACACAGCAGCTGATAGTATCCTTGTATCCAGCAATCAGGCTTATGGAATGGTGCACGACTGATTATATACTTATATTTCTATTATGCATAATGAATTTTTTGTATGTATATACAAATGCTTATCAGCCTGTAGCTCACACATGACAAATGGCTGCTATGCGTATGCATGTAGTGGAGGCAAATATAAACTGCAGTTCTTCATCCATCAACACAGGTGTCCTTGGATTCCTGGACCTTGATCAGTGCTCATGGGCTTGTGAGAGTCAATATTATCTCACAGCATGCTAAATAGGTGTAGGAACAGGGCGGGGGCAGAGGGGCACAGGGGGTAAGTGCCCCCAACCAATTTTCAAAATAATAGTGGAGTGCATGTTTCTATATCTAGTATCTATATCTCAACCAGCTTATGGGAACCAGTATATATGCTGTATATGCTTGAATTTGTATTCTGTGTCTTATTTGTGTGTTTATTTGTATATACCTACTGGCTTATGATGAACTTTAAACTTTGAACTAAGGATGGTATCTATATCTGTGCTATTATTACAGCAGGAGCAAAAACATTTAGTGCCTATAGAGCTAACTGAATATTGTGAATAAAATGTAACTACTGTGCTCTTGTGTACATGCTCCCTTCTGCATTTGTATATAGTTTGTTGGAAGAAATAGTGTTTATTAACCATAGTTGCATGGGGTAGTCCTAGGTGGTCAGTATAAGCAGATAACTCACTGTATACACTAGTCACTCCATCAAACAGAATCTCAGGAGATTTGTACTACAAAAGCGTAACACCAAATGAGGGGAATGACGAGTCTAACAATCATTCTACAGATGAAAACATGGATGTGGAGTTTACTTTACACCCACTTGTTTTTATAGAGCATTTTTGTTTATGTTCTGAAGCAGAAGATATATGGTTATGGATCGTCTTACCTCAGCATGAAGTTGGTGAGAGTGCACTAACCACTGAGCCACAACTCACAGGCAAAAGCCAGCCTCCCCACTCCCCCTCATATACCATCGGGTGGTACTCCAATGCTGGAGTCTCGCACATGACAGACCACTCCCATGTGCTGTCATAACCCTGTTAGTAGTCGACTGTTAACACCTTTACATCAGTAAAGGAGCCATGTTGAGTGGATTTATGACTAATGAAATATTGACATATCTTTAGTTGGCCTGGTAATGGATAGAGTCAGGTTTTATTGGTGAGACTCGGGCTGAAGGGAGACAGCAGGAAAGACTGACTTCCACCAGAATCCAACTCAGGATCAGTGTCTGGAAATCCAGTGCCTAAACCACTGAACCACGAATCCCAGGCAAAAGCCAGCCTCCCCACTCCCCTTCATATACTGTCAGGTGGAAGTATAGGCTGTTATACAGATGATATCAATGAAAACTACTTCCTGTAATTGGCAATATTCTTATTGAAGTGATGGAATTATGGCTCTTAGTATAGGAAATGAATAGGCTGGGCCTAAGGGGTGGGCCTGCTCCGCAACCACAACATACTCTGCTTTCATCGCCGAAAAAACGGCTCCCATATGTTTCTGTCACAGCCAGCATAACCAGGATCCCATCATCCCTTGCTTTGCTGTATGGATCCATGCTTCTACATTTTTGGTACTTCTATCCCTACATCCCTTTTCATTTAGGTCTTCACAATGCATTAGGTGCACATACATGTAACTATAAACAGAAATGCTAAATAGGGAAATTATTAACACTTTGGCTACATGGCCCAGAAGAAGGAGGCAGTGCACTCAGGATATATGTAGCACTATGAGAATAATGCTGAGCCAGTTGAAGATCTCTCTTAAGGTCTTCCAGAATGTCACGATGACCAGGATATTCATCACTGGTCTTTTGCAGGGCAATCATGAACTGCTTGAATCCATTAACTCCACCTTTGCTAATGATAAAGATAAGTCTCTCATTGGCATCTGACATTGTTGCAGAGTTTAGAAGAGATTGGCATTCATCATCAGTGAGAGCACGCAACTGATACAGTTCACCTCGAATTGCACTGTTGTCTAGTTGCTTTCGAATAGTATTGAAGTTGTTTTGGAGAGCAGTCATTGCACTTGCCCTTTCCAAATTGAGTTGTTCTAAGACCCAAAGACATTATAGTTATAGCTTCTCATACGTATAATGACAGTTTCTTACCTCCTAAAGTTCTTGGTATAGTGGACCCAGATGATTCAGAAACCTAATGGACAAATATATGCCCACAGCATAAATAGGTCACTTCTTCAGTATGTAGGAGAGTACAGTGGAACACCCTCTAATCCTTGCCCCACCACATTGTACATAATCCCTTAAATCTGGACTGTACTTAATCACGGCACATCATGCGTGAATTGAAACATATCCTTACCCCTCCCAGTCTGTGTCTTACTGCTGTTTTTCCAACAACTGTGATAGAGTGAGGAGATATAGTGGAACAAATATCAATATTGTAATGAGCTATATACAACTTGGCCAGTTGTCATGTATATATTACCTGGTGCTGAATGAACACTCAACCTTTCACTGTCAGATCGAGAGGGTGGACGGTGAGTTGTAGGTGGCTCCTTGTGATCGTCCTATAGAAGACAGTAAGAGAAACATATTGGTAGAGCACATGTCATACAAGTATTCTGGATACCAATTATTAAAGTGTAAAATGTTGAAGGATGCAGGGATGGTAGTGCCAAAAATTAACGAAACAAGATAAAAAGAATCAGACCAAGAGACTCACAAAGGAATACAACACAATGCAACTCACCCATGACAGAACTGCCTCAAGTGGACTCGAATTCACAACATTCTGTATTCTAGGCAAATGCTCTACCAACTGTATGCAGACAAGGAATAATTGTATGCAACAATAACAACATGCATAACCCCACAAAATAAAAATGTAGGGAGGGATTACGCATGTCGTTATTGTTGCATGGAATTATCCCTTGTCTGCATACAGTGGTAGAGCATCTGCCTAGAATGTAGAATGTCATGGGCATGAGTCAGGCTGAGGCAGCAGCTCTGTTGTGAGTGAGTTGCATTGTGTTGTATTGTTTTGGGAGTCTTTTGGTCTGATATCCTTTGTATCTTGTTTCTTTAATTTTTGGGACTACCATCCCTGCATCCTTCAACATTTTAATGAAATGTTTTTACACTTGTTTCACTAGTTTCTTGAGTACCTAGCAGTCCCCATTTCTGCTTCTTTGTGGAGTGCTTTACAATTCCTATACTTGATTATTTTACACTCTATTATTATAATGTTGCAACGAGAATATTGAAGTCATACTCAGAACTAAGAACAAAACAACATACTGCTATTGATTGTGAGGAAATATTACTGGCACCTATGAAGGGAGAAGATTTTGTTTATTTATACATGCACGCTCCAGGTATGTTTTCTCGAAAGAATTATGGTGATTAATATATAGCGCCAAGTATATAGACAGATCTAGGGAGTCTACTGACTCTTGGATAAAAGATGCATGTTTTTCTGCATTCTTCCCTACACCCTTCAACATTACTAGCACTGTGTTCGCACGAGCCCACCCCCTTATACTGCTGCACACGCTTGAGCCCCACCTCTCTATAAAACGTGGAATCAATGCACATGCATATATAGAAAATGGCTTCTGACAAATAAGGAAACTTCTCGATATACAGTTCCGAATGAAGTTAGGAAGATTCTCTTAGTCAAGGATCATGCATGCAATGGAAAGGAGTCGTTTCATGTAAAAACCAAGGAGAATACTTGTGCCACATTTGTGGTAGGCCAGTTCAACTGAATTAAGAAGAAGATGATGGACAAAAATTTTCAAAAGTGCGGTTTGACCAATTTCCATAAGTCATTATAGCTGTGTATTTTACATACTTCGGGAGTCTTAGCAGGTACAGAAACACTCGTAGAGTACGTGTGTGTCTAAAAAGGGCTTGTAATTGCCGCATTTGGGAATTGGGGACTCTCTAATACACTCATACCTGCATATTTAAGGAGTTGTCATGTTCATTTTTATCCTCAAAAGTGGAGGACACTGAATCTAAAATAGAGGAACATGTAAATGAGTAAGTTATGCACCACTAGTAATATACACTCCCGTATTTATTCTAGATTAACCTGCTGCTATATCGAAGAGTGGTTAGATGCATTTTAGGGTGGCATAAAGGCATATAAAGAGCACACTATACGTAGTCTATTGGTGCTGAGCTCCCTCCTGAGTCAAAATGGACTTGTGTGTTTGCTATCAGAGAAGGGCATATTCTATGACTGATAGGCTTGTGAGAGGTGTCAAATGACTATTGTGCTGTCCACTACTACCATGACACACTTCCTGCTTGAACATATTTTGTCAAATACATGCTGTGTGTAGCTACTGATTCTCTGAGGTTTCAAGAATACCAAGGCTGCATTGTTCTGAATCTAATGAACTTTCATTTTAAAACCACAGCAAATACTGGAGTGACTACTACATGCATGTACAATGTCAGATGCCTTATATAATACAAGACAGTGCTTCCTTACTACATGCAATAATTCCCCTCATTTATGGAAAACATGTTTATACAAAAGAATTCAAAAGAAAACCTCACCAACCTAAACACAAGATGTACAACACATATGTACACCAGAGGAGGACATAGAGAGCCCAACCGTGAGAACTGAGGATGTTCATGCACATAAAAGGATGTTTTAACCCTACTGTGGTTATCTCTGTTGCAAAGAATTTCAGGCTTTGTTTGGCACTCTGCACTAGTTGAGTTTCTCTCTCACTTACAAAGATCTGGTTGTAGTAAACCATCCATACCAAACTTGCCAAAAACCATGCCACCCACTTCAAACTGATTGAGCTTCCAAGTTAGCTATGCATGAGTCTGAAAGCACAAAAGTGTTTCAGTATTTATACTCACTTGTAGTTCTCCTCCTTGGTACCATTAGAGGTATCTCATAAAAGAGCTCAGACTGAGCCACTCCCTTGAATTCAAAGTTTGCAATGCTGTTGCCAGTCGCCTGATGTCCATTGATAGTAATGGTGAAGTTCGGTGGGTACATGTGGTACCTGTTCATTGTGTTCATCTCGAAACTGCTCAGATTCCCAAACTCAACCCTGGATGCTTCAATCTATACAAGTATACAAGTCAAATATCCTTCATGTGACCACCAATTTTTGACAGTGATATATGCATGCATGCATGTACACCTACCTGACGACATGTTCCCTCTTTTGTCAGAGTCCATTGTTGTGCTGTCATCCTCTCATACTCCAAAGTAATACTGGAATCTCTCCATGAGGTATCAAACTGGAAGCATCTGTCTTCCACAAAATACTCCATACCAAACTGCTGCCTCACCATCTAGGAAAATATGCAACACAGTTTTCGTAACCTTGCATACTGTCAGATTATGTAGTTATACACATACCTCAACACAAGCAGCAAGTGCATAGGTTACAAAGAAATACATTTTCCAGGAGCAATCATAAGGATGCTTGGGTGCCACTTTGATGATACAGTATTGTGTTTTAGAGATCACCTCTTGGCACACTTTAGCAGCAATGCAGAAGAAGTACTGCTGTTTTGAGAGTTTGGTATTCAGAGTCCCCCTACATGGTTTGAATCTGGCATTCTTGTGGGTTTTTGTAAAGCTATAACTCTCTCTGTTGCTTTGAGCACAGAGGAAGTGTAGCAAGGTGGAGTTCTCTCTACAAATGACTGCATGTGGTAACCCAATTTCAAGTGGCTTTTGCAGCCTTCCTGCACCATAACTTTCTCTGGAGATTCGGACCCACAAAATTGGAGACACTGGAGTGATGCCTTCGGGAAACGTGAATGGACCTACAACAGCAATTGCATACTCAATTGTAATCTCAGTGCCTTCTTGAACAGCTTGAGGAGGAATGGTAAAAGAGATGCCATGAATCTTGTGCTGGAATTTACCACCTGTCGGTACACATTTGAGTACTTCGGGGGTGGTGATGAACTGCACATTTTGAATATCATTCATTGTGATGACAGCCTTACCTGCCTGTAGATTCGGAACACTGAAATGCATACTTGCTAGAGACGATGATTCCGAGCAGGTGGAGCATGTCTTGAGTGTAGATGAATCTTGCTGATACAGTTGATTCAGCTGCTGGCCTGAATTGTTTCCTTCATAGTCAATTGATAAAGGATAAACACTCCCATTTGAAGATGTACTACTTGGAAGTTGCTGTTCAGGAGGGAAATCCCCAAGTGGAGTAAGCCTCTCGCTTTTGTTGTTATTACCACTTGATGGATCATTTTGAGTTGGTTCCTTATTTTGATCCTATGTATGGAGAATAAACATTTGAAGTAATACTATTTATTAGACATTATAAATTTACCTTGAGGGCATGGGTCAGTTCTAAATTTGTTTGAAAGATGCTCATTGAGGAGAAGAGGTCAAGGAGCTGCCCATAATGAAGTTGCTGTGGGGGAGATTTAGCACCATCACCAATTGGTTTATCTAAGTCAGGTTCCTCAGCAGATGTGCTAGTGTCAAACCCTTGAAGAAGCTCAGAATATTCGAGCAATTTCGTCCAGTTTTCTCCAACACAATTAGCAAGATCACAAACAAATTCCTTGCTGACTTCAACATTGGTGAGACGAGTATCTAGAAGGTTGTGGAGGTGATCTTTTTTCAGTTTAGAGAGCCATTCATAGGGCTCAAAGGACCGGAGCTTGCTGATGCTCTCAGTGACCTTAGAAGTGGACTTTGTTTTAAGTGCAGTCTTCAAATCGCTCACTGTAATTCCAAGTTCAGTGATCTGTTTAAACTTCACGATTGGAAGATGTAGTCCCTCCATTGGAACTATGAACTCTGTGACCTTCAGATTAGGCTGGAATAGCTCCCTCTGCCGGTGGATGATTGAGGCAAATTCATTTCGGATCTGGAGACAAGAGAACGCTCCTTCAGGAGAACACCGCACATTGAGGATGATTGCTGAACTGTCAATGGTGACAAAGATTTGCAACTCTGCATTGAGCTGGCAGTGGAGGGATGAATATGTCATGACTGAGAAATCAAAATCTCCTCCCACTGTAGAAGCAAAGAGCTCGTAGAGCATGAAATAGAGGAAGCGAGGCATGAAGAAAGGAATAGTTTGGTTTGGATGTGGAAGAATGCACTGGGCAAATCCAAGAGAGTAAGTTTGGTCATTGGGCTTCCAGGAAACTGGTGGAGTCATAGAAGGCTGTGAAATTTTCAGAACACTTGGAAGGAAGTATTTTGTGTCATTGCCACGTGCCATCACTTCTGTAATTTTGAAGCGGTGCAGGACATTTAGTAGGACATCTTTAGAAAGTGTGTTTGAGAGTGGAGATAGACATTCGAGTAGCTTTTTAACATCCATCACACCAGGATTGAAGTAGCTTGACTGTGACATTCGCAAGACTTTCTGAATTAACGTGCCATCAATCTGCGAAATAAGCTTAAACTCGTCAAAAATTATCCAAGGATCTCTGTGGTCAAGATGATCCAGTACAACAATAGCCTTACGTTCTTCCAATATCGCTAGCAATGGTTGAAGGTCTTCAGCATGGCTAGGAAGAAAACTAAGGAGTGAAAGTGGAGCAAGAGGTGATATTTCTGCAATTTGGCATTCAATATCACTGAGCCTCAGAACTGGCAGATCAGAAGGCGCTGCTCGTAGCTCATGTAAGGCACTCAAGAGGACAAAGCAAGAACTGGGGAGGTCGGCTTCACCTCCTGTGGGTCGTAATTCGCGGCTCTTTCGACGCAAAACACTCCTAAGTTGGCGCAAACCTAGGGATTCACTCAATCGGCAGTCCAAGCTATACTTGCCAAGGAAGCGAAAGTGGCTACAGAGCTCAGTGTGTGTATTTAAAACTCTGTGATAGACCAGGTGAAGTCGATGATGATTCTGAAGGCGAAGCGAACCCAGTTGAGTGTAGAAAAGGAAGCTTCCCACTACTGCAACACTGGGCATGATACCGGCAGCTACAGACCTGTACTGGTGATAAATGAAGCTTAGCCAGTACAGTAGGTTGGCTGCCATCTCCTTCATCTCATCTTTAAAGCTTATTGTGATTATGAAGATGGCATGTGCACTCTTTTCAAGTGACAAGAAAATATTCTCTTGGGTGGTTTGGCGACCGCTTGAAAGCTCGTAAAACTTTGCCCTCCCATAGCCATAACTGGAAACATCACTAGGCACTATACCACCACTGTGATGCCCCACACCCGATGTACGTGCAAACACGCCAAAAGCACGGTTAATGTAGCCCTCGACCTGAAGGGATTTGATCAGTGTGCTCTTCCCAGTCTGCCTGTTTCCCATCACAAATATACTCACTGGGTGGTCAAGAGACTGTTTGTATTTGAAGGAAGGAAATTTGGCCCTGAAATCACAAAATTTCTTGTCTGGGTTGCCCAAAGACTGCTTCATGAGGAACTTGGCAATTGAAGTTTCTCTTTCCTGCACTGCAAAGCCCAGTGGAGTGACTCCAGCCTTGTTAGCATCGTGTATGCTGTCGCTAAAATATTTGCTAGTTAGCCTGTTAACCATTTCCAAGGATCCTTTTTTGCACGCGAGGTGCAGCGGCGTGTTTCCATCTTTATCTCTCTTCGCAGGCGTTCCGTTAGGGCATTGCTGCAAGAGGGCTTCGACGACTTCCAGATGGTTGTGCTCGACAGCGATGTGTAGGGCTGTGTACCTATCGCGTGACGTCGGCAAGTGCGGGTCGCAGTAAAAGCTGGAAACTAAAACCTCTATGAGGTCACTGTGTCCATACCTCGCTGCGTAGTGTATTGGATACCACCTACTCTTGCAATTTCTTTTGGGGTCAAGCTGCCCATTTTGTAGGAGAGACTGGACGTGTCGGCGACGCTCCTCTGGGCCTATTGTTTCGTCCGAACAGAGTTTTATAAACTTATCCATCACTGACAACAAGCCCAACAAGCTGCAACATGGAGAATTGTGTAAAACTCTCACTACGTATTTCTATATAGCTCAGTATTGGCATGCGCAGTAGAAGGCCAGGGTAATAATATTTCGTGGGCGTAAAACATCCAAAATGGCTGCATGTCCGCAGTATGACTTCCATGGGAAGAGGGCTCTAGTGACTGGAGCTGGAAAAGGTATGGTGTATAGCTTGCAAACATAGTATGATGTAAAGTGAACTGTCACGCAAGAAGTGGACCGGGCGAAAACTGGACCGGGGGTCCAATTATGGCAACCAAAATTGGACCGGCCTAGAGCTAAGGCCAAATGTAGGGTTAAGGCTAGGGTTAGGGCTAGGGCTAGGGCACAGATAATGCCTATTCGCCCACCGCTGCAAGCTTTTGTACGAGCGGACCACTTTTCGCAGGCAAAAATCGGACCGGGGGTCCACTTTTTACCCCAGACCAAAAGCGTGACAGGACATTGATCTGTACAATGTAGAGTGATGCACACGACATCTATCACTATGCCATACACGACAAGGGTCTGATGTTGAGTATTAGCGGACAAAACACAGAATGCCCTAGTCTGTCTGAGCAGTCATAGAATGGGAGAAATGGCTAATGTGTGGCAATATAATATTGGATAGAGTGGCCAAAATATGTGCACGGGTTATTCAATTGGTAGCGGTAGCCCTGCCGTTGTTCAGGAGACATTTCTCACTACAGATACTAAATTGCGTGCAGTGGAACCTGCCTAAGCTGTCGCGTGGATAAGGCAGCCTCCCATTC
Organism: Theonella swinhoei; assembly: GCA_963970385.1. Classification (NCBI taxonomy): domain Eukaryota; kingdom Metazoa; phylum Porifera; class Demospongiae; order Tetractinellida; family Theonellidae; genus Theonella; species Theonella swinhoei. The sequence continues at coordinate 1,284,654 of OZ019965.1, forward strand.
TGTTGCGGCTAGTCTACGTAGCGAAGCCCCAACTGCAATTTCATAGCCACGTGTACAAGTCAAGTACAGCAACTTGCGTAATAGACCTATAGGCTGTATAGCTATAGAACTATCAAATTGCCCAGGGCCGGAGAGCTCCGCATTTTTAGCTAAGTTATTGGTAGACAAGGCTAACGATCACGATAATATGGGTAGGGACTCTGTTTGCGTGGCAATGCGGAAAGAAGACGTCTCGAGTCGCGGTGCAAATACCGTTGTCGAAGTTGCTAGCGATCGCTGCTAGCTGAGAGTACCGAAAACATTTTACTTCCACTGGGCCTGTAACCATTAGATCTACGACGCAGCACTAGTAACTGGTTGTTCACACCGCCGTGTAGCTATGCCTGCAAATAGTGCAGCAAATCACTGTAGCAAACAGGCAAGCAGTGGCGATTCTAGGGGGGTTTCTAAGGTTTCCAGAAACTAGTCAGAATCGGGCTGGGGCTAGGGCTAGGGCTTCTAGCTAGGCGTCTCAAGCGTTCCCTAAACTCGCGTAGTAGATATAGACTTGCAAAATGGTTGCCTTCCTCGAGTCGTATCGATAGCATGCAAGACACTACACGCAACTAAGTGGGCGGAGCATACATGAACGCGGACACGTATATTAGCTTTTTATTCTGATGGAGATGAGCAAGTAGCTGTGTCGCTTTTCGATTGCGTAGACCCGGCTTACAGAATACCAGCACCAGTATGGATTCATAATGCTTTTACAAGTCAGAATGTGTTGTATATTGTTCTGTGAATATGCATAATGAAGTTTTTCCATATGCTATTCATCATGCCTGAAAATGCACTAGAAGTGGTCTCAGAGCGTCTAAAAATTTCGAGCTAGCCCCCAGACCCCCATATGCATAGCACATGCATAACCAGAAACTACTCAAACATATCTCTAGAATCGCCCATGCCAAGCATGAGCATTACTAACAGCGTTCCATACGCACGCGCGCGCACACGTACATACACATACAGGGTGCTAGATCACTCGCTGAGATTCTTAAAATCCTAGTATATAACACCAATCCATGAGAACTCAAAATGCCCCCTTTGCGACTTCGAACTATCTAGGGATTCTATGTTTGCTCACCACTTCTCCACAGTCCACCTCTCATTACTTCAATCAAGTATCCTCACCCTTCTCATAAACTGTGATGACCATCTGTTCTCTGTGGGATCTGAGCTAAAGCGCCTATATGCACATCATAATTAACGTCTAACTTCTCCTTATCTCTGCTCTCATATTTCCCTTTATTTTATTTTATTTATTTTCCCTAGTGGGCAAGAAATAAAACTTTGACTTTGACTTTACTAGAGGCATGCACACTTCTAAACTGCATGGCTTTTATACTGTGAGTTTACATTTGGAACTGTACACTACAACATAGGAGAAATGGGCCACCATAGACCTTCTATTCGTACATATTCATTAGGTACTAGCTAACTAGTTGTTCAATGTATGATGCATGTGTGTGCAGGTATTGGGCGTGCCACAGTGAAAGCACTGGCACAGTATGGTGCAGAGGTGATAGCTCTCTCCAGAACTCAGGCTGATCTAGACTCCCTCAAACAGGAGGTATGTAATATTGTGCAAACAGAACTTGGGTGGAGAATGGAATGTTGATGTGTGTGCAATTCCTCAGCTCCAATATTTAGATTCCATATCTGTAAGGCTTAGAATACGATGCACCTTTATACATGTTCTCTTGTCAACGATAGTTTGCCTATACACATCTCATGCATATAATTTTTGTTAGTAGATTTACACATTTATATTGCATGCTTGTGGATATAATAATGCTAACCAATATAAGCTAGAGAGGACCTAAAGCCAAGGCAGTGCTTATTACAATTTACTTCGTGGTTTTATGCGTCTGGAGTGTATAATGTAGAAGGTGTTTACTCCAATTCTATATCTCACTAGCGTCACATGTACAGGTATCTGGTGTGACATGTTTGTGTATTGATGTGGCTGACCTGACAGCAGTAGAGACAGCAATAAAGGCTGCAGGCACCATTCACCTCCTAGTCAACAATGCTGGAGTCTCTCAGCTGCAGCCTGTTCTTGACACCACACCTGATGCCTACGACAGGTACTGTGATATCGATTGGCTGTTGTACTTATGCACATTCACGTTGATTGAAGTGGCTATTATTCAGTCACTGTGTTTCTAAATAATTAGCCTATAGTAATAGTTAACAGAATGGATATACTCCAACAGATGTAGTAGTTATGATAGATGATCGAGAGAACTGTAATGGTTTGGAATGTATGTATACATTGCTCAAGTCATAGCATTGTTTATCCCTAGTATCACAACTGCTGTGTTGTTGTGCATGCTATCTTGCAGAGTTATGAATGTGAATTTGAAAGCACCTCTGTTTATATCACAGGTAACTTGATATAGCTCTTTGCATTTTTTCTACAGCTATATGTACAATGGTTGGCAGTGATACATGCAATATGTATGTAGACTCCGCCCTGTACAAAGAGCTTCTATGTTTTGCATTACAGTATGTTGCCCGTGGTATGGTGGAGAGAGGAGACAAAGGAGCCATCGTCAATGTCTCTAGTGTAGCCTCTTTTCGTGCAATCAAAGACCACCTTGTATACTGTGAGTGTTGTAGCATTGATATTATGGTACTGTATATGGTTGTAGAAACTGTTGGACCCCGCACATGTCCCTGTGTATGTGCTGATATGCAGGCACATCGAAGGCTGGAATGGACATGGTGACAAAAGTAATGGCTATGGAACTCGGTTCACATCAGGTTCATATTTTACCACTGAGTGTATACGTGTAGCAGAATCATTCTAGCCTTTCCATCTGCTGAAACATATAATATATAGCTAACCTTCCTCACAATTCATCACAGATCCGTGTGAATGCTGTTAACCCAACAGTAGTAATGACTGCTATGGGTCAGATGGCGTGGTCAGATCCAGCTAAGAGTGGCCCTGTTCTCAGTAGGATACCTGTCAGCCGATTTGCTGGTACACTCTAAATATCTGTATGCATATATACGTATACTGTGATGCAGCTCCGGCATGTATTGTGCTACATTGTGTTATGCTGCTAACTGGTCATTTGAGGAGCTTGCACTTGTTTCATCACACACTTTACAGAAGAAGATGATGTGGTGAATGCCATTCTGTTTCTTCTGAGTGACCGGAGCTCAATGTTGAATGGAGTTACACTGCCAGTGGATGGAGGCCTGCTTGCTCAATGATGTAATTGACTGAACAGGAATATTTCTGCACACCATTTTGCAATGTACTTTTGTTATTCAATGGACATTTTCCCAATGCCAAATAAACAAAAACGAACGGGAAAAGATCTCATGCAAAGCTCATGCATAGTAGAACTGAGACAGGTCTAGAGAAAGCATAATATTTTCAGGATAGTTATGGTATAATGCAAATAAAATGGGAAGTATATATGTATAAGAAATGCTAAGCAAAAGGTGTCTGTGAATGATGAGTAGCTGATCTAAGGGTACAGTAGTATTGTAAGGAATAATGGAATACTAAGGAGGAGGTTCTCTAGTTAGGACGGTGGCCATGTACCCTCACTCGGTAGACACAGGTGTAGTTGTCATTGCCATGGTTGGAGAGGAACTCAAACAGAATGTGAGTGTATGCCCTGTCCACCTGAAGAAAACAAAAAAATTTAAACAGGTGTGTGTGTGTGTGTGTGTGTGTGTGTGTGTGTGTGTGTGTGTATGTGTGTGTGTGTGTGTGTGTGTGTGTGTGTGTGTGTGTGTGTGTGTGTGTGTGTGTGTGTGTAGAGATGGAGAGGGTGAGGGAGAGATCCAAGATGGAACTCACGTCTTTCACAGTGAATTCTTGTATAGGTGTACTTTCAATGGAGTAGGTAAACTGACCCAGTACTTCACCTTTATTCATCGTCTCTGTTTCATTCATACCCTGTGTATGAAAACGTGTAAAGGCTGCTTAGACAGACATGAGTTTGTGTCCTACCTGTACTCTGAACTCCCTGGGAGCACTGGAGAGACTGCCACTAGGAGTGAGTTCTCTTGGGATGTGCTCTACTGTCACAGAAGTCACTACAACTGCTTCCTTCAACTATACAAACGCACGTATACATGTATACAGGTACACCTATACGAACTGACATGCATACCTGTCACGTGCTATGCATGTATGAGCACAGTACAGTACAGTACAGTGCATGTATAGTGCTGACATACCCTGATCAGAGCAAAGCCTGATGTTCCATTCATTGGCCAGCAGTCACCAGGATGTACACCAGGCTGAAGAAGAGAGTAGTCATGTAAAAAAGGAGTGAGTAGAAAAAAAGAGGGAGGGAGGGAGGGAGGGAGGAGGAAGAAAGAGGGAGGGAGAGAAGGGAGAAGGGGGAAGGAAGAGAGGAGTGAGGGAAAAGACTTACTCGTATGATAGCTGTAGGTGAGCAGGGAACACTCCACACAGGCACACCCATCACACTAAAGGTCTCCAAGGAGGGGGGATAGGACTCAGAATTCTTCAAGACACTACCTCCAGAGTTCTCTAGTGCAAAGTCAAACTTAGCGATACGATCAGCACTATATCTGTGTAGTGCAATCCTGATAAGCTCTTCCACATCCTGCAATGGAGATGAATACATGAAAATGAGTTACAACACAAAATAACCTTGAATAAAGAACACATACTCCAATAGCTATAAATGAACATGTACATACACGTACAAATGTATATGCCCCACACATAAATACAATGCAGCTATATGTATATGTACATGTTCAATGGCGAGGGAGATGGAATACCTTTTTGGTGAGTCCGGAAGCAGGTATTTCCCTGTTGTCTACCACCTTCTTCAACTCCTACACAACACAAGTAAAGTGTATGTCACGAATTCACACACAAAATATACATAGTTCCTGAGTATCAAAATACTGTATCTACTAATCTACTGTACATCTTATTGTGCCTACACCTACACATACACCTACACATACACCTACACCCACACCCACACCACACACACACATCCTCCACTACCACACCTCTGACAGCCGTAGCCACAGAACACTGGTCCTGTTCTCCACACTTTTGTCCATCTCCTCAGCAAACACTCTGGCCACATCTTCCTCAGTGAGTCCTTCACCCGTCTCCATCTTCATCTCCTCCAACCTCACACTCATACTCTCCTTCACCTGTTCCATGGCCTCGGTGACCTGATGAACTTCGACCCCCAGGGAGGCAAGGTGGCGCGATTGTGACTCCACCCTGGTTGCTAGACCCTTAATGTTGCTGGATGATGCCTGCAAGTCTGAGACAAGCTGTAATAGTGCCTCAGTGAGGGTGCTGTTGTTGCCTTCTATCAGACTCTTCAGAGATGAAAACTGTGCAAGAAGAGAAGGGACACAAACACACACACACACACACACACACACATCAATAGGGATGCATCCATTATGCTGGCATAATTGGTTAGTAAAAGCATGAAGCATAAAACGGGAATAAACGGAAAGGTTTACGAGCATAATCACGAGTATTGCAGCTACGAGACAAGTTGTTGCGCTTTCCACATGCTTAACAGTGAAACAGCTTGACTGTTTGCTTCTGTGTCCTCTCGCTTGCTTACAAAACTGTCGAATATTGGGTCACGACTGGGACCACGAGCCAACCTTTTTTTTCCGCACATGCGCACATGGAAAAATACGGCTAACACGGAACAGCCAGGCCCTCCTGAGTGCAGCAGCGTGGGGTCCTCGTGAAAGAGTTCCCAGATTGATTCCTTGATTAAGGACTTCAGGTCTCCCATAGGCGGTGTCGTGGAGGCTGACCCACTCCCTCCTGACTCGTCATCAGCCATGTCGTGGAGGGTGCAAAAAGAAGTGTCACTGGACGTCAGAGAGACGATGCAGAACGCGTGTGAGTGCTAATGAGCGACCTGCGCATACGCTTTACGCATGCGCACCCGATCGACCAAACCCGGCCTCGCCCTCTGCAGTTAACTCGGTCTAAAGGGGGCTTTAAACCATATTTATACGGACCACTTGAGTGGTCATACATTATCACAATACTTTGTAAGGGACACTAGTACATGAAAGCCTACAAGTATATATGTGTAGTAGCTACAAATGAACCTGTTCAGAGTAATGCTTGTCTTTCTTGTCAAAGTCATTTCTCAGCTGATTCACAGACTCGGTCACTGCTGACAAATCCTGTTGAATCTACAATGTATGGAGACAGAAAACACTTTGACATCAACCTGAACCTACACTGTACACACATCTCAAATGAACACATACATATCCCATACAAATGTACACTACAGACCAGTTTCATCCACTGCTGCTTGGCTGAGTCAATATGTTGCTGTATGTGAGTCTTCATAGTCTGGAGCATGACGGTCTCAGTGATGTATGTAGCCCCAGTCTGGTCCTTCACTTCAGACAGACGCCTCTCTAACTCTTCCATCGCATCCTCCTGAACTTTAGTTATCTGTAAATCCATAATACACGTGTAGAAAGAAGCTTCTAACATGTATACATGTTCACGAATTGCAAACCTGGCATAGATCACACACTCAGAAGGCAGTGATGTCATTATACACTTGTTGGATGTTGCCTAATAACTAGATTTTATCACATTTTGAAAGCTCATTGCGGGCTAAGTGGCTGAGTTAGACTTGGACAGTTTCTAGACTATAACGTCCAACAAAATAATTACATTACCTTAATTGGGGTGCATTTGACCATGCATCTCTTAAGGTCATGTAACTACTACTGTGCATGTATAAGATGGTACGGCATAAGTCATATCACCTTTTGCTATATATACATGTGTATATATTTTATCATACATCGATCTTCTTAATGCAAAGTCTATTGTGTGTATATTGGCAAACTGCCACCCTACCACATGTAAATACCCATACACGTACGAGAATACTAACTATATACCTCGAGGGAGAGGTTGGTCTTGAGTTCATCCAGGGCAGCACTAGTGAGTTGCAGCTCTGTCTGGTACCTATTCTCTGCCCACTCCTTAACCACCTGCAACAATACATTGTGATCAGGTTTGTTACTGACACCTGTGCCTGTGTGTATACTCATGCATGTAGCAAATATGAAGGACAAGGCCTAAGTGCCTATTGCTGGAAGTACACATGCACACCAATTGTGTATATACACGTACCTTATCCACGTGCCCCTCTACATGTTGACGCAGCTCAGTGGAGAGCGTCTTCCTAATAGAAGCTTCAAGTTCAGAGTGCAGCTGGGTGAGATCAGTATCAGTGAAATTATAATGTGGGGTCTCATCAGTGTCAGTGAAATTATAATGTGGCGTCACATCAGTTACCAGCTCACTTCCTGCAAGTACATCTTTATGTTAATATCTATACATACACTGTACATTAGCTTCGTCCCCAGGCTCTCCCTCCATGTGAATACAATTGTGACCTTTGAACCCGTGTAGGAGGGCCTGGGATGTGCCATTATTTTTGCAGGTCATAGGGCAAAAGACCTAGTAACAAGCATGGGCATATCCATGCAATACTGCCCATGCATACTCAGCCTTTAAGATCATGTTCTGACGAGGTATTACATACATGTATATAGATAACAAAGCACGTGAGCGAGCCTAGCCTTATACTTCCACGAAGGGCCATCCTGCCATTTCTAAAGGCAGAAAGCTACAGATACATACATGTATATAGCTTAGAGGTGCACCTCACAAGTGGCATATGCCATTATAGTTGCGACACGATGCGCACACCCCAAATAGGTAATTGTGGTTTGGGATCACACATGCACGCATAACCTATGGTTTTCATCCTCCTTTCTTTTTATGGGGGTTCAAAGGTCACCACTGATCGTCACAGTTATGTACATGAATCATACCAATTAGAATGGCAACCAGACAACAGAGTACAGCAGGTAGAATCCAGAACCTCAGCCACGGCCTCTGTAGGAATATAGCACAACATAAAACTACAAATCAACACAATATGATGTACATGTAGGATGTACAAGTACATGTATCTGTACATGGAGCAAGTCAGAGGGGGGGTGGGGGGTGACTTCTACAATTTGTGGTGTACTGCTATGTGTACAATAGATGAAAGCACTGCTGTACCACTAATGTTATGTGTGTACAGTGTACATGAAAGCATAACTTACACGACCACTCCAGCATGTCATTGCAGTAAACATCAAGTAACATCTGTACAAGAAAACAGCTTATCAAGTATGAACACACACTTACAGACACATTATAAATGAGGAGAGTGACTATGTACATGTAGATACATGTGTATTGAGTATGGAACACTGGGTGTACTGTATGTAAAATGAATCCCTACAAGTATATATCATGGTTAGAAAATGAAGTACACAGTGGAACATGGGGCATACATGTATGTAGGTAGAGAACCTGTGGAGTATGATGACATCTAGACAGAGTATGGCAGTAGCTGCCAGGTAGAGGAGGGAGCCAAGTTTGAAGAGAAGATCCATCACAGCACTAAGTATCCAACCAACAACACCACTGCTATCACCATCAACTGCACATGGATATACACACAGAGAAAAATGATGCAAACACAAAGTCCGTTCACGTTTACCTGCCCATGAAGTATACAGTTACAATAGAGTAATGTTACGTAGTAGTGCGTAATCCGTTTATTTAGAAGAATACTTTTGAGTTGTGGTATGTGTGGGCAATCGAACATAGTTATTTAGTGCTAATCCTTCGAGTCTGTGTTATTGCTAGCTTCTCTCCTAATAATAATAAAACGTATTGTCATTTCTAAATAACACACACCTACATTCCTCGTGGTTAATGACATGCCGTATACTTTACTTACATGTATATTAAAAATAAAATTAGCTAACTTCAAAATCATTCACTGTGCCAGGCGCCAGGTAAACACAAATAGCACCACATGTCATTCACACATTTAAATGTACACCGTGATTTTACAATGTACATGTTTACCATTAGTAGGTGAAGGAGTGGTGGCAAGCCCAGCTTGTGTTTGGTAGTGCTGTCTATCACTATCTTCATCATCTTCACTACCATCCAAACCTGGTCAATGTAAACATGTACTTTAACTAAAGTCAACAACCACACATGGAGGTAACGGATATGGAGGTACACGGTACAACCTCACATGGAGGAACATGTACTTGTATACATAAACTAGTGAGGCAGGGGAAAAACACTCAATGGCAGTCAATCAATACCAAACACTGCAATTGAAAACAAAACTGCTACATTTTTAAAACATGTAAATGCACACGTTTTATCCTCTGCACGATAACCATTGCCCCTGGAGGCACACATGTACCAAGCCCACTTACATTTACACGTAGGTACATGTATCTGCAAGAAACCTACATGTAGTAGGTCAAAGGTCATACAGCGTATAAAGAAGGGAGAGCCTGGGAACAAGGTTACATGTATGAGCACCCAAATGTACAAGTACCTGACATACATGCACAATGTAATGGTGTGCACTATAGGACATTGTGGATGTATACATACAATGTAGCATGTACATGTATACATGTACCATAGAGATGTTGTGGGTCTGTGGTGGCTCCTGGAACATAGCTTAGCCCTTCACTGTCTCCACTGAAGCCTGACAAAAATACAATACGAATTCAGTAACACTTACACACAGCCCTGAATAGGGCAATTTTTGGTTGACAAGCCATCATGAAAAGTTCACACCCAAGTGTGCTTACCAGAGTCTCTGTATTCCTTCTCATCCTGGCCAAGGTCAAAGTGCGATGGAACACTCTGTCCACTCTCGTTGAGAATGCTCTCCCTCTGCTGTTCCAACTCTTTCTGCCTCAAGTAGCCACTCAAACCCGGCCGCGAGGTGGCCACATAGGTTACAGTTAAAGTAGTGGGATCCTCACTTCTCTCTCTACTGTACCGCTCTCGCAACCGAGGGCTCCTTCGTATGTCGCCCTGAACCTCCTGCAGAACCTCCAGACGCCTGTGGAGGGAATTTTTCCAATTAAAGCACACTCAGTGGTCACACCTGACACAGAGAGAAGCAACGCACACGTATATACCTGCTTTTTCTTCTAGTCGTCATTTTCTTTCTATGAAAACTACTTCGTGAATCTCCACAATCACAGTATCGCTTTGCACGTGGATGGCGCCTTCGTGAAGTCCGTTCAAAATTCTGGTTCTGAAATTTTAAAGTGCGGGAACGGAACAAGATTGCCTGGATTACGTCATTTTTATGTAAGCGAGTGTGCACGTGCCCAGTGGAGAAAGTGGGAAATGGCGGAAGGCCCTTGCCTTGTGTGAACTTCGAAGCTCTCCTGGAAGACATTGAAACTAACACTAGATAACAAGCTGTAATATTAAGTACCAATAGGTGCTCGGAGTGTCCAGACAGCGGAAGAGGAGTGTGCCACCTCGCGTTTTGTAAGTCCGTGCTCGCTTGGGCGTAGTCAAGTCCGGAGTTATAGACGTACACGCCCTACTTGAGTCTAGTGTCAGTTGTGACCGGGTGTCAGGAGAGACATGGAGGCCGTAGCTCTACATGACTTTCACGCTACAGCCGAGGATGAACTGTCTTTCAAAAAGGGATCCATACTCAAGGTGTGTGCCTGGCTTGGTTAAGGAAATTGTCACCACAAGCCGCCCGAGTGTGTGTGTTAACGTGTGTGGTGGTGATAGAGCAGTGCCACTGATGATACACTGCTTATTCAGTGACATACATAAAGCAGCAGGTTACTGTAACTTACATGTGAATGGTACAGCAGTCGTCCAGACTCCAGTAAAAGTGTGTACCCAACTGAATAACCCTCAGTTAGCTCTCAGTACGCGTATGTGTATACGAGTGTGGTGTGTAGTGAAGGCTTGTAGGAGCTCATGCCCTGTATGTGCATTTGTAAGCATACAGTAACACCCACACACAGCCCTTGAATATCCACTTCCACACTCCGTGTTTTGTCCTTGTTGATAGCATACTGTATATACCAGTCTCCATTCAGCCTTTCAACAGAAATCATTCCTTCAAGTATATACTACATACGCTATCGTTACTGGAGTGTGATTCTACAAGTCACGCTTGTGTGAATATATTCCGAACTGTGTTAACTACATGTATAAGGTCACATTCTATGGTTGGTCATGTATGCACGAACATTCCCAGCACTAATGTAAATGTACAGTATTTATACATGTGTTTAATGTGCACTAATTACATCATTTTGCATTCCACTACTGTCTCTAATGTGGACCTTCCTTTCTGCAAATAACACTAGAGTCATGTACAAATATGTACACAGTTCTATGGCTATAAGGGAGTTACACTAATGTGTCACATCCTCTTCCCCCCCCTCTCCCCAATTCCCCCCTCCCCCTCTTCCCCCTCCCCCTCGCCCCAATACAATCATGATGTGTCTTTGTACATGTACAATGCATTAGTGTAAAAAATAGCTCACATCGACAATACAACTGTCCTTGTGTGTGGTTACATGTACAGGGCAGTTGGTATTAAAAGCACCAAAACAACGTTGAGTGTTAACAATTACGTGAAAGTTAGTTTGTGTTGGTAATGGTGAGTTGGATTTGGCCTATGTACAGGGTGTACACATATATACCCTTCCAGGAAAGAATGTACGTGTTTTACTACTTTTACATGTACATGACTTTAATCATCCATGAGATGCTTAGAAGGACATGTACATGTAGGCTTGTATAGGCATTGTTGTGATGTTACGCAATTTACAGTAGTGTTTCAGGTGCTCCTGCATATACTGTACACAGTACCTTACATGTGTATATGCATGTACATGTATATATATGTACAGGTTCTAAACACAGAGGAAGACAAGCACTGGTACAAGGCGGAGCAGGATGGAAAAGATGGACTCATCCCTAAGAACTACATACAGATGAAAGGACATGAGTGAGTACACTATGACCTATGTGGAGTGAGGCAATACATGTGTACATGTAGTATAGATGATGGAGGGTTGGTAGAGACATCTCTATGAAGAGCATGCACTCACTGTAGGTTTAGTGTGTGTTATTTGGCAGTGAAGCTTACATTGTACATGTGGATGTGTATACATGTATGTATGCCAGTGGTCTGTTCCCATATGGCAGGTACTCCTGTTTCACTGTAGTCAGCTTTTTCAGATAGTATACATGTATGTAGCGCACAATTGCATAGTAATGCTAGAATTTAGGATTGAGGTACATTTACATGTAGTTACATGTAGACATAGTGGTGCCAGTGTTACCCTAGCTGTTGTTAGTATTAATATTGTACATATTATGTACATGTACACGTACCAACAACAATTGAACAATTTTCATCTCTGTGCCTCAGTCGGTTCACCCCCACCACCCTCCCTTTATATTACATCTTCCTTCATCTTCCACTCATCTGTTCTCCCCTCTCCTCTTCTGCCAGGTGGTATCGTGGTCGCATCACACGTGCCAAGGCAGAGGAAATCTTGGGTCAACAGCCGCACGATGGTGCCTTTTTGATTAGAGAGAGTGAGAGCACACCGGGGGACTTCTCACTATCAGTAAAGTAAGACACAGGAGGAGCAATGTGTAATTGGTGATTGACCTAGTTTGTGTCAACAGGCAATTTATTTGTGACCCACACTGTACATATACTGTAATACTAGATGAATACTTACAGCAAGCAAGCAGACGGAGCAAACCTACAATGTACCTGGTCATAAGCTGAATATTGAGTACATGCATATAGCAACGAAATTTTGCAAAAAAAGTAATTTGGCGACAATGCCGTATATAAGCATATATATATTCACAGAATTTTTCCAATGATATAACTGGGTGGGTTTGCTCCGCTCGCCCAATTATATGACTTCAAATTTTACATGTGCACTGGCATTTTAGAAAAACCAGCTTGTTGTCACGACCAGGTGAGCTCACTCTGCTTGCCAATAATGTACTGCATTCACCTAGTATTGGGGTGAGTGGGAACAAGCCCACCTAGTGTACAGCTGAAAATATTTCATGTTTCGTTGTCACCAAATACTGAATACCCTTTTTAGACAATGTTTTGAATTTTGTTATCCTGCACATACATGTATATCTACACCAATGCTTGCTTGCTCATAGTGGTGAACATTCCTAAGCATTAGATAATGGCAAGTATATACAGTGCCATGTGTGTGGGTTGTGTGTGCGTGTGTGTGAGAACAATTATATGGTATTATGTCACTTCCTGTTTTCAATGCTTTGTCCATGGTATGTACAGTAGTAGATGTACACATACATACATTGTACCTGTCAACCAGTGTATCAACAAGGGATGCAGTGTCACATTTGGGAAAGGGTGTAAAAAGCTGTTCCAAGATATCCTCTCTTTGTAGACACTCCATTGTACATGTACATTTGTGTTTACCTATTCCTCAAAGAGTGTGTTTGTACATGAACATATTTTGCTGTGTAGTGTAGTGGCTTCTGTAAGTGTGCTTGTGGTAAACACTAAACATGTATGTATCCCTCAAGTGTAATTGGCTTAATTCTATTATGCCTATACATGTACATGTATATGTATGGAGCTTCCTGGCTGTGGTCTCTGTTTCCTAAATGAAGATAGAAATGTTTTCACTGGAATCCAACATATGTGTATTGACATACATGAACATATGGCCTTCATTTTCTAGTTAAAGTTAGCCAATGTAAGTGAAAGCACATTGGTACACCTCCCATTATTAGAGAGGGATATTGTTATTGCGTACATGTACTGCTGTTTGCTAGTATGCTGAAATGGAAGTGGGGGTCTCGTGTAAGCTGATTGTGCAGTTGCAGCATTGGGCTTTGGACTGTATCTCATGCCTCACCTATTTGAAAGCAAATGTATAGCAGTACCTGGTTGTGTGTATGCAGTACATGTGTACATGTACATGTAGTTGTATGTTTAGTATCTTGCTTATAAACATCCCTGTGATGAAATGCCCTTAGTCACATGCAATAGGCTACATTCTAGTTTGTACAGAGCAATACAATTGTATGTGGTCACTCTCCTCCGTCCCTCCTCCCCTTCCCCTCTGTCTAGATTTGGAGGTGGTGTACAGCATTTTAAAGTGTTGAGAGATGGTGCAGGGAAGTATTTTCTGTGGGTAGTCAAATTCAACTCCCTTAATCAGCTCGTGGACTACCATCGGACTTCTTCCGTCAGTCGCACACAGACCATATACCTCAGAGACATGGTGCAAGAGGTAAGGATGAAAACTGCTCGAGATCGATCTCGTGTAGAGTATATAACAACATGGAGAATGCATGCATTTTCTGAGACAGAAAATGTATAGGTACCAGGCGCACTTCATAGGGCACATGCAAGTACAATAAGGATATTATTCAGTAGAAGATAGTGGCCTACATTTACTCTATGACATTGCCCCTAGGGTGCAGTAGAACCTCGGTTATCCGAACACCTCTGGGCTCAATGAAATTTCCAGTGTTCGAATAACTGAATTTGTTCGGATAAGTGAATCTATGCGCCTGTTTGCATTTGCATGGTTATAGCGTTTAGGATGGCAGTTTCGACCAGTGTGATACGAGACCATGTTTACAAGGCTATATGGACTCCCTAAGCAGCGACATACGGCATTTTCCAACAACGTGTGCAGTTGCCTACGGTGCGCAAGTTGTAGTATTGCGTATAACTTGTTCTAATTAAGCGAATTTATTTGTCAGCACCTGTTCGGATAATCGAGAGTTCGGATAACCGAGGTTCTACTGTAGTAATTATTGCTGTATTGATTATGCAACTCAATGAAACTGCAAGTCGCATTTTACACTAAAGTTGAATAGATGGTAACAAACTTTCCATTTAAGGATAAAACATCCACGGCTCTATACATGTACATGTAGGTGAGGTTAGTGGCTTTTCATATTACTTAGAATTCACCTGTTTACAGTTGAGAAGCTTTGCCTTGCTTGTCTTGGTTTGTATGTGTGATTTGGCCCTGGCAGCTGAGCTGCTTAGTTGGTGGAGCCTCTCTTTGGATCACAGAATATAGTACAGAGAGAGAGGTAGGTATTGTTCCTTTGTTATGGTTTTAAAGACCCCTAACTTCATTAGGCCTAGCCTTTGAAATAGTGGGGCTAGTTCATTTGACTTTATTTGGTCAACAGTCAGTGAAGGCATGTAAGTTATGTGTGTGTATACATGGAGAAGTTTTAGTCACTTCTAATTCAGTCAGTTATCACTCATAGGCAAAAGCGTCTATACTAATGCTGAGAAATTTAGGACAAACATTGATTCAGTGGTGAATGAGGAAGGTCCCATCCAAGGAAGCTTATTTTTTTTTTGAAAGTGATGACCTTGGGTGCCTTGCCTTGCATGTGTAGTTAGAGTGGTCATGTACACTTGCAACCTCTTCATTGGTGACTTACTCTACATGAGTGAGGTGCTGACTCTACTTGCATGTGATTTATGTGTGGAGTAGTCATTGCCAGCACAAAAATTCAAAAAAAACACATCAAAGTACTTGTTCTGTGCAGCACAGGAATTCAAAACACATCAAAGTACTTGTTCTGTGCAGCACAGAAAGTCAAAGTACAGTAGAGCTAGAGAGGGAGGGAGGAGGGAGGGGTGCAGAGTGAGGGAGGACGGAAGAGTGAGGAGTGAGGGAGGAGGGCAGAGTGAGGGATGCAAAGTGAGGGAGGAGTGAGAGTGCGAGGAGTAGGGAGGAGTGAGGGGTGAGGGTGCAGAGTGTAATTGTATGTGAGTTCCATTCCAAGTATCCTCAGCCCCAAGCATTCGCCTTTTCCATTGTATGACCTTTGAACCCTCTAATTGCATGGTGTAATTTGTATATACAGTGGAAAACTACACTATTTTACACACTGCAGGTGACTAAAGTGCAAGCATCATTTGATTTCGAACCTCAAGAAGCAGGAGAGTTGCGATTACGTAAGGGTGACGTCATTACCGTGCTCGATAAGAGCGATCAGAATTGGTGGAAGGGATCATGTAACGGCCAGGAGGGAATGTTCCCCGTGCCTTACGTGAAAGAATTGAAGTAGATCCTCCATATAGCCTTCACTATTGCTATTGACTTGTACATGGTGTATTTACATTGTATGCTGCATGTATGCCTTGTGTGGTACATGTTACTAAGAGATCGGCTAGTTCAACATATTAATTTTTTAGATGTGTTCTTGTAAAGCAGTTGTACTAGTCAGTGCTTGAGGTAATACATGTATCATTATTGTGCAATTTTTGTATATGATTCACATTGCATTGTCACTCGAATTCCATAATGTTAGCTGTATTTCAATGTGTGTGTATGCAACAATTGCTAATCACGTGCACATGATGGGAGAGAATGCCGTGGTCTCAGAGTTTGACTGTCTAGCTCTATTGCTAGAGCATATACATGTACATGCACATTACGATGTGCATGCATATATGCTGTGATATATAGACATATAGCAGTGGTGGGTGTGGTGTTGGGTCCGGCTATAGTTTGCTGATCTCTTGGAAGTCGGGATGCAGAGTGTGTGAGCAGAGGAAGGTGTCCACTGCTCTATCCAGCACCTCTGGCTGGCAGAGGTGGATGTGGTGACCACCTGCCACACGAACCATCTTCAACTGCGTATAGTGGAAAGAACGTAGTTTATGTAGAACTGTCCTACAACAAATGCAGCCCTGTTCCTCACCCCTATAGCTGTACTCCTGGGGATATGAATGTGTATACATGTGTATGTGGTCAGACTCTACCTGCTTTGGCAAAGTAAGGGAGTTGAAATTAGTTGGTCGTACTATTGACTTTTCTGCACTGTATATATACAGAAAATACACATGAAATAAAGACATACATCTGAATTAAGCTGTATGTGAAGGTTAATCACAGTGTGTTTAGTTCTTGTGAGTAATAATGTGTCTCTTACACAATAAGCAGTACGGGACACTGTATGGCAGATAGGAAGACAGAAGCAACTGAATCTGGTATTCGAAGCAGAGACGGCTGAATGAGAAAGACTTACAGATTATATACATGGTATGTAATGTTCATACTCCATGTCCTGACTTCATTCTATATCCTCCCTGGCCTAGGGAGCTATGGTTAAGCAGTACATGATGTGAAGATTTCACATTTGAGCATTAGTAACTGCACATTTTTGTACATACTTGTATGACTTACACTTGCAATGTATTACAAGGAGAAGCCTGTTCTATATGTCATTCTACACGCATATACAATACCATACAGGTGTATGGGTGTCCTCACGGCTTTAAGTTGCAGGTCTCTAGTGAACTGGTAACCTGTGCCCTCAGCCTCCCTAGACCCTCTGACAGCCAGAGCTACTGCAGCGTCACGATTAAAGCTTGGATCCATTGTCTTATGACCTTCCAGCATCCTACACACACACACACACACACACACACACACACACACACACACACACACACACACACACACACACACACACACACACACACACACACACACACACACACACACACACACACACACACACACACACACACACACACACACACACACACACACACACACACACACACACACACACACACACACACACACACTACATGTAACATGATGAAGCAGAACTCGAAACTATTCAGCAGGAAGTATATACACGTGGTTCAACTACTACCACAAGTGTCGCTATTGTGTTTGGGCACAAGAACATAACTATTGTCTGGAAAAGCAGGGGCTGTATTAATTCTACAATACATGGCCTATATATACATGTACCGGTCCACTAGTGCATCCCAGGTGGGGTAAACCTTATCGTTCACAGGTTTCTGAGTGGTGAGACTTCTCAGAGCCTTGCCCATGCGCTCAGGCAACTCTTCCTAAACAACAGAGAACACTAGCATGCACATACACACACAATTTATATGGTGTGCATACTTAACATTCACAGACTGTACCAATTTGCAAACACTGTGTGTGTGTATATTTTGGAATTGAGTAAACATGAAGCAGATGTAGTTACCAACCCTAGGAGCAGTCAAATATCCAAATCCCTCTATAAGCACTAGACACTCCACCATCTCTGGGAGAGCTGCACTGAACTGTACAAAATTGGAGTTAAAGGCCACAGACAATGTTGCTATATAGATGCGATAAGGATTTGATCTGCATGATTGTTGGGACTTACCCATGATGCTGCTCCAGTACCTTGAAATAATAAATGTAATAAGTTTCAGGGTTAGGATGTATTCATGTATGTGCTTATACATGTAGAGCATTGTTATATGCAATTACAGTAAGCATATACAACAATGTAGATGCAAGTGGCTCACCCATTGAGTGGGCTAGGAAAGAAAACTTCTTCCATTTCAGAGCTAAATAATAGCAGACAGAACAGCCCAATGCCTGGATAGTAATGTGCCCACACTCACCATCAATGACATACTTGACATCTGCAATGTAGTTCTGAATGTGGTAGAACGCGCCAGGCGGTCTGTGGGAGGACCTACCATGACCAGGCAGGTCAATGGCAACTACATGTAATGCTGTGGGGGGTGGTAAGACGAGTGCATACTTGAGAGTTGTGATGAGGAGGAGGGAGGTAATAGTAGATATATAGTGTAGCTGTACATTCATTGATAGGCTCTTATATGGAGTTTACCACTGACTTATGGTTCAAGGTTGGCTCATATACCATATATCATATTCAAGGTTGTATGCTATTGCACAATGCGATAGCCTAAGAACAAGGCTAAATGTTTGCTGCATGGATTAACACATGTCTATTGAACAGAGGTGCTTTGGAGTACTCATAAGGTAATATCTTACATGGCGAGAGTCGTGGAATTAAACTGTCAAAACTGCCTGCATTATCCTGCCAGCCTATAGCAGAAAATAACAATACACTGTGGACTGAAGTTGTAATCAAGGTAGCATTACATAATGTATGTAGAACAGGCCATGAGACAAAATGGAGTCACTACTATTATTATGTACTGTGTGAAAAACATATTGAGAGTGGCATACAAAGCTGGGGGGGGGGGGGGGGGGGGGGGGGGGTGCAGCCCCGGAGCCCCCCACAGTTTCTATGTAAACTGATGCCAACTGATTGCTATTGCATAAGTTACCATGTAAGGCTAGCACAAGGCTTGCCATTGGGATCTCCCCATTCCTTCCCAGCAATATGTCCCCACGGGACTGGGAAACTCACTGTAACAAAGGAACACAGAGTGGAGGACACTGGGTTTAGTGCTGACCTAATGAACGGGATACCTTCCTTAGCATTTCCACTGCTCTCCATTGTCTGTATATGTGATAGCCTGTACCTGATCAGCCACAACTCAGCTTACAATAAATGGCAAGAGTCATTTTACTTACACGTGTGCAGTTGCAGGAGACCTTTTACAAAGAAGCGTCGCCGTCCTCCACATATTACGGCCACGCCCCCCAAATTGTAATACGGCAGTAAAGGAGTTAAAGCCTCACACGGCCATGGCAGAGCCCAGGGCAGAACCAGAGGAGCCATCGCAAGACACGCCAGACGTCGTCAGAGGGGAAGGAGAAAATACGAACAGTGTCGAAGAGGAATGGGTACCCGCCAATCTAACTACACAGGGCACGAAGGAGTGGGAAAAGCTGGGTTGCCTCTGCCCGGTACATATTGGGGAGGTGGTCTGTTTCTTTTGCGTGGATTGCATGCAGTCGTGCTGTACAGTGTGTGGTATGACAGAGCACAATAGTCACCATAAGAAACACCGTGGAGAGGTGATACCAGATGGCCAGTTTGGTCACACAGGCCTCTTCTTTCCGCCCGAGTTCATCATAGAGGGTGTTCTGAAAGCGCTGAACGAGGACCTACAGAACATAGACATACACACAGCAGAGGCTTCTGAGAGAGTCAGGCAGTGTTTCTCTAAGCACCAGACTGCATTGGCAGCTCAGAAGAGGAGTCTGATTGACCACATCAATGCAGTGAAGAAGGCACGGTTAAAGTACCTTCAAAAGCAGCAAAAGCAACTCCACAAGACATTTGAGGAGCTAACAGCCACAAAGGCTCACATTCAGAAGTATTCTGACTCCAATGATGACTTCAGCTTTCTAGCAGCAGAGAAGGAAACAACACGGAGGGTGGCAGAACTGAACGAGAAGTGTTCCAAGATCTCTCTTCCGACAGAGGAAGACTGGGGGTTGGACAAGATACGGGTGTTACGTAATGGACAGTATGTAAAAGTCAATCGAGGCAGGCGACCCCCGCCTCCCCCACCACGACCTGGTATCAAATCTTTTAATGACCCTACCTTTAAGGCCACATCTGTTAGACTACACTTCTCTCTGGAGCCTGACATGTTCTCTGCCTTTGTCAGAACATGCTGTCAAGAGCTGGGGGAAAAGTACTTGCTGAGAGTGCAATGATCCATAGCATGTGTCCAAAGCTTTCTGTACATGCAGATTTCCTCTATTGAGTAATTTGAGTTAATGCCCGTGGAGGCGTGGTTAGACTAGCGCGGCGAGAATTTAATAATGCAAGCACAATTGCCACAAAGCACTAAATCTCCCAATAGTTTACTATGCTCTTCTTTCCTACCGTTATCCTAGTAGCGTCTTGCGCTTACTTGGCAGATGCCTTTTCCGGTGGCGCTCCTGCTGCAGCTTGCGATACACTAACGCCGGGCCATGGCAGTGCTCAGACCAGCGAAGTGCCCTTTGTGATTGACGTCACTCAGTTTGATGATGGCAGTGGTACTTTGGTGTACACTCCTGGCAGGACCTACATATGTAAGGCTTTGCATTTGTACATTTCGTAGCACTCTGGTCTTCCAGTACTTACAGTGCCCAGAAAACAGTGGTAATGCATGAGCTTGTGAATATGACTATTCATAATTGTGAAAGTGGTAGGGCATATGTAAAACATTGCATGTTTTATACTTCTACAGTGACCCTGGCTGATCCTAGTGGTGTGCAAAATTTTCGAGGGTTCTTTGTGCAGTCTCGCTTAGAAGTTGATGACACAACTCGAGTGGGAGTGTTTGCAGTAAATGCATCAAATTCACGTCTCAGTTCCTGCCCAGTTGACACGGTAAATACTTCAACTATGTTTGGAGGAGTGTGCTTACTTTGGTATCATTTGTCTAGAGATTTGCTTATTGAAATTCCTTGTACTTTCAATTCCAGGATGGGATAACTCATGTACAAGAAAATCCTAGGATAGAATTTGGCAGTATGACAATGCAGTGGACTGCACCTGCTGCTGGAACAGGCCCCATCAGATTTGCGTTAGCATATTTATGTACCTAATAATGGATTAATTATTGTGCTTAGCTTGTATTGTCTCTTAATCATTCACTCATCTATGTTGTCATTATAACCATATCAGGTTGTGCCTTTACCAAACACTTCTAGTTACAGGTTATGGGGCAATATGCTGTCCATGTTGCCATTTATGCTCTGAGCCTCACCTAAATAGACCTTCACAGTTGATGACCTGTGACATAATTTGATATGTATTATATAATTTATAGATATGCAGTGGTTCGGGTGTTCAGCACATTCTGGGCTAATCAAAGGAGTGATATTATTGAAGAGGCTGCAGAGCGTAAGTATATTGTAGATAATCAAAGAGCTGGTAGACTCTATATGCATTGACATGCCATTACTCTTAATATACAAAAAAGCTCTTTCAAACATGTGAAGACTGTATTAAATATGCAATTATAGAAATCTGATTTTTCCATTTCTTCTTCTTCCTGTGTCCACAAAAAGGCAGGTATGCCATCATCTCTGCATACTGCACCTTGTTTCCATGATTTTTGGTGTTGCCATCCCTACATCCTTCAAACCATTAACAACTGTCAAGAGTAAAACAATGTTGAAGGATGTTGTGATGGAAGTGCCAAAAGCATAGAAACCAGGTGCAGCATGCAGGCAAAGGCAGCTAGGGGATGATGAATAACATGCTTTTATGAAGATTGAGAACATTTTCATTAAAATGTTAATGGTGTAGAGATGACAGTGCCAAAATCAGAGAAAAGAGTGCCTGCAAGACAGGGAATTTAATTTATGTAGAAGTAGTCCCCAATATCAACTAAATGCCACAAATACCATATGTGATCACTCCGAGGTCATTCTAGCACTTTGACTCGCTAGAATTTTGTGAGGCAAGAAAGATTGTGGCCGACCACATAGCAACCAGCATATGGATGTTTGCATGTAGCACAGGTCAAAGGCACAGTATATATGGGATCTCATAGATTCATTATAGTTGTATTATAAATATGTGCCACATTCTTGTCTCTAATTATACCCCTGATCCCTAAATAACGTCTACTAACTCTCTGACACATTATATAGCAACAACCACCACTCCCAGCAGTGAGACCACTACCACCATCACTCCCAGTCCCAGTGAGACCACTACCACCATCACTCCCAGTCCCAGTGAGACCACTACCATCATCATTCCCAGTCCCAGTGAGACCACTACCATCATCACTCCCAGTCCCAGTGAGACCACTACCATCATCACTCCCAGTCCCAGTGAGACCACTACCATCATCACTCCCAGTCCCAGCAGTGAGACCTTCAACATTTTAATGGAAATGTTTTTACTCTTGTTTCACTGGTTTTTCGTTGTATACTTGCTTGCAAATACAATGCTTTTTGTGTGTGTGCGAGCCCCACCCCATTGCTGCTCGTGGTCATATGAAATGCTAATAACGAGGAAATGGTGTTCAACTACACAGAAGTGCTATATTATATCGCAGCTTTACTCGTGCAAGAGGAGTCCTACAAGGATTCCACTGGTGAAAGGCACTGTGCACAGGAATTTGAAGCTGTTTGGTACAAAAATCAAGGTAATTTCTTGTACCAATTTTGTGCTGGGCCATTTGAAGAAGAAGAAAAAGAAGATGGAGAAATCGGGGTTTAGCAATTTCATGCATGTTATTGTAGCGGTGTATTTTACCACCTTTGAGAGTCTTATTGCGTATAGAAACACTTGTAGGCCATGTTATGTGTCTAAAAGGGCTTTTATAGCTGCCGTGTTTGAGAGTTCTGAGCTGTTACATTTGTTTAAGGCTTAATGGGCATGTCAGCGCCCATCCCTACATAGAGAGTCCACCAACTCTCTGATAGTATTTAGGGATATGGGGTTATGCATGTTGCTATTGTTGCATGCTATCATCCCCTACCTATGCCTGCATGCTGCACCTTGTTTCTATAGCTACTATGCTTTTTGGCACTTCCATCCTTCCATCCTATGCTTTTACTCTTGTAAGGGTTAATGGGTCGGCTGGTGCCATCCCTACATAGAGAGACTCTCTGATAAGAGATATTTCTCTTTTCTGCAGTGCGCATGGAGGAAGTGGATTTTCCATTTCTTTTACAACCAACAGTTATTAAAGGCCTTGAAATTTGTGATCCATCTTATGCACTCAATGAAATAGATAGAGAAGTGGAAGAAATTTTGATGGAACTCTCTAGTGAGCAAAATGACTGAAAAGCAAAGTCATTGCTTCTTGAACAAATATAGATTGAGTTACCTTACATTTCATATTATGCCTTTTTATCTCCAATTATATGCAACTCTAGTACAGTATCATTTATATGATAATGTGATTCAGTTGAACTTTTACATGAAATATTTTGTACAAAGTAGTTAACACTCAGAATTAAAATTAGTAAATTGTGTCATACAGAATTGTAGGCAATGTTCCAGTGATGTGCGGCTAATATCATGTACATGATGTCTAACTCAAGTGACTTCTCTGCTAGTGAGGCTAGACAACTCCCTGTGATTTCTTCTGTGAGATAAGGTTTCACAGGTAGTATCATTGTCACTTGAGATACACAGACATCATTCCTGGATGTCCTACATATCTCTTGGGAGTTATAAAAATGGCTATGTTACAACTGAGGTACTTAACAACCACCCATTTTTTGGCAGTATAGGAATGGAAATGACAAAAGGCATAGAAACAATAGTCTCGTACCCAGACCCCACCCTCATGCAAAAGAGGGTCTGGGGACTTTCGCGTAATTTCTTGGTTGTGCTGACTCAGCATATACTGACTATCGGTAAGCCAATGAGATCACTGCATTGAGAAAAGTCATGTGACTTCAAGACTGGCCAGCCGTTTGGTAGTCTCGTCCCCAGACCCCACCCTCCAGAGAGGAAAAGGGTCTGGTGACATTTTGGGCTCAACGCTTGGTCGTGATGACGTGATGCGGAGGAATTCGCGCGTGCCAATCAGATTCAAGTACGGGGTAATTATTGCATATTAACAATCATAGGGACAGGACGCATGCGTAATGAACGCAAAGTCACATGATAAATGACGCAAACAGGAGGCGGGGTACGGTCACGTGAAACACAGGAATGTAAGGTGTAGCGGCACAACGATGACTTGGGTTCTTTTACAATTCGATAGTACCCTTTAAATCTTGTAGAGAGCTAGTGCAAACATCAAACATTGGTGTTACTAGAATAGTGAACCGAAAAGTGGTATGTACAGAGTGCTAGACCGTATCTAATACACTACATCGTATCTCCCTATTACGCAGAGGCGCTCTGGGGCGCGAACTTTTTTTAATGAAAAACTAGCCTAAGTTAAGTGCCGCTATATAGCAGCTAACCTTATTCGATCCCCCCCCCCCGGGCTTCGCTTCAACAGGAATGCTCAAAGTAGAGGATAGATGCTGCGTCAGCAAATATTGCAATTTTGGCGCGTCTCTGACGTCTGATGACGCGTGTCCTGCCTCCTCTGGAATTAGCCGAGTGCAGTCAGTGCACAAACAAAGCCAATAGTTAACCATGCTCTTCTTTATCCTAGTAGCGTCTTGTGCTTATTTGGCAGATGCCAATTCCAGTGGCGCTCCGCCTGCAGCTTGCGATAATCTAACGCCGGGCCATGGCAGTGCACAGACCAGCGAAGTGCCCTTTGTGATTGACGTCACTCAGTTTGATGATGGCAGTGGTACTTTGGTGTACACTCCTGGCAGGACTTACATATGTAAGGCTTTGCATTTGTACATTTTCGTAGCCGCACTCTGGTTTGACACGACTTCCAGTACTAGAGTGGGGTAATAATAGTGAAGCCTAACTTAGCACAACTCTGCGAAGACAACTCGCTGAATCCCGACTCTCGTTTAAAGCAGGCACAGAGCCTCCTGGATGCAAGCACTTTAGATCCCAAGGCAAATATATGGATCTATATTTGGTACAGTGCCCAGAATAAGGCATGAGCTTGTGAATACGATACTATATTGCTCTATTCATAATTGCTTGTTGGTAGGTTGGTTGGTGTAAAGGCACGTGTAAACATTGCATGTTTTATACTTCTAACAGTGACTCTGGCTGATCCTAGTGGTGTGCAAACTTTTCGAGGGTTCTTTGTGCAGTCTCGCTTAGAAGCTGACGACACAACTCGAGTGGGAGTGTTTGCAGTAAATGGATCAAATTCACGTCTCAGTTCCTGCCCCACCAACACAGTAAATACTTCAATTAACTTAATTCCTATGTTTTGAGTAATGCATTTGCTTACTTGGCTAAGTCGACAAGGGGGCATGTATCATGTGTCTAGAGATTGCTTATTGAATTTCCTTGTACTTTCAATTCCAGGATGGGATAACTCATGTACAAGAAAATCCTAGGATAGCATTTAACAGTATGACAATGCAGTGGACTGCACCTGCTGCTGGAACAGGCCCCATCAGATTTGGGTTAGTCTATTTTGACATATTCATGTTCAGGGATTTGTCATTTACTGTGGCTAATGCAGTAAACACATCTGTAGTGTCTATATATAAAGTGTAAAAACGTTTTCACTAAAATCTTGAAGGATGTAGGGATTGAAGTGGCAAAAAGCATAGAAACAAGGCCAAAGTGCAGCATGCATGCAGGCAAAGACAAGGGATGATAGCATGCAACAATCATAACATCTGTAATCCCTTTTAGTATTTACAGGTGTAGGGATATGGGGTTACGCATGTTATGATTGTTGCATGCTATCATCCCCTGCCTTTGCCTGCAATCTTGAAAATGTTTTTACACTTGTTTCACTGTTTTTACTGCATGTAGCAACACATATACCTACTGACTTTCATGCAGAGTTCTATCTCCCTTGCATACCTATAAGCAGGATAGCTAGCAACTGTCAGTGACTTCTACATCCTGTCTTGTACGAATATTACGAGTACTGAGTACAACAGCAGGTCCAGTTCCTTGCAACAGTTAGTTGTTCCAAGAAACTGACAAAACTAGCTTCACGTGATTGGCACATGAGCAAGCAAGAAAATGGCGTCTAAAACTAACACTTGTAAGGTTGCAGACCCGGAGTGTGACAGCATTGGGAGAAGGTATGAAGATTTTATGCATCAAGGATCATGTGCACTCCAGTATAAATGATTTTCGTGAAAGAATTAAAGCGATTAATAACCCCAGTTTCTTTACCCAGATTTGTCACCGCATGTCCCTTTTAAGTGTACAGTTGTGATATTTGGTTGTCTTACACATGTAGACAGCTAATTATGACATGTCAAGGTGGGTTGACTCACACTCACCCACAATGGTCAGCATTCATCTACATATATAGTATTTTGGCTTCAAGCCAATGTTGTGTTAGCCTGGTCTATGTGTAATTGAGTAACTGGTCTGCTGAAATGTAATCACTCAAAATGAGTTGAAACGTGCAATTGTGAAAACGTCTGACATCTATCTAGACTACCTAAGTAGTCCAGCATTCAGTTGGTCTAGAGTAATAGGCTAACTCTACTTGATGTCTGTTTGTCAGTTAGTCACTAGCCAAAACATTGACCTCTAGAATTAGCCTTTTCATCATTCTTAGATTAGCTGCTGGCTAAAATTACTTCCTTTCGGCTCTATCCAAACAACTCTCTGTGTGATAAGTGGCAAAATTATTTCTCACCTTACAATGTACATAGATAGTAGTGAAATGCTAGTAGCTCTCTGCATCATTCACCGTGTCAACTCACGTATAACATTACAGTATGTACAGTGCCCAGTGCCAATTGCATATAGAAAAGTCAGTCGATTAACAGGACTAGTTCCACTCACCAATTAATGTAGCTGGTCAGATGTGAAGCTGCACGTTGCCTTACATATATAGTGCACACAGAGCAAGCCCAATGCAATGTAGAGTGGGCCTACACTAATTAAATGTCTTTCCTACAACTTGCATGAAATTGAAACTTGATGAAGATGATCATGGGATGTGTAAGATGAAGCAATTTTTGCTGATGTAGCAACCTATTTCAATTAAGCAATTTTGAGATGTCAGTTGAGGCGAAGGTCTAATAAGGTTAGTTGCTAAACACTTCTAGTTACAGGTTGTGTTATGTATAGGGTAATACACTGTCCATGTTGTTGCTTCATCTCTTTATGCTCTGAGCTTCACCTAGATACCTGCACAGTTGATGACCTGTGACATAATTTGACATGTATTATATAATTTATAGATATGCAGTGGTTCAGGTGTTCAGCACATTCTGGGCTAATCAAAGGAGTGATATTATTCAAGAGGCTGTACAGCGTAAGTATATTGTTGATAATCAAAGAGTTGGTAGACTCTATATGTAAACATTGCATTGACATGCCATTACCCTCAATGTATAAAATAGCTAATAACTTCTGCCCTTTTAAACACCTGACATGCCCTAAGTTTTCTATTAAAGTATGCAATTATAGTGAAATCTGATATCTCCTTCCTGTGTGCACAAAAGGGAGGTATGCCATCATCTCTGCATACTGCCCCTTGTTTCCATGATTTTTGGTGTTGATATTCCTATATCCTTCAAACCGTTAAGCTATAAACTACATAGTCATAGAGCCTTGTTAGCTGTAACAAACATGGGCAAACATTTGTGGCGCATAATATGAATGAATAGCATTAATACAATACATATATGTATTAATGCTATTCATTTTAACCCACAGCTGAACCAGTGCCTACCTCCACAAGTCTAGTGTCAACAACCGAGAACCCCTCTATTGCTGAGACTCGTACTACCCTTGTGACCTCCGCTCCCACCACTACATCAGTCACAAGTTTTGTGCCCTCCACTCCCACCACTACATCAGTCACAGGTTTTGTGACCTCCACTCCCACTGCCACATCTTCATCTCCTACACCCACACCAGGAGAGGACTCAACTGCCACTGCTACAGGTATAGATAGGACCACAGTAATATTACACAATAGACCAGAGCATTTCCCTGCATATTTTAGTGATCATAGGAAGGGGAACAAAATTTGGTTTTTAGGTAAATACACTAAAAAAATCAATTTGTCACACCTTTTACTCTAAATCCCCACCAGGCTGTGTGGTCAAGTGATTCTAGTTTCATGCATTTTGGCAGACCTTAGTTATATTGTCAGCTGTGTTGTTAATATCCAACTTCATCACCATCTCAAGACTGAGATTGTAAGGCAAGATTGATTGTTTCTCATCACCACCTGCTTTAATTTCTCAACAAGCAACTTTCCAGCCAGTGTGCATGTAAATTGAAGATTTGTCTGATGAATCAACTTTGCCTGGACAGCTGTGTAGTACATGTATGTCACAAGTATTCAGTTTCATAGGAAATACAAGCATTATTTTTTATTTTTGTAGCTCTGACTGTCTCTCTACTGAGTCTCCTGGTGTCTGGCGTGGGAGCTGTACTACTACTATAGCTCAATAGCTGACTATATGCTGTACATGATTGATTGTTTAAAATGACTATGGTTAGGCTTATTCAATTGTAGCTAGAAAATATGATATAATAAATGTAAATTCTTAAATTTACTGTACAAGACTAAATGAGGTTAGCAGATCAGTGGTGTAGACAGGAGGGTGCTAGTGGTTTGGAATTTTCAGCCGGAACACTGTGAAATATATCACTAGCTTATAACTAGAGTATTGGTACACTATAAGCTACCTGACATAAGCTGGCTTAAAACTGTTATAAAACTGGTTTATATCTGAATTGTATCATTGCTATACTGTAGGTATATTCTGCGCCCTTTCTGTTATACTCTGGGTTCATCAATGGCTTATAATACGTACGAACTATCGTGATGTGCTGACAGCTGCCTTTTTAAAGTAGTTTAGATATGTACATTGAAATAGTGTTGAAGAATTACTAGTGTTCACTTCACAATCACTCTCAAAATAGCTACTTCACTGTCCGCTGTTGTTCTTTCCAGTATAACCCACTTCTTGCACATGTAGGGTAATGGCTCTTCACGAGGAGAACACCTCTTCGCTCAAAACTCTGTGATAGGAAAGATAGATAAAACATTGCATAAATAAAATACATTTGACTCACACTCTCTGCTGGCGAGATCTTTCTCTCTTCTTGTTCTTAATGGGAGTTGTGGTATTCTTCATTTTTGACACTAAATATTTCCAATGTGCTATGATTCCCTTTGGAAAATGTTTTAAAATACCCAAGAGTTTCTGAATGTTTGTCAGTTCCAATCAACTCGATTATATTTTCTAGAGTTAAAGTTGCTGTTGGATGTCCTGTAGGTTAATAGCATTTTATCACAATAATCATGAATAACTCACGGTTGGGTAAGGTCAATCTGTTTGTCGTCATTGAATGAAGTATAAACATGTCTGATTTTAATCTACACGAATTTTAAAAGTAATAAACCACTATTATATATTACATCACCATACCTGTAGTGCTGTTGGAATATCTCTCTTCTGCTTACACCAAAAAACAAGCGGTGATGGTTTGGCACGACCCAGCCGAATGAATCGGCCAGGATCCGGGGAGATTTTCAAATGGAGGGGTGTGCCCATAGCGACGAGTGACGCGGACGTGAGTGGAGATATGAGGAGCTCCGTGTCACCTTTGCACTCGTTCTGGCTCAGAACTCAATTGAAAGGGTTATAACATGAAGACTCTGTAAACCTATCTACACAGCATGTCTTTAAGCCTATGAGTCATTAATATGTAATCTGCTAATGTAAATAGCAGGTTTGTATGATATATTCTTTTGTCCCACAAGAGTGCAGAGGTCAGCTACAGTCTGTATATAAAATACAAGTATTCTGAGCCTCACCATACAAAATCTGGGGCAGTTGTCACCACACTTCTGGTAGCCATCACACAGCTCTATGACAGTGCTCTGTAATGACCATCAATTATCAGCCACATGCAATCCCTTTGCATGGCAACGAAGCCTCAAATACACTGCCTTTACCCAATTTTCACTACTTTCAAACCTTCATAACTCCAAACTTAGGGGGGTTGTCGCCCCGGGAAAGTGAAGTTTAAGAAACTCCCGGTTCTGTTCTATCTATCTGACAAAAAACTTGTATATACATACGCCGGCTCGCGTTTTGATGCAAACGGCCTCCAAAGTTACCTACTTATTCGATTTCGCCGTAAGTATCTGCGTTTGACTTACCCCTGCTCCGTTTAGCAGTGGTATGAGAGCTTCAGAAGCCGTCTATACATCTACAAATCCTTGTTTTCCACGTTCCACCTCTTAAATCAGACAGCTGTAGCTTTTCCAGGGAGTCCGAGCTGCTTGAATATCACTTCCAAACGGTCACGGACATCTTGGTCAATAGCTGTGATGACGTCATCGCGTTGCGCGTGCATGCATAATTAATCGTGGCCAACCTCCTCTGATCTGACCAGGAATGGTAGAGGATAGATGCTGCGTCAGCAAAATTTTGGCGCGGGCGTCTAGGACGTCTTTAATGACGCGCGTGTCCTGCTGTCTAAAGCCGAGTCCAGTCAGTGCACAAACAAAGCCAATAGTTAACCATGCTCTTCTTTATCCTAGTAGCGTCTTGTGCTTATTTGGCAGATGCCAATTCCAGTGGCGCTCCGGCTGCAGCTTGCGATAATCTAACGCCGGGCCATGGCAGTGCACAGACCAGCGAAGTGCCCTTTGTGATTGACGTCACTCAGTTTGATGATGGCAGTGGTACTTTGGTGTACACTCCTGGCAGGACCTACATATGTAACATAACATATGTAAGGCTTTGCATTTGTACTTTTTCGTAGCCGCACTCTGGTTTCAGTGACACGACTTCCAGTACTAGAGTGGGGTACTATATAATAGTGAAGATTGGCCGTGTAATTGGGTAACTTAGCACAACTCGTATTTCATAATTGCTTGTTGGTAGGTTGGTTGGTATAAAGGTACGTTTAAAAAGTGCATGTTTTATACCTCTAACAGTGACCCTGGCTGATCCTAGTGGTATGCAAACTTTTCGAGGGTTCTTTGTGCAGTCTCGCTTCGAAGCTGATGACACAACTCGAGTGGGAGTGTTTGCAGTAAATGCATCAAATTCACGTCTCAGTTCCTGCCCCACCAACACAGTAAGTACTTGCAATTATATATAAACTTACTATATTTGGAGTAATATGCTTACTTTGGCTAGACAAGGAACATGTATCATGTTTCTAATTGAATTTCCTTGTACTTTCAATTCCAGGATGGGATAACTCATGTACAAGAAACTCCTAGGATAGAATTTAACAGTATGACAATGCAGTGGACTGCACCTGCTGCTGGAACGGCCCCATCAGATTTGCGTTAGTTTATTATGACATATTCATGTTCAGGGATTTGTCATTTACTGTGGCTAATGCAGTAAACACATCTGTTGTCCATATATAAAGTGTAAAAACTTTTTCACTAAAATCTTGAAGGATGTAGGGATTGAAGTGGCAAAAAGCGGCAGGTTCTACGTGTAACGTGTAAGCGCGTTTTAACACTTCGCATATAAGCCTAGCCGCTAGCCCTAGTCCTAGCCCTAACCCTACCCCTAACCCTAGCCCTACCTAGAGAAGTCACACGACTCGCTGACCATCCATCCAGGCTCCTAGCAAGCCATCCATCCGGGCTCCGCGCTTATACTGTGTGATGACGTAATGCCAATCCAAGTTACACCAAGACGGACCCCAAAACGCATAGAAACAAGGTCAAAGTGCAGCATGCATGCAGGGGATGATAACATGCAACAATCATAACATGCGTAACCGCCTTTAGTATTTACAGATGTAGGGATATGGGGTCACACATGGTATGATTGTTGCATGCTATCATCCCCTGCAATCTTGAAAATGGTTTAGACTTGTTTCACTGTTTTTACTGCATGTAGCAACACATATAAACCTACTGACTTTCGTGCTGAGTTCTATCTCCCTTGCATACGTATAAGCAGGATAGCTAGTAACTGTCAGTGACTCCTACATCCTATCTTGTATGAATAGTACAACACCAGGTCCACAGATTTGTCACCAAATGGCCCTCTTAAGTATACAGTTGTGATATTTGGTTATCTTACACATGTAGACAGCTAATTATGGCATGTCAAGGTGGGCTCACCTACAATGGTCAGCTAATTATGGCATGTCAAGTTGGGTTGACTCACACTCACCTACAATGGTCAGCTAATTATGGCATGTCAGGTTGGGTTGACTCACACTCACCTACAATGGTCAGCTAATTATGGCATATCAACTTGTCAAGGTGGGTTGACTCAGGCTCACCCACAATGGTCAGCATATATTATAGTATTTGGCTTCAAGCCAATGTTGTGTTAGCCTGGTCTATGTGTAATTGAGTAACTGGTCTGCTGAAATGTAATCACTCAAAATGCGTTGAAACGTGCAATTGTGAAAACATCTATCTAGACTACCTAAGTAGTCCAGCATTCAGTTGGTCTAGAGTAATAGGCTAACTCTACTTGATGTCTGTTTGTCAGTTAGTCACTAGCCAAAACATTGACTAGATCAGTGGCGTAACTACCATTGGGGCAGGTGGGGCGGTCGCTCCACCGCTTTCCAATGGATAAATTGCGTAAGAATTAAATAGGAAGGCCAACAATACCATCCAATGTACTCACTACCACTCAGTATACCTAGTATATAGTGGTGGGTATTTACTACTTACTTAGGTCTGCAAGTAGCCTAGCTAGCCAGGTTTGCGCAATTGCTAGTCAGTGACGCTAGGTCGGTGTCACAGGGAATATGGTATCCCAGGGGATTTGGCATCCCCGAGTAAAATTCCCTAGGGATTTTGGCATCCCCACACCGAATTTGGCACCCCCAAGGTTTTAGGGAATTTGGCATCCCCGAGTAGTATACCCTAGGGAATTTGGCATCCCCAAGGTTTTAGGGAATTTGGCATCCCCGAATAGTATACCCTAGGGAATATAGCATCCCCACTAAATGTACATTCAATAAATAACAGTAAACAAAAGAATGCATGTATAAATTACAACTGGCACAGGTACATGAGATAGTGATATTTCAAGTCAATCTAGTAAGTCAATATTTCTGCCTTTTTGACTTTGGTGCACAGTGATCGCACTTCCATTGCTTTTCTTTTCCTGTATATCCACAACAACAATAGTGGTGCCATGTTAAGCATGCTTCACACTCCACCATATCATCAAAGCTTTCGGGGAGTTTGCAGGTGCAGTACACCTCGATGGTTGCAAACTTTCTTCCAGATATTTTGCCACGTTGGCCACGGGGAAAAGGTGAAAGTTTTCCCTCACAGAGACAACTCTCCAGGTGGCTACGCATGCTCTCTTGCCTGTGGATTACTGCATGAGGATCACTACCAAAGGCCAATTCAACAGTAAAAGCTATCGCGAAAACACCATAGTCCTCACTCCCTTCCTGCTGGTGAACAGGAACCATCTCAACTGTAAATTTTTCTTTTTTAGAGGAATAGATACGAGCAATTTGGCACTCTAAAGATGATGATAGACTACTTCCAGCAGATTTGCTGTCCATAATACGGGCCATTGCACATCTGGGTCGTCCAAAAGTAGTGCTAGTAACCCAGTGAAAGGTACCAGTGTGGTGAATTTGAATGCTATCAAAACCTTCAGAACTTATGCAGGGCTTGTGAATATAATGTTGGCTGGAGACCCTTGAATCGTGGAAATTGACGATGAAGAAGTCTCCGGGAAGCTTCAATAATTGTATCCTCAAGGGGTTGGCCAGTGCATAGTATACTTCAATGTTTGTGTTCCAGGAACAAATCAGGAACCCAATACTTTTCTCGCCCTTTCTGGATCGAGTCATTGCTTCTTTCAGTATCTGCAATGATGACTTGCTCTATTTTACTTTTTGAATCATGAACTCCCTTTTCCATCAAGTTGTTACTGCTCTGAGAATCACCTTTTTCAATCACATGCGGTGTTTCACCTTTGCAATCATCAACTGCCATTACCTATAGGTTGTTAGTGTACAATGTGAACACATTGTACACTGGGATACCATATTCCCTGTGACACCGACCTAGCGTCACTGACTAGCAATTGCGCAAACCTGGCTAGCTGCATTTTGTTCCTGCAAACCTTCAGTCTTTGAACATTGTATGTTTTCTTTAGACCTTTATTGATGCCATAACTTTAGACCTTTATTGATGCCATAACTTCCATTATGTTTAGCATCATATTGTCTCTTCTGGTTTTCCTGTGCTTTGCTGATGTTGTTTAAAGCACTAAGATGTGCTTTACTTCTCATTTCAATGAGTTGTGCAACTTTGTGATCAATATCACTGGTATCACTCTGATCTTTGACAGATAATTGCACATCAATGGGTAGTCGTGCCTCTCGGCCATGCATCAAGAAAAATGGTGTATACTTTGGCAGGAAGCCAAAGTCTTCCCGTTGGATCTTGTTCTTGTGACTGATGAGCGGCTGGACTCTTTAGCATTGGGATACATTAATCAAAAGCGATCTTTCTCGCCAGAAGAAGTGCTGCGAGTTTGAGATCGATGAAGAATAGCGTTGGCGTTCCAAACGCAAATAAATTAGTAATTTTACACAGCACATGCGTATTACTAGACAAAAGCTATATATTCATGCGCATGAGTAGCTGGGGAACTGGCCACGCCTTCGCCCCACCGCTCTGATTATTCTAGTTACGCCCCTGCTCTAGCATTCCTTTTCATCATTCTCAGATTAGCTGCAGGCTAAAATTACTTCCTTTCAGACAACTCTCTGTGTGATAAGTGGCAAAGTTATTTCTCACCTTACAAAAATTGCAAACTGTGCATAGATAGTAGTGAAATGCTAGTATCCCTCTGCATCACTCACCTTGTCAACGGGCTGATTTTAAATATCAGTGCCCTCATAAATTAGAACTCACGTATAACATTACAGTATGTACAGTGCCCAGTGCCAGTTGCATATAGAAAATTGGCCGATTAACAGGACTAGTTCCACTCACCAATTAGAGTAGCTGGTCAGATGTGAAGCTGCACGTTGCCTTACATATATAGTGCACACAGGGCAAGCCCAATGCAATGTAGAGTGGGCCTACACAAATTAAATGTCTTTCCTACAACTTGCATGAAATTGAAACTTGATGAAGATGATCATGGGATGTGTAAGATGAAGGAAACAAATGCAATTTTTGCTGATGTAGCAACCTATTTTCAATTAAGCAATTTTGAGATGAAAGTTGAGGCGAAGGTCTAATAAGGTAATTGCTAAACACTTCTAGTTACAGGTTGTGTTATGTATAAGGTAATATACTGTCCGCGTTGTTGCTTCATCTCTTTATGCTCTGAGCCTCACCTAGATACCTGCACAGTTGATGACCTGTGACATAATTTGACATGTATTATATAATTTATAGATATGCAGTGGTTCGGGTGTTTAACACATTCTGGGCTAATCAAAGGAGTGATATTATTCAAGAGGCTGGGGCTGTACAGCGTAAGTATATTGTTGATAATCAAAGAGTTGGTAGACTCTATATGTAAACATTGCAATGACATGCCATTACCCTCAACATACAAAATAGCCCATAAGTGCTGCCCTTTTAAACACCTAACATGCCCTAAGTATGTGAAATCTGATATCTCCGCTTCCTTCTTCCTGTGTGCACAAAAGGCAGGTATGCCATCATCTCTGCACACTGCACCTTGTTTCCATGATTTTTGGTGTTGATATTCCTATATCCTTCAAACTGTTAAGCTATAAATCTCATGAGTCATAGAGCCTTGTTAGCTGTAACAAACACGGGCAAATGTTTGTGGCACATATGCGTATTTATTTTAACCCACAGCTGAACCAAGTTTTGTGACCTCCACTCCCACTGCCACATTCTCATCTCCTACACCCACGCCAGGAGAGGACTCAACTGCCACTGCTACAGGTAAAGTGTAAAAAACATTTCATTAAAATGTTAAAAGATATAGGGATGACAATGCTAAAAAGTACAGGAACAAGATGCAGTATATGCAGGCAAAACCGGTGATGATTGCATGAGAAATAAGGAGCAGCATGAAGGCAAAGGCAAGGGATGGGCATGCAACAATCATAACATGCGTAACCCCATAAAAAAGATGCAGGGAGGGGTTACGCATGTTATAATTGTTGCATGCCCATCCCTTGCCTTTGCCTTCATGCTGCTCCTATTTCTCATGCCAATTATCACTGGTTTTGCCTGCATATACTGCATTTTGTTCCTGTGCTTTTAGCATTGTCATCCCTACATCCTTTAACATTTTAATGAAATGTTGTTCACACTTGTTCCCTTTGCCAAATACATGCAATGGTATTTCACGTGTGACCCCCGCCCCTTTTGCTCCTCACGTTCATGTGAAATCACATGCACATAATAATAAGGAAATGGCGTTCGTGTATACGGAAACACATGTATTCCTAGCTCTACTTGTGCAGGAAAGGTCCTATGAAGATTTCATTGGACAAAGGCACTCCGCAGGGGAATATGAAGCTGTTTCATGCAAAAATGAAGGTGAATACTTGTGCCGTTTGTGAGATAGGCTTGCTAACTGAAGACGAAGAAGAAGATGGAGAAATTGGGGTTTTGCCTACTTTGAGAGTTTTATCATGTATAAAAACACCCATAGGCCACGTTATGTATCTAAAAAGGCTTATAACTGCAGCGTTCAGGAGTTGGAGCGGTTTCATAATGTTAGGGCTTGATGGGCATGTCGGTGCCATCCCTACATAGAGTCTACCGACTCTCTGATATATAGGACCACACAACAGACCAGAGCATTTTTCCTGCATATTTTAGTGAGGGGAACAAAATTTGGTTTCACACTAAAAAATCAATTTGTCGCATCTTTGACTCTAAATCCCCTTAGTGCCCACCCACTTATGTGGTCAAGTGATTCTAGTTTCATGCATTTTGGTAGACCTTAGTTATAGTGTCAGCTGTGTTGTTAATATCTAACTTCATCACCATCTCTAGACTGAGAGTGTAAGGCAAAATTGATTGTTTCTCATGACCATCTGCTTTAATTTCTCAACAAGCAACTTCCCAGCCAGTGTGCATGTAAATTGAAGATTTGGCTGATGAATCAACTTTGCCCGGAACGCTCAGTTTCATGGGAAATACGAGATCATTTTTTATTTTTGTAGCTCTGACTGTCTCTCTACTGAGTCTCCTGGCGTCTGGTGTGGGAGCTGTACTACTGCTATAGCTGACTATATAGCTGACTATGTGCCATACATGATTGAATTCTTAAAATGACTATGGTTAGACTATTAAATTGTAGCTAGAAAGTATGGTATAATAAATGTAAATTCTTGACTAAATGAAGTTAGCAAATTACAAACAAGATCAGATGGTTCAGTCTACATAATGTTATCAGAAACTGCACATCTCACTATGCCTCTGTTTACAAAGGCAGCAGAGTCCTCATCTAATGATGCATTGCAATGTAACAAAACACATGTACAATTTCTTTAAAACGAAAACCCACATTTAATCAGCCATTTGTTATTCTTGCCTACAGTCTGACAACTAATCTTAATAAAGAATTTTGTTTTTTTTACATTGCAAGCAAGATACAAAGAGCAGTTCAGGGAAGAGATACTGTTGTTTCAACTCTGACTCTTGAATAGTGTAGAGCATAACAAGAGAATCATGGACAGAAAACAAAACCTAGAGGAAGAGTTTTGCCTTCCTAGAGAAAGAAAATAACTTTAATTTGTTCCATTTTATCAATATGTTACATGACACACGTGTACTCTAACTATGCAATCACATGGAAATGCATAATGCTACAGACTTACTCTACAGAAAAGCAATGCAGCCTTTTCCTGCTCCATCACTAAATAGTTTTAATTTTCTAACCATGTCATATATAGTGATGCAGGGTATCACCCAATTGAGCTGTCCTTTGAAATTTTGTGGTAATGCTGTTATAACAATCACAATTTCATCATGAAACAAGCCACACCCCAAGTACAAGCTGCATTGGAGTGTCATAGAGTAACATACAGAAAAATAATTTGTACAGAGTAAGCTATAAGGTCAAAGTACGTGTGGTATCCAGTTGTATCATTCATATGAATATGAAAATATGACGTAACCATCACCGCCATCATTTGCATTGAGAATAAAAGTACCAGAGCTCAGAGGGAAAAGCGACACTTCTTTGCCACTGGACAGAACATCATGAGTATCCGTGTCTTTATCCCAGACCATCACACCAAAATTCTTCCAGGCACTAAAGCCAAAGTCAATATTTTCCTCCCAAGTTGG
Source organism: Theonella swinhoei (assembly GCA_963970385.1). NCBI lineage: Eukaryota > Metazoa > Porifera > Demospongiae > Tetractinellida > Theonellidae > Theonella > Theonella swinhoei. The sequence continues at coordinate 1,323,149 of OZ019965.1, forward strand.
GTTCGAGTTATTGTAAATTATAGACGTATTCTCCACTCTGGAATGTCCATTTGCATCATATGCAATAAATTCAATGTAAGGATCACACAAACCAGACCCAAAATCCAGATCAGGTAATTTGCTTCCATAATGAGCACTGAATGTGAGGTGCCCATTCCAATGTTCACAATTTGTGCCTGTATAAGGGCTTACACAGTAACAGGAGTAACTTGAACATCCATCATAACAGGTTCCCCCATTGAGGCAGGGATTTGGACAGCACTCATTTCCATCAGGGTGTACCACATAGTCCAATAGGAGGAAAACATCACATAAACTGGAAATACAAACTTTGATTGAAGAGTGATACCCTGGGAACATATAGATGATTTCTTTGTCAGATAGCTCCTTATTCTGTGGAAGTGTATTGTCAAAGATCTGCACCTCAAAAGCCACCAGATCACACTCCCACCAGCCCAACCACTGGTTCCAAACAGGATTATTACTTTGTATAACTTCAGTGGTTTTTGAATGCTGTGATAAATTAGGTAGTATTGCTGTAACGTTAACAAAAGCATTTGGATCACTATCCTGGTCTGTGTTTGGTAGGTTAACCGCATAACGTACACTCACCCATAAAAAACCATGAACAGGTGTTAGAAGCCTATAATCAAACACTATGAAACGGTCACAGGCTGGGTTGGCACAGTGTACACGATCAGTTGAGTTTCTTGCTTGATTCAGTAAAGGAACAGTTTCTGTCGGAGACAATGGATCACAAATCTCAAGTTGGCTAATAGAGTCATAGTCACAGACATTAATCTCAAAAAATCTCCATTGACTATCACTGAAAAACAAACTTTCATTCCACATAGGATTCTGAGTGTCAACCAGGGTCATCGTTTTCTGCTTATACTCGGAACCAATATAACTTGATGCTGTTACTTCAACATACGGATCTGAATTACCATAACAGGATATGCACTCTGGATGAGGCTGGGTAGTTATTGTAAGAGCTGAGTCTCTATTTTCCAGATTTACACCATAGTTTATATTGACCATAAGAACTCCCTGTTCTCCAACACTGTGGCAGGAGTATAGACGATTCATCTGCTCAATATCTATGCTACTGAGTTGGGTCTTAAATTTGTTCATTGGAGGAGAGCCTTGCCTCACATATGCTAAATAGTTATTTACAACAAATGTAACACAATCCAGACTTGTACAGCTTGTATAATTTAACCAAGCTGTGTTTATGTAATGCATGATTGAATTGTAGTCATATTCAGTGCCCCGAGAGTTTATTTCCTCTCTTCATTTTAAGTTATAAGCATAGCGCCTATTATGCTGAACATTCTCTGTTAATACTGTGATGTATGAGTCACGATCCGGTCTCGAGTGTTCATGCCATAACCCCATAGCATGACCAATTTCATGCAAAATAACTCCTTGTGTGACACATCCCGGTGACAAATTAACATTCTGTTTACCTCCCTGTCTTCCAACGTAAGAGTTACACCCGCTGCCATCATCTGTGAATTTAATATAAGCACACTCTGTTGTACGAGGAATAAACTGCAGGCAGGTTGACCTCTCCCATATATCCATTGCCTCTCGAATTGGCCCTGAGGCTCCTCTAGATTCTAAAATTGGATCAATAGTGTAATATACTTTCCCCTCAGGCCACAGTTGCAATTTACTTCTCACAGCAGCACGTTTACCCACATGGCTCAAACTTTTACTACTGTTATCACCAAACTTCGCCATTAATACCATTTCTTGTTTTTTATTTAGATCATAAAACTGGCGAATAGTCTGAAAGGATATTCTGATATCACCTTCAAACAGTCCACTATCATAAATGTCTGTATTATCATCAACTTTGCCATCAATAATAACTTCTTTGTTTTCTGCTATTGCATCCAGATTAATGAAGCAAATAATTACCACAATGAGTACAAGGAACCAGAGTTCTGTAAGGTAAAAGCACAATGGTAATTGTTAGCTACATCTCTCTTTTAGACATGCAAAGAGGCAGACTTTTAATGGTTTCGCTTACCAAACTTAAGTGTACAGCAAGGTAATATGATGCACTACATTTCTGCTGCGGGGTATGTGTTTCCCCAAATACTCAAGCTTTTTAGGTTAACGGCTATTAAAATGATTGTTATGGCTTATAGGCATGTAAACGCATTCACAATTGAAAACATTGTGCTTGTCCAATTAATATTGCATCCATTATTCATGCATGCAACTGCGCATCTATTGTTACTTTAGTACATAACTGAATTTCAGTGCTCTTACTATTTTTCTTCATCTTCCTTGTACATTCACACACTCCACCATTCACAATTCTTAGCCACGTCAACTTCAGCAGATTAGCTCCAGTTACCCTTTGTTTCCGTAATAGCTTGTAGCTAATAAGCACACACTTACAGTTGCAGTCGGGTCATTATATACTCACTAGAAGGGATGTGAATTAATACAAAAACTAGGGCCGTAGAGATCAAATCCTAGGTTGACCATGAAAGGACAAGCGGGTAGCAAGAGTATTGTAACTGGTAGTATAATCCTAGGTTGATCATGAAAGGACAAGTGGGTAGCAAGAGTATTGTAACTGGTAGTATAATCCTAGGTTGATCATGAAAGGACAAGTGGGTAGCAAGAGTATTGTAACTGGTAGTATAATCCTAGGTTGATCATGAAAGGACAAGTGGGTAGCAAGAGCCTTGTAACTGGTAGTATATATAATCCTAGGTTGATCATGAAAGGACAAGTGGGTAGCAAGAGTATTGTAACTGCTAGTATAATCCCATGTGTGGGTGTACTATAAATGGCTTGTACCACAGGAGGTGGGACTGTTCTACAACCAAATAGTTGTAGCAAATATCCTGGAAGAAGGACATATGAAGTTATGTATGTAGCTCTACAATAGTAGCAAACTACTGACATCCTCTCTGCTACAACTGCTTCCAGGAATCTTGTCTACTACAAGTGTTGCCAAGACACTCATATCCCTTAGAAAACTAATACATGGGTTAGTGGGTGAGTTGTTTGTATGATGGATCTGTAATGCATTGCTTGTTAGATAGGTTATTTTGGGACAATGGGCCATTCCCTGAAAATACACCCTTGTGAAGGTTATTAGCAGTATAACTACAACCAAACCGTCTTCGGAGTATAATGCCACTCACATACACCCTGTTTTGATCTTACTTTCCTTTGTAGCTGAGTGTTTGAAAAGCCAGCAAAATAGATGCTTGGGTTGCAGAGTTTCTGTCACATGCTTTATTCGCTATTACATCATGGATCTGCAATCTGATTGGTAACCTCGATTTCGAGACCATGAAGGTGTTAGGACAAAGTTCATCAATGATGCATTGCTTAAAACTAACACACATAAAATCAGCTATTTGTCATGATATTTTTGCCTACAGTCTGACAACCAATAATTAATTGTTTTCTTACATTACAAAGCAAGAAAGGTATAAAACAAAAAGACCTCAAGGTTCAGTTTAACAGGGAAGAGATACTGTTGTTTCAACTCTGACTCTTGAATAAATTGATTGGGTGTACATGGTGAGCATAATAAGAGAATCAGTGCATGGACAGAAAACCTATTACCTGAGGAAGAGGCTTAATTGCCTAATACCTAGAAAAAGACCACCTTAATTTTAGTAATATGTCACTTAAAACACTATACATGTGCAAATTTATGCAATAGATTCAGCAGCTCAATTGGATGATACCCTGCATCACTATATACAAGTAAATAATAAATTTAGGAAATTTGAAAGGAAATATAGGGATTGCATAAAAAGGAAAGGAGACAAGATTGGGACACAGACATGTTATGAAATATCAACCTAACATTATAGGTACGTTGATATATCATAACATATCTGTGTCCCAATCTTGTCTCCTTTCCTTTTTATGCAATCCCTATATTTCCTTTCAAATTTCCTAAATTTTTTATTTACTTGTCTTCCTTCTTTTTTTGTAACTAGGTACATGCATTTTGCTATTTTGCAGTTTATTTGGTAGCAAACGTATTAGCTAATAGAGTTTGTAGCCTGAGGCTATCTAACATTTTTATTGCAACATCAATTGTTTGTGTATTATATTGTACCAATTTTACTTTTCATGGAGCTTTTGTTAATGAAATATAGCAAAGTAGTGCCTGGGGGCTACTATTTACAAGATTACAAGATCTTATCTCAACAGTAGTTATTGGGATACACCAATTTTCACATTTAGTGCTATTTTTGTTAGCGAGATAGAGCTAACTATTGCCCAAGGCTATTTTTTGTTATATAACAAGATTTATATTGTTTACAGAGATTTTATCACAACATTGAGGATTGGTGTATTAAGCTTTACCATCACACCAATTTTCACATTTAGTAGAGCTTCTGTTAGTAAGATACAGTAATGCTAGCCTGAGGCTATTTTTTACAAGATTTACATGGTTTACAGAGATTTTATCACAACATTGATGATTGGTGTATTAAGCTTTACCATCACACCAATTTTCACATTTAGTAGAGCTTCTGTTAGTAAGATACAGTAATGCTAGCCTGAGGCTATTTTTTACAAGATTTACATGGTTTACAGAGATTTTATCACAATGTTGATCTTTGGGGTATTAAGCTTTACTTACCATCACACCAATATTCTAGTTACGCCCCTGCTCTAGCATTCCTTTTCATCATTCTTAGATTAGCTGCTGGCTAAAATTACTTCCTTTCAGCTCTATCCAAACAACTCTCTGTGTGATATGTGGCAAAGTTATTTCTCACCTTACAAAAATTGCAAACTGTACATAGATAGTAGTGAAATGCTAGTATCCCTCTGCATCACTCACCGTGTCAACGGCTGATTTTAAATGTCAGTGCATGCATAAATTAGAACTCACGTATAACATTACAGTATGTACAGTGCCCAGTGCCAGTTGCATATAGAAAATCGGCCGATTAACAGGACTAGTTCCACTCACCAATTAGAGTAGCTGGTCAGATGTGAAGCTGCACGTTGCCTTACATATATAGTGCACACAGGGCAAGCCCAATGCAATGTAGAGTGGGCCTACACAAATTAAATGTCTTTCCTACAACTTGCATGAAATTGAAACTTGATGAAGATAATCATGGGATGTGTAAGATGAAGGAAACAAATGCAATTTTTGCTGATGTAGCAACCTATTTCAATTAAGCAATTTTGAGATGAAAGTTGAGGCGAAGGTCTAATAAGGTTAGTTGCTAAACATTTCTAGTTACAGGTTGTGTTATGTATAGGGTAATATACTGTCCGTGTTGTTGCTTCATCCCTTTATGCTCTGAGATTCACCTAGATACCTGCACAGTTGATGACCTGTGACATAATTTGACATGTATTGTGTAATTTATAGATATGCAGTGGTTCAGGTGTTCAGCACATTCTGGGCTAATCAAAGGAGTGATATTATTGAAGAGGCTGGGGCTGTACAGCGTAAGTATATTGTTGATAATCAAAGAGTTGGTAGACTCTATATGTTAACATTGCAACGACATGCCATTACCCTCAACATACAAAATAGCCCATAAGTGCTGCCCTTTTAAACACCTGACATGCCCAAGTATGTGAAATCTGATATCTCCACCTCCTTCTTCCTGTGTGCACAAAAGGCAGGTGTGCCGCCATCATCTCTGCACACTGCACCTTGTTTCCATGATTTTTGGTGTTGATATTCCTATATCCTTCAAACTGTTAAGCTATAAATCTCATGAGTCATAGAGCCTTGTTAACTGTAACAAACACGGGCAAATGTTTGTGGCACATATGCGTATTCATTTTAACCCACAGCTGAACCAAGTTTTGTGACCTCCACTCCCACTGCCACATTCTCATCTCCTACACCCACTCCAGGAGAGGACTCAACTGCCACTGCTACAGGTAAAGTGTAAAAAACATTTCATTAAAAGGTTAAAAGATGTACATGTAGGGACGACAATGCTAAAAAGTACAGGAACAAGATGCAGTATATGCAGGCAAAACCAGTGATGATTGCATGAGAAATAAGGAGTAGCATGAAGGCAAAGGCAAGGAATGGGTATGCAACAATCATAACATGCGTAACCCCATAAAAAAGATGCAGGGAGGGGTTACGCATGTTATAATTGTTGCATGCCCATCCCTTGCATTTGCCTTCATGCTGCTCCTATTTCTCATGCCAATCATCACTGGTTTTGCCTGCATATGCTGCATCTTGTTCCTGTGCTCTTAGCATTGTCATCCCTACATCCTTTTAACATTTTAGTAAAATGTTGTTCACACTTGTTTCCCTTTGCCAAATACATGCAATGGTATTTCATGTGTGCCCCCCGCCCCTTTTGCTCCTCACGTTCATGTGAAATCACATGCACATAATAATAAGGAAATGGCGTTCGTGTATACGGAAATACATGTATTCCTAGCTCTACTTGTGCAAGAAAGGTCCTATGAAGATTTCATTGGACAAAGGCACTCCGCAGGGGAATATGAAGCTGTTTCATGCAAAAATGAAGGTGAATACTTTACCGTTTGTGAGACAGGCTTGCTAACTGAAGACGAAGAAGAAGAAGAAGAAGATGGAGAAATTGGGGTTTTGCCTACTTTGAGAGTTTTATCATGTATAAAAACACCCATAGGCCATGTTATGTATCTAAAAAGGCTTATAACTGCAGCGTTCAGGAGTTGGAGCGGTTTCATAATATTAGGGCTTGATGGGCATGTCGGTGCCATCTACGTCTACCGACTCTATGATATATAGGACCACACAACAGACCAGAGCATTTTTCCTGCATATTTTAGTGAGGGGAACAAAATTTGGTTTCACACTAAAAAATCAATTTGTCGCATCTTTGACTCTAAATCCCCTTAGTGCCCACCCACTTATGTGGTCAAGTGATTCTAGTTTCATGCATTTTGGTAGACCTTAGTTATAGTGTCAGCTGTGTTGTTAATATCTAACTTCATCACCATCTCTAGACTGAGAGCATAAGGCAAAATTGATTGTTTCTCATGACCACCTGCTTTAATTTCTCAACAAGCAACTTCCCAGCCAGTGTGCATGTAAATTGAAGATTTGTCTGATGAATCAACTTTGCCTGGACAGCTGTGTAGTATGTCAGTTTCATGGGAAATACGAGATCATTTTATATTTTTGTAGCTCTGACTGTCTCTCTACTGAGTCTCCTGGTATCTGGTGTGGGAGCTGTACTACTGCTATAGCTGATTATATAGCTGACTATATGCCATACATGATTGAATTCTTAAAATGACTATGGTTAGACTATTAAATTGTAGCTAGAATGTATGGTATAATAAATGTAAATTCTTGACTAAATGAAGTTAGCAAATTGCTAACAAGATCAGATGGTTCAGTCTACATAATGATATCAGAAACTGCACATCTCACTATGCCTCTGTTTACAAAGGCAGCAGTGTCCTCATCTAATGATGCATTGCAATGTAAGAAAACACGTGTACAATTTCTTTAAAACGAAAACCACATTTAATCAGCCATTTGTCATTCTTGCCTACAGTCTGACAACTAATCTTAATAAAGAATTTTTTTTTTTACATTGCAAGCAAGATACAAAGAGCAGTTCAGGGAAGAGATACTGTTGTTTCAACTCTGACTCTTGAATAGTGTAGAGCATAACAAGAGAATTATGGACAGAAAATAAAACCTAGAGGAAGAGTTTTGCCTTCCTAGAGAAAGAAAATAACTTTAATTTGTTCCATTTTATTAATATGTTACATGACACACGTATACTCTAACTATGCAATCACATGGAAATGCATAATGCTACAGACTTACTCTACAGAAAAGCAATGCAGCCTTTTCCTGCTCCATCACTAAATAGTTTTAATTTTCTAACCATGTCATATATAGTGATGCAGGGTATCACCCAATTGAGCTGTCCTTTGAAATTTTGTAGTAATGCTGTTATAACAATCACAATTTCATCATGAAACAAGCTGCACCCCAAGTGCAAGCTGAATAATTGGAGTGTCATAGAGTAACATACAGAAAAATAATTTGTACATATCTAGCTATAAGGTCAAAGTACATGTGGTATCCAGTTGCATCATTCATATGAATATGAAAATATGACGTAACCATCACCACCATCATTTGCATTGAGAATAAAAGTACCAGAGCTCATAGGGAAAAGCGACACTTCTTTGCCACTGGACAGAACATCATGAGTATCCGTGTCTTTATCCCAGACCATCACACTAAAATTCTTCCAGGCACTAAAGCCAAAGTCAATATTTTCCTCCCAAGTTGGGTTCGAGTTATTGTAAATTATAGACGTATTCTCCACTCTGGAATGTCCATTTGCATCATATGCAATAAATTCAATGAAAGGATCACACAAACCAGATCCTAAATCCAGATCAGGTAAGTTGCTTCCATAATGAGCACTGAATGTAAGGTGCCCATTCCAATGTTCACAATTAGTGCCTGTGTAAGGGCTTACACAGTAACAGGAGTAACTTGAACATCCATCGTAGCAGGTTCCCCCATTGAGGCAGGGATTTGGACAGCACTCATTTCCATCAGGGTCTACCACGTAGTCCAATAGGAGGAAAACATCACAAGAACTGGAAATACAAACTTTGATTGAAGAGTGATACCCTGGGAACATATAGATGATTTCTTTGTCAGATAGTTCCTTTTTCTGTGGAAGTGTATTGTCAAAGATCTGCACCTCAAAAGCCACCAGATCACACTCCCACCAGCCCAACCACTGGTTCCAAACAGGATTATTACTTTGTATAACTTCAGTGGTTTTTGAATGCTGTGATAAATTAGGTAGTATTGCTGTAACGTTAACAAAAGCATTTGGATCACTATCCTGGTCTGTGTTTGGTAGGTTAACCGCATAACGTACACTCACCCATAAAAAACCATGAACAGGTGTTAGAAGCCTATAATCAAACACTATGAAACGGTCACAGGCTGGGTTGGCACAGTGTACACGATCAGTTGAGTTTCTTGCTTGATTCAGTAAAGGAACAGTTTCTGTCTGAGACAATGGGTCACAAATCTCGAGTTGGTTAATAGAGTCATAGTCACAGACATTAATCTCAAAAAATCTCCATTGACTATCACTGAAAAACAAACTTTCATTCCACGTAGGATTCTGAGTGTCAACCAGGGTCATCGTTTTCTGCTTATACTCGGAACCAATATAACTTGATGCTGTTACTTCAACATACGGATCTGAATTACCATAACAGGATATGCAATCAGGATGAGGCTGGATAGTTAGTGTAAGAGCTGAGTCTCTATTTTCCAGATTTACACCATAGTTTATATTGACCATAAGAACTCCATGTTCTCCAACACTGTGGCAGGAGTATAGGCGATTCATCTGCTCAATATCTATGCTACTGAGTTGGGTCTTAAATTTGTTCATTGGAGGAGTGCCTTGCCTCACATATGCTAAATAGTTATTTACAACAAATGTAACACAATCCAGACTTCTACAGCTTGTATAATTTACCCAAGCTGTGTTTGTGTAATGCATGATTGAATTGTAGTCATATTCAGTGCCCCGAGAATTTGTTTCCTCTCTTCGTTTTATGTTATAATTATAACGCCTATTATGCTGAACATTCTCTGTCAATACTGTGATGTATGAGTCACGATCTGGTCTCGAGTGTTCATGCCATAACCCCATAGCATGACCAATTTCATGCAAAATAATTCCTTGTGTGACACATCCTGGTGACAAATTAACATTCTGTTTACCTCCCTGTCTTCCAACATAAGAGTTACACCCGCTGCCATCATCTGTGAATTTAATATAAGCACACTCTGTTGTACGAGGAATAAACTGCAGGCAGGTTGACCTCTCCCATATATCCATTGCCTCTCGAATTGGCCCTGAGGCTCCTCTTGATTCTAAAATTGGATCAATAGTGTAATACACTTTCCCCTCAGGCCACAGTTGCAATTTACTTCTCACAGCAGCACGTTTACCCACATGGCTCAAACTTTTACTACTGTTATCACCAAACTTCGCCATTAATTCCATTTCTTGTTTTTCATTTAGATCATAAAACTGGCGAATAGTCTCAAAGGATATTCTGATATCACCTTCAAACAGTCCACTATCATAAATCTCTCTATTATCATCAACTTTGCCATCAATAATAACTTCTTTGTTTTCTGCTATTGCATCCAGATTAATGAAGCAAGTAATTGCCACAATGAGAACAAGGAACCACATTTCTGTAGGGTAAAGCACAATGGTAATTGTTAGCTACATCTCTCTTTTAGACATGCAAAGAGGCAGACTTTAATGGTTTCACTTACCAAATTTGCTAAGGATACAGCAAGCTGATATGATGCACTACATTTCTGCCACAGGGTATGAGTTCCCCCGAATACTCAAACTTTTTAGGTTAAGGATTATAAAAGTGATTGTTATGGCTTATAGGCGTGTAAACGCATTCCCTATTGAAAACATTGTGCTTGTCAAATTAATATTGTATCCTTACTCTTGATGTTGAAATAAACCGGCCGAAGAAAGAAAGAGGGAATGAGAAAGACAAACTTCCGTCCGGAGTCGAACCCAGGCCTAATGACCAGCAAACCAGCACACTAGACACTGAGCCACGATCACAAGACAAAAGTTTGTCCCCTTTGGCCTGTGTATTTCAACATTAAGAGTAAAGTACATCTGTTACCAGGTCAACTAAGATATTTAACAACTAATATTGCATCCATTATTCATGCATGCAACTGCACCTATTGTTACTTTAGTACATGACTGAATTTCAGTGCTCTTACTATTTTTCTTCATCTTCCTTCCACATTCACACACTCCACTATTCACAATTCTTTAGCCACGTCAACTTCAGCAGGTTAACTCCAATTACCATTCGTTACCGTAATAGCTTGTAGCTAATAAGCACACACATACCGTTACAAGTTGGGTCATTATATACTCACTAGAAAGGATGTGAATTAATACAAAAACTAGACTGTAGAGATCAAAGGTACCCCCTAGGTTGACCATGAAAGGATAAGTGGGTAGCAAGAGTATTGTAACTGCTAGTATAATCCCATGTGTGGGTGGCTTGTACCACAGGAGGTGGGACTGTTTCTACAACCTTTCTCTGGAATAATGTAGCAATTTTCCTGGAAGCAGGACATATGAAGTTAGATGTACAATAGTAGCAAACTACTGACATCCTCTCTGATACAACTGCTCCAGGAGTCTTGTCTACTAAAACAGTCTCCAAGATTCCCAAATCCCTTAGAAAACTAATACAGGTGGAAGCAATTGGTGAGTGGGTGAGCTGTTTGTATGGTGGATTTAGAAAGCATTGCTTGTTAGATCAGTTATTTTGGCAAAAAGAGGCTGTGCCTAGGCAATGGGCTCTTCCCTGAAAATACAGTACCCTTGTGAAGGTTATATTAGCAGTACAACTACAACCAAATCCTCCTTGGACTATAATGCCACTTTAATTTGTTCCATTTTATTAATATGTCACTACATGTGCAAATTTATGCAATAAATTTAACAATCAGCTAAATTGAGAGACACCCTACATCATTATATAGTGCATGGTTAGAAACATTTTTGGTGCTGGAGCTTAAACGAAAAATGTATATGTGATGGTAATACTTCTATAACAATCACAATTTCATCATAAAACAAGCCACACTCCAAATGCAAGCTTGCATTTGAGCGTCATAGAGCAGCAATTAGTTAGCTCTAAGGTTAAGTACATGTGGTACCATATGCATCATTAACAAAATATGACATAACCATCACCGCCATCATTTTTATTGAGAATAAAGATACCAGAGCTCATAGACACTACTTTACCACTAGACAAAACATCACCAATATCCTAGGCCATCACACTAAAATTCTTCCAGGCACTAAAGCTGAAGTCAATATTTTTTCCCAAGTTGGGTTCAAGTTATATTGTAAATTATAGACGTATTGTCGACTCCTGAATGTCCATTTACATCAATTCAATGTAAGGATAAACCAGATCCAAAATCCAGATCAGGTAAGTTGCTTTCATAATGAGCACTGAATGTAAGGTGCCCATTCCAATGTTCACAAATATAAGGGCTTACAAGTACAGTAACAGATGTCATCATCGTAACTGGTTCCTCTATTGTGGCAGGGATTTGGACAGCACTCATTTCCATCAGGTGTTACCACATAGTCCAAGAAGAGGAAAGGATCACAAGAACTTGAGACAAAGACTTTGATTAAAGGGTGATACCCTGGGAACATATAGATGATTTCTTTGTCAGATACTTCAGGAAGGGTATTGTCCAAGATTTGCACCTGAAAAGCAAGCAGATCACACCCCCACCAGCCCAACCACTTGTTCTAAACAGGATTATTGCTTCATTGGTTTTGAATGCTGTAATAAACGAGGTAGTATATTGCTGTAACGTTAACAAAAGCATTTGTATTATCACTATCCTGGTCTGTGTTTGGTAGGTTAACTGCATAACGTACACTCACCCATAAAAAACCATGAACAGGTGTTAGAAGCCTATAATCAAACACTATGAAATGGTCACAGGCTGGGTAGGCACAGTGTACGTGATCAGTTGAGTTTCTTGCTTGGTTCAGTAAAGGAACAGTTTCTGTCTGAGACAATGGATCACAAATCTCAAGTTGGTTAATATAGTGATAGTCACAAAATCTTGATTGACTATCACTGAAAACAAACTTTCATTCCACGTAGGATTCTGAGTGTCAACCAGGGTCATCATTTTCTGCTTATACTCGGAACCAATATAACTTGATGCTGTTACTTCAACGTATGGATCTGAATTACCATAACAGGATGTACACTGGTTATCGTTAGCTACATAATCTCTCTTTTTAGACATGCAAAGAGGCAGAAATTAACATAAAAATTGAAAGTGTGGGTAAAACATTATAGGGATGGTAGTGCCAAAAATCAATGAAAGTATGATGTAGCTAGGTCAGTCTTTCTCTTTCTGTTTGGGTTGTTGACCACAAGGATTAGCTATTTACACCACAAGTAAGTAGTGTAACTGCTAATCCCAAGTATGGGTTTAGGATAGAGTATTGGGACTGTTGCTACCTTTGTAGCAAATATCCTGGAAGCAGTACATATCTATGCTGTTATGTAGCTTTACAATAGTGGCAAACTGTCTGGGAATGTTGTGTACTATAACTTTCCCCTATCAGAGATTGCCAAATGACTAGACTAAGGCAGCGGAAGCAATGGGTTTGTGGGTGAGTCAACGTTACTTGAATGATGGATCTGGAATGCATTGCTTGTTAGTGCAGTTATTGAGCATGAGGAGGCTGAGCGTAGGCAATGGACCATTCCCTGAAAATATACCCTTGTGGAAGTCATTAGCCTTTGCACGCAAGTACCACGGCCGCACGAGATTACTTATCAGTTCGTTGTCACGACTAGGTATATAAAGTAGAGAAACAAGTGCAGTATATATGCAGCAAGACAAGATATGAGGGTAGTATATATGCAGCAAGACAGGGGATGAAGGCATGCAAGAATACTACTTAACTATCATCCCTACATCCTTCAACATTTTAATGGAAATGTTTTTACTCCCTTGTTTCACTGGTTTTCGTTGTATACTCGCTCGAAAATACGTTTATGCGAGCCCCACCCCATTTTGCTGCTCGTGGTCATGTGAAATGCACGTGGGTAATAACGAGGAAATGGCGTTCAACTACACGGAAGTGATAGTATGTCGTAGCTTTACTCGTCCAAGAGGGATCCTACAAAGATTCCGTTGGTAAAAGGCACTGCCCACGGGAATAAGAAGCCTTTTGGTACAAAAATCAAGGTAAATACAGGGACGTAGGAAGGAAGTGGTCCGGCTGTCTAATACAATACAATTTTTCGAATACGACCGCCAAAATAGCACTGCTATATACTTTGATGCTGATTGTCGGAAAATACGGAAAAGGGATTCCATTCGTATTACGCAAGCTCACTGAAGGTCCACACGCGGGTACGCAAGGAATGCTGAATGCTTGAGCGATCCAACTGCGTATATTAGCTTCATTTTCATTTTTGTTGTATCAAGCCCGTAGCCTGATCCTGGAGTGGGGGGGTTCTTTATTCTCAGTAGGTGGACCCAGAGCAATGTACGCAAAAAGTGCAGTGGCTAGGGGGGTCTGGGGGCATGCCCCCCAGGAAATTTTTTGAATTTTAGACGTTCTGAGATCGATTCTGTTGCTTTTTGGGACACTTTTCTATCATGGTAAGGCAAGTGTAATTGCAGTTGTAAAAAAGTCAACAGTTGCAAAGAATCAACAGTTGCCGTGTAATCGGATTCGCTGACGCTCATGAAGACTGGGCAACTGTGTACGAGGGTTGAAGCGACTCCGAGTCAGCCAAACCAGCTGCAGCGCCATCATTGCCTTTCTTTTTTGGCGGCAGGCATCGTTTTAGGCGCCACTGGGCTGCTCGTTTCCTCTCTCTCTCTTTCTGCTCTCCGCGTCCCATGGCCCAGCGACGTTACCACGCCCACTCACTGCGCGGACCGGCGGACCCTCGCCTGCGTGCGGGCGGTTCGTCCGAACCCCCCGAACCCCCCCAGCCTACGGGCCTGTGTATGTTGTGCTGTTTTGTCTGGTTATGGTTTGCGTTGTATTGTCGTTGTGCATGTTGTCTGGGCATTTCTTTATTTATTTTAGCTTTATTTTTTCTTTCCCTTAATAGACTGTCTCTACACAGTCGACAAGTATATGGTGAGAAGCCATCAGTGAGTGAAACAGGCAATTGCAAGAGTTCAGACAGCCTAGATGACAGGTTAACTAAGTTGGATTTCTGGAAGAACAAATTGATGGCATGATTGGAAGTCACTGCTTCGTAACAAAATCTGCAACACTGTAGATCAGTCATCGTCGAAATTACCTCGATTCTAATATCTATGGTTCAGCCGTCTTGTTTGTCCTCAATATCACGATACGTTATCCTACTAGCTGTCTGCTTTTCTTCTCCCTAAACAAGTGAGTACTGTATACTATAATACTTGTCAGGTTTTGCTAGTTACTATAGTACGGGCTTGATACAATGGATAAGGGAGGAGGAACCTTCTTACGGGTTAAATGTGGAAACAAAGAAGCGGAATTTTATCCCCAAAAATGCAAAAAGGCTGGGAAATCTATAGCAAATTGTATCAAGTATAATGCTCGGTGGATAAATCCATTAGAATTTGAGAGCCTAGCAGGACTACATGGAAGAAAATGGAGAGAAAACATAAAGTATGAAGGAAAACCTATTGGTAAATGGCTTAGTGAGCAGGATTGTGACCCTAGCTCTCAAAAGGCTGTAGTGGGCAACAGTGAGTTTGCACCATCTTCAACAGCATTACAAGGTGTGAATGTAGAAAACGCAGACAAGGTGCCTCCTGATATGGATGAAAGTCGTACATTTGACACAAGTTTAGCAGCATTAACAAGTGATGATACAGGTGGTGATAATCTAAATACAACAGTATCAACCATTGGGTCTGCGAATAGGAGAGATTCTCCTGAACATCTCAATATCTCAGAAGAGCTAGAGTCACAATTGGCAGCCACTGTCAAGGGAATTGTTGAGCAGGTGATTTCAAATCTCAAGGAAAACATGCAAAAAGAGGTTCAAGCATTAAAGTGTACAATAGTAACCCTCACTAGACGACTTTCAGATTTAGAAGAAAAACTGTATTCTGCTAATGATACTACTGGTCAAAGCAATCAGAACGAAGTACCTGAAAGCAATACTTTTCCTGTACGAGAGAATGTAGATTTAAATGCTGATAAACACCAGCAAAAATTGCAGTTACTCCAATCACAAGTCCAATCATTAACTATGCAGCAGAAGAAAATTGTGAAGGAGAAAGAAAGAGAGAAAAGAAAATGTAATGTTCTTTTGGGAAATGTGGAAGAAAGACGCTCCGAGTCCGCTGTTGAAACAGTGATGCGAATTTTTAAGGATAAATTGAATATTGATCTGTCACCTGTGAATGCAATGAGGCTTGGTAAATTCAAAGTTGGTCAAAAAAGATTACTCCTGGTAAAAATGAGAAATTTTGATGAAAAACTAACACTTCTGAAGAAAGGAAAGCTACTTAGTGGCTCTGGACTATTTCTTGCAGAGGACATGTCAAAAGAAGAGAGAAAGATAAGGAAGATACAAGTTAGTGAGATGAAAAAAGCCAGATGTGAAGGAAAGAAGGCCTTCATTAGATTCTTGGATGGTGAACTCATTGTTGATGGAAAGCCTCACAAAGTAACCCCAGATTGTGACCCACCTAGCCCTGGTCTTCCCTTAGTCACTGGTGAAATTTCCCAGCAGGACTAGGACAAAAGCCAGGGTAGGCTGCAGCCAAATTATACCAAAAAATTATTGATTCGATTTTTTTATCAAAATATACAAGGTCTTACAATTGAAAAATATACAGATTATATGCAATCGATTTTCTCGGAACAGTTTGATTTTATTGGCCTTGCAGAAACGTGGCTCAAAGCATCTAAAGAAATTCAATTTAATGCACAGAATTACCATATTATCAATAAACCGCGGTCATACACCCATCCACAGGCCAGAAGAGGTTCTGGTGGACTCCTTCTCTACATACACAACAGAATATGGGAAAATATACAGATTTTGGACAATACATACATGGATGATAGAATATGGGTGAAACTTATATGCAAACAAAATACCGAAAAAGATATTTTTATCTGCTTTTGTTATTTACCACCAAAGGGTTCAACTATCTCTTGCAACAGACAATCTGAATGGAGTTCCTTTGAATTTGAAATTGTGAAATTCGCAAGTCAAGGTGATATCCTTGTTTGTGGAGATTTAAATGCTAGGACAGGAACTCAATGTGATTATGTTGAGAATGATAATGACATCCCAGAACATTTCTCACTAACTTACATTGCTGACCAAGGTTATCGACGTGTGTCACAGGATCCAATGGTTAATATGCAAGGCAGGTTCCTTTTGGATCTATGTATTGGTTTAAGGCTGCGTATCTTAAATGGAAGACAGGAGGGTGACAGCAATGGAAAATATACGTGTTTCACACCAAATGGTTGTAGTGTTGTGGACTATGTAATTGCATCTGCTGATCTTCAACATAGAATTTCAGGACTCTCCATACAACCACTTACACAGTATTCTGATCACTGCCCACTAACCTTCTCACTGGATACTATCGGCCAACAATGTTCATCTCAAGGGAAGACAATCAATTTTCAGAGGCCTATAAAACTAAACCAAGAACTCTTTACCCAGAAGCAGCATGACAGAAAGGTATTAAATACTTTATATCAAATAAAGTGGTGTATGCCTTATGACACAGTAGATGTTGCTGCTGGAAAGATAATGAATTTGATAGTGGGACTATTAGTGGAACCTCGAAGTGTGAGGACTGCAAAAACATTTCCAAGAAACAAATGGTTTGATTCAGAGTGTAAAATCAAAAAGAGAAGATTAAATGATGTGAGAAAGAAATTCATTGCCCTCCCTTATGATTCCAATCTCAGAAACATACTATAAGGAAAAGAAAATGTATAAGAGTTTAGTAAAGAAAAAAAAGAAGGCTGCAAGCTGTCATCTTCATAATATACTCATGGCCACATATAAGAAAGATCCCAAAACATTTTGGAAAATTATTTCACAGGCAAGGCCAAAACAAATTACAGTAGCAGAGGTAGATCCTCACAGGCTTAGAAAACATTTTCTGGTATTAAACACTTATAATGCTGGCTTAGATCTAAATCTTACCATTCCATCTGCCATACCATATGTCCCGGAACTAGATGATCCAATTGGTCATGAGGAGGTTCTCCAAGCTGTTGCTCACTTGAAACCGAACAGTGCCCCAGGAACCGATGGAATCCCAGCTGAGGTTTATAAAGTGTTGAGTGGAGACTTCATCTCAGTTTTGACAGATCTATTCAACCATATACTAAACACAGGCCACTACCCACAGCAGTGGTCAAGAGGAATTCTTACTCCAATACATAAGGGAGGGTCAAGGTATGACCCTATCAACTATCGAGGAATAACTGTCTTAAATTCCATTGGAAAAATATTTACATCAGTGTTACAGTCGAGACTATTAGTATGGGCAGAGGAAAGATCTCTAATACCTGAGTCACAGTTTGGCTTCCGGAGCAACAGAAGTACAGTTGATTGCATTTTCATTCTAAATACAGTTATTGAAGTATCCTTGAGTCAGAAAAAACATCTTTATGTATGTTACGTTGACTTCAAAAAGGCCTTTGACAGTGTGAATCATACACTATTATGGTCATGTTTAGTCAACTTTGGAGTTAGTCACCGAACTCTTACCGTTTTACAATCAATGTATGCCTCTGCATATTCATGTGTCAAAATATCCAGTAATGAAGCCACAGCCCCCTTCAAGTGTCAAAAAGGAGTTCGTCAGGGGTGTATACTGAGTCCACTACTTTTCACTCTTTTTTTAGCGGGCTTAGATAGAGAAATAAAGAAAAACAATGCTGGAATTCAGCTCCACAATGGAATAACCCTGGATATACTGATGTATGCGGACGATGTGGCTCTTGTTTCAGATAATGCAGCTGGTTTAAAGAAACACTTAAGCACTCTATTAGAATTCTGCCTAAAATGGAAATTAGAAGTTAACACAGAAAAAACCAAAATATGCATCTTTGGAAGGAATAACTGTTCTGATATATTCAAGTTGAATAATCACACCCTGGAAAAAGTACAGTCTTATAAATACTTAGGAATGTGGTTTGCTAAGAATGGTCGGTTTCAGGTAGCCAAAAAGCATTTTGCTAATCAGGCAAAAAAGGCAATGTTTTCGTTATTGACTACTTTAAGACAATTAGACAACCCACCAATCCCAGTTATACTACAGCTTTATGAAACTATGCTGAAGCCCATTATGTGTTATGGATCTGAAGTATGGGGCTTTACTGGTGACAAAAATTTGGAAAGAGTAGAGTTATATTTCCTCAAGAGTATACTCCATCTGCCTAGCGTAGCACCTAACATGGCTGTTTTTGGAGAGTTGGGACAACTCCCCATCCATCTATGGTGGAAGGAGAGAGTTTTGAAATACTGGAACAGAATTTGCTCAGATTATGCACCCTCGCTACTCAAAGCAGCTTTTCATCTCTCATTACACAATGCTAGTTGTGGAAGAAAATGTTGGGTCAGTAATGTAGCCACTCTTCTCAATAATGCTGGTTTGGATGCTTCTTTCTCAGGACACCATGTTTTTGACCGAAATATGATAAATTCAATTATGAGCTCATACCGTGACCAATTTGTTCAAGTATGGCATGCCAACCTTATGAATAAACAAAGTTTAACTGGACATGGTGGAAATAAACTGAGATCTTACAGATTATTTAAAAAGGAGTTTGACATAGAACCATATTTATTGAATGTCAGGTCTACAACACTACGTGTGTCTATGACTCGGCTGAGAGTGGGATGCCACAGTCTTGAAATAGAGCGCGGTAGATACCACAAACCGCAGTCCATCCCTGTATGTCAACGACTCTGTGAGAAATGTAACATGATAGAAGACGAGATTCATTTCATGTGTGTGTGTTCCAAGTATAATACATTACGTGACCAACTTGAACAAACAATACAAATGGACTTTCCCGGATACAAGTGGTTATCATCAGAACAGAAATTTATTTATTTATTGGAATCATCTAACAAGGTTATTAACAATGCAGTTGCATATTTCATACACAATGCTTTTATAGCACGTACATGTACTGACTAATGCCTCCCTGGCTTCTTTTGTCATTAAAAATATATTATTATTATTATTATAATATCGCGCGCGTGACCGCACTTTTACGTGCACGCGCATATGCCCCCGTAATGTGTTACCGTGGAGACCTGGCGCATGCGCAAGCAGTGTGACTCAGATAAAGCTATTCTACTTTCTTCTGCCTATACACTGACGACGTCCTACGTTTGGGAGGACTGCAAGCCCGGGCTCTATCCTGAGGGATTATTTCCATGTTCGGCATGCTTGAATACCTTCAGTCAAGTTGGTCTGGTGGTTGGGCATGGAACAGAGCGAGAGTTAACAGTTTGCTTGAATATTTTGGACTTATTTTTTGTGTGATCTTTGTGTTGTTATGCCTATACCCATTGGGTCCCGGCTAAATGAACTTTGAACTTTGAACTTTGTACCAGGCCCTCTTCTCTCGTATTATTATTATTATTATTATTATTATTATTATTATTATTATTGTCATACACACCAAGAAAGGTGCACACAAGAGAAAAAGAAATAGGCCTTCTGGACTCTATCCCGTCGCCAACCGAGGGCTTAAGGGCTCCTGGACCGACCACTAAACCCCACACTCCAAAAAGATACAATTGTCAGAAGGAACTTGTTGTACATGCATGCATATCAATATAACTAGAACATCACAGAAACACTAAAAACTGATACAGAACATAAAAACAAACATATACACTAAAATCAGAAAACAAATAAATATTAAATAGGCACTTTTACTGACATGATATACTGAAAATATAAGGCTCAAAAGGTGAAAATAAACCAAATGTACTCCGAATAAGTCTTATAGTACTGCCAATATTGAGATGATCATCACGAAAAGTTTTAACGTGTATATGACCATACCGAAAATTATAACCAGTAAAGTAATTGATCATGTAGACTGACTCACTGAAGATTGTCCTGACGAGAGGAGAAGAGGATGAAAGAGCTCTTAACAGAAAAGATTGAGATCGATGGTACAGTATGCTTGAAATACTAGGAACTTGTGCGACACAATGAACAACAGCAGTGCGTGACCGAGGAGGAAGGCGCCAGATCTTGCGTAAGACTTTATTTAAGGCAACTTCAATAAGATTAATTGATGGAGCATTTAACGACCAGAGACAACTACCATATAGAGATAAACAATAGCTCTGGAGCAGAAAAGTTTTGACATGAGGATCAACAAAATGGAATAAACATAGGAGTGAGTTTATTTTTCGATTTATATCTTTAACAACTCTCATTATGTCTGCAGTGTCATCCAAAGTACTTGTAAGGATATGGCCTAGATGTATTACTTTATCAGAATAGGATAATTGAGTTCCATTGAAATAGATGGATGGAGAGATAGGACGAACAGATGGAGCATAAAAACATATTAGTTGCGTCTTGTCTGCATTGAATTCCAACTTGTGTGTAACAGCAAATGAACAACAAATTTGTAACATCTTTCTCAGGGCTGATGCACAAGGAGCCAACAAAACAACATCATCTGCATAAGTAAACGCACCAGCAAAACAACATCCCCAGTAGCAACCAACACCAGAGTTACTCAAATCAACCAATAAACTATCAAGATAAACAGCAAAAAGATATGGTGAAAGGACACTACCTTGACGGACACCATTGGACACAGAAAACGGCACAGAAAGACACAAATCCCAGCGCACCTGCATCTTTTGCGTACTATACCATGACACTAAAAAGCGAACAATTACTAATGGTAACCCTCGATTCTGAAGGATGTCAAACAGAATACTGTGATCAACCAGATCAAAAGCCTTGCTTGCATCAAGGAAACATCCTAGGACCGGTGAACCATTTTGAACATATCGTGTGATGACATTCTTAACAGTAGCAGAGCAAAGAGAGGTTGAATGACCAGGTTTAAAACCAAACTGCAAAGTATTTGTGGAGAAGAATGATCCATATTGTGAAAGAATTAGTCTCTCAAGGATCTTACTGAAACTGGAAGAGAGGGCAATGGGACGGTAGTTTGAACTAGTTGAAGCATCTTTATTTCCCTTAGGAATAGGAACGAGGACCGAATCACGAAAGCTCTTTGGCATATGGCCATGACGAAGAATTGCTGTAAATAAAGTGGAAAGAGGGTAAGCAATGACAGGTGAGGCAAACTTTATATGCTCAGATGTAATACCAGAAGCGTCAGATTTGTTTGACTTCAGTTGAGAGATAGCCTCAGCAACATGATCTTCTAATATAATCACATCACTTAGACATGAAGTAGTCAGGGAAGACTGAACAGACGTTAGAATCGAAGACAGAGAAGCAGAAGAGTGTTTGTTTAATAGTGCACTGTACTTTGAAGCAAAGTTATTTGCAATGTTGGAGATTAGGGCCTGGGAACGAGGCTATAGATCTCTTCGCCGAAAAGTGGTCCGGCCAAAACCGGACCAGCCGGACCGGCTCCTACGCCTATGAAATACTTGTACCAATTTTGTGCTAGGCCGCTTGAAAAAGAAGATGGAGAAATCGATTTCATGTATGTTAGGCCAACATTTGTAGTTTCTCATGAACCGCCCGCATCAAGTTTTCCAAGCGCAAGAATTTGATATTTCCTCGTTATTTCTTACTGCGCATGCTCATATCAATTGCGCGTGTCCAGCTGTATAAGAGCGTTTGTTCCGTCTAGTCTGAGCGCGATTTCCTCTCCAGTACAGTCTAAACGATGCTCAACTATCACGTATTTTGTATGAAAATACTAGTTCCCTGGACCATTGAAAAGAGAGATTAAATATCATTTCTATCTGTTTATTGTTCTTTGTCGTGCACCTTGCTTTTACTGAATAATGATATAATGTAATGAACCTCTCGCCCTCATGTAGTTCACATGACACTTTGATGAGAGACTAATAATCAACAAATGTTGGCCTTACCACCTTTGAGAGTCTTATCGCGTATAGAAACACTCGTAGGCCATGTTATGTGTCTAACAGGGCTCATAGCTGCCGCATTCGAGAGTTCTGAGACGTTACATTTGTTAGGGCTTAATTAATGGGCGTGTCGGCGCCATCCCTATATAGTCTACCGACTCTCTGATATAGGCTCGCTCCGCCAAAAATGCATTGTGGGGGGTGAGAATATATACTCTAACTCGCGGGAGAAGCGGATTAACATATCACGCCTTTTCATTGTGCAAAATACTTTTTTGTGCACGCACCTGACCATTCCCACATAATCCTGTACGTATAGCTGTGCTTGTATGAAAATATGAGTATAAAATATAAAATATACTTTCATAAAGGAAGTTGACTCTCTGATGCTGCTAGTGGGCGTCGATATGGCGCTACGAAGCAAGCGGGAGTTCCCCTTGGATTCTCCCTCCACATAACTGGATACTAGGGGTGTATACTGCGATACTAGGGGTGTATGTATAATCTGCGAACATGGCGGACAACGAAACAGGTAGATCTCTCTCTCTCTCTCTCTCTCTCTCTCTCTCTCTCTCTCTCTCTCTCTCTCTCTCTCTCTCTCTCTCTCTCTCTCTCTCTCTCTCTCTCTCTCTCTCTCTCTCTCTCTCTCTCTCAAAAATAATTGTCTATTGATTTGGCATAGCTATAAATTTGTTATCATACTCCTTGCAGATCCGTTGGTGCCTGTCCAGTCGCCTCCCAAGCCGCCTCCAAAGCTCAGGGCTTGTGGAAAGATATGTGGCGGTCTCTTTGAGCTGGGATTCTCTATACTGTGCTTCATAACTGGTCAATTGATGTTAGACTGCTTCAGACCAAATAAAACCAGAAATGAACCAACCACAAACGAGCCAACAAGAAACGAGCAAACCAGTAAATTAAAAGTATGGATTACTGCTGCAGAAGTGCCATCTGCCCTTGTTTTCTTCCTCTTCAATATTGGTGTGCTGGCATTTAATGTGTATGTCATCTTTATTGGATGCCCCTTTCCTTATTGTGGCTACATAGCAGGTCCCTTTCTGATACCAGACCACATCATAACTCCTTTTCAAATTTTTGCAACGAATGCAAGTACACCTGCACTGATATCAGGCCTTACCCTTCAGTATATTAACATGCAAAAGGTGGTGGTTACGATGGCTACATTGTCAGGGAGTCTGTCATACTTGATCATGATGTACATTGTTATAACTCAATACAGCTTCATACATTTTGTAAGGGATCATAGCTCACAATATTACGATGTTAATATTGTATTTTGAATCCATTTCTTTGTGCTACGGAAGAGGATGGAGATGACTATAAGAAGACTGTCCTTCATTTCCCACAACTCTGCTGCTTCTATTTCTTTTTACTCCTTAATATTCTTCTGTTCCTTGCCAATGCAGCTGTACTTTAATACATTCTCATAGATGAAGACCGCATTCCGGAACATCATAAGACACACAAAAAAAGGGTATACGTAAAAGATGTGTCCATTGATTACGTGGGAGTAACAGCGTATTTTGGTTCCCAGTTCTGTGCCATCATCAGTTGTTTTATTTTCTCTAAAGTCACCTATGCTGTGACAATTGAGTGTGGTGCCATGATGGAGAAATATCGAAGTGAGTGTAATAATGGGGGAAATGAAGACGAAAAGCTTTCACGTTTGCAAATTGAAGATAAAAAGTTTCAGAAGTTATCAATACGCTCTATGAAGCCATATATAGGGTCTGGTTCACTGTGCATTGGCTTCTCTATGCTATAACTGCATTTTTATCCCTTGCATACCTTGCTGAAACAATTATGAATTGGCTCTATGGTTACTGGCATTACGAATGTACACGAACATGCCATTTGAGCATATTTTTGTTTTCTCTAGAGAACACAGCTCTTTTTCTCTATCCTTGTTTCCGTGCTGCTTCAATTCTCTCAGCTCAAAACTCACTTATTAAAAAGGTGTGTAATAAGGAAATAGAGAATATCACACAAGAAAAGAAGTTTGCATTTGCCCAATACATGAAAGAGCGTAAGTGTGGATTTGTTCTATCAATCTTTTGTGCTCACATCGAGTTTGGGTTCAACATTGCTTATATCTCCATCTTCATTGGGTTCCTAGGAATTATAATTAAGCTCACCCTTTAACAAAGATGAATACTCCTTTCGTTACTACATACATGTGACACTGTTACAGTAGCTGTACTCTTTTAGATATTTGCTATTAAATTTTTTGTAAAGGTGTATTGAGTGTGGCCTACAAAATTAAATGTGATGTAATGTGTATCTTACAACCATCATTGCTATAGTAGTAATTCTAGAAGTTATCGGTATGTCTTCAAATTACTGTTGTGGTATATACAAAGTGAATAATACTATGACTATACAAAGATATATATGCTGTGTTGTTGACAGCACTGCCATTTCTGGTGTAGTCACTACTTCCAGTTATATAGTCACAAAGTAAACTTTGTGATAATCCTCAACAAGCACTTTCAATGTACACTCTTTGTGGTTACAGGCTGTGCAAAGTGGTGCAATCTGGTCAGTTGTTCAGTTAGTTGGTCAGTCAGTTAGTTGACTGATCTGTTTGTCTTTCTGTCAGTCTGTCTGCATTCACTGTAAAAAAAATTAGGGTTATTTTAAACTTTTTATGGTCATCATAGTTACATCTATTATAGTGTTTATTTATCTTGGTAGATGCATAGGAAAATGATTGAATACCTTATTATTCAATTAACATATAAATGATGTAGTCATTTCCATAAAATAAAGAGTCCCTCTATATACTGCCCACCTTACATTCATTCCCATATGGATCTAATCATTTTTGATTAGATGAATATGGGAAGGAATGTAAGGTGGGTGTTTTTTATGGAAGTGACTACATCATTCATATGTTGAAGATGAGGTGTGAAGGAATAATAAGGTATGCAATCATTTACGCCTACCTGCCTGTCTTTCTGTCTTTCTGTCCATCTCTGTTAGATGCAACGAAACATAACCTCATACTAAAAATAGAAGATGTATATAGTGAGGAATGAAGTTTGCATGTCATCATCTCCTGCCTTGCTGAATAAATGCTTTCTTGTAAATGGTGTGTTATATGGTAAGAGTATTTTCCAGTTATCCATGAATATTTTATCTTTCCTGCTAACTTATTGTTGAGTAAAGCAAAGCGAAGAGACCGGATATGAGAGGATCGTTTCGGACTTCCCCCGGGGAAGGCCCGGGTTAGCTCGGCGCGTACGCGCGTGCACGTCTATATACACTTGCGAACACCTACAAAGGTATTTGTCGTAAATTACTCACCACGAGGTACAAAATGTCTTCTGAAGACGAGTCTGAAGGTAAGTTTAAAAATGTATGTCTTATTATATATAATTGGTAGACAAAAGAACACCTGAGACTTGTCTCAGTGTTTCCTCACTGTTGAAAAGACCCAGATGTCAGAGGGCTAAAGTCCGTCCCAATAAGTTGTAAGGAGAGGCAGTCTCCCCGATATTCCAGTTATATGAGGCTGCAGGTATAATATTGTGCCCGAGGAGGCATGGCCCGTGGCGGTCAGTTAGCCTCCAATATTTTAGGCCATGATATTATTGTTTTTAAAATCGTGCTAGGCCTATATACCTGCTTACCATCCCGCTTTTGGATATCATTAATCTACTGAAGTATTAAATTGCTTTGTGAAAGAACTATATCAGTTTATATTGGTGAGCTAGTACAGATTGTAGCTGGCTGCAAGCAATATCGGATGGTCTCCTGAAGCGTACAAGGTCGGTTACAATAAAATATGCCTACATATCTCATGTTCCAAGGTTTTGGAATGCTAGAAGCCCTTTTACTGCTGATCTAAATCGTCCCGTGATATCAGAAGGCATCAATCATCGTCCGCCTGGAAAATCTCTACATAGATTCTAAGAACTTGTCTCAAAGAGCTATGACTACAACTAATATGCAAGACATTGTGTCCGCGGGCCGCGGGGTGCTGGCGCGCCCACTAATTGGCGACGTGCGCACACCTAGGGCGGTCGTGTGTGTTAGTGGTGTAGTAACCGCGGGCTGGCGCTCCCTGCTAGAATGCTAGCGCCCCCTTTATTCTTTGTTAGAGGTTTAACTTACACACTTAGCTAGGTCTAAACGCAGTTTACATTCGCGTACGTAATGCTGGGGCTTTTTTTTTACTTGATGTTATCAGTCACCTGAGGTACACAATACAGCTAAAACAACTGTGGGTGGCCTGGCTTTGCTAAGTCCTTTGTGGTTACATTACAGCATATTTCAGCAGGGGCCTGTAAACCACGCACTGTTTCTAAGTGTTATTGAAGCCATCTATGTACTAATGACACACACAGTGTGTGGTGTACAGGCCCTGTTACAAAGGTGCTGAAATATGCTGTATAGGTGGTCAGTGTCACCCTGCTGCAGCATCTAGGCATCATAACAAGGACCCTAGGGTTTCTATATCCTGTAGTTTTTTTTATAATAATACTTACGCATAGGCATGGATATACAAATAGCTATTAGCTGATACAAAAATAACATATGACTAATTAAATGATAACATATATTTAAGTAGTGACTCTTTAGATAATAATAAAGTTGGTAAGTTTTAATGGGCGTGTCGGCGCCATCACTACATAGAGAGTCTACCGACTCTCTGATAGATATTATATACAGGGTTTTTCAGTGTTCTTGGCAGGTTCAGATCTCAGCGCGAACTGAGCATGCGCAGTGTGCTGGGTTTGGCGCAGGTAGGAGAGGGTGGGTGGGTAGTGTAACACTTGCTCGTCTCATTCATATAATCCCAACTTGACTTCGGGCCCTTGCCAAATTGGTAATTATACTTACACCAGCTGAGTCTCACTGAAACTTACATCAACCTAAGCGTACCATTGATGGTTGGGTCTGGTGTTCTCACTCTGGAGAACCTTGGACACGCAACTGGTGGAATATGATTCCCTGTAGTAGAATCATCGGAAGGTGGACTCTCTGCTCCAATCTGCAGTATTAAGGATATCTGCTAGGGAGACTCCTCTAGCCATTGCGGCTGATGTGAACGCTCCCTGCACTGAGTGAGCCTTAAAGGCGTCATCCACCCCCGCATTCCTCAGAAGGTCCTTGACCCAGTATGCCAGTCTCTGTGATGTAACTGGTTTGTGTGGGTGCACATATGATAGAAAAAAGGTTTCTCTTGTGTTATCTCTGAGTTCTCTGTTCATACTCTTTCAGGCATTCTATCACACACAATCTTCTGTCATCTGGGAAAGCGCCACAGCTCAATGGCTACTCTGGACAGTGTTTGTGACCTTGTGCCCCCCATCTGATTGATATACACTATAGAGGTTGTGTTGTCCATCTTGAGGTGGATGTGGATGTTTTCCTGTCCCTTTGTAAAGGTTTTGACTAAGTGGTCATGTGGTGACTCTGAGATCTCTCCTCTTCCGACCAGAGGCCGGCGTATGACGCATGACGCAATCATGGAGCGCAGCCAGAGGAGGTACGACAGTATCACGTGATCGCAATTTTTGCTGACACAGTAACCTATCTTCCGTTGAAAATACATGGCGTGATGTGGCATTTTCCAGCGTCTGCTGAAGCAACGCAAAGCGAGGATCCCCAAAGGCTAGTAGCCAGTTGTACGTACCATAGCCTATACCTCAAGAAAAAGAATCGAACACCTACTGTTCCAGCGAGTTACAGCGGGAAATAGTAGAGGTCATGTAGCACTTGGTGGATATCTATTTTAACTCCAATTTGTCACTTGCACCCATCTTTGGCCTATGCTCTATCTCTCTACCGAATTTTGATAATATTCTGACTCTATAGCTCTGTTAAACTATGCAATGAACTGAAGAGGTCTACGTCTTTCCTCGCGGTACGCATCGGTTAATTGCATTCTTTAGTGCGAGCCTTACATCATCGATTTTAGTGTCGTACTTCCTCTGGACCCCCTAGCGAGCGAGTCAGCACGACTGCCCCACCTAACCAATTGAAATTTGCTTCCTACGGGCCTGTGTTTTTATACACGATAAAACTCTCAAAGTTGGCAAAACACACCGCTACAATGACATACGTAAAATTACCAATTTCTCCATCATTATCTTCTTCTTCAGTAAACAAGCCTATCTCACAAACAGTACAAGTATTTACTTTCATTTTTGCATGAACAGATTTATATTCCCCTGCGGAGTGCCTTTGCCTAACGGAATCTTCGTAGGACCTTTGCTGCACGAGTAGAGCTAGGAATACATGTATTTCCGTATACACGAACGCCATTTCCGAGTCATTTCCTCATTACTATATATGCGCGTGTGATTCGCGAGGAGCAAAAGGGTGGGGCTCGCGCGTGAAATACTATTGCATGCGCATCTATTTGGCAATGAAAAACAAGTGTGAAAAACATTTCATTAAAATGTTAAAGGATGTAGGTATATATGACAATGCTAAAAAGTACAGGAACAAGATGCAGTATATGCAGGCAAAACCAGTGATGATGGCATGAGAAATAAGGAGCAGCATGAAAGCAAGGCAAGGAATGGGCATGCAACAACCATAACATGCGTAACCCCATAAAAAAAGATGCAGGTAGGGGTTATGCATGTTGTGATTGTTGCATGCCCATCCCTTGCCTTTGCCTTCATGCTGCTCCTTATTTCTTATACCATCATCACTGGTTTTGCCTGCATATACTGCATTTTGTTCCTACATGTACTTTTTAGCATTGTCATCCCTACATCCTTTAACATTTTAATGAAATGTTTTTCACACTTCTAGTCATAGTCACAGACATTCTCACACTTCTAGTCATAGTCACAGACATCCTCAAAGAATCTCCATTGACTATCACTGAAAAATAAACTTTCATTCCACATAGGATTCTGAGTGCCAACCTGGGTCATTGTTTTCTGCTTTATTCAGAACTTTGATGCTGTTACTTACAGAATTACCATAACCTGATATGCACACTGGTAATCGTTAGCTACATCATCTCTCTTTTAGACATGCAAAGAGGCAGAAATTAACATAAGAATTGAAAGTGTATGCGGGTAAAACATTATAGGGATGGTAGTGCCAAACATCATTAAAGTATAATGTAGCTAGGTCAGTCTTTCTGTTTCTGTTCGGGTTGTTGACCACAAGGATTAGCTATTTACACCACAAGTAGTGTAACTGATAATCCCAAGTATGGGTGTAGGATAGAGTAGAGCTAGGTGGGTCTGGAGCATGCCCCCCAGGAAATATTTTGAATTTTAGACGTTCTGAGATCGATTCTGTTGCTTTTTGAGACATTTTTCTATCATGGTAAGGCAAGTGTAATTGCAGTAAGTTGTATAATCAACAGTTGCAAAGAATCAACAGTTACCGTGCAATCGGATTCGCAGACGCTTAGACTGGGCGGCTGTGTATGACTGACAGAAGTTGAAGCCGGGGAAGCGACTCCGAACCAGCCGAACTAGCTGCAGCGCCATCATTGCCCTTCTTTTTTAGCTGCAGGTATCATTTCAGGCTCCAGCTGCTCGTTTCCTCTCTCGCTGAGGCTCTTTCTGCTCTCGGCGTCCCATGGCCCAGCCATATGTTCACGTGCAGGATCTATACCACGCCCACTCCCTGCGCGGACCAGCGGACCCCGCCTGCTTTCCGGGAGGTTCGTCCGAACCCCCCCCCCCTCCCCTCAGCCTACAAGCTTGCTAGTGACTAGATATATACGTTCGCTCCGCTTTTTGCATTGCGGGGGGGGGGTGCAAAGTGCACGCACCAGTCCCACATAATCCTGTAGCTATGCTTGTATGAAAATATGAGTATACTAGTTGAAATGCTTAGCATTGGTGGCTAGCGTGAGCGATCCAACTGCGCAGTAGTCCGGTCTGGGTACGAGACGTTTTTTTTTTAATTGTTATACAACAAAGCTAAAAGCTATAGCTACGTAGCTATAAATAAAGACGTATTGGAGCTGTGGTTGCGTACAATTGGAACTACGTAAAACATTACGGTATGTGTGGCAACGCCCTATAGATATTACATACTGCGATACTAGGGGTACGTGTATAATCTGCGAACATGGCGGACGAAACAGGTAGATCTATATATATATGTACGTAAGAAAAAGTAATTGGTGATTGATTTGACATAGCTATAAAATTGTTATCATACTCCTTGCAGATCCGTTGGTGCCTGCCCAGCCGCCTCCAAAGCTCAAGGCTTGTGAAAAGATATGTGGCGGTCTCTTTGAGGTGGGATTCTCTATACTGTGCTTCATAACTGGTCAATTGATGTTAGACTGTTCCAGACCAAATAAAACCAGAAATGAACCAACCACAAACGAGCCAACAAGAAACGCGCAAACCAGTAAATTAAAAGTATGGATTACTGCTGCAGAAGTGCCATTTGCCCTTGTTTTCTTCCTCTTCAATATTGGTGTGCTGGCATTTAATGTGTATGTCATCTTTATTGGATGCCCCTATCCTTATTGCGGCTACATAGCAGGTCCCTTTCAAATTAATGCAACTACAATACTGATACCAGACTACATCATAACTCCTTTTCAAATTTTTGCAACGAATGCAAGTACACCTACACTGATACCAGGCCTTACCCTTCAGTATATTAACATGCAAAAGGTGGTGGTTACGATGGCTACATTGTCAGGGAGTCTGTCATACTTGATCATGATGTGCATTGTTATAACTCAATACAGCTTCATACATAAATATTGTGAAAATGGAATAAAAGCTATATATAATTTTGTAAGGGATCATAGCTCACAATATTACGATGTTAATATTGGTGAAGATAATAATCCTTCGACTTGTATTTTGAATCCATTTCTTTATGCTACGGAAGAGGATGGAGATGACTATAAGAAGACTGTCCTTCATTTCCCACAACTCTGCTGCTTCTATTTCTTCTTAATCCTTAATATTCTTCTGTTCCTTGGCAATGCAGCTGTACTTTACTACATTCTCATAGATGAAGACCACATTCCGAAACATAAGACACACAAAAAAGGGGTATATGTAAAAGATGCGGCCATTGATTACGCGGGAGTAACAGCGTATTTTGGTTCCCAGATCTGTGCCACCATCAGTTGTTTTATTTTCTCTAAAGTCACCTATGCTGTGACAATTGAGTGTGGTGCCATGATGGAGAAATATCGAAGTGAGTGTAATAATGGGGGAAATGAAGACGAAAAGCTTTCACGTTTGCAAATTGAAGATAAAACGTTTCAGAAGTTATCAATACGCTCTATGAAGCCATATAGGGTCTGGTTCACTGTGCATTGGCTTCTCTATGCTATAACTACATTCGTATCCCTTGCATACCTTGCTGAAACAATTATCAATTGGCTCTATGGTTACTGGCATTACGAATGTACACGAATATGCCATTTGAGCATAGCATACATATTTTTGTTTTCTCTAGAGAACACAGCTCTTTTTCTCTATCCTTGTTTCCGTGCTGCTTCAATTCTCTCAGCTCGAAACTCACTTATTAAAAATGTGTGTAATAAGGAAATGGAGAATATTACACAAGAAAAGAAGTTTGCATTTGCCCAATACATGAAAGAGCGTAAGTGTGGATTTGTTCTATCAATCTTTTGTGCTCACATCGAGTTTGGGTTCAACATTGCTTATATCTCCATCTTCATTGGGTTCCTAGGAATTATAATTAAGCTCACCCTTTAACAAAGATGAATACTCCTTTCGTTACTACCTACATGTGACACTGTTACAGTAACTATACTCTTTTAGATATTTACTATTTTTGTAAAGGTGTATTGAGTGTGGCCTACAAAATTAAATGTGATGTAATGTATATCTTACAACCATCATTGCTGTAGTAGTAATTCTAGAAGTTATCGGTATGTGTAGTAGCCTTCTTCAAATTACTGTTGTGGCAAATACAAAGTGAATGACTATACAAAGATATATATGCTGTGTTGTTGACAACACTGCAATTTCTGGTGTAGTCACTACTTCCGGTTATATAGTCACAAAGTAAACTTTGACTTTGTGATAATCCTCAACAAGCACTTTCAATGTCCAAGTACACTCTTTGTGGTTACAGGCTGTGCAAAGTGGTGCAATCTGGTCAGATGTTCAGTCAGTTGGTCAGTCAGTTAGTTGACTGATCTGTCTGTCTTTCTGTTGGTCTGTCTGCATTCACTGTAAAAAAATTAGGGTTATTTTAAACATTTTATGGTCATCTTAGTTACATCTATTATAGTAAAAAGAGCTGTTTATTTATCTTTGTAGTATTATAGCTGATGCATAGGAAAATGATTGCATACCTTATTATTCCTTCATACTTCATCTTCAATTAACATATGAATGATGTAGTCACTTCCATAAAATATACAGTCCCTCTGTATACTGCCCACCTTACATTCATTCCCATATGCATCTAATCATTTTTGATTAGATGCATATGGGAAGGAACGTTAAAAAATGATTAGATGCATATGGGAAGGAATGTAGGGTGGGTGGTGTATAGTTTATTTTATGGAAGTGACTACTTCATTCATATGTTGAAGATGAGGTGCCAAGGAATAATAAGGTTTTCCTATGCATCAGCTATTTCATTTTCCTATGCATCAGCTAATACTACCACGAGCTCTTTTCTACTACAACTAAGATGACCATAAAATATTTTACAGTGTACCTGCCTGACTGCCTGCCTGCCTGCCTGCCTGACTGCCTGCCTGCCTGTCTGCCTACCTGCCTGTCTTTCTGTCTTTCTGTCCATCTCTCTGTTAGATGCAACCTCATACTAAAAATAGAAGATGTGTATAGTGAGGAGTGAAGTTTGCATGTCATCATCTCCTGCCTTGGTGAATAAACGCTTTCTTGTAAATGGTGTGTTATATGGTAAGAGCATTTTCCAGTTATCCATTTATCTTTCCTGCTAACTTATTGTTGGCTTTCACATTCAGTGAGTAAAGCGAAGCTCACTGGAAGGACCACAGGCCGGATATGAGAGGTTCATTTCGGACTTCCCCCGGGAAAGGCCCGCGTTTGCTCGACGCGTACGCGTGCACGTCTATATACACTCGCACAGGTGTTTGTCGTAAATTACTCACTACGAGGTACAAAATGTCAGCTGAAGACGAGTCTGAAGGTAAGTTTAAAAATGTATGTCTTATTATATATAATTGGTAGACAAAAGAACACCTGAGACTTGTCTCAGTGTTCCCTCAGTGATGAAAAGACTCATGTCATTGAGAGCTAAAGTCGTCCCAATAATTTGTAAGAAGAGGCAGCCTCCCCAGTTATATGAGGCTGCAGGTATAATATTGTGCCCGAGGGGGCATGGCCCGTGGCGTGCAGTTAGCCTCCAATATTTTAGGCCATGATATTATTGTTTTTAAAATCGTGCTAGGCCTATATACGTACCTGCTTACCATCCCGCTTTTGGATATCATTAATCTACCGTAGTTCGAGCTGAAGTATTAAATTGCTTTGTGAAAGAACTATATCAGTTTATATTGGTGAGCTAGTACAGATTGCAGCTGGCTGCAAGCAATATCGGATGGTCTCCTGAAGCGTACAAGCAAAAGTTGGTGAGTTTTAATGGGTGTGTCGGCGCCATCACTACATAGAGAGTCTACCAACTCTCTGGTAGATATTATATACAGAGTTTTTCAGTGTTCTTGGCAGGTACAGATCTCAGCACGAACTGAGCATGCACAATGCGCTGGGTTTAAAATTTGTCATCATGTCTTCTGAACCATGGCGGACCTCCCCATACAGTGAGGATATTAGATGGAAAATGGTATGGCAAAGAGAGATTCTAGAAACCTAAATGTGGATGAATCAACAGTTATCAGGATATTACAGCTCTTCTGGACGACAGGACAGGTAGCTAAGAGGCCTTCCCCAAGCAAAGAGCGTACAAGGACCTTACAGAATCAGCACAGTTGTTTATTATCAACACTGTAGTAGAGAGACCCGGAATTTACTTAGAAGAAAAAAGAACTAATGGATTTCCATGCATGATGGTTGATATTAGTGTTTCAACTATTTGTAAATTCCTGCACAAGAATAGATTCACTCGCCAAGGCTGACGAGATCTCTTTGGTGTAGGACTAAAAGCTGGTATATTTGGGGGTTCCTTAAGATCATCGTGCAGGTTGTTAGAAACCATATGGGCCCACATGCGTAGTTGAGGTGTACTAAAATTACTGCCATGCTTTTCCTTTAGGTCCTTAAATACCACATCCACTTCATCATCCATCTTCTGCCTTTTTGAGGGGCCACCTGAAGAATCGCATCTTTTTTTGTTTGCCACAGGTTTCGTCTTCAGTACAGTATAGCCATCACACCATAGAGTGATATCTCCAGGATACTTTTGATACATGGCTTCCAAATCACTAGCAGAGTACAGCCATATCTTAGAGTGCTGTGAACCTTCGTAATAGCCCACATCCAATGATATTAATGTAACTTGTTTCCCAAACCTCTCAATCAACATTGCATGAAGGGTGACTGAAGACTCAAAGCGAGTGTAACAGTCATGCAGATGTCTCACAACTACATCACTCTTCTTGCTTGGATTTATTATTTTTATCTTGTATGTGTGCTGTAGAGAAAATTCCAATTAGAGCACACTCAGCCTCCACAAAAGGAAAAGGACTTAATTAGATATCTAGCTGTAGATAATTCTAGGCATACTCACCCTCACTGCATTGTTGGGGATTGCTACACTTGGCAAGGCATCTGGAGATTGTGTTGTGTTGTCAAGGTCCTGTAACACAACAGCCACTGCCTGATTCTAGTTAGGTTGCATAAGGACTTTCAGCTAAATGCCTCTCATTTGTCTCCTGTACCTCTCACTCTCCTAGCTCCCTTCAAAACGATGAAAGGTTAGAGTTTAAATCATGTGCATGCTCAGTTCGCTTCATGATTTGGAATTTGCAAGAACACAGAAAAATGACCAATTTGGCGAGGGCTTGAAGGGCCCGAAGTCAAGTTGGAATATATGAATAAGATGAGCAAGTGTTACACTGGTTTCATTTTGCTCATGATATAGAGCAATTTATTTTTGCAGCTTTATTTAAACAAAATATGGTCAAGCTTGACTATAAGAACCCACACACTCTCTGGAATCCCGCTTACTTTTTGCTGCAAGCATCTGCATAAAAAAAAAGGAAAGTGGAGAGGGTGGGTGGGTAGTGTAACACTTGCTCGTCTCATTCATATAATCCCAACTTGACTTCGGGCCCTCGCCAAATTGGTAATTATACTTCATGGCATACACCAGCTGACTCTCACGGAAACTTACATTAACTTAAGCATACCATTGATGGTTGGGTCCGGTGTTCTCACTCTGGAGAACCTTGGACACATAAGTGGTGGAATATGATTCCCTGTAGTAGAACCGTCAGAAGGTGGACTCTCTGCTCCAATCTGCAGTATGAAGGATATCTGCTAGGGAGACTCCTCTAGCCATTGCGGCTGATGTGAACGCTCCCCACACTGAGTGTGTCTTAAAGGTTTCATCCACCCCCGCATTCCTCAGAAGGTCCTTGATTCAGTGTGCCAGTCTCTGTGATGTAACTGGTTTGTGTGGGCGCACATATGATAGAAACAAAGGTTTCTCTTGTGTTATCTCTGAGTTCTCTGTTCATACTCTTTCAGGCATTCTACCACACACAATCTCCTGTCATCTGGGAAAGCACCACAGCTCAATGGCTGCTCTGGACAGTGCTTGTGACCTTGTGCCCCCATCCGATTGATATACGCTATAGAGGCTGTGTTGTCCATCTTGAGATGGACGTGGATATTTTCCTGACCCTTTGTGAAGGTTTTGACAGCAAGGGCCAACTCTAAGTGGTTCATGTGGTGAGATCTCTCCTCTTCCGACCAGAGGCCTCCTGTGCTCAACTTCTGTGTCGCTGCTCCCCATCCTAACAGAGAGGCATCTGTCTCGATAACCAGGTCTGGAGTCAGGGGAAGAATTGGATGACCGTTCCAACTGTTGAGCATTTTTGACCACCACTGTAGTTCCTCCTTTGCTTTGTTGTTCAGGGGAATTCTTGTCTCAAAAGATTGTGTCGCTTTCAATTGGTCGATCTTCAACCTCTGGAGCTCTCTGTAGTGCAGAGGGGCTGGTAACACTGCTAGTGTTGTGGCTACATCATTCCAATCAATCTCAAGAGCTCCTGTACTGTGAAACTGCCCCTCTGGTGTGCCATTTGGCAGCCGTGCTGGATCCTCTGCACTTTCTCCTCCAGTATGGTCAGTGTCATGAGGGATTTCTAGGCCCAAGTACACCAACTTGTGGGATGGCAGAAGGTTGGATTTCTCCCAATTGATTCGGAACCCAAGCAGTCTGAGGAGACTCAGGACTTCCTGTGACAACTGTTCCAGATCCTGCCTCGATTCTACCAACAGCAACATGTTGTCCAGGAAATCATGCTCTGCAGACAAGCCTTACATGTCTGATGGTCGTGGGTTCGAGTCCCACCCGAGGCAGCCAATTTTTCTTTGAAAAATGACTGTTTTGGGCGAGTTATGTTGTGTTGCTTTGCCTTTCTGTTGTGTTGTTGTTGTTGCCTTGCCTTTCTCAGCATCTCTTGAAGGATTGTTCATGCACAATACTTGGTTTGGGGTTTGGTGTCTAGCTGGTTTGATTATCGCGGCCTTCTCCTAAATACCAAGTTTGAGTTCACCTGTTTATCAGGTTGAGATGCTTTGTGATTTGTATGCAGGATTTGGCCCAGCCAGCTGAGCTGCCTTGGTAGCTCAGTTGGTAAGAGCATGGCCTAGTAAGCTGATGGTCGTGGGTTCGAGTCCCACCTGAGGCAGCCAAGTTTTCTTTGAAAAATGAGTTGTGTTGTGTTGCTTTGCCTTTCTGTTGTGTTGTTGTTGTTGCCTTGCCTTTCTCAGCATCTCTTGAAGGATTGTTCATCTAACATTTTGACTTTTAGAGTCATTCTAGAATCAAAACACATTCTTAGAATACACGTACACATTTAGAGTTTAAAGTACGCATTTTTGGTCTTTGTTTTTCACACTGTGGCAACACGCTCTTCTCTACTTGTCTGTCTTCTCTGTCCATCTGTCTTCTCTGTCCATAAGAGTAGTTCTGGAATGACTCTAAAGTGAAAATGCTACATTTAAGGCTTGTCTCACCTAGTATGAAAATACAAGCGGTAATAATTAAACAATCACTAATAAATCACTGATAACTGAGCTGTTGCTGCAATTACCTGTAAACTACTAGCCATATAACCAGCACTTGAAATGTTCATATGTGCATTCTCTTGAACCTTTGAACCCTGAACTTTGAATGATCCCACAACTAGCCACCCCCTTCCAATTCTTGAAGTGGACCCCCTTCAAAATAAAATGCACCCCTATCCAGGCAAAGTGATCCTCCCTCAATCAAATTGGAGGTCCTACAATTCAAATGCACCCCCTCCAGTCAAAGTGGACCTCCTCCACTTGAATTGACCCTTTTCCAATTCTTTCATGCACCCTCTCCACGTAAATCCAGCCCCCTCCTCCATTTCATGCATCCCCTCCACTTGCATTGATCCCCCTCCAATTCATGACACACACCCCCTCCACTTGAATTGGAGCCCCTCTAAACGGATGTGACATTAATTACCTCCCATAGGGGGCAGTTATTCTCGTGAAGTATCACCCTGCGTTCGTGTGTCGTTCCAGTGCGCATGCGCACACATGACAGACGTACCACCGACGGACAGAGAGACAAAAACCCCATTGACATCATCAATGTAGGGGCTCACTCACGCTCACTCCAATAATATTGAAATATTTCTCTAACGATTGAGACTCAGTTTGTCCATTGACTCATAAGCGATTCATTTGTCTTCAGTATCTAGAGATGGATTTGTCTAGAGAAGATACACTTCATCGTCGTTTACATTAAAAGAAGGCAACCGACTCCGGTTCTCGCTCGCCAAAAATGCTCTGCATTCACCTACTAGTACCTATATACGTGTGAAGTATTTCACGTTGTGTGCAGCGTCCAAAAATGGCCTCTAGTACAAACTAAATTACATCGCTAGACTAAACTGCGCATGCACGAAATTCGTCCCATAGATATTGGTGCCATGGTTGGCCGGACTACAAAATTGCCGGTGCCGCCCCTAGTAATACTAATCTGCTGAGCAATAATGATATTTACAATGGTTTGGGTTTGGGTTGTCTAAGTACGAGTTTTGTCCCAATTCAAGGAGGCCTTACTTTAGGAATGGCAGCGCCAAAAAATC
The DNA here is from genome assembly GCA_963970385.1 of Theonella swinhoei. Classification (NCBI taxonomy): domain Eukaryota; kingdom Metazoa; phylum Porifera; class Demospongiae; order Tetractinellida; family Theonellidae; genus Theonella; species Theonella swinhoei. The sequence continues at coordinate 1,362,105 of OZ019965.1, forward strand.
AAAGAAAGAACACAGGGGATGATGGCATACAACAGTAATACCATGTGCACCTGGTGTCTTGCTGCATATATACAGTCCTTATTTCTTTAATTTTTGGCAATACATTTTAATGAAATGTTTTTACACTTCAACTATGTATGATGGTCAGTTTTACAGCCCTTACTCCAAAAAACCACCGGCAACTATGGTGGTTGTGGGGGTGAAGTCGATGCTGGTGATGGTGGGGGTGAAGTCGATGCTGGTGGTGGTTGGGGTGAAGTCGATGCTGGTGGTGGTGGGGGTGAAGTCGATGCTGGTGGTGGTGGGGGTGAAGTCGATGCTGGCAGTGGTGGGGGTGAATTCGATGCTGGCGGTGGTGGGGGTGAAGTCGATGTTGGCAGTGGTGGGGGTGAAGTCGATGCTGGTGGTGGTGGGGGTGAAGTCGATGCTGGTGGTGGTGGGGGTGAAGTCGATGCTGGTGGTGGTGGGGGTGAAGTCGATGCTGGTGGTGGTGGGGGTGAAGTCGATGCTGGCGGTGGTGGGGGTGAAGTCGATGCTGGTGGTGGTGGGGGTCAAGCTGGCAACCAAGGTGGCAATAATGGTTGCTGTAATGTCCTACTTAAGTGTCTTGACTGTAATGATGATGACAACCACGATACTAGAAGTTGCTGTAATGTTGTACTTGACCTGTTTTTCTATTTATTCTGTTTTTTTTCCGGTCAATTAATGTTGGATTTTGTAGAGCCAACAAAGAACACTAAAAATCGTATTGGATTTATTGTGATAACCATGCTTGAGCTTCCTTTCTTCATTCTGTTCTTGCTCCTCAATGGTGGCGTACTAGTATTCAATTTCTATGCCATCTTTGGACATTTCCCCAATAGTACCATGGCACGTGGCTATATATCCGGTCCATATGAAACAAAAGAAGCAGAACTCACTTCATCCTTAACTGATCATATGGTTGGTGTCAATGCCCATGATGCTCAACAGTTTAAGGTCATGCTAGAAGTGGTGTTTACAATGTCCACTCTTTCAGGGAGCTTGTCGTACCTGATCATGACTTTAGTTCTTGTCACTCATTACAGTTTCCTTCACATATGGTATGAACGCTTAAAGACATCGTTGTCCAAAAATATAGAGTGGTTGCGTTATAAGGGAAAACCTATTTTGAATCCCTTTCCTCTAACATCTAGGACGCCTGTTGAGGATGGACACAAAGAGTACTACAAAATAGTGCTTCTTCGTCCTCCACAAAATTATTGCTTTTACTTTATTTTTCTGCTTAATATGATTCTCTTTGCAGCCAATGTAGTAGCACCATTCCGCATTCTTGATATTCAAGACCGTATTCAACATTCCTTGTCTGACAACAAAACGGATAATTATAAGACTTATGAAGGTCAAAGGGATATCGACTATGTTGGATTTGTGACTCTATTCAGTTCCCAGTATTGTGCCATCATCAGCTGTTTCATTTTCTCTAAAGTTGCTTATGCAGTGACAATTGAATGCAATGGAAAGATGAAGGACTTCAAACGTGCATGGAACAATGAAATAGTCAACACGCCCCAGGAGGAAGAAATTGCATTAAAACGTCTCCAAGTTGAAGATAAAGACTTTTATGATTTATCTACATGGTCTATGAGACCATATAGGTTTTGGTTTGCAGTTCATTGGTTTTTCTATGCTGTGACGGCCTTCCTGTCCATTGCATTTCTAGCTGAAATCATTGTGCACAAGCTATATGGTGGAGATGATTCCCAGTGTAATTCACTGTGTTATTGGGGCATAGGATACATATTCGTATTCACTCTTGAGCATACAGTCCTTTTTCTTTATCCTTGCTTTCGTGCTGCATCGATTCTCGCTGCTCGAAACTCACTTATTAAGAGAGTTTGCAATAAAAACATTCAGAACATGCCAACAAAACTGAAAGCCGTGTTTGTCCAGTACATGAAAGAGCGAAAGTGTGGGTTTGAACTGTCCATCTTATGTGCTCGCATTGAGTTTGGGTTCAACATTGCTTATATCTCCATCTTCCTTGGACTCCTAGGAATTGTAATAAAACTCTCCCTTTAATGAGAACAGAATGTTAAGTTAAAATAGCTTTCATTACTTGACACTGTGATGGAACATACGTTTAGCATAGTATGAGACATTATTTTAGTGGATGCGTTTACTACACTGAAAGTATATTTGTAAGTGGTGGCTACATCTTTATATCTGATGAATGTATAAAGTGTACCTATTTTGACCTTTGATCTACTACCAACTGCTACACTGTAAAGTTATTTTAACCATTGTGTGGCTATTTCAGCTGCCTATATACATGTATCTATATGACACGTTGTTGATGCAACTGAAACAACCATGCAAGGAGTGTATAATGCTAACATTATACACTATGGGAACTTGTAAACAGTATTGCAGATACATAGGGCTCAAGAGTGTGACCCGACAGTGCATAGTGGAGCCACGAGTGTGTCACAAACCAAAGCTATCACCATTCTGTAGAACTGATAGTATCACACAGTATGGTAGTACTGTGTATATAGGGATTGCGATGGTCTATCCCCATTGAAAACCATATATAAAGATATTTCTTTCAATTTCAAGTTGATTTAATATCAAGGTGAAGAATGTGTGAAAAATAACCGGCATACAAAAACTGGTTGGTTTATTATGTAAGACATGCATAATATCCCAAAAAGTGCTTTCCACATTTTTGCCATGTTTTCCTTCATCTTCTTCTTCTTCTTCTTGAAGAAGCGTAACTCAATAACCATAAAATCTATAAACTTGAATCTGTGCATGTGGAAATGTATCATTAGGTACTGGGGAATAGAGGTATAATTAACCCTTGTAGTTCTTGTACTACTGATTGTTATCTCTCTCAGCAATGTACTATGAATGAGGATAACTAATGAGCAAAAATCAGTAACCATGGTAATCATCAACCTGAAAGTTAGCATGTTTAGAGATATCATCGCTAATAGCAACATAACAAAATCATATGTTGTTAACCCTTGTGATTCTTGTAATACTGACGTTAACACTCCTCTCAATGCAATACATGTACATGTCACATAGTACAGTAGTACTGTGTATAGGGATTGCTATGGTCTATCCCGTATATAATCACTTTCACTTTCAGTTTGCTGCTTACTAGATTTCTGATAACAGAACTACGCGATTTAGAAAGCCGAAGGCCCTGGGCTGTGGTGTTCTGAGCATAGCGAGGAATGCTACTACAGGGCCTGAGGCTTTCTAAATTGCGTGGTCTCCTGGGCGAGATGTCTAACTATTTTAGAGTACGGTGGCCCGCGCGGTTTGCATAGCAGCCGTACAATACTTTGAACGTGAATTTAACATGAATGCATATGAAAACGTGCCCAAAGGGGAGAAACTAAAGAAGGTGAACACTATTAGATAGTTTCCTCACTGAGGAACTAAGTAAAATACTTTTCACCACATCAACCAATCAAATCAATGGATTTCATACTACCGTACTCTAAATATATAACTATACTCAGAAACTAACTGTGATTAGCCTGAGGCTTTCTAAATTGCGTGGTCTCCTGGGCGAGGTGTCTAACTATTTTAGAGTACGGCGGCCCGCGCGGTTTGCATAGCAGCCGTACAATACTTTGAACGTGAATTTAACATGAACGCATATGAAAACGTGCCCAAAGGGGAGAAACTAAAGAAGGTGAACACTATTAGATAGTTTCCTCACTGAGGAAACTAAGTAAAATACTTTTCACCACATCAACCAATCAAATCAATGGATTTCATACTACCGTACTCTAAATATATAACTATAGCAGCATATACTATATAGCATATACTATATATAGAACTATATATAGAAACTAACTGTGATTATGAAATGGTATATAAAGGGGTTAAATTAACAAAAGCCTATTTTGTAAATTGTTCATCTCCTGACACTACTTCTTCCACTTGAAAAAGCGTAACTCACTAATGGTAACCTATTTAAACATGAAACTTGGTACAGTGATATAGTTCTACTGTGGGTATAGTGCATTGTCATGTTTAAAACAATGTACTTCTTGTAAAATAAATAAAAATAGCTTCAGGCCATGTATAATAAAGGGGGCCACACAATCCTATATGTGACTAATGAAAGCCCTGATAAATGTGAAATTTTGTATGATAGTATAGTTTAATACCCCATGCAATGATCAACGTTGTGATGAAATCTCTGTAAACAATGTAAATCTTGTAATAAAACAACAAATAGCCTCAGGCAAGCATTTCTGTATCTCACTAACAATAGCTCCCCTAAATGTGGAAATTGGTGTGATGTTAAAGCTTAATACCCCAATGATCAACATTGTGATAAAATTTATGTAAACCATGTAAATCCTGTACAAAATAGCCTTAGGCAAGCATTACTGTATCTCACTAACAAAAGCTCCACTAAATGTGGAAATTGGTGTGGTGGTAAAGCTTAATACCTCATTGATCAATTGCAACATTGTGATAAAATCTCTGTAAACCATGTAAATCTTGTACAAAATAGCCTCAGGCAAACATTACTGTATCAATAACAATAGCAATCTCACTAACAAAAGCTCTGCTAAATATGGAAATTTGTGTGATGGTAAAGCATAATATCCCAATGATCAACGTTGTGATAAGATCTATGTAAACAATGTAAATCTTGTAATATACATGTAACAACAAATAGCCTCAGGCAGGCAATACCGTATCTCACTAACAAAAGCTCCACTAAATGTGGAAATTGGTATGCTGGTAAAGTGTAATGCACCAATGATCAATGTTGTGATACAATCTATGTAAACAATGTAAATCTTGTAATATTACAACAAAAGCTTCACTAAATGTGAATATTTGTATCATGGTAGACATAAGTACTGGCAGTTATATTAGAGAGTCGGTAGACTCTCTATGTAGGGATGGCGCCGACACGCCCATTAAGCAAAATGTAACGTCTCAGAATTCTCCAACGCGGCAGCTATAAACCCTTTTAGACACATAACATGGCCTACGAGTACATGATAAGACCCTCAAAGGTGGTAAAATACATCGCTACAATGATATGCGCAGTGGCGTAGGAAGATGATTTACTATAGGGGGCGCCAACCTGAATTTTGAATGCGCGCGCATGCGCTCGCGCACATAAATTTACGCACGCGATCGCGCAAATACGTACCTGTCATCTGAACGCTCCTGGCCGACCCAGAGTCTTGCGTTTACACCTAGTTAGACATGTAATCGAACAGAAGATGAAGGGGTCGCTAGCTATCTAGCAGAAAATAAAGGGGAGCGCCAGCCCCCGGAGCCCCCGTGGTTCCTACGCCACTGAATGCGTGATTTTGCTAAAACCCGATTTCTCCAACATCTTCTTCTTCAGTAAACAGGCATAACTCAAAATCGGCTTAAGTATTTATCTTCATTTTTGCACAAATCGGTTTCTTTTTGGCAGGCGCAGTGCCTTTCACCAAAAAAATGGTTATATAAAGTACAACTAAGAGCCACGCCCACAGACTTCCTCTCTGTTGTACGCCATTTTTATTTTGTGCACGTAATCGAGCTCGCAGCATAGGCTCTCGAAGAAAGGTAGCTACGAGGCTACAGCATAGGTGTGCAGCAAATCGGTTAGTGTAACTTCGGTTTGCATTACAGGTGTTGATCGACTCTGTTCCCATAATCTGCTGGGTTTTTTTCTAAGTATCTCCGCTCTCCATCGCTCGTACTGGCTATGGAAGTGGCTGGGGCCGACACGCCCATAAAGCCTTAATTGAACAGCGCAGAACTCCTGAACGGTGCTATTATAAGGCTTTATAGACACATAATATGGCATACGACTGTTTCTATACAACAAAAAAACAGTGAAACAAGGGAGTAAAAGCATTTCCATTAAAATGTTAAAGGATGTAGGGATGACAGTGCCAAAAAGTAGAGAAACAAGTGTAGTATATATATGCAGCAACACAGGGAATGAGGGGACTATATTTATATGCAGCAAGACAGAGGATGATGGCAGTATATTATATGCACCAAGACAGGGGATGAGGGCATGCAACAATAATAACATGCGTAACCCCATAATGAAACCCCATAATGAAAGAGATGTATAATGAAAGAGTGTACATGTGACACTGTTACAGTAGCTGTACTCTTTAGATATTTACTATTTTTGTAAAGGTGTATTGAGTGTGGCCTACAAAATTAAATGTGATGTAATGTATATCTTACAACCATCATTGCTATAGTAGTAATTCTAAGAGTTATCGGTATGTGTAGTAGCCTTCTTCAAATTACTGTTGTGGCAAATACAAAGTGAATAACTATACAAAGATATATATGCTGTGTTGTTGACAACACTGCAATTTCTGGTGTAGTCACTACTTCTGGTTATATAGTCACAAAGTTAACTTTGACTTTGTGATAATCCTCAACAAGCACTTTCAATGTCCAAGTACACTCTTTGTGGTTACAGGCTGTGCAAAGTGGTGCAATCTGGTCAGTTGTTCAGTCAGTCGACTATAGTTGACTAATCTGTCTGTCTGCCTGCCTGTCTGTCTGTCTGTCTGTCTGTCTGTCCGTCCGTTTGTCTGTCTGTCCGTCTGTCCGTCCGTCTGTCTGTCTGCCTGTCCGCCTGCCTGCCTGCTTGTCTTTCTGTCCATCTCTTTGTGCTACAGAAGAGGATGGAGATGAATATAAGAACACTCTCCTTCATTTCCCACAACTTTGCTGCTTCTATTTTTCTTCTTAATCCTTAATATTCTTCTGTTCCTTGCCAATGTAGCTGTACTTTACTACATTCTCATAGTTGAAGACCACATTCCGGAACATAAGATACATAAAAAAAGAGTATACGTAAGGAATGTGTCCATTGATTATGTGGGAGTTTTATTTTCTCTAAAGTCGCCTATGCTGTGACAATTGAGTGTGGTGCCATGATGGAGAAATATCGAAGTGAGCGTAATAATGGGGGAAATGAAGATGAAAAGCTTTCATGTTTGCAAATTGAAGATAAAAAGTTTCAGAAGTTATCAATACGCTCTATGAAGCCATATAGGGCTGGTTCACTGTGCATTGGCTTCTCTATGCTAAAGTGTAAAAGCCATTTCATTAAAATGTTAAAGGATGTAGGGACGATAGTGCCAAAAATTAAAGAAACAAGATTGTAATAACCCGATGTTGCACAGTGAACAACTGATTATGATAGAACTTACGTATATAGTTTGGAGTTCAGAGTTCATGCTACCACAAAGATGAATTACAATTCATGTATGCAGACAAGGGATAATTGCATGCAACAATAACAACATGCGTAACCCCACAGAATAAAATGTAGGGAAGGGTTATGCATGTTGTTCTTGTTGCATGCAATTATCCCTTGTCTACATTTACAATTTTTTGTTTTCTCTAGAGAATACAGCTCTTTTTCTCTATCCTTGTTTTCGTGCTGCTTCCATTCTGTCAGCTTGAAACTCACTTATTAAAAAGGTGTGTAATAAGGAATATTACACAAGAAAAGAAGTTTGCATTTGCCCAATACATGAAAGAGCGTAAGTGTGGATTTGTACTATCAATCTTTTGTGCTCACATCGAGTTTGGGTTCAACATTGCTTACATTTCCATCTTCATTGGGTTCCTAGGAATTATAATTAAGCTCACCCTTTAACAAAGATGAATATATATTCCCTTCGTTACTATACATGTGACACTGTTACAGTAGCTATACTCTTTTAGACACTGTAAGTACAAATAATATTTACTATATATTTTGTAAAGGTGTGTTGAGTACAGCCTACAAAATTAATAATGTGTATCTTACAACCATCATTGTAATTCTAGGAGTTATCAGTGTGTGTAGTAACCTTACTGTTGTGGCATATACAAAGTGAATAATACTATGACTATACAAAGATATATATGCTGTGTTGTTGACAACACTGCCATTTCTGGTGTAGTCACTACTTCCAGTTATATAGTCACAAAGTAAACTTTGTGATAATCCTCAACAAGCACTTTCAATATCCAAGTACACTCTTTGTGCTTACAGGCTGTGCAAAGTGGTGCAATCTGGTCAGTTGTTCAGTCAGTGGGTCAGTCAGCCAGTTAGTTGACTGATCTGTGTGTCTTTCTGTCTGTCTGCCTGCCTGTCTGTCTGTCTGCCTGCCTGCCTGCCTGTCTGCCTGTCTGCCTGCCTGCCTGCCTACCTGCCTGCCTACCTGCCTGCCTGCCTGCCTACCTGCCTGCCTGACTGCCTGTCTGTCTTTCTGTCCATCTCTTTTGGTTGCAACAAAACATAGAAGATGTGTATAGTGAGGAGTGAAGTTTGCATGTCATCATCTCCTGCCTTGCTGTGTTAGCTATATGGTATATAGCTATAAGAGCATTTTCCAGTTATCCCATGAATATTTTTATCTTTCCTGCTAACTTATTGTTGGCTTTCACATTCAGTGAGTAAAGCGAAGTTCACTGGAAGGACCACAGGCCGGATATGAGAGGCTCGTTTCGGACTTCCCCCGGGGGAAGGCCGCGTTATCTCGGCGCGTACGCGTGTACGTCTATATACACTCGCACAGGTTTTTGTCGTAAATTACTCACCACGAGGTACAAAATGTCTGCGTCTGGAGGTAAGTTTGAAAAATGTATGTCTTATTATATATAATTAGTATACAAAAGAACACCTGGGAACTTGTCTCAGTGTTCCCTCACTGTTGAAAACACCCAGATGTCAGAGGGCTAAAGTCCCTCCCAATATTTAGGCCATGATATAGTATATTGTTTATCGTGCCAGGCCTACCTCCCGCGCTTGGACATCATCTACCATCAAGGTCGTAGACGTTTGTTTGGGGGTGCTTAGACAGTGCTTTGAAAGTGTACGCAAGTATGTTGCAGCTTTCACTCTAGGCAACACACTCTAACTAGCTTAGCTCTGAAATATTTGGGGGTGCTTCAGCACTTGCGTACACTTTCAAAGCACTGTCTAAGCACACGTGCCGCACGTACTCCCAGTTCTCTAGATCTCGCCTCTACGGGGTTACGTGCGCGCGTGCATGAGTGAATACAGGCGGGTACGAGACTAGATGGGTGGAGGACGGGCTGCGCCCATCTAATACGAGGTACCCGAGCACCTGCATCTGGTCGCTATATAGTGGGGTGGTCAAATAGGCATGGCCTCACCAAATTAGGGCGTAGCCAGGCAAAAATTTCCGGCGCGCTTTGCGCGCGCGCTCCAAACCCGCCCCTAGCCCTAGGCCGGCCCTGGCCCTGCGTTGCCATAAATCCTGGATGTACGTAATGCGTTTAATACAGATTCTATACGCTCAGACCACTCACGAATAATTATTGAGGCGGGATCCTTTGATATTATCACTCACCTCAGGTACACAAAATATGTACAGCTAAAACAACTGTGGTTTATTGCCTGGCTTTGCTAAGTCCCTTGTGGTTGTATTATAGGTGGTCAGTGTCACCCTGCTGCAGCATCTGGGCATAGCAAGGACCCTAGGGTTTCTATATCCTGTAGCTTTTTTTTATAATACTTTGCATAGGCATGGTATAACAAATAGCTATTAGCTAATAAAAAGTATACCTATGACTAATTAGATGATAACGAATATTTAAGTAGTGACTTTTTAAAGTTGGTGAGTTTATTCCATAACGAACAAGAAAAGGGAACCAAAAAGGCATTACCTTTAGCAAAAGGCTGATAAAATAATAATGGGTTACTGGAGGAATGCAAGTTTTCTGGCAGTTTAGGCACAAACATTTGTTGGAAAATACATTGTCTCTTGTACAATCTTGAACACAGGGTGCACAGGCTTAAATATTCCCTGCAATCAGATAGTGTGGGGATTTTGAATAGGGATAGGACATCAGTATGGCCAGCACTCCACTGTTCACTGCACATGCGTATAGTCCATACTTCTGTACACATTCTAGTTGATCTCTTTCTTTCTGTAGGTGGGGATTCCATACCTCACATGCATATTCTAAGTGTGGGCATAAAAGAGCAGTGTTCAGTTCAAAGAGTGTAATTGGGTCTGCATTATCATAAAAATGTTCAATTAACTTCTTTGCTTTTACGCATTTAGTATGGATGTGCTCTGATCACAAAAGATTTGGTGTTATCGTAATTCCAAGGTATTCGTATCTCTGTACTAGTTTCAGAGCTTCATTCCCAAGTAGAATTGTACGGAAGTTGTATCGATTACGCTTTCAGGAAATTACCATCTGTTTGCATTTAGAATACTAGCAGATGTCCAGTTATATATCAAGTTTATATCACTTTGTACTTCTGTGTAATCGTCATAAAAGTAGATTTGCTTATAAACCAATAGGTCATTGGTATATAAGGTCAGCTTTGTGCCACGAGAGAGGTGTATTTTGGTACATTGTCGATGTATATCAGAAAAAGTAATGTGTACAGAGCCCTGATGAACTCCTGATATAACTGGAATTATTTGTGACATTACTCCGTCAACTACCGCTCTTTGACAATGATTGATCATATAATTGCCTATCCATCTGATAAGAGCAGGATTAAGGTGAAGTGATGTCATGTGTGACACTCATGAATCATGCCATAGTAATGGCTTGAAATCCCCACTGCTTTTCAGATAATAAATGGTGTTGAGAGGTATATGGCGCTCAAGTACTTTGCTTAAGATAGATAGTAGGCCAATAATTTGTATAGTGCGATCATTTGATTAATTGGCACAACATGGAATAATTTCCATAGTGTTGGAAAGCAGCCACTTTTCAAAGATAGGTTGAATAACTTTGTTACCAATGGTGCAATACTAAGCATTTTTGCTGAAATTCCATCAGGCCCATTTGCCTTTGATACATCAAGAGTCTGTAGATGTTGTTCAACTTCAACTGTGCATATATACTATCAGACAGTTGGTAGACTCTATATGTAGGGATGGCGCCGACACGCCCATTAAGCCTTAACAAATGTAATGGATCAGAACTCTCGAACGCCACCCATAAGCCCTTTTAGACATATCACATAGCCTACAAGTGTTTCTATACATGATAACACTCTCAAAGGTGGCAAAATACACCACTACAATGACATTCGTGAAATTGCTAAAACCCCAATTTCTCCATCTTCTTCTTCTTCTAATTCTTCAAACGGCCTAATACAAAGTTGGTACACGTATTTACCTTGATTTTTGTATCAAACGGCTTCAAATTTTATGCATGGTATGCATTAGGTGTGTAGTGGTATGCATGTTTAGTGGTATGCATTAGGTGTGTAGTGATATGCATGTTTAGTGGTATGCATTAGGTGTGTAGTGGTATGCATGTTTAGTGGTATGCATTAGGTGTGTAGTGGTATGCATGTTTAGTGGTATGCATTAGGTGTGTAGTGGTATGCATGTTTAGTGGTATGCATTAGTTGTGTAGTGGTATGCATGTTTAGTGGTATGCATTAGGTGTGTAGTGGTACAGGGGCGGATACAGGATTTTGTAAGGGGAGGGGCTAAACCGTCTGACGTACGTAAAACGGTTGCGATTAGCGCAAACATAATTAATAGCAAGGCTTTCGTTCACCACTTGTTTCTCTTCGGGCAATCTTCACACGCTTAAACAGGCAAAGAATCGGTCAGGGACAGCACAAAACACGGCAGAAACACTGGGCTCCACACGTGCACACACTTCGACCGCACTGGAAGTCGATTGATGCGCGTGCAAATTATAATTTTTTATAGACCCCACGCAGGAAGGGGGGGGGCTAGAGCCCCCAAAGCCCCCCCCCTAAATCCGCCCCTGTGGTATGCATGTTTAGTGGTATGCATTAGGTGTGTAGTGGTATGCATGTTTAGTGGTATGCATTAGGTGTGTAGTGGTATGCATGTTTAGTGGTATGTATTAGGTGTGTAGTGGTATGCATGGTATGCATTAGGTGTGTAGTGGTATGCATGTTTAGTGGTATGCATGGTATGCATTAGGTGTGTAGTGATATGCATGTTTAGTGGTATGCATTAGGTGTGTAGTGGTATGCATGTTTAGTGGTATGCATGGTATGCATTAGGTGTGTAGTGGTATGCATGTTTAGTGGTATGCATGGTATGCATTAGATGTTTAGTGGTATGCATGTCCTACAATAATAGGCCAGGTGCTACTAGTGGGGCCAGCTTGGATTCCGACCCACTATTGTGGGAAGGTTTCAAATTGGACTGGGTTACTGTGGGCTTTCATGGTCAGGGATAGTTAGCCTTCTCCCCCTTTCTTTTTCTATCTATACTTCAATACTTCTGTCTCCTTTTCTATCTGTTTTTACCTTTCATTTACATGCCCCCTTTTTCATTTTTTTATCTTTAGTATTTTATTTTCTAGGTGTGTTGTGTTGGTTTGTATGTTATTTGTCAGTTGTGTGTGTAGCCCTATCCTATTCTGTTGTTAGGTGTTTGTGTGTAGCCCTATTCTGTGGAATGTAGTGCGTGCAATATGAGTTTTCATGAGCAGCAAAAGGGGTGGGGCTGGCACACGTGCGAGAGAGCATTGCATTTGCAAGCAAGTATACAATGAAAAAATCTGTTAAACAAGTGTAAACAAGTGTAAAACATTTCCATTAAAATGTTGAAGGATGTAGGGATGACAGTGCCAAAAATTAGAGAAACAAGGGCAGTATATATGCAGCAATACAGGGGGATGAGGGCCTGCAACAATAATAATATGCATAACCCGAAACTAAGTATATATGCAGCAACACAGGGGATGAGGGCATGCAACAATAATAACATGCGTAACCCTCCCTACATCCTTCAGTTTCGGGTTACGCATGTTATTATCAAGGCTTTGTATAGTAGTTCTCCCTTTAGATTTCGTTTTGGAGGGGTTTGCGATATTACAGTGCTTGAGTTGCTCTATTACTAGCATGATTACAGTGTAAAGTGTGAACCAATGTCTTGCCTATTGCAATTGGGAGTACATTAGTAACTGTTGCTTTCTAATATGACACATGTAGTCAGTCTTTGAGTCGAAGTCTATATAGAGATTTGACAGGCGTACAATTATTGATACAATCATCCGATATTACAGAATATCGGACATTGGTATTTTTGACATCCTGGCTCAATGGTAAAAGCTTCTAGCACTCCAAACTTAGTACATGAAAGAAGCATAATTCTATATTTTAGCGTACAAAAATACATACTATTGGGTTTGCTTGAGACTGTCCAATACTACATAGTGTTTGACCTTTGATAACTTAACTCTATTTCCTGTGAGTATATTGGCCTGAGTTCAGGTACAATTTGCTACACATTATGTCCTGCTACAGCTATATACAATTATACTCTTTTTCAGATTCAGAGAGACGGCGCATTCTCCCTGACCGTGGTAATAGGGTGCGTGAGGGTGACAATAATGGTAGGCAGGGTTGCTGTAATATCCTACTTAAGTGTCTTGACTGTAATGATGATAACGACAACAACACTAGAAGTTGCTTTGATGTTGTACTCGACCTGCTTTTCTATTTATTCTGTTTTCTTTCCGGTCAATTAATGTTGGATTTTGTAAAGTCAACATCGAAAACAAAGCATCGTATAGGATTTTTCGTGATGACCATCCTCGAGCTTCCTTTCTTTATTCTCTTCTTGTTCCTCAATGCTGGCGTGCTAGTATTCAATTTTTATGCCATCTTTGGACATTTCCCCAATAGTACCATGGCACGTGGCTACATATCTGGTCCATATGAAATAAAAGAAACAGAACTCACTTCACTCTCAAATAGTCATATGGTTGACATCAATGCCCATTATACTCAACAGTTTAAGGTCATGCTAGAAGTGGTATTTACAATGTCTACTCTGTCAGGGAGCCTGTCATACATAATCATGACGTACATCCTTGTCACTCATTACAGCTTCCTTCATATATATTATGAACGCTTTAAGACATGGCTGTCCAATAAGATAAAGTGGTTGCGTCCATATAAGGGGGCTGGTCCATATAAAGGAAAACCTATTTTGAATCCTTTTCCTCTATCATCAAGGGCACCTGATGAGAATGGACACGAAAAGTACTACAAAAAAGTGCTCCTTTGTCCTCCGCAGAATTATTGCTTCTACTTCATTTTTCTACTTAACATGATTCTCTTTGCAGCCAATGTAGGTGTGCCTTTCCGCATTCTTGATATTCAAGACCATATTCAAAATTCTCACAACAAAACGGATATTTATAAGACTTATGAAGGTCAAAGGGATATCGACTATGTTGGATTTGTGACTCTGTTAAGTTCCCAGTATTGTGCCATTATCAGCTGTTTCATTTTCTCTAAAGTTGCTTATGCAGTGACAATTGAATGCAGTGGAAAGATGGATGACTTCACACGTCCATGGAACAATGGAATAGTTCCCACACCCCAGCAGGTATTAGAACGTCTCCAAGATGATGATAAGGACTTCTATGAGTTATCTACATGGTCTATGAGACCATACAGGTTTTGGTTTGCAGTTCATTGGTTTTTCTATGCTGTGACGGCCTTCCTGTCCATTGCATTTCTAGCTGAAATCATTGTGCACAAGCTGTATGGTGGACGTGGTTCACAGTGCAACTCAGTGTGTGATTGGGTCATAGGATACTTATTCCTATTCACTCTTGAGCATACAGTCCTTTTTCTTTATCCTTGCTTTCGTGCTGCATCGATTCTCGCTGCTCGAAACTCACTTATTAAGAGAGTTTGCAATGAAGACATTCCAAACATACCAACAAAACTGAAAGCTGTGTTTGTCCAGTACATGAAAGAGCGAAAGTGTGGGTTTGAACTGTCCATCTTATGTGCTCGCATCGAGTTTGGTTTCAACATTGCTTACATCTCCATCTTCCTTGGACTCCTAGGAATTGTAATTAAACTCTCCCTTTGAGAGCAGAATATAGCTTTCACCACTGTACATTTGACACTGTAGATATAAAAAGACAGAACATACATATAGAGCTTTATTGCATAGTATGATACGTTATTTAGTGAAGAACCCAGGATGCATTTGTTACACTGAAAGTATAATATTTTTTAAGTGGTGGCTAGATATGCGCACGCAGTAAGTATAGCGGGTGGGGCTCAATCTATATGACGTAATGGAGTTATGACGTCAGGTTGTATGCGCAATGTCATTGTTGAGGCAGATACGTTTGAGCTGTGTTCACCCCTGCATCAGTAGGAGGTTTCTAGGTTACAGTGAAAGTAGCAGGACCCTGCAATCAGGGGCCCCTCATGCTACAGAGGACCGTGACGCTGAATCCATTTCCACCGGCCCTATGAGTTTTTCTCCACGTGTCCACCCCACTGTGGAGCGAATCATTCGTGTGAACCATGCTGGGGAATTCGGGGCAGAGAGGATTTATGCAGGCCAGGCCGCGGTGCTGGAGAACAGTAGTGTTGGACCAGTGATCCAGGTAAACCATGCACATGATGCACAGCCCCTACAATATAAACCAGAAATTATAAGGAATTGCATAAAAGAAGCAGGGACAAGATTGCTGCAGTCGAACTTTCCATATTGACCTTTGAACTTATCTAATGTCACTCTTCATACGTGGTATGCTCTGTGTATTTTGCCATGTGAGTGGCCCTATACAATTTGTTTACAACCCAGCATATGTGGGAGCAAGAGAAGGGCCACCTGGAGCTGTTCAGTGGCCTGGTGGAGAGGAGGAGAGTGAGGCCCACTGTACTCACACCTCTTTGGAACATTGCTGGATATATGCTGGGTACATATCTGTATGTAGATCTATTGGACAACTGTGTGTCGTGATTGTGTATCCTAGTATGTAGCTAGTGCCTCGTGCAGAATTGTTGCCATGTATTATACTAGCACACATTACCATGTGCATGACTGTACCATGTTATACATACTGCTACTCATTCAAGTGTAACCGGAGAAAGTTAGTTCTAAAGGGACTTGTTAGAGGTTTCCAGCAAGCTCTCTATACCATGTTGTATGTGTAGGTGCAGGCACTGCTCTGCTTGGTAAGGAGGCAGCAATGGCATGTACTGTGGCTATTGAGGAGACTATAGTGGATCATTACAACAGGTCATATTGAGTGCACATTGCAGTTGTTGCTTCAGTTATAAATGTGAATAGGATATTCTATGCAGCGCTTAACACAGATACCTGTATTATGGTAGAAAGCACACAATTACCTTCTTTACATTTAGTCAACTAAGAGAACTGCTGGCAGAGGATGTAGGAGATGAAGAACTACTTCAGGTACATGTGAATATTGACATATGTGTGTATGCTATAGGGTCAGGTTTTGATGAGCACATGTAAAGTGCTTGTTCAAATCAAGTCAGCCAGCTAAAGGCTTGTCCAAAATCAAGTATCCCTGTCAGCCAGCTAAACTATTAGTCAGTTGTCACATGTAAGGCTGTCGCATACTGACCAAGGTAGCGTATTTTAATGACCTTTGAACTCTATCTATGATTGTACAGTGTAAGGTGACGCTATTGTTCCCCTCAGGGTATAAGCAAATGCCGAGATGAGGAGTATGAACATAAGACCACTGGACTGGATCACAATGCTCAACTTGTGAGTATATGTACTATATATTAACATGCACACTGCTATCTGTGTGTGTACTCTTGTATCACAGCTTCCCCGTTAAGCTTTTATGTTGTGCACTTTTACTCTGTGGAGCATGCTACAATTAAAAATGTAGACATTTAATTTCGACTTAAATGTAGCCCCCCCCCTTCTCCCCAGTAATGTTCAGCCTATAGTAGTACTAGAGTTTTGAGAACCTTCAGAAGCTTTTAGCAAGACATCATCCCTATGCAGTGTGTCCTCTATGTGAACACAACACCTGCTGTCACATTTGCAAATGACATTTGTATACTGAAATTTGAACACCTCAGAGCACTTAACAAATGGTTATGTCTGATCATGTGCAGGCTCCAGGGTATGGGGCTATGACAGAGGTGATCAAGGCTGGCTGTAGAGCTGCCATCTGGATGTCAGAGAGAGTCTAATAGACACAGTCATGATCATATGCATACACAGTTGTCCCCCTTATTTTGTCATGCAGCTAAATAAGTGAGTGCATCATAAAATTTTTATGTAGCATTAACACACATTTATGAAACGAACAGTATTAAATCACACATGTCACCACAATACTTGGCATTGTGGGCAAGTGGGAGAGAACCTACACAAATCTGGATCTGGTATTTTTAGTCCTTAAATTTTGGTTGGTCTCATCATGAGATTTCTGATTTTGGCACACCAATCTAAAATCTAAACTTGATATAGTATATGAAGCTCATTTTTTATCTTTTCCTCCTGACATGTTGTTGCTATACCCTACAGCAAAATTCACTGGGAGATGATATTGATGTGAGGATCTCTTCTCTCAATGGCTGTGACAGTGCGCTATATATAGGGAAGGCGCGCGCGCCGCTCATACCTAACGTATACGCGCACGCGTAGTACATGTACTACGCGTATACGTTCCCAGGCGCTAAGTAACTACGTAGATCCACGTACATATAGTTTACCGAGGCGCTGATTGTACGCAACTAATGGGCAACTGTGGAGGTAATTTTTATGGTATATCTATTTTATATATACACATATTTATATAGTTGTTAGAAAGGAAACACGTGGACTAAATTCGTCTCAGTGCCCCCATAGCTTAGTACAAATGCCAGTGTTGATAAGGTCACGAAACAGAAGCCAGCGTAGCCTTTTCTTCACGCTGTTCTGCTATATAGCTAGATCTACCTGTCATCCTGCACTTGGAAGACCGATGATTCATATTAATATGTAGCGCTCGAGTATCAATGATTCAACATACCGATATCGCTTAGTGCAGTTATAATTAGCTGATTCTAGGTTGGTAATAGCTATCTATCTGGTTTGAGATATGAGTAGTGATCATGACCATAGATAGACGTAGCTAGCTCTTCTCTGTGACTGCTGCTAAAAATGGGTGGTGGTTTTGACCATGCAGTAAGTGTGGTTACCTCATTAGCATCATAGCCTGCATGTATCATAGTACAGTAGATCTAAGGAATGTATTAGACGTCTAGTAGCTATGTAATGCTGTGATAACTGCATGCATGAAAAATTACAATTGCTATATTTTATGTCCCACTAGTTACAAGTTGTGAAGCTATATATCACTGCAAATATTGGTGGTAGTTAAACCAGCAGGTGTGGTTACAGTATATTTTGCTATCACAACTACAACCTCTCAAAGATATGTACTATATTTCAAGAGAAAATAAGAATGATAGTGCCTTATATGACAGAGAAAACTACTCTACTATTAAAGCATCATGTAGGAATAGTAGAGTAGATTTTCTCTGTCATATAAGGCACTATCATTCTTATTTTCTCTTGAAATATAGTACATATCTTTGAGAGGTTGTAGTTGTGATAGCAAAATATACTCTAACATTGTGTACACTACATTCCTTCATACATATCATCAAGAGTATATAATAGAAGAGGAGGAGAGTATCCTACTACGCTATGCTCCGGTTACAACCCTTTGCCGGGTTCATGACCTCTGTAATGATATTCACAAACGTGTGGTTTTACGGTTTACTTAGCGTCACGCGTGCAGGGATAGCGACGTACTGCTACCCAAGCCTGTAGGCTACAATTCGTAGCTGGCAAACGCACTTCATGGACGCGTGGATGCCGTCGCCGCGCCATGAGTACTCCGAGAAGATCTCCGCGCCTGCAGCAACTACTAGCTCAGCCAACCAACATTTCCAGCGTTCAGCGTTATACGCGCGTGACGCTAAGTAAACCGTGAAACCATACCTTTGTGAATATCATTAGAAAGGTCATGAACCCGTAAAGGGTTGTAACACGGAGCATAGCGTAGTAGGATACTCTCCCCCTCTTCTGTTATATACTCTTGATATCATCCCCAGGGAATTTCTAAACATCCTTAAAGAGGTTATAGTCATACATTTAGATCAAAAGTGCAGCATATATGCAGCAAGACAGGGGATGTTTACATGCAATAATAATTGTTATTATTGTTGCATGCTGTCTCAATTCTATATATAAACACACACATATACATACTTAATTGTTTCTCTGATTTTGGCACTGTCATCCCTATACACATCCAATGTTTTTATTCTTGTATAACTATATATATTTTTGTCAGTTTCTGGGAGACGCACCAGCAAAGATGATGGTGATGGTGCTGATGATGACCACCCAATTGACTGGCTTTTCTATTTTTTCTGTTTTCTTTCTGGTCAATTGATGTTGGATTTTGTAAAGCCAACAGTAAACACCAGGCAACGTGTGGGATTTTTGGTGATGACTCTACTCCAGCTTCCTTTCTTCATCCTGTTCTTGCTCCTCCATGCTGGCGTGCTAGTATTCAACTTTTATGCCATCTTTGGGCATTTCTCCAATAGTACCACGACACGTGGCTACATATCTGGTCCCTATGAAACAAAAGAAATAAAGCTCACTTCATCCTTAACTGATCATATGGTTGACATAAAGGCTCATGATCCTCAACGGTTTAAGGTCATGCTAGAAGTGGTGTTTACAATGTCTACTCTTTCAGGGAGCCTGTCGTACATGATCATGATGTACATCCTTGGAACTCATTACAGCTTCCTTCATATATATTATGAACGCTTTAAGACATGGTTGTGCAATAAGAGAGACTGTTTGTGTCCATATGAGGGAAAACCTATTTTGAATCCATTTTCTCTAACGCCTGATGAGGATGGACAGAAAGAGTACTACAAAAGAGTGCTTCTTTGTCCTTCACAGAATTATTGCTTCCACTTCATTTTTCTGCTTATTTTGATTCTCTTTGCAGCCAATGTAGTTGTACCTTTCCAAATGCTTGCTAAGCAAGACCATATTAAACATTCTTTGTCTCACAACAAAATAAAAATTTATGAAGGTCAAAGGGATATTGACTATGTTGGATTTGTGACTCTGTTCAGTTCCCAGTACTGTGCCATTATCAGTTGTTTCATTTTCTCTAAAGTTGCTTATGCAGTGACAATTGAATGCAATGGAAAGATGGAGGACTTCAAAACTGCATGGAACGATGAAATAGTTCACATACCCGAGCAGGAAGAAAGTGGACTAAAACGTCTCCTAGATGAAGATAAGAACTTTTATGATTTATCTACATGGTCTATGAGGCCATATAGGCTTTGGTTTGCAGTTCATTGGTTTTTCTATGCTTTGACAGCATTCCTGTCCATTGCATTCCTAGCTGAGATCCTTGTGCAGAAGCTGTATGGTGGACCTGGTTCCCAGTACAATTCATTGTGTGGTTGGGCCATAGGATACGTATTCCTATTAACTATTGAAAATACAGTCCTTTTTTTCTATCCTTGTTTCCATGCTGCATCAATT
This sequence comes from Theonella swinhoei, assembly GCA_963970385.1. Taxonomy (NCBI): domain Eukaryota; kingdom Metazoa; phylum Porifera; class Demospongiae; order Tetractinellida; family Theonellidae; genus Theonella; species Theonella swinhoei. Next base: position 1,382,462 of record OZ019965.1, read on the forward strand.
CTTGCAGCTCGAAACTCACTTATTAAGAGAGTTTGTATTGATGACATTCCAAACATGCCAACAAAACTGAAAGCTGTATTTCTCCAGTACATGAAAGAGCGAAAGTGTGGGTTTGAACTGTCAATCTTATGTGCTCGCGTTGAGTTTGGGTTCAACATTGCTTATATCTCCATCTTCCTTGGACTCCTAGGAATTTTAATTAAACTCTCCCTTTAATGAAAGATCTTTTAGCTATCTTCATCACTATACATAAGACAGTGTGTTTTATCTGACACTGTAGCTACACAAAGATATTGTAATATGTAGTAAGAGTCATTTTAGTAAAGAGCTTATGATGTGTTTAGCTACATTACACATTCAAAATTGTTATTAGATAGACACACCTTATACTTTGTGTGTAGTATTTTTGCGTGTTTTGTATATCTTAAACTTAAATAATTTTAATCTTTAACACTAGTCAACACAATATTAAATTAAGGCCAAATGTTTCGACAGCAACCAGGCTGTCCTCTTCAGTGGCAATATGAGTACAACAACAGTGCAGGGATACATATAGAAGTCCTAAGAAATGCAATAAACAAACAAACTAATGACTCCTCAGATCTTGGCTCGCATACATGGGTTGCTGAAAATACATAAACCAGGAGTTCCTCTCAGACTAATAGTATCCTTTCTAACGTCACCAACACGTGGATTATCTTGTGAGGATATTAAGCCCCTTATATTATTTGGGTTTAAGGGGAATGTGTATTAACAAGTATTTGGGACTGCGATGAGCAGTTTCAGGAGTTGTGGAATGGAAGATATACAAGAACGAGCATTGGCTACATTCTCAAGCCCCAGTGGCAGATCTAAGGGGGTTTCAGAGGTTTCCACTGAAACCTCCTTTTGCTACGACGGCTCACATCTCACAAACGCGCTCAGCTGACTTACTGTCGATTTCATGCTAGTTTGCGTTCTTCGCGCGTTGAGCGTGCGTTAGCGCTAGCACGCTATAGATATAGGACGTACTAGACGCTTACGTCCCTTCTAATTCTATGGTTGCGGGTACGCACGCAGGTCGTCATTCGCGCGCGTGTGCTACCCCCTTTGCAAAATCCTGGATCCGCCACTGAACCCAGCCCAGTTTTGGAAGAGATATGTCGATAACATTTGTGTGGCGATTAACAGGAAGAAAATACATGATTTCTTATATCACCTGAACACCATCGAAGAATCAATACACCACAACAGTGGAATTTGAATCTGATACTAACGCCACGGACTTCCATTTTTGGATGTTTATTTGCATTGGTAGCTATGGGGATGGAAGTGTTGGACTTCCGTGTATAAGAAACTGACACATACTATTGGGATTTCAGGTCACATCATCCTATGGAGCACAGAACTGAAGTTGTATGTACACTATTAAAATAAGCAAAGGTTTTGCCATCTACAGTAGTGGACAAAGCACTAGGAGTTAAGAGACTTGTTTCTGTGCTGGAACAAAACCACTACCCTAGGGATGTTATTAATAGATGTGACATAAGAAGGAACCACATAACGTTGGAAGAAATATTATAAAGAAGAGTGACTTGATAGTGGTGCTGCCATATATACAAGGTACATCAGAGGAATTACGATGCATTTTGGTTTGTGCAAATATTAAAGCAGTTTTTAACCCTGCACTAGCTACATAGAAACAACAGTTGATGAAACCATAAGGACCCAGTTTGTGTAAGAAATAGGACAGGTGTGGCATTTCTATCCATTGTAAGCCTTGTCCAGCTATGTATATCAGACAGACAGGTCGCCCATTAGAGACGCAGGTCAAAGAGCATAAGACTGCTGTACAAAATGGTAAAGTATCATCATCAGCTTTGGCATGAATGAGAGCCATCAGATAGTTTGGAATGATGTGAGTGTATTGGCAGCTGAGAACAACCTTCAATGTAGACTGACACTAGAGTCACGGCATATCCATCAGCATTTGACTACGGTAAACAGAGAACTAGGTGGCTTCCCCAGTGAGTATACTCCCCTGTTGAGTTAGCTAATAGCTTTTCTTATTATTTTGTTGATTAGGCTATGTATAATTTTTGTATTTATGCTTAAGAAAGGTAAGCAAATATACACAGTTAATTAATTACATAGTTTTCTCCTTGTTTTGTGTCATAGGTATTAGTTGTTGCCATTACTATGGTTTCCCACCCCCTAACCACTCCCTTACTAGTAGTTAGTGATGTAATAAGAGTGCCACATGTGATATGTTGGCACACTTTAGCCTTTGATCTGTTACTCTACCAGGCAACAATTACAGTTGGAATTTATTGCATTTCTTAGGTCTTCTATATGTATCCCTGCACTGTTGTTGTACTCATATTGCCACTGAAGAGGACAGCCTGGTTGCTGTCAAAATGTTTGGCCTTATTAATATTGTGTTGACTAGTGTTAAAGATTAAAGTTGTTTAAGATGACCTTTCCTAGTTAAGCTAATATCTTTACTATAGTATTATATGTTGAAACACAATCTAGTATTGTGATATATGTAGGTACCAAGTGCTACACTATGGGAACCGGAGTTGCAGTGTTTGCAGAATTGTAGATAGCATGCAAGGGTGCAGTCCAGAGGCAGAGAACCTGGGGTGGGGGGAAAGAGGGGGTTTGAGCCCCCTAAAATTGGAGGTTGTCATTGGGTCAAATGAAGAATATATTAAATACACTAGATATCCTATGCCAGATGTATTCAGGAAAGTAATATCCCCCCCCCCCGGCCCCACTTCATGAACACCGAGCCCACCACTTTTGACTTGCTGTCTCTGCCTCTAACACTGTTTACACATACACAAAATATTCATTTTTCTCTGATTATACTAACCAAGAATATGGACTAATAGACTCACTTATAAGCATTCTACAGCTTCAAATAGTCTTGAGCCAAGGGTGACAGAGTTGTCCTAATTGCCAACGGCCTCACATCCACTCATAATACTGCATACACTCCACATGATATAAGGCTAGCCATCAGAGACACCAGGAGAGACACTACTATCTCTAAGGGAGGCACTCTATCACAATGTTACACTCAGTGGTCAAACAGAAAGGGCAGCTGGTCTTCATAGTGAACACTGTCATCTCCTGCCTTTACCCACATATACTTCACCTTGTTTCTGGCACTACGTACATGCTTCAATATTTTAATGAAAAAAGTATAAACCATTAAGTAATAAATACAAAATGAGAAGAGTATCAAGTACAATATGAGAGAGAGTACTCATTAGTTATATGCTTAGTTACATTCCACACAGGACCAGTTATTCGTCTCTTGACAGCTTTTAACATATCATCCACTCCAAACTCTCTGGCTAATATTAGATTCAATGCTGATTGGTCATACCTGTGACAACCAACATAATGGCCATCGTGAGCTTGGGCAAAGTGGCATGGATGAAGTTTAGATCCTTTAGGAGCAATGCATCTTTGGTGGAGGGCACAGTCCAGCCATGGTTTAATCAACTTTCTCTTCATTATGGGATTTGCCCACATTAAAAAGCTACTGGCCTCAAGTGTTATCACTTGGGCCATATCTTTTCTATCTTTAGGATAATGTAGATACTCTATCATTCCATCATGGCTAAATTCAATTGCACGAAAGTGTATTGGATTCAGACAGAGGAAAGGAAACGTGAAAAGGTAGGCTAGTGCTCTCCTTATATTGCATGACTTCATCCTGAGACTAGCATCTCCATACATGATGACGTGATACTCCGCGGACACCAGTCTAGTTATGATTGGTTTCCAAGCATATGTGTGCAAATTTTTCACATGGGGTTGTCGGTACTTTTTGAAGGGGAAAGAACGAAGTTCCACATTGCAGTATTTGAGGACTTGCTTTTTGTGTGAGGGGTTCAAGCCAAGGTCATAGACAATGATCCTCTTGTCTGGTAGACAGGTCTGCACAGAGGCAATCATGTCCTTTGCTTCCTCAAAATGGTTATCAGAGAAAGCAGTTAGTACAACAAGTTGGTCATACAGCTCTTTATATGGTGCCTTTGAACTGAAGGTAGTTGGTTGTGGAGTACCACTGCTACTGTAAGAACTATTTTTATACTGTTGTGTATTGGTTGGTGGCTCCATATCTGCAGCTTTTGAAGCGAACAGAGCTGACTGTACATCACTGCTGATTTTGTATGAACGATTGTGTAGTTGGTGTTGAGGTGTATTGGTGAGTGACTCCATATCTGCAGCTTTTGAAATGAAGGGAGCTGACTGTGCATAACTGCTGATTTTGTATGAACTATTTTGTAGTTTGTGTTGGAGTGTAGTGAGATCTGAGATGAGTAGCTCTAGTACTAACACCACTCCAATAGTTAGTAAACATAAAGATAGCAGCACAATTGAATTCAGTCTTAAAACCATTACTTAATCCCAGTTCTTCTCCAGTTCTTCAATCCTGGTTCTTCTTACCAGTTCCCCAGCTTTACAACAGCAGTAGCTAGTGGCACTAAATATGGTGGAATCAAATAGCAGTGGGAGAATGTTAACTTTACAGCAAACCTACTAGCTAATCTAGACTTTGTTTAGTATAATAGTCTAGTTAACACCAAATGGCATATAAATGTATGGTTGAATAACAACCACAAACAGAGGTGGAATGCCGATATAATTATCCTCGGCGCGCATGCGCAGCGAGCGATACACGGTTTCTGTGTCTGTCTGATGCGCTATTTCTAGGACACCATAAGCTTATATGTTGAACTGAAGGTACGAACGGCTTCGGTGCAACACGGAGCAAACCTTTATTATAGAAGGAATTTTCCTATAAACGCTTCGTTTCCTAAAAACATCTTTATGTATGTTACGTTGACTTCTTTGACAGTGTGAATCATACACTATATATAGAAGTGTTTAGTTAATTTTGGAGTTAGTCGGCGAATTCTTACAGTTTTACAAGCAATGTATATCACTGCATCTTCACCTGTAATAAAGCCACAGCCCCTTTCAAGTGTCAACAAGGAGTCAGACAGGGGTGTATACTGTGTCCACTACTTTTCATAGCAGGTTTAGATACAGAAATAAAGAAAAATAATGCAATTTAACTCCACAATGGAATAAGCCTGGAGGGTTCTGCATTTTAGTGCATTAATTTGTATGGTAACAGTTCATTTTTAGCAAATCACATTTCTAGATATTTATATGACTGTACTTTTTCCAGGGTGTGATTGTTCAACTTGAATATATCAGAACATTTATTATTTTGTGTTTACTTCTAAATTCCATTTTAGCTAGCATTTCTTTAGACCAACTACATTATCGGAAACAAGAACAACGTCATCTGCATACATGAGTATAACGGCGCCACGCGTGCACGAACCTATACAATGCGCATGCGCGCTTCCCGCAGAAAAATGGCAGTGCTGGATCTCCGCATAGGAGCGGTTTCAGACCACAAATTTTTTGTTCGTTGCCCACTGGGTACGTGACAGTATTTTCAGGACGAACAGACGCTCCAGAGGTGAGATGTCACACACACACACACACACACACACACACACACACACACACACACACACACACACACACACACACACACACACACACACACACAACTACCGTAACCTTCGCTGGGCATGCGCGCCGAGGGTTGGATATGACAAATTTGAACACCTCAGGGCACTTAACAAACTGATCATGTGCAGGCTCCAGTTTATGGGGCTATGACAGAGGTGATCAAGGCTGGCTGTAGAGCTGCCATCTGGATGTCAGAGAGAGTCTAATAGACACAGTCGTGATCATATGCATAGTTGTCCCTCTTATTTGGTAGCTAAATATGAGCAAGCACACCACATGTATCATGTAAAGTCAGCACACTTGGTAAGGTTTCATCTACAAGGGAAGCTTCTCCCCCCCCCCCCCTCCCCTCTAACAGCCCAGCTTCCCACTACACAAGAAGTCTTCGTGGTTTGGTTGAAGGTCTGATGACTTCCCCTTTTTCTAGATGTCACTCTGCTGTATGTATCTAAAAGTGCTCGCGTTTGGGAGTTCTGAGTGGTAGACTCTCTGATATTTGTCACTCATGGCATGGTAGTTCCTAGTATTAACCATAGCCATAGCACTAACAATAATAGCCATTGACTTTGGATCAGGCGTAGGAAGAGTATGCAGGGCGCGCGCGAAGGGCGCTGTAATTGAACTGGGCGCGGAGCGCGCGCGGCGATTTTGGATGGCTTCCATTATTCTTTTGCTGCAAAAAACCGTGGTGCTGCGTGCTGCTTATTCTGAGCCTATCGTATAGTGAATCATAATATATGCGTTTGGGCACGAGGGGTGTGGTCGAGCAGACAGACCGAGCGCGTTGTGAACGAAAATATTATAGTTCAAAGTTCAAGTTCAAAGTCATTGCATTAAGCCAAAATGACATGCAAAAATAAACAATACTATTAACTTAATTAACTTAATTATAGAGATAAATGCGCATGGTCTACAGTAGATGACTTACCTATGCTTCAGTCGAAGAGCAAGAAGGAGAGCAAGAAGTGAGAAGGCTGCAAACCATGAAGCTACATCGCGCTCCTTCCGGCGGGACTTGGAGCAGCCAGCTGGTAAGCTAATGACGCACCATTTGCGCGAAGGCAAAAACGAAAAGCCCTTCTAGGCCATCGTACCCTAACGTGCACCTCACGTGACGTTCGTTTCCCCGAATTTTTGACGAAATCAAAGCGCGTATATTAAATGGATGAATATATGCATCAAATGGATGAATATAGCATTATGTATGCTAACTGTGCAATAAATGGATGAATTTATTATATGTGCATGGTACTAACTGTGCATACAGAATGTCGTCGTCATATAATTATAATGAATGCAATCATAGTCTCACCTCAGCATCTTACATCTCACCATATATGGTCTAGGGAATATACTCTTTGTGAGGTGGATAATGTGAATTTTGACCTCTGGCTACACCTGCCATACCAGCTCAGGGTTTCATCTACGGAATTATTTTGAGGTTTTGAGGTTATATGTCGTCATAAACCACGTACTGTTACTGAAGCTTGATTATCGCAACTAATGGCTGCTAAAGTTGACTCTAAAGGTAATTTGTTATATTATCTGTTATAGTTGGTAGACAAACACGTTGATTGAATTCGACTTCAACACGTTGATACCGCTTTGTGCAAAACAATGCAGTTTAGCTTTACCTAAAGTCCATATATAGGGATGGCACTGACACGCCCATCGCAGCAGCGTCAAACGAGTCATCAAATGTAACGGCTCAAAACTCCCGTACGCGTGTGTTATAAGACACACAGCCTGCGTTCAAATAGTAATCGCTCTATTTGTTTCACGACAACTTGGAGCATACAGGATCCTTAGCAACCTCAGCAACTTTCGGGGCTCAGGTGAACGCAAATAGACAATACAAGCGGCCAGCAGATAGACTGAACAACTAATGTACCAGCGCATGCGCCGAGGGTAATTAACAATGCTTATAGCCTCCCGCAAACGGCATGGGAGACAGGTCACATATTAGTGTAACTACATACAATGTAGTGAAACAAGTGTATAAACATTGAGGATGTAAAGTAGGGCCGCATTCAAAACCTCATAAGTGTCATGGTAAGTTGATATTCACAATGGTTTGGGTTGTCTAAACTGGCCACTTGTAATCTCCTTTAACGAGTTTTGTCCCAACTCAAGGTGGCCCTACTTTAGGAATGGCAGTGCCAAAAAATCAAAGACGACAGGAAATGATGGCACACAACAGTAATACCGTGTGCACCTGCATATGTATATACAGTCCTTAAGCTTGTTTCTTTGATTTTGGCAATAGGTGATGGTAACCATGGTGGGGATCATGTTGGTGGTGGTAACCGTCGTGGTGGTGAAGCTGTCAATAATGACCACCTACTTGACTGGGTTTTCTATTTTCTCTGTTTTATTTCTGGTCAATTGATGTTGGATTTTGTAAGGAAGACATCGAACAACAACCAACGGCGTGTAATATTTTTCGTGATTACCATGCTCGAGTTTCCCCTCTTCATTCTCTTCTTGCTCTTCCATGCTGGCGTGCTAGTATTCAATGTCTATGCCATCATTAAACATTTACCAATTTATAGTAACACAACACATGGCTACATATCTGGTCCCTATGAAACAGAAGGAACAAAACTCATTTCATCCTTAACTACTCATATGGTTGGCATCAATGCCCATGATGCCCAGCAGTTTAAGGTCATGCTAGAAGTGGTGTTTACAATGTCTACTCTGTCAGGGAGTCTGTCGTACCTGATCATGACATACGTTCTTGTCACCCATTACAGCTTCCTTCATACATTATATGAAGACACAAAGTCACGGCTGTCCAAAGATATTGAGTGGTTACGCCCATATGAGGAAAATCATATTTTGAATCCCTTTCCCCTAACACCTGTTAGGGTTGGACACAGGGAGTACTACAAAAGAGTGCCTCTTCGTCCTCCACAGAGTTATTGCTTCTTCTTCATTTTTCTGCTTAATTTGATTCTGTTTGCAGCCTATGCATACATACCTTTTCAAATTCTTGATGTTGAAGACCATATTCAATATTCCTTGTCTCGCAAAATTATTAACAATGTTGGATTTGTGACTCTGTTCAGTTCCCAGTATGGTACTATCATTAGTTGCTTCATTTTCTCTAAAGTTGCTTATGCAGTGACAATTGAATGCAATGGAAAGATGGAAGTCTTCCAAGGTATATTGAACAATGCAATCACACCCCAGCAAGAAGAAAACGCATTAAATCAATTCCAAAATGAAGACAGGGCGTTTTATAAGTTATCCAATTGGTCTACAAGCCCTTACAGGTTTTGGTTTACAATTCATTGGTTTTTCTATGCTGTGACGGCATTCCTGTCCATTGGATTTGTAGTTGATATCATTTTGCACAAGCTGTCTGGTACTTTTACATGTGATTCAGCGTGTAGGTGGGGTATAGCATTTATATTCGCTTTTACTCTTGAGCACACAGTCCTTTTTCTCTACCCTTGTTTCCGTGCTGCATCAATTCTCGCTGCACGAAACTCACTTATTAAGAGAGTTTGCACTGATGACATTCCACACATGCCAACAAAACTGAAAGCTGTGTTTGTCCAGTACATGAAAGAGCGAAAGTGTGGGTTTGAACTGTCGATCTTCTGTGCTCGTATTGAGTTTGGGTTCAACATTGCTTATATCTCCATCTTCCTTGGACTCATAGGAATTATAATTAAACTTTCCCTTTACTGAAATACTTTTAAACAGCTAGAACTGTAAGTTAAACACTATACATGTATATGAGGAACTAAAGCATTTTAGTGAGTGAAGAATTCACTGTGTGTATTATAAGTGTATCTATCTGATAACCATTTTGAGTATGGCGTGTGTAAAAGTGTCATTTTGTGTGTTTGTGACTTGTTGATGTGTGGATATCCTATTGTGATATAAAAGTTTGTACCAAGTGATACACTATGGGAACAGGGAATTGCAGTGCTTCAAAACACATGCAGTATATATTGCTCTGTTCAGGTATAGGGCAGGCACAACAGTGCAGGAGTGGAGGAGCTGTGGGCACATACATGTATATACATGATGACTAATATTACTAGTGTGGTACATTGTTGCATGCTTACACTGTAGAATGAAAGCTAAACCCTTGGTGTACATGCCGCTTGCTTGGTTTGCTCTGCGTGTGCACACCTTTTTTCATGCATAATATATAATTGTGTGCATGAATCTTTCTTCATGTTTCTTTACATGTATAACTGGAGCATTGGGTTGTTCTGAGTGGTTTCATTTGTTAATGCTAATTAATAGGAAGTCCATCACCATCCCTACATAGAGAGTCCGACAGTGAAGACATGCCCTGGACGGTGAAGACATGCCCTGGTTCCTTGGTGGCTGGAGTTAAGGCAAAAGTTGGATCCCCCACACTGATGAGGAGGAGATAAGGATTCGCCTCTGTGTATACATGTATACATGGCTCTGCCCATGATATGGGCATTGGTCAAAAGTAGTGTTATAAGTATGATTGTAAGTAGTGCTACAGCACATACTGCTACAGTCATCATTACAGTGCTACAGTCACACATGTCACAAAAACATTAAATGCACGCAGTTATAACATAAATAGTGGTACAGTATTGACAGAGAGGATTATACACAGGTATTGGTACTTCATGGTGTGGAGGCAAGTATGAGACAATTGTTATGTGTCTGGTTTAGAGTCAGGTATTTCCAGTCCGTCCAGCACTTTCTGATTGGTCTCATCATGAAGTTTCCGTTCATACTTACGCACATCTTCTATACTCATACCTGCATGTATTATACATGTACATAATACATGTATTTTACTGCTTATGCATGTGAAAACAAAGTGTGCAGAGCAACCAGGCAAAGAGCACACGTGTTTTGGGCTTGTTGGTCCTCCGTGTATGCTATGTACATGTACACGTATCATGTTCAGTCTAACAGTGCATCTGAGCAGTCCCCACAAGTCTAAATAGTGTTGACACAACTGTGTTAGGGACAGTCACAAATGCAGAAAGGCAGAAAGCGTTTTCAAGGGTTATTTTTAGGGAATGGGCTTTACATAATACAGCACTGTATGGGCACTGCTACCATTTCCACACATGTTGTGCCAAAGCCGCTGGTACCTTCGTTTCAACATGTAACCTTAACCACCTCCATGAAATAGTCTGACAGACACACAAACAGACACAGACCAAGTACCGTAACCCTCGCTGCATATGTGCCGAGGGTTAATGACTCCTACACACACAACACAAACTACAGATGCTATTGCTACCAATGCAAGTCTTGTGTGTGTATAACAAACATAAGCACACATATACCGGAAGCAGTCATTTGGACTCTGAACTCACACCATGCATTGTAGGGCAGATGTGCCTACTGCTGAATTTTATACATAATGCAGTTCAGCTTGTAGCACATCGAGAGAGGACAACACATGTATCTCTGTATCTGTGACATGAGAACTTACCATACCACTCATCCATCCATACAAAGGCTTGCTTGTGTCCTTGTAATATGATATCTTGAATAGCCTGCAAGCAGTCAACAGTAGACAGGATGTAGAAGTTACCATTGTTGCAGCATAGGTGGACCCCCCTTATCATGGACCCCCCAGTCAACCAGTCCTAGGAATGGTGGACCCCCGGTCCACCTGTCCTACGACTGGTGGACCCCCAGTCCACCCTGGTGGACTGGGCTAGGGTGGACCCCCCCTGAACTGGTGGGCCCCCAACTGCTAGTTTATGGATCGGTTGCTAGGGGCCCGAATGGATGGTCAGCGGGTCCTGTGACTTCTCTAGGTAGGGCTAGGGTTAGGGCTAGGGCTAGGAGCTAGGATCGAAAGGGTACGACAGATATGAGAAAGTAATGCTTAACATATATACATACAAGTGTAAAAACATTTTCACAAAAATGTTGAAGGATGTAGGGATTGAAGTGCCAAAAAGTATAGAAACAAGGTCAAAGTGCAGCATGCATGCAGACAAAGGCAGGGGATGATAGCATGCAACAATCGTAACATGCGTAACCCCTTTTAGTATTTACAGATGTAGGGATATGGGGTTACGCATGTTATGATTGTTGCATGCTATCATCCCCTGCCTTTGTCTGCATGCATGCTGCACTTTGACCTTGTTTCTATACCTTTTGGCACTTCAATCCCTACATCCTTCAACATTTTAGTGAAAATGTTTTTACACTTCAAGTGTTTCACTGGTTTTTACTGTGTGTAGCACCACATATAAACCTACTGAATTTCGTGCAGAGTTCCACCTCCCTTGCATACCTATAAGCAGGATAGCTAGCAATTGTCGGTGACTCCTACATCCTGTCTTGCACGTACTGAGTACAACAGCGTGTCCAGTTGCCTGCAACAGTTAGTCGTTCAAAGAAACGGAGAAACGTAGCCAAAAAAGACAACACAGCACTCGAAAAAGCGGCAGCTCGACGAACACTGAAAGTCTTGATTAGTGCACAAAACTAACTTCACGTGTTCGGCACGTGAGCAAACAGAACCCCAGTTTCGCGGTAGGCCGTTTGAACTGGATTAGAAAGAAGAAGAAGAAGAAGATGATGATGAACATCTGGGATTTTACAAATTTCCAAGATTCACTGTAGCTGTATATTTTACGTACTTTGAGAGTATTATAGTGTATAGAAGCACTCGCAGAGCACGTAGTTGTCTGAAAAGGCTTAAAACATCCGCGTTCGGGAGTTCTGAGCCGTTATTTTTGGGCTGGGCGTGTCGGCGCCATCCCTACGTATAGAGTCTTAGACTACCGACTCTATGATATACTCTTCTGTTTCTCTTGTTCATTAATGACCTTCCTGACTCAATTATGTCTAGAGTGCTGCTCTTTGCAGATGATGCAAAGTGTTACAGATCAATATCTTCAATCACTGATTGGAGGACAGGAGCTCTAATATATTTACTTGGTAGTCATAACTGCGCGAGGGTTACGCACTTTACAAGTGCATTTCATTAATGTAGGGGCTCGCTCACGCTTGCCCCAATTATGGGATTCCGCATGTTAGTATTGTTGCATGCACTCATCCCCTGTCTTGCTGCATATATACTGCACTTGTTTCTCTAATTTTTGGCACTGTCATCCCTACATCCTTCAACATTTTAATGTTTTTAGTCCGTTTATTATTTGGGTTTAAGGGGAATGTGTATCAACAAGTATTTGGGATTGCGATGGGTTCCCCAGTTTCAGTAGTTGTGGAATGGAAATTGGCTACATTCTCAGACCCACCACAGTTTGGAGGAGATATGTCGATGACATTTGTGTGGCTATTAACAGGAAGAAAATACATGATTTCTTATATCACCTGAACACCATCGAATACACCACAACAGTGGAATTTGAATCTGATACTAACGGACTTCCTTTTTTGGATGTTTATTTGCATTGGTATGAGGATGGCAATGTTGGACTTCTGTGTATAATAGGATTTCATGTCACATCATCCTATACAGCACAGAACTGGAGTTGTACGTACACTATTAAAAAGCGAAGGTTTTGCCATCCACAGCAGTGGACGAAGCACTAGGAGTTAAGAGACTTGTTTCTGTGCTGGAACAAAACCACTACCCTAGGAATGTTATGAATGGATGTGACATAACTATTAAGAAGGAACCACATAACAGTAGCCTCGGTTCCAGGCCTTCCCCGCGAGCATTTACATTACGCGCTGATTGTGCGTGGGAGTAAAACATTGAAAAGTCGGGGAAGGCCTGGGCGCAAACGTCACGTGAGGTAGACGTTAGGTAGACGCCTGGCGGTGTGGCACTTTGCGTGTCCTGGTACTACAGACGACCTAGTGTAGCAACTCTGGCATGTGGTGTTTGCTCAAGAGTCGGGAATACATGGATCGTCCGTTGAAGACCATCACTTGCTCCTTAGTACACGCACACGCAAAGTGCCACACCGCCAGGCGTCTACCTAACGTCTACCTCACGTGACGTTTGCGCCCAGGCCTTCCCCGACTTTTCAATGTTTAATCAGCGCGTAATGAAACGCTCGCGGGGAAGGCCTGGAACCGAGGCTAACATAACAGAGTCAGTGGCATAAGAGGAAGGGTGCTGCGCTAGCGCTTCGGAATTTTCGACCGGAAGCCACACCCCTTATTATGTAACCTGCGGCTCGCGCGCGACTACGAAAAATTATAGTATAAGTATTATACATCACCTTGCTTGCAAATATCAAGCTAAATCTGGAGATAAACAGGGTGCTCCGAGTCTGCTGAATCTTCAAGTAAGATATAAATTTGATGTACTGTAGCCTAGGCCTAGGCATAAAGGGGGTGCTTGAGCACCCAAAGCACCCCCCACCCCCTGTCTATGCCACTGAGAGTGACTTGATAGTGGTGCTGCCATATATACAAGGTACATCATGATGCATTTGGGTTCATGCAAATATTTAAGCAGTTTTTAACTCTGCACTACTTTGAAACAACAGTTGATGAAACCAAAAGACCCAGTTTGTGTAAGAAATAGGACGACAGGTGTGGTATATTCTATCCATTGTAAGGCTTGTCCAGCTATGTATATCAGACAGACAGGTCGCCCATTAGAGACACGGGTCAAAGAGCATAAGACTGCTGTACAAAATGGTGAAGTATCATCATCAGCTTTGGCATGAATGAGAGGATGATGTGAATGCAGCTGGAATGATGTGAATGCAGCTGAAAACAACCCTCAACATAAACTGACACTAGAGTCATGGCATATCCATCAGCATTCAACTACAGTGAACAGATAACTAGGTGGCCTCCCCAGTGAGTATATAATACTCCCCGGTTGAGTTATATAGTAGCTTTCTTATTATTTTGTTGACAATTTTTTTATATTTTTGCTTACCTTTCTTATTTATACAAGTGTAAAAACATTTTCACTAAAATGTTGAAGGATGTAGGGATTGAAGTGCCAAAAGGTATAGAAACAAGGTCAAAGTGCAGCATACATGCAGGCAAAGCCAGGGGATGATAGCATGCAACAATCATAACATGCGTAACCCCATATCCCTGCATCTGAAAATACTAAAAGGGGTTACACATGTTATGATTGTTGCATGCAATGATCCCCTGCCTTTGCCTGCATGCATGCTGCACTTTGACCTTGTTTCTATACCTTTTGGGACTTCAATCCCTACATACTTCAACATTTTAGTAAAAAGTTGTTTCACTGGTTGTTTCACTGGTTGTGTGTAGCAACACGTAAAAACCTACTGACTTTCGTGCACCTTTGCATATACCTATAAGCAGGATAGATAGCAACTGTCAGTGACTCCTACATCCTGTCTTGTACTAATGTTCAGCACGTGAGCAAACAATAAAATGGCGTCTAAAACTAACACTTGTAAGGTTGCAGACCTGGAGTTTGACGGCATTGGGAGAAGGTATGTAGATTTTATTTATCAAGAATTATGTACGCTCCAGTATAAATGATTTTCGTGAAAGAATTAGAGCGATTAATAACCCCAGTTTCGCGGCAGGCCGTTTGAACTGAAGAAGAAAGAAGATGAACAATTGGCGTTTTTACAATTTTCCGAGAATCGCTGTAGCTGTATATTTTACGTACTTTGAGAGCATTATAGTGTATAGAAGCACTCGCAGAGCATGTAGTTTGTCTGAAAAGGCATCCTCGTTCGGGAGTTCTGAGCCGTTACTGAGGCTAATGGGCGTGTCTGCGCCATCCCTACATATAGAGTCTACTGACTCTATGATAATTAATTAATTGCATACTTTTCTCCTTGCTTTGTATCATAGTTACAGTTGGAATTTTATTACATTTCTTAGGTCTTCTATATGTATCCCTGTACTGTTGTTGTACTCATATTGCCACTGAGGACAGCCTGGTGGCTGTCAAAATGTTTGGCCTTAAATGCAGCTAAGTAATAAATACAAAATGAGAAGAGTATCAAGTACAATATGAGAGAGAGTACTCATTAGTTATATGCTTAGTTACATTCCACACAGGACCAGTTATTTGTCTCTTGACAGCTTTTAACATGCCATCCACTCCAAATTCTCTGGCTAATATTAGATTCAATGCTGATTGGTCATACCTGTGACAACCAACGTAATGGCCATCGTGAACTTGAGCAAAATGGCATGGATGAAGTCTAGATCCTTTAGGAGCAATGCATCTTTGGTGGAGGCCACAGTCTAGCCATGGTTTAATCAACTTTCTCTTCATTAGGGGATTTGCCCACATTAAAAAGCTACTGGCCTCAAGTGTTATCACTTGGGCCATATCTTTTCTATCTTTAGGATAATGTAGATACTCTATCATTCCATCATGGCTAAATTCAATTGCACGAAAGTGTATTGGATTCAGACAGAGGAAAGGAAACGTGAAAAGGTAGGCTAGTGCTCTCCTTATATTGCATGACTTCATCCTGAGACTAGCATCTCCATACATGATGACGTGATACTCAGTGGACACCAGTCTAGTTATGATTGGTTTCCAAGCATATGTGTGCAAATTTTTCACATGGGGTTGTCGGTACTTTTTGAAGGGGAAAGAACGAAGTTCCACATTGCAGTATTTGAGGACTTGCTTTTTGTGTGAGGGGTTCAAGCCAAGGTCATAGACAATGATCTTCTTGTCTGGTAGACAGGTCTGCACGGAGGCAATCATGTCTTTTGCTTCCTCAAAATGGTTATCAGAGAAAGCAGTTAGTATGACAAGTTGGTCATACAGCTCTTTATATGGTGCCTTTGAACTGAAGGTAGTTGGTTGTGGAGTACCACTGCTACTGTAAGAACTATTTTTATACTGTTGAGGTGTATTGGTTGGTAGCTCCATATCTGCAGCCTTTGAAGCGAACAGAGCTGACTGTGCATCACTGCTGATTTTGTATGAACGATTGTGTAGTTTGTGTTGAGGTGTATTGGTGAGTGACTCCATATCCGCAGCTTTTGAAGTGAAGGGAGCTGACTGTGTATAACTGCTGATTTTGTATGAACTATTTTGTAGTTTGTGTTGGAGTGTAGTGGGATCTGAGATGAGTAGCTCTAGTACCAACACCACTCCAATAGTTAGTAAACATAAAGATAGCAGCACAATTGAATTCAGTCTTAAAAGCATTACTTAATCCCAGTTCTTCAATCCTGGTTCTTCTTGCCAGTTCCCCAGCTTTACAACAGCAGTAGCTAGTAGCACTATATATGGTGGAATCAAATAGCAGTGGGAGAATGATAACTTTACAGCAAACCTACTAGCTAATCTAGACTTTGTTTAGTATTAGTCTTTAGTTAATAGTCTAGTTAACACCAAATGGCATATAAATGTATGGTTGAATAACAACCACAAACAGAGGTGGAATGCCGATATAATTATCCTCGGCGCGCGCATGCGCAGCGAGCTTCTGTGTCTGTCTGATGCGCTATTTCTAGGACACCATAAGCTTATATGTTGAACTGAAGTTACGAACGGCTTCGGTGCAACACGGAGCAGACTTTTATTATAGAAGGAATTTTCCTATAAACCCTTCGTTTCCTAAAAACATCTATATGTATGTTACGTTGACTTCTTTGACAGTGTGAATCATACACTATATATAGAAGTGTTTAGTTAATTTTGGAGTTAGTCGGCGAATTCTTACAGTTTTACAAGCAATGTATATCACTGCATCTTCACCTGTAATAAAGCCACAGCCCCTTTCAAATGTCAAAAAGGAGTCAGACAGGGGTGTATACTGTGTCCACTACTTCTCATAGCAGGTTTAGATAGAGAAATAAAGAAAAATAAGGCAATTTAACTCCATACTATACTGTGTACTACATACTACATTCTCCCACTGCTATTCCATACTATACTGTGTCCACTACTTTTCATAGCAGGTTTAGATAGAGAAATAAAGAAAAATAATGCAATTTAACTCCACAATGGAATAAGCCTGGAGGGTTCTGCACTTTAGTGCATTCATTTGTATGGTAACAGTTTATTTTTAGCAAATCACATTCCTAAATATTTATATGAATGTCAGGGTGTGATTGTTCAACTTGAATATATCAGAACATTTATTATTTTGTGTTTACTTCTAATCTCCATTTTTAGCTAAATTCTAATTCTAATTACCGCATTTCTTTAGACCAACTACATTATCGGAAACAAGAACGACGTCATCTGCATACATGAGTATATATATCGGCGCCACGCGTGCACGAACCTATACAATGCGCATGCGCGCTTTCCGCAGAAAAATGGCGGACCATACAACGGAGTACGATGGCCTAGCTTTTCGTTTTTGCCTTCGCGCAACGCAAATTGTGCGTCATTAACTTACGAGCTGGCTGCAGCAGCTGGGCGTCTGTTCGTCCTGTCACGTACCCAGTGGGCAACGACAAAAATTTGTGGGGTTTTCTCTGAAACCGCTCCTATGCGGAGATCCAGCACTGCCCTAACGTCCACCTCACGTGACGTTTGTTTCCCCGAATTTTTGACGAAATCAAAGCGCGTATATTAATTTGTATAAGCATTAAATGGATGAATATATGCATCAAATGGATGAATAGCATTATGTTACATGCTAACTGTGCATGAATTTATTATATGTGCATGGTACTAACTGTGCATACAGAATTTTGTCGTCATATATAATGAATGCAATCATTATAGTCTCATACAACATTCCTTTCCACAACCTCAGCATCTTACATCTCACCATGTATGGCAGCAATATATCTAGGGAATATACTCTTTTTAAGGTGGATAATGTGAATTTTGGCCTCTGCCATACCAGCTCAGGGTTTCATCTACGGAATTATTTTGAGGCGGAAGTGATGTGCACAAAAAATTAACGGTGTGGCCTACTGTGTTATTCGCATATCAAATATGTGCAGAGGATTATTTTAATGATGCAGTTGAAGTCAATATCCTTGGGAGGAAGCTTCTCCCCTGTCTTCCCAAAATCCTGAAGCTATCATATTACATGTCATATGTAGTGTATATCTCATCTATTCAAATGCTGTTTTTGAAAGAGAAGTATATACATATATGTACAATTAATTGAGTGGTTTATGTGATTTACACACGAGAGGAAGCTTGTAAACTACAAGGCATAGCTGAGTTGTTTATATATCAGCTTACTCAAGTGTGTAAATCCCATATGCCACCGACCATAGTTCAAGTGGCTTGTACTCTGGTTATGGTCAGATCAAAGACTTGTTATATAGTAAGAAATGGTTTACCCCCATTGCCTTATGGTTATAGAGATACATTACATTTGTGGTCACAGCTAATGGTATAAGCTATATAAGGACCAGCTTAAGTCCTTGATCTTAACCAAAACCATAATACAAGGATTACTGGGGCACAGAAAATTGAAATACGTAAATTCTCAGAAATACATGATAAGACAAAGTTTGAGATAAAGGGCGTTTTATACAAATTCTATCCTACGACTCAGTGATCTTGTGTACATGATTCTGTAGAATGTTGTTTGTAGCTCTAGGCTACGTAAGTGTGGTATTATAGTAAGCAATCAACATCCGGCCTACCAGGTATCTCTATGACGTATTGCTTGTTTTCAGTACTATACACATAGTGCAAATGCAAATTCACTGAAGATGATGTAAAGACCAATAGACTGTACGGAATTACCCTTGGAAGGCGCGCGCACATACGTATATGTCGTCATAAACCACGTACTGTTACTGAAGCTTGAATATCGCAACTAATGGCTGCTAAAGTTGACTCTGAAGGTAATTTGTTATATTATCTGTTATAGTTGGTAGACAAAAACACGTTGATTGAATTCGACTTCAACATGTTGATACCGCTTTGTGTAAAACAATGCAGTTTAGCTTTACCTAAGTCCATATATAGGGATGGCACTGACACGCCCATCGCAGCCAGCGTCAAACGAGTCATCAAATGTAACGGCTCAAAACTCCCGAACGCGTGTGTTATAAGACACACAGCCTGCGTTCAAATAGTAATCGCTCTATTTCTTTCACGAAAACTTAGAGCGTACAGGATCCTTAGTGCAAACCTTCGGCGGCATAATAGAGGGGAAAATGGCAGTAGCCATACAATGGTCCAGAGAAAATTTCACACCTTTATTGTGCGTTAAGTAAGTTGTGTCGTTTGTAGAACGAATAAACTTACTACAAGCAGCCAGCAGACAGACAGAACTAATGTACCAGCGCATGCGCCGAGGGTAAACAATAAACCATATAAGTGCTTATAGCCCGGAAACGGCATGGGAGACAGGTCACATATTAACATACAATGAAAAAGCAGTGAAACAAGCATTGAGGATGTAAAGTAGGACCGCATTCAAAACCTGATAAGTATCAGTTTGATATTCACAATGGTCTGGGTTGTCAAATTGGCCACTTGTAATCTCCTTAACGAGTTTTGTCCCAACTCAATGGCAGTGCCAAAAATCAAAGAAGACAGGGGATGATAGCACACAGCAGTAATACCGTGCGCACCTGGTGTCTAGCTGCATACGTATGTACAGTCCTTAATGCCAGGGGCGTAACTAGCATGAGGCAGAGGAGGCATTTGCCTCCCCTGTTTTCGACAATATTATTATTCGCCCCGAGCGAGCGCAAGCGGCAGCTAGCTGTAAAGGCTAGGGCTAACAACCCGCGAGCGACAGCGCGCAAGCAGCAGCTAACCACAAGCGGAGCACAACTGGCAGCTAGAGGGCCGCACCGTACCGCTCACGCCCGGTCGTACGCGCATGCGCGGGTATGTGGGCTAATGAATAATTAATAAGCCTCCCCTAGAAGTTACTCCCCTGCTTAAGATTTTTTCTTTGATTTTGGCATTACACCTTAAAGAAAATGGTTTTACACTTCAACTATGTATGATGGTCAGTTTTGGAGAGACAGCCCTTACTCCAAAATACCACCGGCAACTATGGTGGTTGTGGGGATCAAGTTGATGCTGGTGATGGTGGAGGTCAAGCTGGTGCTGGCAACCATGGTGATGGTGGGAGTCATGATCAAGTTGGTGGTGGCAACCATGGTGATGGTGGGGGTCAAGTTGGTGGTGGCAACCATGGTGATGGTGGGGGTCATGATCAAGTTGGTGGTGGCAACCATGGTGATGGTGGGGGTCAAGTTGCTGGTGGCAACCATGGTGATGGTGGGGGTCAAGTTGGTGATGGCAACCATGGTGATGGTAGGCGTCAGGTCGGTGATGGTAACCATGGTGATGGAAGGGATCATGTTGGTGGTGGTAACCGTCGTGGTGGTGAAGCTGTCAATAATGACCACCTACTTGACTGGGTTTTCTATTTTCTCTGTTTTATTTCTGGTCAATTGATGTTGGATTTTGTAAGGAAGACATCGAACAACAACCAACGGCGTGTGATATTTTTCGTGATTACCATGCTCGAGTTTCCCCTCTTCATTCTCTTCTTGCTCTTCCACGCTGGTGTGCTAGTATTCAATGTCTATGCCATCATTAAACATTTACCAATTTATAGTAACATAACGCATGGCTATATATCTGATCCCTATGAAACAGAAGGAACAAAACTCATTTCATCCTTAACTAGTCATATGGTTGGCATCAATGCCCATGATGCCCAGCAGTTTAAGGTCATGCTAGAAGTGCTGTTTACAATGTCTACTCTGTCGGGGAGCCTGTCGTACCTGATCATGACATACGTTCTTGTCACTCATTACAGCTTCCTTCACACATTATATGAAGACACAAAGTCACGGCTGTCCAAAGATTTTGAGTGGTTACACCAATATGAGGAAAATCGTATTTTGAATCCCTTTCCCGTAACACCTGTTAGGGATGGACACAGGGAGTACTACAAAAGAGTGCCTCTTCGTCCTCCACAGAGTTATTGCTTCTTCTTCATTTTTCTGCTTAATTTGATTCTGTTTGCAGCCTATGCATACATACCTTTTCAAATTCTTGATGTTGAAGACCATATTCAATATTCCTTGTCTCGCAAAATTATTAACAATGTTGGATTTGTGACTCTGTTCAGTTCCCAGTATGGTACTATCATTAGTTGCTTCATTTTCTCTAAAGTTGCTTATGCAGTGACAATTGAATGCAATGGAAAGATGGAAGTCTTCCAAGGTATATTGAACAATGCAATCACACCCCAGCAAGAAGAAAACGCATTAAATCAATTCCAAAATGAAGACAGGGCGTTTTATAAGTTATCCAATTGGTCTACAAGCCCTTACAGGTTTTGGTTTACAATTCATTGGTTTTTCTATGCTGTGACGGCATTCCTGTCCATTGGATTTGTAGTTGATATCATTTTGCACAAGCTGTCTGGTACTTTTACATGTGATTCAGCGTGTAGGTGGGGTATAGCATTTATATTCGCTTTTACTCTTGAGCACACAGTCCTTTTTCTCTACCCTTGTTTCCGTGCTGCATCAATTCTCGCTGCTCGAAACTCACTTATTAAGAGAGTTTGCACTGATGACATTCCACACATGCCAACAAAACTGAAAGCCGTGTTTGTCCAGTACATGAAAGAGCGAAAGTGTGGGTTTGAACTGTCCATCTTCTGTGCTCGTATTGAGTTTGGGTTCAACATTGCTTATATCTCCATCTTCCTTGGACTCATAGGAATTATAATTAAACTTTCCCTTTACTGAAATACTTTTAAACAGCTAGAACTGTAAGTTAAACACTATACATGTATATGAGGAACTAAAGCATTTAGTGAGTGAAGAATTCACTGTGTGTATTATAAGTGATGGCTATCGGATAACCATTTTGAGTATGGCGTGTGTAAGTGTCATTTTGTGTGTTTGTGACTTGTTGATGTGTGGATATCCTGTTGTGATATAAAAGTTTGTACCAAGTGATACACTATGGGAACAGGGAATTGCAGTGCTTCAAAACACATGCTGTATATTGTTAAATATTCTTAGTGACCTGGTAAAGATGTATTAAGTTTTGTTGTCAGCATACTCAGGCCCAGATGATCAAGAGGGAATGAGAAAGACAGACTTCCGTCCGGAGTCGAACCCAGGTCTAATGACCAGCAAACCAGCACACCAGACACTGAGCCACGATCACCAGACAAAAGTATAAGAGGGTATAAGAGGGAATGAGGGGATGGACTTTTGTCTGGTGATCGTGGCTCAGTGTCTGGTGTGCTGGTTTGCTGGTCATTAGACCTGGGTTCGACTCCGGACGGAAGTCTGTCTTTCTCATTCCCTCTTGATCATCTGGGCCTGAGTATGCTGACAACAAAACTTAATACATGCTGTATATATTGCTCTGTTCAGGTATAGGGCAGGCACAACAGTGCAGGAGTGGAGGAGCTGTGTGGGCACATACATGTATATACATGATGACTAATATTACAGTGTGGTACATTGTTGCATGCTTACACTGTAGAATGAAAGCTAAACCCTTGGTGTACATGCCACTTGCTTGGTTTGCTCTGCATGTGCACACCTTTTTTCATGCATAATATATAATTGTGTGCATGAATCTTTCTTCATGTTTCTTTACATGTATAACTGGAGCATTGGGTTGTCCTGAGTGGTTTAATTTGTTAATGCTAATTAATAGGAAGTCCATCACCATCCCTACATAGAGAGTCCGACGGTGAAGACATGCCCTGGATGCTTGGTGGCTGGAGTTAAGGCAAAAGTTGGATCCCCCACACTGATGAGGAGGAGATAAGGATTTGCCTCTGTGTATACATGTATACATGGCTCTGCCCATGATATGGGCATTGGTCAAAAGTAGTGTTATAAGTATGATTGTAAGTAGTGCTACAGCACATACTGCTACAGTCATCATTACAGTGCTATACAGTCACACATGTCACAAAAATATTAAACACACGCAGTTATAACATAAATAGTGGTACAGTATTGACAGAGAGGATTATACACAGGTATTGGTACTTCATGGTGTGGAGGCAAGTATGAGACAATTGTTATGTGTCTGGTTTAGAGTCCGGTATTTCCAGTCCGTCCAGCACTTTCTGATTGGTCTCATCATGAAGTTTCCGTTCATACTCACGCACATCTTCTATACTCATACCTGCATGTATTATACATGTACATAATACATGTATTTTACTGCTTATGCATGTGAAAACAAAGTGTGCAGAACAACCAGGCAAAGAGCACACGTGTGGGCTTGTTGGTCCTCCGTGTATGCTATGTACATGTACACGTATCATGTTCAGTCTAACAGTGCATCTGAGCAGTCCCCACAAGTCTAAATAGTGTTGACACAACTGTGTTAGGGACAGTCACAAATGCAGAAAGGCAGAAAGCTCAGGTACCTTTTTCAAGGGTTATTTTTTGTGCATGGGCTTTACATAATACAGCACTGTATGGGCACTGCTACTATTTCCACACATGTTGTGCCAAAGCCGCTGGTACCTTCGTTTCAACATGTAACCTTAACCACCTCCATGAAATAGTCTGACAGACACACAAACAGACACAGACCAAGTACCGTAACCCTCGCTGCATATGTGCCGAGGGTTAATGACTCCTACACACACAACATAAACTACAGATGCTATTGCAACCATTGCAAGTCTTGTGTGTGTATAACAAACATAAGCACACATATACCGGAAGCAGTCATTTGGACTCTGAACTCACACCATGCATTGTAGGGTAGATGTGCCTACTGCTGAATTTTATACATAATGTAGTTCAACTAGTAGCACATTGAGAGAGGACAACACACGTATCACTGTATCTGTGACATGAGAACTTACCATACCACTCATCCATCCATACGAAGGCTTGCTTGTGTCCTTGTAATATGATATCTTGAATAGCCTGCAAGCAGTCAACAGTAGACAGGATGTAGAAGTCACTGACAATTGCTTGTTAGGAGGTAAAATATACTTTGGATGTTTATACACGTGTTGCTAGCTACACACAGTAAAACCAGCGAAACAAGAATAAAAACATTTTTATTCAAATGTTGAAAGATGTAGGGATGGTAGCCAAAATCACAGAAACAAAGTGCACCATTCAGGCAAAGGCAGGGGATGATGGCATGCAACCATAATAACATGTGTAACCCCATACCCCCCTACATCTTTAAGTACTAAAAGGGTTAGGCATGTTATTATGCACGCATGCCATCATCCCCTGCCTCTGCCTGCATGGTGCATACAGCAACACCTAGCACACAGACACATATATAGTATCAAAGCAGCTCAATTTCAGCCGCTCTCACGCAGTTGTCTCTACCAGACTAACATTTTAGTTTACAGCATGAGACTCAGCAGTGGAAATTTACAGTGTAAGTTCATGTAGTAACATAGCCAGGCAATAATCATAATCTGACCACCCCCCTTACCACATTTCATATGCAAAACTAGGGGCCAGAACAGGATAGAACGTACAAGTCAAAACTACTATTAAACTCGCTAGGCCTTGTGAGTAATTGCTTTCTAACAGGAAAGTAAAACTTGTGAGTACATGTTTCGACTATTGCAGTAAAAATGGCAGGAGACAAGTGAATAAAATTTGGAAATTGAAATGAAATGCAGGGATTGTCTAAAAAGAAACAGAGATAAGATTGGGACACAAACATGCAATGATGTGATATATCAACATACCATTGTGGGTACATTGATATACCATAGCATGTCTGTGTCCCAATCTTGTATCTTTACTTCATTTCAAATTTCCTAAATGTTTTATTTATTTGTATTAGGTGAATGCTAAAGCATTGAGGGCGAGCAGAGTTAACCCACCTAGTCTTGAGCTGGCTTTACATTTGCACATAGCACATGGTAGCTCATGGCACCCCGGTCCATATAAAGTACATGCACAGTGTTTAGTTGTTGGTTGGTCGGTCAGTTACCCATATATAATAACCCCTGCCAGCTGAATGACTAGGTGGGCTTGCTTCACTAACTCTGGGTGGTCCATGTGCATGTTCATTAGTATGCATTCACTGTACAAAGTAGTTACATGACCTTAATTGGGGTACATGATATGCATGGTCGAATGCACCCCAATTAAGGTCATGTAACTACATTTTTTGGATGTTACAGTCTAGCAACTTGACTGTCCAAGTCTCACTCAGCCACACCCATCCCTTAGCCCGCAATAAGCTTCCAAAAATGCGATAAAATCTAGTTGCACAACATCCAATAAATGATGGTACTGGACTACTTACCCTGTGTACCCCTGACTCCACCCTGCCCTGTAGTCCCCACACTTCAAAAAACACCTTCACTGCCTTGTATGAACACATGACAGGCTCACTGCTGTCCTGCAAGACAAGTACATATAAAACAGTTTTCATTTAAAATTTTGAAAGGATGTAGGTGCCAAAAAGTGTAGAAACAAGGAAGCATCCATTCAGCAAAACAGCGGATGATTGCATGCAACAATAATAACATGTGAACATCATAAAATAAAGGGGGATTATGCATGTTATTGTTGTTGCATGCTATCATCCGCTGTTTTGCTGCATGGATGCTTCCTTGTTTCTACACTTTTTGGCACTTCCATCTCTACATGAAGTATTCAAACCACAAGACACATAAAGCAATACAACACACAACACAATGCAACTTACCCGAGACAGTCATTTTCAAAGAAAATGAGCTGAATCAGGCGGGACTCAAACCTGGACATTCTTTCAACTGAGCTACCAAGGCAGCTCAGCTGGCTGGGCTGAATCACACATACAAGGCACACAACTTAAGGAAAAGCATCACAACCTGAAAATCAGGTGAACTAAAACTTAGTATATACATGTAGAAGCAGACACCAAACTCCAAACTAAGTAATAATATTCAAGCCACGAGACTTGCAAAGCAACACAACACAGCACAACGTAACTACATTGTACATGTGTGCATCAGGAAGAGTGTCGGAAAATGAATATTAAGTGGATTGTTTTCAGAACAATAGTGTGGTCACATAAGCAACTGTTTTGAAAAGCCATCACAATACCTCTGCCAGAAAGCAGTGAATGTTTGAAAACCTGTTCTTAGCCGCCTTTTGAACAGATAATTTGGACTGTCAATACACAGCTCTGTTTACTACCTTAAGATTACCAGATGAGGTTGTCGTGGTTTCAGGCCTTCTCCATTGACATGTTATAAAACATGAACATTATGCATGAAACCAGAAACACATGTAAGGAGCTGGCCTAATTTCTTAGATTACTTAATGTGCATACACATTCTGACAATCTCTCATGAATGTATCCTGTACTTGTAGCACAAGTCACTACACCACTGCAGTGGGTGGTGATTGGTACCACACTTACCATCCAGCCTTCACTGAGAGGACCTCTACCAGTCTTACTGGACTTGAACTTGGTACAATCCTGTATGGATACAATGGATTAGATTTTCAACAAGGATGTGTAGCTGGCTGGAGTTGAGGCCAGGGGCCGGAGTTGAGGGGCAAATGGATGGTAAATTATATGTATGTTCCTCAGGCGAGGAAGGAACAGGATTTGCCTGTAGGTACATGCATGTGTGGCTCTGCCCAGGAATGTGGGTGTGGCCACTTGTCAATGGCAGGGGTGCTATGGCAGTTTATTAACGAGGATGTGGATATGTAGTGATAACTACACTGGTCTCAGCTGCTAAGACAAAAACAGCAGCAATGGCACATATATTACAGCTACACCTCCAGACTTCTTCAGCAATTACACAGTATAATTCTTGATAGTTAATTTCTACCTTCTCTATTTTTACTTGGTTAGATTCAGTAGCTCTACAGTAGTATGTGTAACCTGCTCAGGCTTGTACTCTCCACTGGATGGCTGTTCAGTGGCTATGTCTACTGTCACCACCTCACGTTGACTCAATGCCTCCTCACTCTGGTTCAGAGCCTACATACAAGGTGCCAAGAATGGAGTTGTAGATAGCTGAGCCTCTATAGTAAGGTTATCCGTACACAAATGTACATGATTGTACATGTACATGTTTACACATGCATGATGGATGAAGCATAACACGTTAAAATAACTGGGTAATCAACCAATAATGTAGCATCCTGCCTTGCAATGGAATTATGCTCTTATGCAAACAAACTTGGAACTTGGTCTTTCCTGTTACGTGTACATGTCCATACACTTTGCATTGCATGCTTGTGTGAGAGACGGAAATATACATGTGAGCACATGACTAGCATTGGACTATGTGTATACAAGTACACATGTACATGTACAAGTGCATACACCTACAGGAAAGAGAGCCTACTGCACATAGCCTTTGAAAAGGGAGTTATAATACTCACGTTGTGTGTCTTGCCACTATCGTCAATGTATGTGGAGTCTATCTGTATTTGGAACTTGGGTAGGAATGAACACTGAAGAAGGAAAGAGGAACGAGACACATTCATAATAGTATATACGATGTAGATACATGTACCATGCATGAACTCACTGTGTACTCTGAGTGGTAGCAACATCCAGTTCCCATTCATGAAGAGAAAGAAATATCCAGTGATACAATGTGCACACATACATGTACATGATTAAAAGCACACCACAATCCTATATAGTGATCACTTAAAATGGTCTTTATTATTACTATGCTTAGAAAATAACAATAAACTATTTACAGGCATGTATTTCAATACATGTATCCATACATGCATATACATGTACATATGTATTTGTCTCAATTAATGTGGCAGCATATGGAGTTTCAAGCTTTACATCAACTTCACTCAACGACCATTGTCCCCGAAACTTTGATACTCACTAAACTGTCATAACAACTATACATTGTTTTAGTGTACATCTGTTTTGACACAATAACCTTGGCACCACATAAAATTAAACAGCCACAGGTACACACACATGAACATGCTATGCTATGGGTATAAATAATCCTGCAAAAACCTCATCGTCATGCTTGAAGTAACAGACATTTACTGGGCATTCATCTACATGTTTATCCACACATAACATGTATACATTGTATACATGTAATCATTGAACTAAAGGATGTCAACACCAATGGTGAAAGCAATATTCAATAGTGTAGTATGAACCTGTGATGGTGTAGGGGTAGTAGTTCCAGGCCTTCTCTGTGATGTAGAACACACGTGGAATCATACTCTGTACCCAGCCAGGCAGGCGACTACATGTACATAGAGAGGTAACAGATCACAATGATGCACTCCACAAAGTGTATATACATGTACATGTACATGTATTATATATCATGCACATGTAGGACTACTTTATACTATACGTGTACTGTTCGTATGCAATGCAATGCTCATATCATGTTTCAACATAAACAGACAGCATTACAAACATGGTGTATAATTGACACCTTCCGACACAGTCTGATATGCAATGTGAGCAGGAAGCACGTGTGTATACATGTACATGTATATAATAAATGCTCCATGTACATTAGTACGTATAGAATATTTTGCCTTCCACAAACACATATATACGTACGTAAGTGAATAAACAGCTGCCTATGCTGAAGCAGAGAAAACACATCAATCTGCTTTGGGTATACTTAATACATGTACATATGTGTAATTCAGAGAGTAATGACATTCCAGTAATGCTACATAACATTTGCAGACAGGAAATGATTGATTTCCTTGTGACTCCTACATCCCGTACCCTTGCTTCCATATATGACAAAGTGCACGAACAAATGCATGTAAACATACAAGTACACTATGTAAACCTGGAAGCAGACATTTGATAGCAGTTGTTTAATTTACTTATAGGATTGTGCACTTAGTACATTGTATATATACATGTATGTACTGAGTATAAAGCTGTGTACTCATAGTGTACAACTCTACATATTACATGTACGTGCAGCCTGATACTCTCCAGTACATGTAAATACATTACTTGGCTTAGGAAGTAATGGTAGTATTACAGTTATCTACTGTATTCATTACCTTCAAGTGCCATGTACACCAAATGGGAGACACAGCATTGAAATCTATACATGTACGTGTCTGACAAACATGCTGACTCACTTGGTGAGGTAGATCCTCTTCTCTGTGTACTGGCCATCACCATGCCGGTCATCGTGGCATGGTTCATTCACTACCACCTCCACACCGTCCCCTCCTCCCTTGCTCTGCTCAGCACTGTGTCGTGCTATCATGTACAGCTGACCAATGCGGTACTGAACAGAAGAGGGGGGTTTCGTGCATAAAAGTAGCAGGAATTTGGTTATGCACAAGGCAAGTATGAGAAATCCGTGCTGCAAGAATGCGTGTAATGTACACACAACGTGTTTTAGATACGAAACTGCAGATAAAGTGCTAAACTCTGTGCAACGTACACGTATCTACTCTTTATACCTCTTCCACAGAAAATGGCATACATATCCTGTACTCCTTCAGTAACATGATTCCTCACTGTATATACACTCTCTCCAACTTTGATGAGACGCTAATATCTCGCGCGCAGGTACTTATAAAGTTGCCAAGTCATTTCCGGTCATTTCAGCTTGCTTGCCAACTCAGCATTTCTTCCTTTCTAAATCAGCGCACAAAACAAATATTTTGAAAAGCTCGTGCATCGTTCTCTTTTCTGTCCTTCAGTGTTCCTTAGAAGGCCTCGAGTGTTAACTTCTGTAAGTATTTTAGTAGTGTCAACCTAGAAATAGATGTGTAGCCCATTCCGTCTCTGTAGGAATCGTCGGCTAGTAATGGCGTCCAGTATTGAGGAAAGCTCTGTCACTGGTGCGGAAAGCGAAGAGGGAGAGGGTTTGTGTGCCGAATTGTCACTGTGTGAGGACCAAGTGCCTGCGGTGGGCCAGCAGACTGAGATAGGAGAGGAGACGGGGGACGAGGGAGAAGAAGAGGATGTAGTTAGTTCTCTGACTCTGTGTGAGCCTGAGAGTGGCGTCAGTGGCAGTACACCCAGTGGGTACTCCAGCATGTCTCAGCATCAGGAGAGTGTGGAAGGAGAGGGTGCAAGTAGTGCTGGCCACTGGTATTTATATGCTCACGGTACCACGAATGCAGATACACATGTGTGTCAAGATACACCCACTGATGTTCATCCCGACAGTGTACAACAGGAGGAAGCTGTCACAACCTCATCGGAGCTGTCTGCCGTCACTGTACCATTACATGGACATGCTGACTCTAGTCTAAGTACCAATCAACATGTGGTCAAAACAGGAGTGGATGGTGGAAATGATAGTGTTGAAATGGGCAGGGGAGGATCTGTAAATCTTGTCAATTATGATTCATCAGATAGTGATGATTCTAGTGTAAAGACACCTCGCCTTGAAAACTTACAAGGGGAAGAGGGACACCAGTTTCAATACCCAGATAGCAATTCACTGCCATTGAAAACTGAAGATCAGAAGGATGTGAGCATTTCCAGTAGCAGTGTGGGGCAGAGTGATGCTGGTGAACAGGGCCAAGGAGGAGTAGGAGAAGAGAGTGGTCAGAGCGAGGGCTATTGGAATGAACAGGGTTACTGGGTGGACAGTCAGGGCCAAGTGTGGCAGCCGCAGGGGCAAGATGCCTACTGGCAGGGACAGGAGTGGAGCCAACAGACTGAAGGACAGGGAGGAGATTGGCATGGGGGTACAGACAACCAGGGTACAGCTGTACAGAGATATGACAGTCAGAGACAGTGGGTGAATCAAGGGAGTGGGGAAACACAGTCCAAGCAGGCTGCAGATGTACAAGAACAATCCTGGTCAAGTGGGCAAGATGGGCAGGAAGGTAGCCAAGGCTCTACAGAGGGTACCCAGCAACAACAGTCGACCAGCAATCAGCAGGCCCAGTACAGCAATCATGACTATTACCAACAGCAATATGCTGGACAGCAGTATGACAATTCTGCTACTGAATCACAATATTATGATCATACAGCCTACTATGGCCAGGAGAGGTATGACGCCAGTCAGCAGCAGGTCAAGGCAGAAAGTGGCATGAATACATCTGATCCCGTATCTGCACAGACATCCCAAAGCACATACCCTGAGGCTGGAGAGGCCAACAGTCACCAGCAGAGTTCCTATCCTCAGCCAACAAACCAAGTCAACTACAGTCACTATCAGAGCTCGGATGCTTCTCAAGAATATGGTGGCTTTGCACACAACAGAGAGTGGAGCCAAGCACAAGAGCAGCAAAATCAGGGACGTTATGGCCAAGGGAATCATGACTATAATCCAGCACAGCCACATGGCCAGCCTGAGCAGGCACAGTATGACCACCAAGACCAAGTAAACTCATGTGACCCTGGAACACAAGCACAGCATTATGATCAGTCACACTATACCCAACAACACCACGCACAGTCATATAGCCAGCAGGGTCAGTATGGTCAGCAAGGCTCAATGCAATATAGTGAACAACAAACACAACCATATAATCATTCACAGCCATATGGTCAGCATGATCAGTATAACCATCAGCAACCTCATGGTCCACAGGATGAAGTACAATATAGACAGCAACAGGAGATGCAACCTAATACATCCTACAACCAGCAGAGTTATGATGGCTGGTATCAACAGTCACCTCAACAAGGCTATGGCAGTGGTAACTGGAATGACAGAAGTCACGGTGGCAACGATGGTTCATATTACCACTATTCTGACCAGCAGAGTGAGAGGAGCGGTTATCATATGTGGGAGCAACCAGCTCAACAACAGCAACAGTACTATGACCAGCAGTATGGTTCACAGCAAGGATACGGTGGTCAGAACACTCACACTAGTGGCTATCAAACACCACCAGTGATGCCACCACCTGGAAACTATCATCAAAACAATCCTCATCCCTCCCCTCCACTCCCTCCCTCTTCCCCTCTCCCCTCCCATCCCCACATCCCTCCTCCACCCCCTCATATCCCCCCTCCTCCTCCACATCACTTTCCTCCTCCTCACCCACCTCACCCTCCTCCACCTCGCCCACTGCCTCCTTCATCCCCCTCACAACTTCATCATCACAGCAGGAATTATTCCTCACGTACGCAGCCCTCCTGGCAGCACAGAGACCAACACCAGAATGACCCTCACTGGAAGAAGTGGAAGTACAACAGAAGAGACTCTTCTCAGAATCGTGGTTCTCATCAGAGCCCTTCTGGTATTCCTTCATCCCCTGTCAACAGTGTGTCTTCAGATGTCTCTAGTACTAGCAGAGACAGCCCGACTCCAGTGCAACAATCACCTGGTGCAGACAGCCCTGAACACAGTGATCAAAGGAGTTCAAAGCCAGTTTTTTCAAACCAGCTTCGGGATCCAAGGCGATCCAGCCCGCCTACTTCCTCTGGGGACAAATCCAGTCTGAGGAATTCCAAATATACCAGCACCCCTTCGAGTCTTGTACGAAAGAGAAGTGCTCCACAGAAGCAATCAGAAAGATCTTCACCTGCAGGCACTCCAGATTCAAGTGTAAAGACTGAAAAATCTGGCAAGGAGAATAAGGGTAAAGCATCTAGTGGCGAGCCCTTGTCATTTCCAAAGAACACTCTGTCTGGGTTTAGGATCCCAAAACACAACAAGTCTACTGGACAGAGCCAGGCACAGAGTGAGAGTAGAAGGAAAACTGTACCAGTTACTGGTAGAAAATGTGAGCAGACGCAAGCTTCAAATAGCAATAAAGTGAAGGAAGCAGGCAGCTCTAGTGAAGTGACAAGGGAGCAGGGGACAAGTACAAGTGAGAAATCGGATGACAAAAAAAGTACAGCTAAAAAACTTGTGTCTAGTGCTCCTGCTGTACATCTGGACATAGTCAGTACAGAACCAGTTGCTGAGGTTAAAGAGACTACTAGAGTGAAGTCAACTAAGGATGGCTTGACTCAGTCCTCTGAGGATACTTCACGACAGGATCTAGTGTCCCTCTTCAAGTCTATTGATGACAGTACCCTACACGCACTAGCCTCCACTATCAAACTGGCACTCAATTCCAGCAATAGCCAACATGTGAGTTACTGTGTGCCCTTTGCCTCGTCTCTCTCCTCCACACACACGTGAGTGGTGAGGTGACCTTTGAACTCCCACACCACTTGCATATACACTAAGGGAGGAGCTTGGGGTTTGTTTCAGAAAACTTAAAAGGGGGGGAGGGGGGCAACATATGCATGAAAACACGTGTGGCTGTATATGAGGAAGATCTGTTTGGGGCCAAATCTTTTTTGAGGAAGGGGAGCAAATGCCCCCTCTTGCCCCCTCCCCCTAAAAGAATCCCTGATTATGCTAATGTGCTGTAGTGTTGTTTTCTGAGATGGTCCATGTATTGATGTGTATTGTACATGTATACAACTATAGGTAAGTCCGCCTGTGGAGAGCAAGGTTTCTTCAGCGTCAGCTACTACAACAGTTAGTTCTCATATTGTTCACGAAAACTGCATAAAGAATTCTCCATGTGTACATGTATATGCACATTCTCTCTTTCCAGGAGAGCAGTGAACACAAAGATGTGCAACGACCACCTATACCTGCTGATGTGGCCAAAGTGAAGGTGTGTTTTAATTGGAAGGACTGGTATGCTACGTGTAAATGTGTATAATGAACACTGTAGGAAAAGTCACCCATTCCCTCATCATCTCACTGCACATCTCCCTCATCAAGTGTCGCTGCACAGGTGAGCCCACCTTAGTCCTACTCCAGCACTCTGTGCCTGAGTTTTGCAATTCACCCAAGCTCTTCATTCAGTATTGAAAAAAAACTTGGGCCGAGATTTGAACCCACAACACTCTGTGTTCTAGAGAGACACTACCAACTGAGCTACTGAGGCAGCTCAGCTGGCTGTGCCTGATATATCACATAGAGCAAGGGCACTGTATGTACATGTACATTGTAATTGGCTGTAGGAAGCACCCAAAGAAAATGTTGAGCAACAGACAACACCTACCAATAGGTCTGCAAAGAGAGCAGAGGAGGTACGTACAGAATATGAGTATATACAATGTACATATAGTATTCCAGGCTGTCGCTTGCATACTGAACAAAAATTAGAAGTGTTTGTAAGCCAGTCCTATTACAGTGGATACCACACATGTTCGTTGTACATCTGTACATACAGTCTCCACTTTTCTTAATAATAGGCTGAAGGTAATAACCAAAATGTGCCATCGAAGACAAGTTCTGAATCATCCTCACAACTTACTCATCTGGGAACTGGTACTCCACGAATGGTAATAGCTACTGTATTATCAACAAGTGCAGGAACATCCGCACTGCCAAACTCAGTTGAAGCTAATCACACACCAAACAAAGGCCCACTGACTGTGTGCATACCTATAAGGAAAGAAGTAAAGGTTCAGATAAGTAGTTCCAAAGTAGAGAATAAGGTGGACGAGAAAGAAACCAAAGTATCCCCAGCCAAAGTATCCCCAGCCAAAGTATCCCCAGCCAAAGCATCCCCAGCCAAAGCATCCCCAGCTACTCCTCAATCCTCTGAGACTGTTAAAGAGGACAACGATGCGGAGAAGAATGATGAACTCAGTCAAGAGTCTGAATCTACTACAGTCCCACACGCCAAATCCCCCACCCTCTCCCTCCTATCGGCCCAAGAGGTGATGTTTGATCCCAAATATATGTACAAGGAGTATAATCTGAGACGAGTCAGGAAGCAGGAACTGCCCCCGGAACAGTCCTCACCACAAAAGAAGCAAAAACTGGATAGGTCAAAGGAATCTCCAGTTCCTGCTGGTGAAGACACTGAGAGAATGGAGGCTCCAGAGAAGGAAGGGTCACCAACAGGAAAGAGGAAGAGAGGGAGGCTTCAAGTGGCACCAACAGAGCCGGGTACAGAAGCTCCTGAAGCTAAGAAACCAAAAAGTGCTAATGAAGACGCTTTGGAAGGTAGAAGAGATGATGAATCAGCTGCAGATCAAAGTTCTGATGCCAGTATAGTTCGACTGACAATAAAAAATAAAAATTTTTCATTGTCAATTCCAAGGGCCCGACCAGACTCAGCCTCTCCACCTCCCCTAACACTGACTCAACTGCTGTCAACCAACAAACCTACTATGGAAGATAGTAAGCAGACCTCTACAAGTCCGAAAAAGGTAGCAAGTAAGTTAATTGAAGATAAAGCCGAGAAAAAGCCAATAAAATCTCCTAGATTACTTCCTCGCAAAAGTGACGTCCATCAAACTAGAACCAGTAAATCTCACAGTAGGTCCCAGCTGTTCTGTATGCTGTGCAAGGAGAAAGGTGGCGTACTGGGCTTGGGATTTCTGTTTGGGCCATACCGCTATCAGCCTGACTCTGAGTGCAATGACGGAAACAGTAGTAGTGGCGGTAGCAGTGTGGAGGTGTGGTTGCATGAAGACTGCTGTGTGTGGGCCCCAGGAGTGTGTCTAGTGGGCAGAGAGCTCCACGGCCTGAGGGAGGCTCTCACTGATGCTAACAAAATGGTAAGAGAACCCCTATGCCGTGTGGAGAGAAATACAATGTATGTGTGTCTTTAGGTTTGTGCTGCGTGTAAAAAGATTGGGGCAACTCTCTGCTGTGCTTCAAGAGGATGTAAAAACACATATCACTTCCCCTGTGCTCTGGAGAAAGGTACACACAGACCTTATAATACATGCATGTATACATGCACACTGTTATTTTGAGCTCTGCAACAAGGTGTATGCACATGTGTGTTCTTGCTCTGCTGCATATGTGACCTACTGAAACCTAATACAACACAGAATGTGTTCTAAATGAGGAACAGTTCCAGATGTATTGTCCAAAGCACAAGGAAAACATGCAGGTAAATTGCATGTATGCAATCTAATGTTGACCTTAATTCCAGGCTCCTCCCCTTTCACGCACACCCTGTTAGCCCAGAGGCTATGTATACATGTGGCGGCATTTTTGCCCCCCCTTAAAAAGTTTTGCCCCCCCCCCCCCTGTCAAACAGACCTTCCTCGTATAGCCACACATTTTCGTGTTGCCCACCCCTCCTCCCCCCCCCCCCCCCCCAAGATTTCTCTTATGTGTGTTTTGCCCCCCTTATCTAAAATAGACCCCGTACTGTACTCAGCAATTACCTGTAGAGAAAGCATGGACAGTAAGGTCATTCAAGTGATAGCATCAATCACAGTATACATGACATCATGTGTTGCCATGCACTTTACATGTATGTCTCCATTCCATGCAGGTTGATTGATGGCTCCAGAACCAGATCTCTTGACATCATGTCCATTTGTACAGTTTTCATTGTGATTGTTTTAGTTTTCTTTTTCATCTTCCACACCTCACACACTGTATTATGATGAATCTATGGCTTGCTCTCTTAATACTACAAAGAAGAAATGTACCACATTTTCTAGCTCTCCTCCACAATAACGTACAACTTCTGACCAATTGCAATCTACTACATTCACTGCACATGTATGGCCTCTGCTCTGGACAATCAGCTGCAGATTGTAAGACAGACATATACACTTCGATCCTGCTTGAAGTGCACCGATGGTGTGCAAAGAACCATCTGACATCTGATGTCAGATGGTTCTATATCCTGTACAATTTGCAACTGCATGTACACATGTACATGTGGTAGAGTGCCATCATACATGTACATGCATGTAGGTTAGTGATGGTACTCTCCTACTGTACTGTATAATGTCAGACATGTGTTCACATGTACTGTATCATGTCAGACATGTGTTCATATGTAATCCAAAATCTTAAGTGTACAATGCACACACACATGCACTAAGATGTTCTGTGAGTTGAGTTGTGATAAGTATGGAGCTGTTGGCAGCTCTGATACATGTCTCTACATTCTACCAGTGACTGCACAGCTGTTGCCATCTTCCCCTTCTTCAGTGGAATAGTACCAATTGACACACACACACACACACACACACACACACACACACACACACACACACACACACACACACACAGAGAGAGAGAGAGAGAGAGAGAGAGAGAGAGAGAGAGAGAGAGAGAGAGAGAGAGAGAGAGAGAGAGAGAGAGAGAGAGAGAGAGAGAGAGAGAGAGAGAATAGAAAAAAATAGTGCCAGCTGTAAATACTAGGTGGGAGTGTCCACAATGCTGAAGCATTCAGCTAGTAAACATCATGTAGGCATCAATTAGTGGTTACACTAGAATTACAGCTACATACATATTGTTTCCTCCAGCTGGGGGTGGGAACCCCCCTCTATACACAACCTTGTTTATTACGTGGGCACTCTCTGTCCATTCAGCCAGCCAACTGTGTCACTGCACACAGTGTCAGGTCACCTTACAGGCTGGACATAAACAGGTATTCTGCTTCCACTGTCTTAATGTCTGGCCAACAGCAGTTGTACATACTTCTTACAGACTCCTTGTGAACAAGCTGCACATACAACTTGCATGCAATAGATAAGCTAGTCCACTTCAAACCACCACATCACCACAGCTAAGTGCTCAGCAGTTTGACTTGTGCCTATATAAGCTGTGGGACTCAATTTAACTGCAGGTGTTCACTCTAGACAAGGATATTGGGTACTCCTCAGACAGGTGCACCACTGAAGGGCATACTTACAGTACTCACCATATTTGTGAGATCAACTGATTTAGCTGATGCTATGTGATTTGTGTTGGTTGTGAGATCCGAAAGGGCGGGGCTTACAGAGTGGAAAATGTCCAACAAGTGCCTGCAATGAACATGTACACAAGACAAAAGTACAGAGCTCTGATGCAACTACATCATTCTTTAGAGCAAATGAGTCCATAGCACTCCATATATACATGTATATGTATGTATGTATGTACATGCACATGTACAACTCTCATCAAGAGTAAATAATAGAGAGGAAGAGAGTGTTGAACATGTGTTTGGGCCTAGTTTGGAAAGTAATGTGACTTATGATAAAGTGCATGTGATGTATAACTGAGAACTTGCTAGTGTGAAAGAGTGAAAGCGCATAGCCAAAGGACCAGGCATCGGCTGGCAAATGTTGGTACTGGTCATTATCATCTGATGCCGTTGGTAAGTACATGTGTGGTGACAGGGACGGCCTGTAACCAAGTATATCTACATTACATGTGCTTTAGTGGAAGCCACGTTACTTTCCGAGCAGTTAATACTAGGCTCAAGCGCGTGTTCGACACTCTCTTCCTCTATTATTTACTCTTGCTCTCATACATTGATGGTTGGTGAGCATCTACAAATGTACATGTATGTAGAGTGTATAGGCCTAACAGACCAGGAATACATTGTGGCTTCATTCTAGAAATGAGGCCAGTGTCACCTTGACATGCACCCAACACAGTATATCGCACTTACTTGTGGTAAGGGGCCTCCACTTGTAGGGAGTTTTGTGTGGAGCAGCTCTGAAGGCGGCTAAGGATGTGCTGTTTACTGTCTAGGACAGCTGTAAAGTGGCTTAGTAGGGAGGCCACACTTTTCACCCGTTTTTCTGCACACATGTATGGAAACACATGTGCATAGCAAAGAAGAGATGCAAAAAGAGGAGAAAGGAAGTTTCCAACACCCAACCCCAAACAAACACCCAAATGCACACATCCACATCAAAGTCACAAACACACACGAAAGAGCAGGACACTGGATGCCCAGCCTTGAGAACTGGGACAGTGGGTTAAAGATCTTTCATGGCACCAACTCACACTAACAAGAACACACAA
Source organism: Theonella swinhoei (assembly GCA_963970385.1). Lineage (NCBI taxonomy): Eukaryota > Metazoa > Porifera > Demospongiae > Tetractinellida > Theonellidae > Theonella > Theonella swinhoei. The sequence continues at coordinate 1,421,497 of OZ019965.1, forward strand.
AGAACACAGTTTACACACACACATATGTACATGTAACAGCACTCAGGCTTAGAAAAAAATACAAATAGAAATCTGTACATATAACAGCACCATGCTTAGAAAATGAATCTAGGCTTAGAAAAAAATGTACATTATACACATGAATAAATGTGCTATCCAATGTACTGCATCCACATACATCTTAGAGCACGATTTCATTATGTGCATAATGTACATGTACATAGTGTAACTATTTTTATGTATGGTCCGTACTGAATCTGCCATATACAAGTTTGAATATAACACTAACCAAGGACATCCAAATGCATGAGGTCTTTGCTCTCCTTATCCAGTAAGTGTCGATGCAACTCAAATTCAACCTGTGTGTAGTCAGCATACATGTAGCTTCATCCCTTGGCACTACAAGTCAATGTATTATCCCACAAGATCTCATACCCATGTACCCAAGGGACTAGCCTCGCACCCAGGTCACATGGGGGAGGGAAAAGCGGCCTGGTATACACAGCTTGTGCATGCATGAAAGTACCCAAAATCTGGGTACTTGCAGTAAACTAATGTGTAAAACAGTCCGTAAATCACAATGCGCAAACAGTGTATACCAGGCTGCTTTCCCCTCCCCCACGTGGCCTGTGTATGAGGCTACCAAGGGATGCTATAAAAGGCTCAGAGTTATACGTACATGTACCAAGTGCCTCAACCCTACTGGTCACAGCCAAAAACAGTTGTACAGGGTCACTTCTTGGTAATGCTGTGCTAATCTGGTCTGCTGCCATTCGAAAGGGTTGGGGGTTCAAATTATCTTTTAACACATACCTGTTGTAGAGCTTGGTTAAGCTCTGTTATTTCTTGCAGGGCATGAATGACTTGTATTGAGCTGCTCTGTGCCACTCTCTCCTCGCACTGCCTCATCTGAGCAAGTACACACATACATCTAATGTGCTACTACTAAACACTAAGGTAGAGTTAAAGACTATGGTGGCTGACTACATCAGCACTGCCTGAACAAGTGTGTTTATTAGCTCATACGAAACGACAACACAACGCGACCAAACCTGAGGTCCCAACAGTCCACATCTGCGAGCAATGACTACTCCACTACGAGGATCTCCCAGCTTCACTCCTAGCAGCAGGTCGTTGGAGGTCCATGGGTTTTCAGCTCCTGACACAGCCATAAGCTTATATGCCCACTCAGCAGAAAATGCGCGCGCTAGAATTGCGACCTTTAGACCCTCAAAAGCGCTGCTCAATTTTGCAGACTTCTGTGTCCGGCGTGAAGCGCTTTTAGAGATTATGAGCGCCATTATGCTGCAAATCTCAAATCTGTGTTACACACTAAATATTTTTTTCACTCTAGCTAACTGTAAGGGAGTTCTTTTACGATGTGTAGACATGCGTAATGCAAATGTGAGCGTAAGCACGTAGATTATCATCAGCATTATGCTATATAGATGGCTGATTTTTCTTTCCGTGTTCTTGTGTTCGGTTTGCCTCTGCCGGTATATCAAAGGGATGGGCGTGTGATGATTGAAAGCAACCTCTTCACGCCGGTATCTTACAAAGTAAGGAAGCGACAAATAGTGAACGGAGAGCTGAGGGAACACGAGTTTCCAGTTACACCATACCAGGTTCGTGTCGACGTAAAAGCAACCGTTCCAAAATCGTTATTCCGCCTCTACGTGGATGGAGTGCTGGTCAACTGGAACATTATTGAAGGAGGTCAAAGTTTCATCTTCAAAGGGGTTTGTGGCAGCAGTGGTACAAGAGAGCTACTCTTTGCACCATCACAAAGTATTTCAGGAGAGGGTAAAGTACCACCAGAGACTGAAGCAGTTGAGTGCACTGCTGGGACATCAAAGGCAGGTATCATTGAAGTGGTGCAGTATGAAGCTAGTTATCGTGGCTCTGAGCACAAACAATGGAAAGGAGTGTCTCTTAGTCATTACAACAACATTGAAATTGGGAGTGTTCCATACAGCAATTATTACCGCAGTGTTGTCAGCAGAGAGGGCAAACTGGTCGAAGGGCACAATCAATATGGCTGTTTTAACATTTGGGATGTGGGGCGGGAAGTAGGCCGACAGTGTGTGGAGTATCACACGCCTCAGACCTTGCGGGATATGGGCATATACCTTGCAGAAATAGACTGGGGCAAGGCTCCTGCTATACCCAATACCGTCAAGGACTGGTAGAAAGTGAGTATACAGAGAACATTCCTGCCTTCCATTGTATGCTGTGCTGCATGTGATCTTTTGTACAGGATAATCTAATCATGATTCACCATCATATTCAATACAATTTGTTATGTACTAACTACTTTTACTCTTTAACTTTGACAATGCAAATGAATGCACTCAGCCTATTTCATTATGAGCATGCAGTTATAATGCCTGTCATGCATCATGAATCAAATACCTATAGTTACTAGCAAAATCAGTGTCGCACCACAAATCAGTGTCAGATGATGAAATTATACCATGACATAATATAGTCTAAGAACAGCATTTGTTTGCTGCAACACAGCCCAGTTAATGATCTCATGTAAAGGGAGAATCGAAATCAGGTCGCAGCTTTCTAAAAAAAAAACATGTAGGACACCAATGTTCTTGGGCACATAACCTAACAGCTACTATATATCTATCTGCATGTTCAATTAATGTTTATCAGTCTTTCCACAAAAATTAATACACATACATAACCAAATATGAACATTTATCCAAAATGTGCTTATATTGAGATTATATAGCCAATATGTAAATCATTGCTCCTGTCTGCAAAGGTCCAAGATTGTTGAGTGTTGAGTTCAAAGAGAGTCTATGACTTCATCAACGCACATCACCAGGCCTAATTAAAAACAGAATTGTATTGGTGAACACACTAACTCCTGCACACATAAACTATATATTATCCTGTAAAAAGCATGTGCACTGTGGAGTTAAAGTTATTAGTTAGTCAACCAGACAGCAACCCTTCAATTTGTCACTTTATCTGCATTCGTAGATCACACAGAGTAAATAGTAGTTACATGACCTTAATTGGGGTGCATGGGATGCATGATTGAATGCATCCCCAATTAAAGTAATGTAACTATTTTGTTGGACATTGCCTAGCAACTTGACTGTCCAAGTCTCACTCAGCCACACCCATCCCTTAATTAGCACGCAATACGCTTCCAAAATGTGATAAAATCTAGTTGTTAGGCAACATCCAACAAATAAACATACATACATCCTAGCATATGTGTCAGTTTCATGGTTCTCTCTCATCCACTTTATTCTGCCTACCTTATTTGCAAATTGGGTGCAATATGCAGTACAATTGCTCAAACCAACATGTATATTTATATGCATGTGTAGCAGTCATGTCAGCAGTAGGTACACTATCACGTCAGCTAGCTCCATCAGGAAGGAGCACTGTAGGCAACACTGTTATATGAAACAGAGGTTAAGTAATACAATTCCCTTGTATAGATTGGGTGGCGCAAAACTGATGAAGACATGGTCACTATCCTATCCTCGCTGTGCATGAGAGAGACGGAATGACAGACCAAGTATTGCATGTGCACCACAAGAGTTAAAAACATCATTCGAATTACACTCACCTGATTCATCTGGTGAATGCTGCATCTGAGAGTCCAATACTGTCATGACACACGGCTGTGTGCTGCTGTCTGGTGGCCGACATATTTCTATTTCAGTCTCAGAAGAGGCAGCCACCACACAGGTGTCAGTTGTTTCATCTGGTTCTGGTGCTCCTTTCACTTCTTCTGGACTGCTGGATGGAATACCTGTTTCACCTTGATCAACTTCTCCAGGACCTTGTAATGCTTCAGTAGGCGTTGAGGGGGTCAACATAGCATTGTTACTTAGTTGACTGCAATTCTCTTCACCTACTGAAGCAACTTCATCATCTAATTCATACTCATCCGGTTGTGTATCTTCCTTTTCACACAATATGTCATAGTGAACACCTTGCCTGGCTGCTTCATAGCGTAGTAGATGACTGATGAAGTGCTCATTTGTCAAGAATCTTCCCATAATCTTTAACTGGTTCCAAATTGTGCGCAGTTCACTGTGAAAAGCAAGCTTCCTAGCAATCTCTTTCCACTTTTCGACGTTCACCTGACTACCTGCCGAGTTTGGTGTAGTTGGTGTATAGATTCTCGGTGATGAGATTGGTGTGGGAGCAGGACTTAGCATGAGGGGATATGGGATTGAGGCCACGTTTGGTGGAGAGTTCATTCCTTCAACATGTCTACTTCCCTGGGACTGTCTTCTTGCCAACACTATGTATAAACATGTTTACTAAACACTGTGTTAAAGCTGCACATACACAACGTTTAGTGGAGAGGAAAATATATACTATGATAGAACTTTCCATGTCCTAATTTCTCACCCAATAATCTAGAACTCACGCTGGCTTTCTTGGGCATTATCACAGCCAATGTGAGTAGTGCCTTCATCTACAAACTCTCCATTGTGTAGTGGGGTGGGACTATCGCACTCCAGAGAATAGACTGCTTCAAAAAAATCAGATTGTCCATCTGACACCTGCGGTACTGTGTACATTGTGTGCAGCAGCAGTATATACTTAGCAACAGGTTAGAGGTGTGGCCTGCATATGTCCAATATGTCTTTAGGTAAGCACTATCTGTATACACTAGCAGGTATATATGTATGCACAAAGTAGTTAATTACAACTACTGTACAATAGTGGATGTGGCTAAGGAACCAACATTTCAATTTGCGGGAAGTAAACACTTGGGAAGGCTTCCAACAAAAGCCCAAGTAAATCCTTACAGTAGCTACCTCATGTGCACCTGGACTAGGAGTCTCTCCAGGATGGCACTCTTGCCATCTAGTTTGACAGTGCTTGGTGCAGAAGAGGGAAGACCTTGACAGACCTTTCTTCCTCCTTCTACCACAAAATACACATGTGATTTTGACGCTGTTTAGATCTTTCTCTTCCACCGCAGTCTCCTGTTTCTGTATTTTTCTCTGCTACAGGTAAAGCATTGCACAATGTTGTGACTGAATGTATGGAGAAACTTGATAATAGATAACAAGTAGGGTCAACCCCCTTAGAAAGGAGCCAGGTTGCCTGTACTTCACAATACATAAGGTTTCCAAGCAAACATGTTGGTCGGCCACCACTGTACTAACACAACTACACTCTTTGGGAGTAGCCACACAGTATATATAGGGATTGGTGGATATTATCTATGGGGAAGGGGGACAACCTATTAGGCTACTATTACTTGGATCTTAGTTTCTCATCCCTCGTCCCCAATGAAGAAATGCCCAGAAAGAATTGTCATTATGCCATTATTCTTTCCGCACATGCGCAAAAGTATGTGCTCCTTGTGGTTAATCAACCAGTATGTTGAACTTCACTATATACAGTAGGAGAGGGCTCAAAACTGGTACCATGGCAAATACACAGTGTCAACCCACCAGGTATTATCTATCACCTTCAGTTCATCATCCTGTGTATGCACTGTGTGGAGTCACTCTCGTTTGCCCACAATGCTGAGCTTCATCTAGTACAATGGCAAATGGTATGCCTGCCTGTCCTCATGCTACTCAAGGGAAGTCCCAGACGAGACAAACTAAGATCCAACGAATAGTGGCCTACACGATTTCAGTGGTACACAGCACAGATAAAATCTTAAACTACCCAACAATTGAAACTTGCTCTGCAGCCACTGTTGGGGAAGGTTACATGTCATAGCTACTACAGCTTTCAGGCACTAGCATAAAAAGTATATATTTCTCAATATTCACATGCATACTAATGTAATGTAATATAAGTCTTGTACTTTATGCTGATGCCTGCAAAAAAGTGGACAATGTGCTCACCATGTTGGTGCAGGCTCTGAGCATACACTTCTGTTTCTTGGTACCCGGGCCACCAAATTTAACTTTGTCCTTGCAGTTACGGCACTGCCCGCAGTCCTCTCGCAAACAACCAGGGCAGCTCCCACACCCTTGAGCACGTCGCCTCTTGCGAGCCATTCCAACCGTCTTCAGCACTGGCTTGTAGTCCTCTGTTTGCATCGTACTTATTTAAACTAGACTCCACCACGCACCTCGATCTCTCGCCCTACGTCACACTGATATGGTAGACAGCGCTTTTCCCAGAGCCATGTGGACTAAATGGGGCCCGCCGAAAATTTCAGCCCCTCCCCTTCATTTCGGAGGGATGACACGCATGCGCAATACATACAGGAAGAGAAGGCTCAGAAGAATCATCAAAACGTATTACTGGAGTCCCACATACATGTTTACTTTCATGATACATACATTATGCTACTGAATTTGATAAGACTTGGTAACCACCACGTTCTCTGCGGGAATGCCTCACAGCATTTGCTAACTCTGTCACTATTGCTTTGAGGTTGCATTGAAATCCAAAGTGTGACATTATTCGACAGCTTAATGCATATCCAGCCCAAGAAAGCACTAGAACATGAGAAATGACAGGAACAATGATGATTGTCATCTTAAGTGATTCAGTTGTGGTTGACAGATCATTTTTCCAAAGTTCGAGTGTAATACTGAGAATTCCAACAATCATGAAATGATAACTCAGTGACATATTTGTAATTGTTGACTTGCAGGGTCTTATGTATGACAAGAAAAATGATATGAATATTAGCACTAATCCAGAAGTATATTCCCTGCTATATCCAGGGACAGCTTTACTAACAATGCTCCTAATCATTGGGCACACAATTACAGTAAGCATAAATAATCCAGCTAGCGCTCTGTAGTCTCGAGTGCCATTCAAACCATCTTTAAAGCAGTTGTTAAGAGCTTCTGCAAATGCTGCGATGGCCAGTCGCTTTCTGGCACTAACAACTCGTGATAGACACCCATAAATCCTTGTAGGGTACACACAGAGTAGTAGTGATGGGATCAGTACAAGAAGGACGAAGGGTAGAGACGTTATTAAAATGTATAGAATATGCTTGTGGCTATACCAAACAATTGTAGGATCAGTGAACAAAACACTTTTATTAAGAGTTCCATCGATACTTTGGTACACTGGATTATTTATAAAGACATTGGCCCCACAGTATATGAAAGTAAGAGTTGAGAGCAAGATGAATGTTGCAAAAGCATGAACAACTGCATCACTAGTCACTGATGCAATCTTGAGCTTCTTAAGTAAGATGCTAAAAGGCTTCCAAAGGATGTGAATAATTTTGCAATTCCTTGCATGTAGCTCCATGAGGATCCAGGTAATGATGACAAGTACAATTGGATAAATGGCAGTCACTAAACTGAGCAATTGTATATGAATGTCTGTTAGTTTGTTGCTAATGCAAAATGGTTGGATGGCAAATCTAAAGAACTGGAGGATCCATGAACTAGACAGTATCAGTGAAGAGTAGTACAATACTCGAAGGCTTGTAGATACATGTGACATTATGTACTCGTGAATATACAAATATGACCATTGCATGCTAAATATATGTATCTGACAGAATAGCACATACCCCAACAAAGGCCCAGATGTGATATTGAGACGAAATATGACCACACTTACGAAAAACAGTGTGATTGGAATGAATTCAAGAAATATGTATAAACTAATGGCAGCTCTTGTGGACATTTTTGAACAGTTTGCACATTTCATATCAATGGAGTACACTGCAGGACCATATCCATCAATACACTTTCCACACAGCAAACCTTTTCTGTTGTAAGGACCACACATCGTGTCATTTAGCTGTTCAGGATCACTAGGCATCTCAGAGAATACTCTGTCTGTGTTGTTTTCTGTGTGTCTGAATGGACAATCAGCAGCATAGATTTGGCCCTCCTGTTCATCATAGGTTGCACAGAAACCATCTTTGATCTCTACCTTTTCTTCCTGGAAGTTGCAGTAGACTCTTCCAGAAAATTCTTCCCCACATACACATGCAGTCCCATTGTTGTAGAACCATGTAGGACAACTGGTATTACTGACCACCAGTGAACTCAGAATGAAGAACCAAGTAGCCAACATTGTAGTCAATACTTTAGTTTCTGCCTTTCTCTTCACTCTATACCTATATTAACTAAATGTCCTAATGTTGAAACTGGAATACTAAACCATTGATAGTGGTATTTGGAAACATTGTATTTATATGTTCATGTTATTATACTTTGCTTATCTGCATTTCAAACAACACTTGTATATTTGGGAGATGGGGGTATGTGTAAGTTAAGACTGCACATACTTGTATATATTAACAGATTTTGAAGGGAGATCTAGAGAATGGAAATATTATTACTGAAACTCATGCACATATAGGGCTATTCCATTTGATGCTTCAGTCAACAATATTCCTTGACAGTGATGTTTGTTCAACAGTTTCATAAGCAGTGCCATATTGCACATGAATGTGATAGAAATATATATACATGGTCCTGCATTCCTGAACGCACACATATATACACTTCAATGTCTTCATGGATACCCAACAGGCAACAGCATGGAGATGGTGATGCCAAATGTTGTATATATCATTGCACATAAAATAAAACTAATAATACTCACCCATAAAATAAAAAAAATTATGATCAGAATTACAGAATATTTTCACTTGCTCTTAGCATAAGCATATAGTACCAGAAGACAGATAGCAAAAGGAAGACAAAGAATGGTCAAAATAACCATTTCAGTCCAAAAGGCTAATTCATCGCTATCACATTGGTCAATGTCGGAACAACACAGACAACACTTCTCGGCAGTAAATGTCTGCAGTGTGTCGACCTTAGTAGCCACTGAAGAGGGACATTTAATTTTGAATCGCTGCTTACGGAGTATTTGAGGGGAGCATTTGAGACGAAAGCAGAAGCTGGAGTTACAGCATTGAGTAGATGTGCAGTTACAGCGAACAAAACACACACAGAAGAGGGCTACAATGCAGCCAAGTATGGTGAAATAGCCAACAAACACATACACCACGATCAGACCAGCACTGACTGCAATGTTTGAAGAACTCTCTTCTTCAGCACCTGCAACTAAACACAAATCACTTTATATGCACAACCACCAGTTGTAGATTTTTGCATTGTACTATACAATTTTAATGCAAAATTTCAGTAGCTTGCGTTAAAGTTCCATTTACTTGATGTGTTCAGACACAAAATTAATGAACTTTGATCTCTTGTATATTAATTATACTTCTGCATTCACATTTGTATGTGCTCTAATGCCATTACAGTTGCATGTAAATACACTGCATTCCTGACTGTACATGTATGTACTCGACATTATCATTCCAATGACATGCAAACATCACCAGGTGGTTCTACCTAACGAATGTTGTATATAAACCTGAGTGCCTTGGGCTGTACCATACTAAGCAGTAGTGTCTTACTAAATCGTGTAGATCACACTGGATGATTAGCAAGGCATCTACATGTAACTTATTTAGATGAGTGCAAGAGAGAACTCAACTAATGATTTGAGGAACTCCACTAATGATTTGAGGAACTCAACCACATGACAACTCAGGAATGTATGTAGTAATATAGCAATTCATCAAGTTTCCCTCTCAAAGGAACAGCAGTAAAACCTTAGTTGCATGTAGTGGCCTCAGTTGCATGAAAATAAAGCATTATACTGGCACTATATACATTCTCAGGAGAAACTCAATAATGGCTAGGGGAAACATGATGAATTGCTATATTACTACATACATTCCTGAGTTGTCATATGTGGTTGAGTTCCTCAAATCATTAGTGGATGGTGGTTTTCAGAAGCAAGGTTGCTCATAGCTCTATGTTTATCTCGAAAGCATTTGCCTGCTGTAGCTATAGTATACTCAAGTTGTAACTCAAACAACCACAGAAGGGTTAAAACCACCTTTAATTTTTTACAGTGTATATGGTAACCACTTTCTTGAGTAATTACAAGAGGGCAATCATGGTAGTTTAGTGAGGGGATTTCTATGAGATTTGCTCTTTGCAATCTGATTAGTTGATATAACACTGTAAGGAAGACAGAGGAGTCTATACTATCCTCTTTTTCTTGCACTTGCAACATTAAGGAGTATTCTCTCCTTTCTAGGGACTAAACAGGTTACTAAATACGTAGCGTGGCACTCTGAACTAAGTATATGTATTCTCTGTACTTACCTAGCTGTGCACAATTCTCGGCTGCGTTTGTGTAGCCAGACAAGCACACTTTTGCACCATTTTCATCGCACGTGTAGTGACCCAAACTGTTGTCAACATCCTCACAAAACACGGAACAATTAGTATCTGGCTGGAAATACTTGTCCAAACAAACCCTCTCTCCAACGTAGTTACAGAAGTAGTGCCCTAGTGCACTATCCTGTGGTTGACACAGAACACTGCAGCCACCGCCATACGTATCCATCGGACAGTTATTCTCTATTCCATAACTCAGTGTCATGAGTACATTCATGTATTCACCAGTGTATGTAGCAGTGGTAGAGAGATTCTTACTGGCTACAGTGTCTTGGGGAATATTCACCAGGACCCTGTCTATTAGTTCCACAGCATTGTTAGTAATAGTCACTACCAGCTGGAGTCCCACCTGGAACACAATATATCATATATGGTGACAAAAGGATACTAGTGGAATGCTAAGCATGGTTGGTGAGCAGGAGAGTGCGCATGCAAAATTAGAAGCACGTACGGCATTATAGTATGAACAGTGCAGGATACATATATATATATATATATATATATATATAGAGAGAGAGAGAGAGAGAGAGAGAGAGAGAGAGAGAGAGAGAGAGAGAGAGGGAGAGAGAGAGAGAGAGAGAAAATTGCCCATTCACATCACTAGGAGGGCTCACTACGCTTGCCAATCATTCTGTACGTAAGATCATTACAATGCTAGAATCTCTCATATACTTACATTAGATGGTGTTATGTTATTAAACTGCAGTGGATTGGATATATTCAGCTCAGAGAGTACTGAGTCAAATGAGAAATTGTCACTCTGCAGAGTGGAGGAAGTATTAACTGATCCATACTCGCAGCTACCCAGTGTATCTTGTAGGCAGAAGGTGAAGCTGTTGTTACAACCACCAGCACACATAGAGCCATCGGCAATACTAGAAGAGGGATTCTGATAAGACCCAAGATGTAGATTAAAATCCACACTTGACAGCACCAACTCCTATTTCATGACATGCAGGTAGACAATAAACATCACTCACAAAGTTCACATACATTATATGCGACAAGCCTAAACATACCCACAACACACATGAAATAAAGAGCAAGAAAAGGCTCATCTTCGTACACCTTGCATGGGCGTGGCTCCCGAGTGCGTGGGCTAGGGTCAAAGGTCAATAAACACTAAGCTAGGATTCGCTCATGCGTAGCGCCGAGCAAGAAGTCACGCGAACCAGCCCCCTCATCGAAAAGCGTTAGTTATGATTGTGGAATGCGTTTAACCTGAGGTTTACTTAGCTAGCGCGGTCAGATAATTAATACCAGGCCGTCTTTTCCACCCTGCAACGGCCTGGGTATGAGGCTTACGGGTTTGCACAAACCAGTGAAACAAGTGTAAAACTTTTTTCATTCAAAATGTTGAAGGATGTAGGGATGGAAGTGCAAGAAAGTGTAGTAAAGGAACGAAGCATCCATGCAGCAAAACAGGGGATGATGGCATGCAACACAACAATAATAACATAACCCCATTAACCCCCCTAACTACATCTTTTATTTTAATGGGGTTACACATATTATTGTTGTTGCATGCCATCATCACCTGTTTTGCTGCATGGATGCTCCCTTATTTACACGTTTGGCACTTCCATATGTAGCCTTTGTGACATCTGTGATGGTTTGTTTTGTAAATCAATCATATCATATATATATTGTGACTCAGAGTCAGCATTATCAGCAGTCAGGTAGTAGTTGATGGGATGGTCTCTGACTTCAGATATCAGAGCAAGTCTCAATGAATCAGATGTTGTCTGAGGTTTAAACACTCCCAGGATGTCTCCTGCATGGAATGGAAATCATCATATTCATAGATATGATTGGAACATTTATAACTGCAACCTCCAGATATGCTGATGTGCCTGCGTACTATGTAACTGCCGCACAGCCAACCATGCATGTAATACACAGCATGACCTGCATGCTGTTTACAGAGTAGAAGAAAATTTTCTATAATTATATGTACTCTCCATAACTAAATATGGCTATATTATAATCACACAACAATAATGGTACATAGTTTCCACATTCCACCATATACACAGAAAGTATAAACACTGTGTACATTAACGTACGTATAAAGACATGAAACTACAACTAAATAGACCAATACTAAGTGATTTAATACAGAGGTTCCATCAGAAACAAATTAATGTTGCACCATTCCATAGGCCTGGTTACTGGACAATGGGACATTACCAGCAGCTGCATAGGCCTCATTTGGAGATGTAGTAATGATGTCATTCCATCAGTGGTAGAGAGTAAGTGTTCCATTTATCTTCTGATATGTGTCATTTCTAATCTCCCTCCAACACTGTCCAGTCCCGGTAGGATCCTCATCCTCTCCACACTCATGAAACCCACACTCACAACCTGGAGAGTCTGGATGGAGAGCTAAGATAACTATAAAAATTTCACATTATTGTGGCTCACCTGTCTCTACAGCAACAAGGACATGAAATGGAACTGAACTGTTTAAAAACTATCACCTTCATATTCTTTATAGTATAGTTTGTGGCCATAGCCTAATTCAAGTTGCAATCCCAACTGACTCCTTGATTTAGGTGGTCGATAGTATTCCAGAATATCTCCTTGAAAGGCAGGGGAGAGGAGAGGGGGTACTTGTAGAGTTGTGTTCTCTTCAGTCATGATTGTAGTGCTCCCAACTTTAGTATAGGATCCATCTCCACCGCTCCTCCATATCTGTAGCTCAGTGTATGATTCAGTGGTTTCATACCACTCTGTTCCAAATATCGAGCTGCCACTGCACGTGAAGAGATAAGGGCATGTAAATTGAGGGTCTCAAAATCTGTTAAGTGCCCACGCTTCTGCACTGCACGTATCCTCTCCAGATCATCCTGCACCTATGAAGGTTCATGGAATCCCTTACTCTAGCTTACTGAGCCCATTATATCGTAAGTACCTTCAGAAGAAGACTGCAGCATCAACAAAAGAGTAACGTACAGGAATGACTGAACTTTCCGAATATTCGTTCGAGCGGATGATGTGCCGATGCGCATGCGTATAGGCCTAGCTGCCGTGTTTATATAGCCATATCAATGTATAGCAGTTAATTGTCTGGTTCTATATCGCTATATACGCATAAATTTGATGGCGAGTAGCCCCGGTTCCAGGCCTCAGTGGCGGATCTAGGGGAGGTTTCAAGGTTTCCACTGAAACTCCCTTTTGGTGCGACCGTATTATAGCTCACACGCGCGCAGCTTACTTACCGTCGATTTCATGCGCTCGAGCGTGCGTTAGCGCTATAGCGCTACACGCCAAAACTGACGCCTAGCGCCTACGCAGCAATTATCGGGATTCCCTAGCCAAAAATACGCCAAATTAAGCAAGTTATAATATGAAACTAGATGTGGCCTCAAAACACGGCGACATGCTACCACCTTTACATAATCCTAGATCCGCCACTGGGCCTTCCCTGCGAGCGTTTCATTTACGCGCTGATTAAACATTGAAAAGTGGGCGCAAACGTCACGTTAGGTAGACGCCTGGCGGTGTGGCACTTTGCGTGTGCGTGTACTAAGGAGAAAGTGATGGTCTTCAACGGACGATCCATGTATTCCCGACTCTTGAGCAAACACCACATGCCAGAGTTGCTACTCTAGATCGTCTGTAGTACCCGGACACGCAAAGTGCCATACCGCCAGCGTCTACCTAACGTCTACCTCACGTGACGTTTGCGCCCAGCTAGGCCTTCCCCAATGGTTTACTCCCGCGCACAATCAGCGCGTAATGTAAATGCTCGCGCTGCACTGGAACCGAGGCTAGACGGCGAGCGGAAAGGCGCCAGGCAAGGCAGGTTACGTTTGCGCGCGTAACGCGTGGTGACGCATGCGCATTTGGGGTGGGCGTACGTGCCTTCGCTCCGCTCGCCAATTAGACCTATCTAAATGTTCTCTCTCCTAGTGGTACACGGCTTTGAGTGGTTTGTGTTGGAAGCTGCTTTATTGGTAGCAGTATTGCCACTAAAATCTATTTCACTCTTGCTAAACCATATGTTTGCAGTTTTTCCTCAAGTTTGATCTGCCTCTCAGTCTCCGAAAACACAGTCATATCAGGAAAGTGTCACTCAGCTGTAGATTGCACAAGAAGACTGTTACCATGTTCCTGAAAACACAATCCATAAAAAGGGGCAATGGAAACAATGCAAAGAGTTATATTCTACAGCAAAGGTCCCACTCAAAATTAATATGTATTTAGAAACACAATACATTAGAAAAGTAAACTGGTTATTTTACAGTTATTGCAAAAAGGTATCTTGTAAGTCAGTGTAGAGATCTTGCCCTGCACTCAGTTCAGCTCCAAGGAGGCTGGCCTGAGGATGACACTGACTATCCTCCTCTCTCCACTGCAGCAATGAGGCAGACTCCCCATTCAGAGTCTGGTACAGAGAGGGGAATGATGGCCGGGATGACTTCTCAGGATGCCTGCAACACACAACACACCATTAGGGAATACCTCTATATGGTGGGGTACAGTGGGCACAATATTTACCAGCAGCTGATCATTACTGAGTAAATGGGTCGAGGACATCCAGGGGGTGGAGTCAGCCTTTTACCATCATTCACCAACCTCAGTACCTACACATACACAGTGGATGGTGCAGTGAGTCCAGGAATACAAGCCTCACCTCAGGGTTGCCATAGCCTTCAAATGGCTTGTGTCCAAGACTCCATATCTCATACATCAGACACCCAAAACTCCACACATCACTGGCTGTAGAGTACTTCTTGTATTGCAAAGCCTTAAGATACAAATGGCAGTAGCAAGGCTAAAATTATTGCAGTTTGACTGTCTCTACCTCTGGAGCTGTCCATTTCACAGGGATCTGGCCTCCATGAGATACATAATAGGTAGCCTCCTCCAAGTCACGGGCCATACCAAAATCTGAAACCTACATATCAATCACAGTGTATCTGGATCCCATTCTGAAAGTGAAACTGCAGTGACCTGCTATTACCTTGCACACTCTGTTCTCTGAGACCAGGATGTTGCGAGCAGCAAGGTCTCTGTGGACGAAGGCCTTTCTGGCAAGGTAGCTCATGCCTGATGCAATCTGCCGGCTGAAGGTGAGGCAGAGCTCAGGCAGACCACTCTGCTGGCTAGGGTCACACCTATACAGGGAGAGAGGAGGACACAGGCTCAGAGAGGAAGGAGGTGGGCTCTAATTCCAGTCTTACTCCTCCTTTAAGGAGTGGAGGAAGTTCCTCAAGTCTCCATTAGGCATGTACTCCAATACAATCATTACCTGGAGAGGGATTAGGAAGTGAGGGAAGTGGTAATGAATGGGACATGACCAATTTTCCTCTACCGGTTCCCCCACAGTCACCACTCCATGGAGCTGGACAATGTTGGTGTGTTGGAACTGGCCATTAATGGCTGCCTCCTGCAGGAACTTGACTCTGTCTTTCTCCTCGGCTGATGCTCTGAGGGTCTTGATGGCCACATCCACTGGCCACCCAACTGCAGCCTGCCACCTGCCTCTGCTCACAACACCAAATTCACCAGAACCCAGTGATCCAGTGATCCTGGAATCACAGACGCAACAGTTTACAATATATACTGAAAGTAAAACTATTCCATACTCGATATGCTCTCTGGTAATCTCTCTGTATTTGTAATGAGATAACTGCTCATAGAGACCAGTGACAGTGGCAGCTGGTGCCCAATAGATGTCAGACTCTTTAAAACACTCCTGCTGACCCTGACTCTACATATGTGACACATTGTATCACTGTAGTCTAAACTGTCATTGTACCGTAACAAATAAGCACTGCAACACAGGTCAATATTATTGCATGACTTGTTGAATTACCTCTTAGAAAACCAAACATTACAAGGGTTAAATACATAATTCTTTCACCTCCTACACCCTACACATGATTATGGTTTACTTACAGTTGTGGCATATGCATACTCTGAGGCTACTTCGAATTCTGACTGTGAAATATCACACCATAAGTTGAGTATACAGGTAGAACCCAGTAGAATATTTAACATACATTCTCATTTCTTTCCGCTCCACCTTCAGACAATATCTCACATTGGACCTAGAAAGGAGACTAGTAATTGTAAACAAGTACACATGGTAAGCTTACAGTAGTAGGGACATAGGTATACACTGTTGAAGTAGCAGATGTTTCACATTCAGTCTGCAAAACACATATAAATAAACATGAGAATGTGTATACATGTGTATGCACACATTAAAAGAAAGTAAACAAAACAGTAAGTTAAACTCACTAATTCATTCTCTGTAAATGTGACAGGTCCTCTGTCAGAATACAGAGGGTTATCAAATTCTAGTAATGTCTCATTGCAAGAGGAGTGAGGACCAACTAACTCATACTCAGTACTGTAGACACCATCCTGCTGGAGTGCTGACTGATTACAGTGAAAACCAGCATTTCCGTTCCCTGACACTGCTTCACCTGTGTACACCATGAGTCATGATTTTATGGTCAGGATGTGGAAAATTATTCCCAAATATTTAGTGTTGGAGTGTTTGTTGATGGATACAATTCCCACTTACTTTCATAGACAGGGTTGTCCAGGTTACCCACAGCAGCTAGAGGAGGTGAGAGAACCACTTTGAAAGGGTGCCTTCTCCTCCACACACAAAACAGACCCACTCCCAGCACACCCACCACTACCAGTAACACAACAGCAGCTCCCACACCAACACCCACACCTGCACCCACTGATGACTGAGACCCGGTGTCTGTGCCCACATCAGTAATACCAGGTGAGACAGAAGATATTAAAGAGTAGGTACTGGTGAGAAGCTGGAAGAAAGGTGACTTAATAGGAAAATACAGTAATAAAGCATGTAATAATTTACCATTTCTTGCACTGAACGAGTGGTCACACCTACAAAATTCAGTAAAATGGTATGGTTATCATGAGTTCAAGGTCCAAGTATACACAATACTTACTTATTTCAACAGACACCAGAGGGTGATAGGTGGCTGTACTGAGTGGTCCAGAAAGGTCTATACTGTCATAAGGAGACTCAGTGGCATCATCACTTGTAGTGTTGAAGTAGTTCAGATGACTACGATCATGTTCTGATCTAAGTTTCAGTTTACTGCCTTTAGGTACAAATGCTCCCAGAATGTCTCCAGCTTGAAATGGAATGGGGGAGAAATCGCTGTACTCATATATCAAACTTGCATTGCTTGTCTCCACACTAATGAATGTTCCATTGATCTTCCTGTATGTGGCATTTCCATCATTCCTCCATATTTGTAGCTCTGGAAACAACATATTTTCACTGCCCCAAAGGGCTCCAATGATCCACTTGGTGATCCACCCATCGCAGGTAAATGTAATATTGGGTGTGATTTGTTGACGTCGATTATGACCAATAAGTCTTCCAACTTCTCCTAGTCCTACTAGAGTATACATGGTCTCCACACTCATGAAACCACTCTTACACTGAGGATGGTCTAAACATGCATGGTTAGGGAATAAGGGCTTATTATCACATTAAATAGTAGGCCAGAAACTTACCTGTTTCTACACTGACTAGTACATTTTGCATACGACTGGGGCTACTAGCTGTAGTAGGAAACTCAGTGTCTTGGTTACCATTCCTCAATTGCAAATACACAGTTTGAAGAGGATCCACACGCAGAGCAAGCCGTAATCTTAACTTACTCTGAGATGGCTGGTAAAAGCCCAGGATATCTCCTGCTTGAAATGATAAATAAGTGGGCAGGTGATACCAGTAGAGTCCTGTTGCATTCCATTTAGTCACATTGATTTCACTACTTCCAACTTTCTTATACAAGCCATTTTCACGTCCTCTCCATATCTGTAGCTCAATGTAATTTTGTCCATCTTTCTGCCATTGTCCTCCGATTATCCAGGTTCTAATACTGCCATTGCATGTAAAACTAATATCTGGAATAATACATTGCTTGTTTTTGGGAGCGTTCACGATGTAGTTATCTAGCACTTGGTTCATCCTGTCAAGACTCATAAAGCCACTAGTGCACTCGTCTCTACCTGTAAAGAGAAGGAATGGCAGTATGAGAATATGAAACGCACCCACGCTATAGCTTGGCTTCGAGGCCCTAGCTACGTGCCTTCAGCTGATGGTAGGACGAAGAACACAGCAACACTACTGCAGAGAAATACACGGAGCGCTAGTCTACCATCCATTTTACACCGCTGAGTCAAGTCTAATGAAGGCAACCCTTCATGAGTCTCTCAAGTCCAAAGTAGTACAAGTACGAGATATATCTGAGCTGAGGTAAGGCAATACACCTCAGAGAGAGACAACACAGCAAGTCACCATTTCGGGACCGTAACCCTCGCTGCGCATGCGCGCCGAGTAGCAGACTTATATGGAACTGATTACACAATGCTTGACGGAGATCATCGTCCAACACAAAGAATACACCTGTAACACTAAAGGCAGCTGTTTCTAGCGTTTTGCGCATGTGCGAGGACGCACGTTTGTAATGACTGTACTACATTGATTATACAAACGGCGCGCGCTATAACTACGCACGCCTCTTCTCTTCAATGGATGCGTTCCTGTCTTTTCTGTCAGGATCTGCGAAGTACGAACCTTTGGCAAGATTTTCTCACGTTTCGCAGAGTGTAGGTAGCAAAGTGATAGTGCAGGGTGGACGAACAAACGACTTCTCGGAAAAGACCAAGCAACACTTGACCTCCGTTGTAGACACTTTAGACCCGTACTCAGAGTTGTGGGAGACGAGAGAAGTGGAAGGAGACGTTCCTTCACCTGGGGCGTACTATGCAGCCAGTGCCGTGATCAATGATGACCTGTACACGTTTGGAGGACAATGACGAACGAAGCTTCTTCAATACTCTGCAAAACTGGATACTAAGACGTGGCGCTGGTGTCAACTTTCTGCCAAAGGAGCTCCCATGCCGAAGTGGGGGTGTGGAATGGAACCATTTCGAGACAGTTTAGTAGTGTTCGGTGGCTATGGAAGACCATGTGGATCAGGGCCAGGATCATTTATGAAGGACACCAGGTTTACTTATGGCAGCAATGAATTACACATCTATAATCTGACAAAAGGTGTGGAAATGACCATTTATTCATTCAATAAGCAATGTAGCTCTGGATAGCATAATACCACACAGCATGTAGATCTACATGACTTTAATCATCCATGAGATGCTTAAAAGAAAGCCAAGGCAACACAGCACAACAGAAAGACAAAGCAACACAAATCCACTCGCCCAAAGCAGTTATTTTTCAAACAAAAAATTAGCTGCCTCAGGTGGGACTCCAACCCACGGCCGTCCACTTACTAGGCGACACTCTTACCAACTGAGCTACCAAGGCAGCTCAGTTGGCTGGATTCGAATCACATATACAATAAGTGTAAAACATTTTCACTAAAATGTTGAAGGCTGTAGGGATTGTGCCACAAAGTATAGAAACAAGGTCAAAGTTCAGCATGCATGCGGACAAAGGCAGAGGATGATAGCATGCAACAATCATAACATGC